>OU342463.1:2500000-3750000 GCA_910589355.1 Parapoynx stratiotata
TAAGAATGAAATGCAGCTGGTGATAGGGGAATGGAAGAGAAACACATATTGCGCCGACATTGGAGTGGACTCTGCTTTCTAAACTCACCACTAGCCCTCTGAAACTGCACAGCCGCCTTCTGGCACTCAGATCTTGCGGTGGCAGCCGACCCGAGGGCGTCGTAGTACGGCCGCGACTTGTCCACGCAGGTGCCCAGCCGCTTCGTCAGCGCCTGCAGCCTTCGGGACGTCTCGTTCAGGAGCAAGTGGAACGTTTTCATCGAGTCCTGGAAGACGTTGAGCATGTTAGTTGTATACTATATCTCGTTGGAACTCATTTTGTAGTAAACTATTTAAACTTATGTAGGTGTTCTATCAACACTATCGGTAAAGACATGTATTATGCTTTTACAGTAAAATATTAAATAATGACAGTTACATATCAAGTCAGTGCAGTCACTGCTTGGCTGCTTGGTGAAGCGCGGACTATGGCAGTGGGTTGCTTTTGCGGTGCTTTTGCCTAGTCTTTGACTAACTCTTAGGGGATGATAGTCGTGATTATATGTATGTATGTACATATAAAGTTTAAAATTCGAGGCATATTACGAAATAACTCATATGCCAAAATTTCCCACTGAAGCGGTATTTTAGAAGATTTGGAGATATGGCAGAGGTAGCCGGTGCATAGCAACAGGCTACGGGGACCTACGTGGGGACCTAACATATCTGGCAAAATGTGGGTGTTTAAAACCTCTGCCTACCCCTTCGGAGAATATAGGCGTGATGATATGTTATGTTATGGAGATATCTTCAAAAGCACAAACTAGAGGTAAAAACAATCTATCTATCTATCTATCAGCCAATTGTCGTCCACTGCTGGACATAGGCCTCCCTCAATGATCGCCACACCTCGCGGTCCTGCGCCGCCTGCATCCAGCGACTTCCTGCGACCTTCGTCAGATCGTGGGTCCACCTTGTTGGGGGCCTCTCTACGTTGCGCCTCCCAGTACGTGGTCGCCACTCGAGAACCTTTCCGCCCCAACGGCCGTCAGTTCTACGAACAATGTGCCCTGCCCACCGCCACTTAAGGTCCGCAATTCTGTGGGCTATGTCGGTGACCTTGGTTCTCCTACGAATCTCCTCATTTCTGATTTCATGTAAAAACAATGCCATTTGTAAATCGCTATGTGCTCCGTTTGCCTAGACCATAGTCATTTTAAATTAGAGCAACGTCAATTACTATGCCCGTGTGTAATTGACCTGTGCCTGCGCGGCTGCGCCTACGCCGACCTCGGGTAATATCGCTTGTTGACCGCGCACCTTGGATCTATTTGCTTTAATGTAGGTACGTGACTATTCCGGGCTCGTTGTTTATATAGAAATGTTAAAATAAGATTTTGAACAACATGGATAAAGTATTCGATCTGTTCTATCCACTCGTCAACAGACTTGTTTCTCTCTTTTGAATATGGAGTTTATCAGTTTCTTTAGCAGGTTAATAAATATTGGTGGATGGAGTAATTCACTTTAGCTACTAATAGGTAGGTAGGTAATGTAGGTAGGTGCTTTCGGCCTAGTGACATATCAGACGAAATCTTTATGGATACACGCATGATTTTATGTTATGTGTAATATAATAGATACTCAGAGCACCTCCTGGTAGTCATAAAATATTTCGAGAACAATAGACAACTTTTCTAGCGTTACTTGAAACTTGAAAGTAGTGCTGTAATTTCATAAGAAACATCTGCGGGTACATTCTACAAACACGGTTATGAAAGCATTAAAATGCGTATATGTATATTTCCTTACACGCTTCTAATAACATAAATATATGGTTTCCTATTCGAGCTCTATGACTAGTTAAAAAAAAACTGGCCTTACTGCGAAATTGAGAAGCTACAAATTAATATTCCGGTCCTGAATGTTTACAATTAAGGCAAATAAGAATTATTAATTTTGGAAAAATATTCATTTCACCATAATTCGAAAATTATACAAGTGCTATTAAAGAATTAGGTTTGCTTAGGTTTTGTTTAAACCGAAGTTTAGACTACTAATACATGTTATCCAAACATCACACCTTGTGTACAAATGATCACACAAACAAATGCCCCTGTTTAGTACGCAGTAAACATTAGCAATCTTCCAATGAAGCGATCTCCTATTGTTCAACAAGAAATTCATAACTGCATTACCCTGCATAAAGATGTGTATATATTTGAAGCTAAACAGGTTACGGGCAAGTACATAACAGGATTTCTTTCATCTTGTTTGTTACGCAACCTGCCCGCGCGCATTCTTAATACCATTGTTGTCGCACAATACGTCCCATTCTTGCATGCATTTTGCACAAGAAATAGTGTACAACTTTTCCACGCTGCTGCGTCTAAACGTGGGGGTCAAATACCGATTACTGGCACGCTCAACGCACTGGGGTGGTTACGAACAAATATGACTCTCTTCGCCTTGAATTAAGGTGTTAATCCAGTTCAATGCAATATTATTAATAATAAGCAGCAAGCGATGATTAACAGCAAACTGGAGTCAGGTTCAAGAGACGATGATCAAGTTTCTAAGTTGACACGGGACCTCCTTATCGGAAAGGCATTAAAATTCCTGATCCTGGTTTATCATTAGTAGAGAACTGGTACTTGGTCGACATTTACAAGCGAAATGCAAGAATATTTTCATTCTGTTCAACTATGACAGAAGAATAGAATAGCAATTCACATCAGACTGTTTGAAAAATATTAATACAACATTTTCGGCAATCAATCATCTCTTACTTTAATAAATATTTTTATGTTATGTAAATTAATGAAATTCAGAAAAAATAACAAACATAGAGCATTATTTTTTGTAAATGGTATTTATCTAAACCTGTAAAGCTCATGTTTGATACTAGTTAGGTACTTCAGAGTAATTCATAAAGAACATGTCTGAATCAAGTTCTCGATGGGAAAGCTATTCAACCACTCATTTAGTGACATCCATAAAGATAAATGACTGTAGAATAGCCCTTCCCTTGCTAATATTGCTTGTGGGAATCTATTGCTCACTGCAATTACGTTACTACGAGACCTTATTTACAATAAATCGTTTAGCTTTAGAAACGAACGGGAGTTAACAAAAAGTTTTGATATGTGACTCGATTGAAAGATATTATCACAAGCTTAGATAGCGTGACTGTTATGTTCCTAAATGCAGTTTATTATACACCCACATTTCGGTCTATCCACTTTATCAGGTAATAGATAGACGGAACGTTTTAAAGATAAAAGAATAGCACTATATTAGAGGATTATGTTTAGCAGTATTTGTTGTTGTATTTTGTTTTACTGCTAAATGGGACGGTAGGTACATCATGGGTTACCTACTATATTACTACCTAGTAAATATCAACAGGAACTGTGTTAAAAATACTACTTTATACAGCACAAATACAAAAAAAATATTCTTTGAAAATATTTCACATTTTATAAAGTCACAAATTCTGATCTGCAATTTACGACCGTAAAATTAAACTTAGAGTTAGATTATAGCCGGTACAAGAAAAGGTCGTGAAAAACCCAAAGAGCGAATTCGTCCAAACTCCGTGTTACTCTACACGGGAGTTCGGACACCAATAAATACTTAAATTTCATTGGTCGAATCCGCTGTAACGACGGAGTCCTGCGTATTTGACAGTGAAAGCATTTTTGGTATTACTAAACCGGTGTTGTAATCGAAATTTGGTCGAATTGGCCCTAAGCCCCATATAAATTGGCACACGACTAAAGCAAAGGGCAGTCCGCAGAAGGTAGACCTAAGTACTTGATAAATATTGAACAACACGTGTACAACGCCCGAGATTCGACCTTGCGACTTGACAGTCTATAGCCGCACTCGCACCAGCTCGCCCAAAACAATCTATTTTTATCTATGACCACTATAAAAAGTATGTTAGCAACTATCAAAAATGCTCATGTTTTATTATAATTGGGAAAATTATAAAACCATCTGCTTTATTTGGTAATATTATACGATACGTATCGGAGCAGTTCAAAACTCCATGGAGGTTCTGAAAATTACTCCAAGAGGAAGATTGATTGCATTCAAATAGGGTATCTCTCGAGTACAAAAAAACTGGGAACCTATTAAATTCAATGCTAATACATAATCTGAAATTTATATGCAGTATAGTGAGAATTCGAACAACTGCAATAGAAATGAGATAGGCAAGTCAAGACACCGCAGTGAAGCCGTAAAGTTCTATAAATGGACCGTTCACTAAAGTCAACGCGATAATGGAGCGATGGCTGAAAGGAAGGAAATTAGGTGAGTGCTACTGGGATTTTGATTTCAATAGAAATATAATTAAGGTTGTTAATAGATCGCTGCAGAACAAACGGCTTAAATTTTGTGAACAAATGAAAAAGCCGCTTAGTGAAGTTCCTTAATTACCGCAGGATGATAAAGGATACTCTGGACCTTTTGTTTAAGACACTTTAGGGTCTTAGTGAAGAAGATACAGAAAGACTAAGTATAGCAAAACAAAAACAACTTATAATGACGACAATGACAAAGCATCAGTGTATTAGTAATATAATCAGATAAATATTTGAGTCACAAATCAAAAGGCTACCACCTTTATAATATTCTAACTGATATAATTTTGTAATTGGGTTGATTCTGATTTCTAAATGCGAATAATGCTGAATAGACTCAACAATATTTTAACTACCAGAGATAGCGGTGCGATTATTAGCGTATAAATTCCTTTTCGAGGCACATAACGAAGTGTTACACGCAACAATGAAATCTATAGTAACATTTATGTAAATATTTATGATGATATCACAGACGAACTGAATGAAATTGAAAACACATCGTTTAGAGATTGAACTCAATAAACGAAATAAAAGTGGTATTGACAGAAATATTAAAGCACAACTTTATACACCGAATAGATGGTTCGAAGTAATCGAATAATTAAACGAGTTATGGCTAATTACTTTCGTCAATGATATCTATTTTTACTTTTCCTTTGATTTTACCCACAAAACGACATTGACGATTTCATGGCTATTTGACAAGCTTTCCAAACCTTTATTATACTAAATGTAACGGTATCTAAATAGGATTGGCTTTACTGATCTAATTTTATCACAGCAATGAAATCTAAAGGTTGTACAGCGGCAGTGGTTTTATTAGGAATCCTTTGAAAATTGAAAGTTACTAATATATTGACGAATTCGTTGGCCAAGTGGTTAGTACGCCGGATCAAGGTCTAGCCATCTCTGGGGTTCCATGTTCGAGTAGGCTTTATAAATTAACATTTATACCAGAGTCATGGCTGATAATTAATAATATATCGCAATCGGCATATGAATGTCTATCGATTCTAGAACCCAAAACATAAATTTTACAGCGACTACTTTGGACTAGGCTTATATGAGCTATACTAGCAGATATGAGTGTGTAAATTATTTATATGGTAGCATTATTTATAGGATGTCTTACCTATTAATATTGTATAGTAAATTACTTGAAACATACACGTAGAAAAACTGGAGACCCAGTAATTCCATTACAGAAAACATCATGATTATGAATTATGAGTAACTTGTACCGAAAGATAATACTAATTAATATTATTATTTGAGTGATAGTTAATACCTCATGTAAATTATATTAATTTGATCTACCAATGGTTTTTACTCCTACTGCGTCTTTGCTATTAAGTTATTTTATTTAAAAACCGGTTTTAGCAGGTTGGTTTATTAAAATTCTAAACATGACATGGACGTCCTTCATGATTATTGGTTATTTGATATTTGCAAAACGTTTCTCTGGGCAATAGGAACATAGGCTCAAATTTAAGGGATGAGTGCACAATTTGATTTTTGGACCTGTTGAATGATTATGTAAAGGGTTTAAATTTTGTAATCAGTAGGGCTCTGAAGGTAACAAAAATTTTCGTAATTTTACTAGTCATCATAATTTCATAACATTTCATCACACCTCTGGTTGGCATGGTAGCCGTTGTTTTAAACGCCCGATATATTTATGTAAGGGGCGAGCATATAACCATTGGTTTGGCATCGGACATAGATTATAGTATCTTTCAAAGTTGCCCAAAAGGTTAACACGATAAGGCAGTGTTAACCCTTAAATGCGCCATGTTGTAATTTAAATTTACACGTTTCTTAAATGTTTTATTATGACTGTAGGTGTGAAATAAATAATTAAAATGGACAGCAATTTTTACAGTTAATTATATTTATGTGCCAATGTCCATGTAAATAGTGTGATTTTTTAATAATCTCGGTGAGTCGTATTTTTGTTTACCTTTTGGGTAACTGATTGAAAGATACTATAAAAAGCAAGTGATATAAAGGCTAAACACTTGTAGTTTTAACTTTACTAGTACAGAACTGAACCGTACCACTAGAACGTATTTCTTTAATTTTCTCTTCATATAGACAATAAGATAATCAATCGAAGGTCAGGTTATGAGATAAATAGACAAAAACTCACATTTAGTAGCAAAAGCAAAATTTCTTAGGGCAAAGAAGAGCTCTCAATGTTTTTGGTTCCCAGATGCTATGTTTAAAAGGAATCTGTCCAAACTTACATCTAGTTCCAGTTCCAGCTTGTTGATCTCATCGGTGGCCGCATTCAGTTTCTCCAACTCCACCTGGAACGTTTTGAAGAACTTTAGGCAATCGCATGGCACTTACACCGCATACTCCACGAAAGGCAGCAGCAAGCAACACGTAGGGACGGGAAACATCCGCGCAACGCGACACGACAACACGCTTGTCCAATTCGAGATAGCTAATCAGTCTAATCACAATAGGGCTGTCGTAAGTAAAATCAAGAATGAAACATTTGAACAAAGATAAGAATGTGTGCAAATCGATAGCGTCATTCTTAACTTTTACACCTTTAATTAAATGCCAATCTTCATTAGTGATGCAGAAGCTCTGTTCAGCAGATAAAAGGGATTCAACGTACGAGTACCAATATTTTTGTCGGTCGTACATCAGATAAGTATGAAGGAACGTCAGCCCTAACCGTACCTAAATATGATTGTTTCCTGTCCCTACAGAAGGTGTGTACAGGTGTGAGCGACTGCCGCTGTTTGCTCATAAACCACAGGCACCCGACCACTCCTGCGCATACCTTTCCAATAAGCAACTACCCAAATACAAACATTACTTACTTAACTTCAGTGAGCCTTATGAAAAGAAACGGTCCAATAAAAAAGTCCAATAAAAATGCTAAAATTACATTTTATTTCAAATTACAGTGAATGTAATAGTATACGTATAATTAGAATCATACATGCCATAAACTTTACAATACAAAAATACTTTTTACGCATTTCAATATACTATTGCAGTATTTTTACTTAATTTTAGTGAATTTTATCAACATCAACCAGCGAATAAACAAATAAATAATACTTTTTATGCCAAAATTTTTGCACCATTAATAAATAAATAATATTTATTTTGTGAACATTATGACAATTGTGAACTTAACAAGTAATAAACAAAATTCAGTAAGTATTGGAATGGTTAAGAATGCATTTACAATTATTTAATAATAAAACTGTTATATTATGAACACCTCACTTTTGGTAAAGTTTAACTACCATATAAAAAGATAGGTTTCGCGATAAATATTAGGCCATAAACTGTTGAAGGAATATTATTAAATCTAAATATTAATTATATAGTAATAATAACTAGAAACATTAAAATATGAGATTACTAATGAGTAAAAACTGAAGTAACAAGGTATTTAACCAATGTGTACAAAATGTAACATTTAGGTACTAAAATTTTTAAATGAACAAAAAGGTCCTCTAAATGCTTCAAACAAAGTAATACAACACAAACATAGTTTAAAAAAATAAAAACCTAATAAAACTACAAACACACAGCTCAAGAGATTCCTGAACCCTTATAAACTCAATATTGATGAACATATTGGAATTAAATTGAACATTAATATCCACAGAGTTTCTAAGTACACCATTGAAAAAGTTCAATTTGTTTATTAGGAATTTGTTGTACCTCATATTAGGCCAGTGCAGACAAATATACAATTACACAGTATCAGAAAGTTTGTGAAATTAAATTGTTCTTTTTAATCCATTTTACTACAACAAGATACAAAGGACATACAATGACCTCTTTTAGAGGTGAGTAACAAAGATAAGAAGAATTATAAGCTGATGAAAGTAATTTAGCAAGTTTTATATAGTTGCCATTAAACAATTTAAAATATTCTTACTTACAATTTCAATGAAAATTTTAAATTAATTTTTTTTGAAAATTAATTAATATTTAAGATTGAACAATTTCAAACCAGTACAATGTTTTAGAAATTAATATAAAGTAGTTATTGCATATTAATCTATTATAGTCATTGATTTTACAAATCTCCACAGATAGAAAAACCACAGGAGGGGTTAACTTACAACTATTATTTAAATTATTTTATAACAATTATGAAATAAATGTGATGTTTTATATGAAACATTACAACTTAAAAAGAATTTCTCCTAAACCAAAATAGGAGGTCTTGTTGACTGGGGTTTCAAAACAATCATTTATGTAAATGGCACAATTACATTTTGAAAAACTAACCATTTTATAGATATTAGTTCTAATATCAGATAATAATAATTAACTTAATAAATTGAAATTGACAAACTTATATTGTGAAAGCCTAACGTAATTTGGTGGACAGGAAACAGTCCTATAAGGTACCAAAGGATAACAGTACATGGAATTATTTATACAATTCTACAGATTGCTTGCACGCATTATTTTTGACAGAATATTATGTACATATAGATACGTGAATTCATAAGGTTTTGGACCAATCAGTGCGCCTCACTATCACATATGTATTTACCAGAAACAAAACGCCTTTTAACGAGAGACAGGCGATATCCGCTGCCTATAAGCTCAAACTCAATACCAGACAGCGTGGCACCCTCGCAGTTAAATTGGGACGATATTGTGGCTTTATTTGACGGGCCCTTATTCAACTCGAATCGAGCTCTGAGAGAGCCCACGCCGCGGTCCTCAGAATGTTGCGACAGCTCTGTAAATCGCCAGAGAGCCTGCTCATTTTCCGAGTTCCAAATATTCTGCGGCATCGCGATCACGTTCTTGACCGCCCCGCTCACTGGCACGCAAACAGACACGTTGAGGAGCGGGGACGGAGGACTCATCGCGTGCAGATTGTACTTGTAATCCACCTTCAGATCCGTGTGGTCGCGTTCGCATTTCCAATAAGCTACCAATTGGAATGGGCAGGACGCGGCACCCGTCTTAGGTCTTATCTGGTATTTCAATATGTCAACATTAAAGTATTGAGCCGTTGGATTCTTTTCAGACTGTCTTTTCAAAAGAGATGTTAGAGCTGGCATATTAAATTCGAGCACTGTCGAATCTCGAGTAGACATCAGGGCATTGATTGAAATTAATTGCTTATTAGGAAGGACATTATCTAGCCTGTGAATATTTTTCAATCTGAAACAGAGCTTTGCAGGATTTGGATTATTGGCTAAGACCCCTACAATACCGGTGGGAAAAGATAACATCATATCTCCTGACATTTTGACTTGACATTTAGCTTCTTCTGTACCACGAAAATAAGAATGAATAATCTCATGAAATGCAACAGCCAACGGAATGGTATCCGCCATT
Source organism: Parapoynx stratiotata (assembly GCA_910589355.1). Classification (NCBI taxonomy): domain Eukaryota; kingdom Metazoa; phylum Arthropoda; class Insecta; order Lepidoptera; family Crambidae; genus Parapoynx; species Parapoynx stratiotata. Next base: position 2,509,696 of record OU342463.1, read on the forward strand.
CCTATGGTAAGTGGAGAAGGGCCTCTAGAGCCAGAAGAGCCAGCAGTTCGGAAGTCTCCTTCCGAACGCCGCGAAGGTGGACGAGGAAGTGATATGGTCGATATAGTCGGCGTCGACGTGCGCATTGTCCCTTGACTCATTTCGCCCACTTCAGAGAACAAGTCCCCAACATCAGCAGTTGACATTGGTGTTGGGCTTTCAAACAGATGAGACTGATTAGTTGGTAAGGGAGCATAAGGATTTGAGACATTACCATGAGGCGAGGTTGGATTACTAGCTGTAGGACTTTGCATGAAATTCAGATCCAGTAGATCACTACTTGCTTTGCTTGTGTTAGCATTTGATCCACGCCTTGTAGTGCCAATTTTGTACAATGAAATATTTTCTACTGTTGCTCTGAGCTCATCAACACTAGCAGACATTGGTCCTCCTCCATTACTTATGGGTTTTATCTCTACATGAATTTTTCGATCTCTCTCTTCATCTGAATCAGAGTCTGACAAAGAAGATACACTACCCTTTTCATCTTTAGGTCTTATACAGAAGCCCTCTTCATCTACTTCAGGGGAATGCATAAGATCATCTTTTGTCATTACTTCTTCCTCTTTTTCTTCTAAGTCAGACTTATCACCAGGATTTGAATTTTGAGATAAATCATCCTTTTTTTTCTTAGATTTCTTTAATTTAGTTTTAGTCCTTCTGCTACGGAGGAACCATTTGGATTCGCGGAGTGTAGTGCGACCCATATTGCTATCTTTATCTGGAGCTACTGGAGTGGCTGGTGTGCCACTGGGGCTGGATGGAGCAGAGCATGGTGCGGCACCCTCAATACTGCCGCTTGGTTCATCTTTACTTTGAAAATTAGGAGTAAACAAATTCAGGAGAGAAGTGGTCCTTCTAGAGGTTTTGGAAACAAAAGATGGTTCCTTTTTTGTAGCTTTAGCTGGCTGTGCTGGCTTATGAGAACCGTTGGAAACAGTAGATATTTGATCTGCTTCAGATATAGAGTTATTAGCAGATCCAGGCTTGGGTAATGAAGGAGGCAGCTCAACTAAATTAGCTTTTTCTATAGCATTATACTTTTCAATAAGAAACTGTTCTAGTAGTTTTTCTACAGTAAGTTCTAAGCATTGGTGTTTGAAGTCTCTATGCACTTGACCAATGAGGTCATGATTGTTCTGTGTAATGTCAGCATAAGCATTGACAAATTGTTTCATTTGTTTTAAATGAGCTTCTTCCACATCTTGAAAATGTTTACAAGTTTGAGTCATTTTCTTTTCAAAATCTTGTTTGACCAAGTTATACTTTTCAGCAAGTTGTCTGTAGTCTTCATGCAACTTTTTCAACTTTACTTCAGCCTTCTCCAAGTCTTTGGCTGATGCATTATCTTTACGAAGCTTTTCTAGTTCAGCTGATTTTGTAGTGTACACATCTTTTGCCTTCTGCAAAGCTTGTTTTGTGTTTTGTATGAGCAGAACTACTTCTAGTGTGTTGGACTCAGAGTCTTTAACAGCCTTATGTTTTTTATGAAGTTCATCAGCATACCGAGCTACATCTTTAACAAGTTCACTGACTTTTTGAAACATGTCCTGGTGAAGATTGGACAAAATCTCAGCTGAACATTTCAGCACGCCCCAGAACGGCGCGAAGGTTCCCTGCGCACAGTTACTATTCGCTTGTTTCGCTAATTTTGCCAATAGTTTCGAATTGGACTCCTCAATATTGGATCGCTCTCTAAGGTACTCAGATAGCTCTTTGCTTGCGATGAGTCCGTATTTCATGTTTTGGTATAAAATATCATAACCATTATGCTCATTGGCGAAATAATCGACAAAATTGACACTCATTTTTGCAGCTACAAAGAGTTACGGGTACAGTTACTCAAAACAAAATAGTCACTCACTGACCTGTATTCTAGGATCAAGCTCAGTATCACCATTGTCGTCGGCTGGTATCGTGAATGAAGATTCCTCCATTGTAGTATTTGAGACTAGGAAGCCACCCAATCACCTAAATTACATCACCGACACAAAAGCGTATAGCGTCACATTCACTATGTCTTTAAATTTTTGTGTAACATTTACGGATTTTATACGTCACAATTAACTTTTAATTATTTTTTAAACCAATACGAAATAATAATTTAGCTCTGCCTGGCGTGTTTAATTTAGCAAAATAAATAAAAAGAATATTTCATTCAATAAAAGATGACGTCCACCTTCATGACGTCAAATCATAATAATAGACAATGGATACAACTTTTTCATTCCACTCTGAATGATGGGTGCAACATAAGATATTGAATGATCATTCAATTGATTAATATCGTATATAAGCTTCGCTTCTGATATTTATCAATCATAAACATTAGCGAGTGTGATTTCTCGCATCTCTAGATGCGTTTAAAAACTAAATTAAAAGTCTGTCCTAATGCGATAGACAAAAATAAAGATAAATATACACTTACACCTATAAATCTATTTAAACATTTAGATATAATAATGTGAATTTCAAACAGAGAGCAGTGAAACAGTCTGTCTACTATGGCATTGAGGGTGACCAAAGAAAATTACCCACTTGAAAATTATATAATAACTAACCATTATAATATCAGTATAATAGGCTAGTAGACTCATATCAAAAGTAATGAAAATAATATGTCATCCACACAGTATTTAATACAAGGGTCCGAAATATACCAAGTTCGATAAATATAAATAAGGGATGGCTGTAGAAATTCAATTTAAATGTTTTTTTTTTTTTCATCTGCTATCTACCATGTTCGTGAAATTTGTTGAGTAACGATTCATGTAAACAATTACTACGTATAGTCAAAATCCGTTAAACGTCACTCGCAACCAATCAAGCATAACTTTCGGCTATGTCACGCATGCGTATTGAATTTTTTACAATAATCGTGACGCAACGGCACAGATAATTCATAGACCGTCAGGACCGAAGGCGTTTTTGACATTTAAGCAGAAAAAAATTGTATTATTTTTTATGGTGATGGCTATCAGTAATTAATCATTTGGGGCTCAATAAAAAAAAGGGGCAACTAGCCTATTACAGACTTAAACCTTTTCAATAGAACCGTTATCAGTTGATTTTATATAGTCTGACCACAACAATAGGAAAGTTTGCCATATTGCGGAAAATTGCTTGAAGTAATTCTTTTAGGTAACAGTAATTTTATCAGTCACGTATTTTGTCTTGTAATCTTCTTATAATTTATTTCTTAGTATTGTGCATTAGGTAATATGTTGATTTTAGTAACATGGAAAAAGCGGAAATTTTTTAGTATAAAAAGTATTGTTAGTTTAAATATAAGATTAGGATTTAGGATATACACTGTTCTATAAATAAATAGAAATTTCAAAATTGTTGACTAATGCCCACTTGCAGGAAATTTAAATCGAGATTTTAAACTCGATTTTATCATATTTTGACAATATTAAAATGGCATTTATGTAAAAAATTTACAAAATCGAGATTTAAACTAGTTTTAAAATTTCCTGCAAGTGACCCTTAGTAAGACAAATTGGAATGAACCTGGATGAACGAACTGTAGATATTTTTTAACCGACTTTACAAAAGGAGGTTCTCAGTTTGAAATCTTTGGGTGTATGTATGTATATTTGGTCGCGATTGGCTGAACCAATTTTGATGCAATTTTCTGAAGTATTTTTATTCGTTTTATTTCACTATTGTTTTGTGGGAGTGACTGTTTTGACTTGTATTTTATTTGTTATCTTTTGTGGTCTAAGGTAGAGCTCGAAGACATGAATAACACCTGGGCCTGTCGCCGTGATAATTCACAAATCATGAGGGTTACTAGAAGTATGAAAAAAAAAGAATCAATAATCAGGCCACTTTTTTACATCAAACAAAAATAGCAAAATCACTGAAGTTATTCTGCATACTTGTTTAGCTGTCAGCAAGCTGTTGAAGGTTTAACCTAAATATTTAAAAACTATTACATCACATCAGATTTCTTAACGCTTAAGTTCAATTATATCAATCGAACACTGATCCCTCAATTAGGTCATACATCACTAAAGAACTACTTAAATAATGTCAAAAATTCAAATTGCTTCTATGTTGTCTATGAAGCAATCCCCATAATTTTAAAAGTCATTTGAGTTGAGAGCAAATAATCGGATCTCTCTTTCTCTCGTTAGTAAAATTAGCATCACGCTAAACGCCAATTTGATAGCAAGGGGTTTTTCCATTGCGTCGTATAATATGATGCTTTTTGTGCAGTTTGACGTAAAACAGCTTTAGCTTGTTCCGATTTCGTTGTTCTTTTACACTGGATTTTAAAATGTTTGTCTTTTATGAGAGGCAGAACTAGTATTGGCTATTTGTTAGTTAGTTCCTCAGCTATAGTAAACTAAAACAGAGATTTGTGTCCGAGACGGTGAATTCAGTCAATCTGTATGCAACTGTTACGCGTTGTCTCGACTATGTCTTGCCAAGGATCACCATATTCGGGCCCTGGAGATGAATATGACTTTGAAGATGATGGATATGACGACCTGGATGAATATAGAGATCAAGAAGATACGTTACCACCGCCACCAGTCGACGATAGTGATGAAGGTAAATTGTGTTTACGATCATGGTTTTTTAACAGAACTAGCTTGGAATTTCGATTATTACTGTATTATTAGGCTTAAATAAGCAAAATTTTTGCCCCTCCATGCATAAACACCAGTTGTGTGTATGCAGTTAGGTTATAATATCTGGGGCTATTGTTTCCCGCCCATTTCGGCTCCTATCTGAATGGTGACGTAATTTAATAGCAGAGTAACTTTCACCATGATTTCTTTTAAAAATTTAGGGCATAGTATATTGTGATTTTTTTGTATTCTGTCATAGTTTGTGTTTGGGTTGTTACTGTATGTTACAGCATTCTGGTTGTAGTTCAACCATATCTAGTAATCTACAGTCATGCAGATAATTGTATGGAAATAAATGTCTTATCAAATACTTAGAACAATTATTTAAGAGCTTCGGGAAATGCCACACTGATAATTTTTATTTGAATATATTGTTAATTGCAGACACTGAAGAAGCCAGTGAGACAGATGTACCAAAAACAGATGAACCCCTTGAAGTCAAGGAACAGTAAGTACAGTTTCTTACTGCTACACTTTATATTTCAGACTACCCTTCTATGTATGTAGTTATTTTACACATCAACAAAATGTTAAACAGTTTACTCCCTTTATGAAGTAAGAGCTGACTGCTTAGTACAGGACATGCTATCTCTATGCTCCTGCATGTTAATATTCATAAGATCTTAATACATTCATAACATAATGGGCAAGAGAGGACAAATTTTTATTAAGGTTTTGTAATCAACACCAAAACTGCTTCTAAACTATGTTAATATTACATTGTATAATAATATAAATATTTGTGTGCAAAGTCTCCCATACGATGATTTTAATGGAAGTCACCATTCACTGATTAAATATCAGAATATCCATGGAAAACCTAAAACAATGTCTTTGTTAGAAGAAATTTTTATTGACAATCACACAAACAGATTTAAACACTTTTTACATACAAAAGTGACATGCGTTGTAACAACATTATGAATAAACCAGCCTGTATGTAATTAATTGACCTATTAAAGCCTCCAACAGATTTCAAGATTTTTCAAGTAACAAATGTGATATTTTTTTAAAGGAAGGAATCATTATCATCTCAGTTTAGTAACCCTGACATCTATAATAAAATGTAATTATATGAATCTAAATATTTGTGGTATGTTTTATACAGAATGTATCAGGATAAGCTGGCTAACCTGAAGAAGCAGCTGCAACAGCTAGAAGATGGCATACACACAGAGTACTTGAGGCGAGTGAAGCGCCTTGACCACCAACTTCACGAAAGATTGAGATTGAACAAAATATATAAGTATGTGACTTTTATGTATCTGAAGTATAATGAATTGAAATGTAAAAATCTAAAATATATTCTGTACTGTTACTTGTTACTGTACTTCCATAGCTCGTAGTTCTTTCCCCACAACTAAGAGATATTTTTTACAAATAAAGTTATATTAGTTCTAAGGGAGTGTAGAATAAATTAAAATCACAAACACAACCTATGCTTAACAATATTCAACAATATGCTGTATCATGTAATTTAAATAAAAAAAAATGCATCCAATAACAGTAAAATGTTTGAGAAATAATTCATGCTATAAAAATATTGTACTTAAAAATATTAACACTCAATAATTGTTTACAGAGATCACATGTATGACGTGGTGGAGAGAGAGTATGCAGCAGAGAAAAAGGCAGCAGCCAAGGAGTTTGAGGAGAAGAAAATAGAGTTACGGGAGAACCTGTTGAATGACTTTGAGGACAAGAAAAAAATGATTGAAAATGAAAGGCACAGCATGGAGCTCAATGGAGATTCAACTGAGGTATTTACATGTGTTTGAAAATAATCCATGCTATTTATTGTATACAAGAATAGCTTTTATTTTCTACTAGCAAAGCACTATTTTTGTTTATCACATCAATGTGGATTTCTTCTAATTAATAATTTTGTTATCAATGCTTGTTTATCACGCAGTAATAAGTTTATTAATAAGTGTGTTTGTTATTTTTGTTTATGTCTATATGTTATTCATTTTGAATAGTGATATTTATCTATTGATGTAAACATCAAAGGTAATTTATTCTCATAATTGCACAAAACATATAAACCTAAAACGGTTTTTTTAAAACACCTTAATATCTGATACAACATAAATAATATCTCTTTACTTACCTGTTCACAATTCTTCATACTCGAACTCGTTAATATGACTCTCCATGTCTTCTTCTTCTTCTCTCTACGGGCAGTTTCCGCAACTCGACGGCTATTATGTTCCTGTTTTGCGTCGGAGGCTGAATGCTGGATCACTCCAGCCATCCAAGCTCCGCCAGGAAGTCACTCAGCGCCCTCACGTCGCTGAGGGCCTCCCGGAGGGTACCCGGTCTGCCCAGGTACTAAGCCCGGCAGTCTGCTACCTCGTCACACTCCACCATGACGTGGGAAGCTGTTTCTTCTGTCCATGGACGCCCTGCACAGCGGACTGTCCGTGACACCTGTGTTATAAGGATGTCTGTTAAAAAGACTGTGTCCTGTGATTGCACCTGTTACCAGGCGCAGCCTTGATTTGTTCAGCCGCATTCATTCCCTAATCAGGCGTGGCTCGACCCGAGGTACTGCAAGACTGGCCTGCCTGCAGTCGTCCAGGTTGTTCCAGAATTCATTGTGTATATGATGTGTATTGTCGGATCCTACCTTTAAACCAGCGCGTGAGAATGGGTACGATCGGTTCCGGGCCCATGGGTGGCATGACCGATCTCCTTCGGGATAACTCATCAGCCGCAACGTTGCCTATATGGCCTTTGATCCATGCCAGATAAAGATAATAGTCTCTTACCTTGTTGAGGATGTCTTGGCATTCTTTAATGAGGCTGGAGGTTGTCGCCCTGCCATACAGAGTCTGCAAGACTGACTTACTATCTGAGAGGATTGTGATGTTGTGTTCTGTGACTCCCCTTGTAAGGATGGCTTTAGCAGCTAGTATGATACCGGCACACTCCCCTAGGTACACGGTTGTCGTGTTTCCCAGCGGAACGGCCCAGTGTATGTTGCGGTCGTCGGAAAAGATACCTGTGCCCATTCCTGTGCCTGTTTTGGATCCATCTGTGTAGATGATCAACGATCTGTGGCGAATACCCTCACCCTTATACTTCAGCAGGTGTACCTTGTACTTTTTGTCGAAGACGAAGACAGGTTCCATCCTGTCGCAGATTGTATCCACCAGTGGAGTGTCTTCCCAGGCGCTTAGTAGGTTATCAAAGTGACTCCCCTTTTCGAACTATACCAACTTGAGTTGTTTCCTGAATATGAATGCAGTGGTGTGATGTTGAGCATCGCTTTCATAGCTGCTGTGGGAGTAGTTCTCATGCAGCCGGTATCACCGGCTGCATGAGAACTGCACAACAGACTAGCCTTTGGAAACCTTGTTACTTGCTAATGCATATTGTCAGGTTGGTTCTGGGCCACGAGACCAGTGAAACGTAGCTTACCATGAGTCTGATGACAGTCATGTAGAGCCATCTGATGATCTTAGGGCTGAGGCCCTCATCCTAAGACATTGCCACCGGACGATGCTAGCCAATTTTAGTCTGCTCCACATGGCGGTTTCATAGTAGCTTGTTATCCAGTATCACCCCCAGATACTTGACTTCGCTTACCAGTCGTAGTGGGTTGCCGAATAGTTTCGGTGCTGCTGGGTTTCCTCAACCACGGGTCGGGAATGATTATTCTTCACACAATGCACCTATTTTTGGTTCAGCCTTGTCTTCCCCATCCATCCACTGTCATGTCCATAACTTTGATATGAACCTGTTGATTATGATCATTCTGACGACCTACGTGGTCAAGTGGTCTGCACGCTCAAGGTGTTGCCATCTCGAGAGGTTCTGGGTTCGATCCCTGGTGGGGGCAAATGTTTTTGTGATGAATACAGGCATTTGCTCTCCAGTCTGGGATATTTATACAGGTATATGCTAAAGAGTCCGTTTCTAGGTAGAGATTTTTCTATATTTCGGAAAATTTTGTATAACTTTAAAACCACAAAATTTCGCTGAACATGTACTATGTTATTTTGGTAGGTATTGATCCCAGCCATAATCTTATGCAGCTTGTTGCAGTATTTCACCAGGTTATATTCTATTTTGTAATTATTTTCTGAATATTTATATGTACTTACTAATCTATGAAAAATATTATTCCGTCATCTAGTATCCATAACACAAGCAGCATTAGTTGCTTAATATGGGCTAGTTGATATGTGTGAATGTCTGAGGATATTTATTCTCTTAATAAAAATGGTATTGTTAGGTGAAGCCGGTAATGAAGCGCATCCTGCGGCGGCGCGCCAACGAGCCGGCGCCGGCGCCCGAGAAGCGCCGCAAGCCGCTGGGCACCACGCTCACGTTCCAGCTGGAGGAGCGCGACATCGAGGCCGACCTGCGCGCCATCGCGCGACACTCGCCGCCGCGCCACGCGCACCACAACCACCAGCCGAGGAAGCACCTCAACTCCGCCACCAGCTGTGAGTGACGCACCTCCTATACTTGTTGTTGTAGCTAAACTCGTATGATTTAGTCGCCTTCAGAATTGCAATTAATACCACAAGCTGACTCCTTCACCAACTGTGACTTTTATAGTCGACAACCTTTTATTCATCTCGGTGGTCCCGAAGCATAAAGGTTCGAAACATAAATATTTAAGGACTTGCGGATGAAGGTGTGGTTTGCAGAAAAAATTACCCATGTCCAAATTTTTTGAGAATTTATATTGGAGAATCTTCATTGCATTGCTAAGTGGGAAAATAAATATTGATTTTATATTTGACAGGCGACTAAGGCAATAAAGTGAAGCTTTATTGTTTCTTTTGAAAACGTACATTAAAATATCAGCTAACCTATTCTTGAACGCAAACCCGATCGATCGACATTGAGATTGTTGATGTTTCTTACTTACTTCAGTTGAGACACTATGGCCTTAAAGTGTTGGCGGTTACCGCCGAGGCGTTAAATGACATAGAGTTTTGCTAAAATCGGTACTCTCGTATCGCGTCTCTCGTCTTGGTATTTTGAGATATTGGATTATGTTATTTACAGTAATCGGAGTAGGTAGAGCTATTTAATGTAATTTCCATATTAAATAATAATATGGATATGAAACAAGTAATTATATTTATAGAAGAATCAACAATCTTAACATTTTCATTCCGTAAGAACACACACAATCCACAAGAACATATCTAATTTACTTATTGAAACAAAAAGTTACCATTTTTATACTTATTGATAAAAAGTTATTATAATCCAATTCCGGAGTATTAGTCGGAATCCCGAAGAATATCCATATTAACATAAATGTTTGCGGTCAAGGAACCTAAATAGCTCTACCTACTCCGATCAGTGGTTATTTATTATTGAGTCGTAATTAAGATTGCGTTGAGGAGTAGGCTCGCAGATTGAGCACTTTTCATATATTCATACTGAGTATAGTTTTTCTTTTTTTAATGCTTTCTACTCATGTCGATAGGGTTGGCTACGCGTAAGTACCTTGATTCATCACTATGTCTGAAGTGCGCTATATTTTGGCTTATATTATTATTGTTCTTTGGTCCGAATAATATTAATATTACACATGTAGCATACCTAGATAGGCTCCACTGAAATGAAAGCTAGTGTTTCACAAAAATGTTCCTGAATATTTGTACATTTATTAATTTGATGTCATGCTTTTAATTACATAATGTCTTTATTCTCACGTGTGTTCACTGTCTTTTAGGTCACGTTAGTAGTGTTAGTAGATTTATTTTGTGAGTTGTAAAAGTTTTGCTTTGATAGCACCCTTAACAACAATAAAAATTGCTAGCCAAGTGCTAGTACGAGTTATCAGGGGTATTTTCCATAATTGATGTCTAAGCCCCTATTTTGTAAAGTACATACATACATAGGTCACGCCTTTTTCCCACAGGGGTAGGCAGAGATTACATCCTTCCACTTGCTGCGATCCCTGCATATTTCTTTCGCTTAATCAACTCTCATTACAGTCCTCATACAAGCTCGGTGATTTCGGGTACTTTTCACCTGGCCCTGATCTAGAATGTCTTTAATTTGGTCGAGGAACGTTCGCCTAGGTCTGCCTCGTCCCGTGTCTCCACTCACACCCGATTCATACATCCCTTTGGCCTTTAGTCAATCTATTTTCATCCATCCTTTCCACATGTCCAAACCATCTTAGCATTCCTTTCTCTATTCTTGTCACTACATCCTCTTTCAAACGACACTTCCTTCTTATCACATCATTGTATATTCTGTGACTCAATTTTACTCCAGCCATGCTTCTCAAAGCTTTCATTTCTACTGCATTTATTCTACTTTCGTATCTATTCTCCCATACCCAACAATAATTATATTTTTTAATAGAATGTAATTCAATTCCCCGGTCTCTCGATTTCAGAATATGTTTGCCCAGATTATCTTTTAATCTCATTCGTACATTCGGTTGCAAGTAACATTAAACATTGTCCTTAAGCAGCTTATTTGTCCAGCACAGTAAAGGTGCATGTTAACAGGCTCGCCTTCCGTTACACGGGGAAATGTAATATCAGGCGAAATGTGACTGCTAACAACTCGTAGACAGAGTTGTTCGTAAATAGAGGCGTGAACATAATGTTTGTTTTTTATTTATTATGTTTAAATCGGGTATAATGAATTCCTACGTTCACCAGGTGACTCCCCAGTGCGAGATAACGGCGAGAACAGCGACACGCGCGTGGAGGACGGCAAGCTGCTGTACGAGCGGCGCTGGTTCCATCGCGGGCAGAGCGTGTACGTGGAGGGACGAGACGTGCCGCGCTTCCCGGGACACATACACGCCATCACCGACGAGGCGGTGAGACTCTTACTTAGCTGACGAGCGGCGTGACGCCGCGGGCAGAGCGTGTACGTGAAGGGACGAGACGTGCCGCGTGTACGGGATACATACACGCTATCACAGAGGCAGTGAGGCCATTTTTACATTTATTAGGATTGCTCTTGAACACAATCTCAGCCACAGCCAAGATGAAGTCTACGATGGAGCGAGTTTTGACGACATACATTTTAAATTATCATAACAGAACAGTGAGTAAGCAATTATAGACTCCCTACACAACATCAGGTGGCGCCACTAGTCAAGTGTTTCTTAAGAAACTTCTCTTGTTCCAGATATGGGTGAAACGGTCCAACCTAGAGCGTTTCCGGATATACATATCGCAGTTAGCGCGGGGTAAAGTGATACTAAAGAGACGATCCTCGTAATGCGTCGCCGGTCTGTGCGTAGGACAAGCTAGAGTGTGATTGTGGCCCGCCGGGGCAATGCAATATGAACCTAGTTGTAAGGACTTAGAGCTTATTAGACGAGAAGGAAATTTATATGTGATTTTCTTTTATTATTCAGCGGGGTAACATCGGAATGTCATATGAAGTAAAAATTATGTATATATTTGAACAAAAAACTATTTTATTATTTCTTTAGATAATCAGGTTCTGGAGTTTTTGCCTTATTTGTACCATTAGGTATATAAGAATTTGCTCCTCTGATTGCAGCGACTTTGCTTATAAATTCGCACCAGTGGTAAATGCTTTAGCGACTGTCACAATTATAGTTATTTATGGTGATTATGTTCACAACTTGACATGTTTTATAAATTATTATAAAACGAATTATTTTGACTCTTATTCAGTTGATTTAAGGTCGCGGAAAAAATTATTTATAATGAATTAATATAGAAATATTGTTACCCCGCTGTATACTAATATGCAGTTTGTATTAATGAAGTCATTCAATTAGCCAAGGTGTTTTCGCCTCTATAGCAAATGCATTTATGATTTAACTTAAATTATGGATAAGTCCTGGTAACATGCATTTACCTTCTTTTTAATATATATGTACTTAAGGTTATAATAATAGATTCAGACGTTACATTGGGACGCTGATGTCGATACCGTGTCAGTGCCAGCCAATGGAAACGTTCAGTAACATTTATTGTTATTTCAAGTGCGGGGCATTTTATAATTTTTTTTTGATTTTGAACCTTATGATTACACTATCGTAATGTAATTTAAGAATCACATTTAAATAATTATTTTTTTATATTATATGTCATTTAACAATATGAGAACATTGTGAACTACCGTCTATAACTTGCCATCTACATTTATGTTTCATAGTTGGTTAAAACAAAAATAAAATATTGTGAAATTTTTTAACACATTTTGTTCCTAGTCACTTACTATAATGTTAAAGTACTGCCTTTCTATGACGTATCTGGTCCTACAGTAGTTTTTATTGGTAATTATATTGGAATATCATCATATTGGGTCCTTACCTATGAAATTGGTGTTTTTTTTCTCTCTTAGTATTTTGTCTGTAACTATTAAGATTCAGAGTATTCCTAAAAAATAATTACCTCGTCTAAAAATAGACTATTTTTTGAGCTCTTTTGATTTGTTTTGAAAATTTGTTGTATCTTTAATTGTGTTGTGTTCAACTCTTTTTAAGTGCCTCCCGAATACATCATTTTATTTGCATTCACTTAAAAACGATAAATAATTTTTATGAAGTGTGATATTACACATATTACTAAAGCTTGTTTAATGATAGATGCCAAATATTATATATCTTTGGATTTGTCGTTGTGAAGAAAACTGAAAAAAAATTAGTATGGAAAATGCAGAATTCCCCAAAATCTCCATACAAAACACCAATTTCATAGGTAAGGACCTAATATTATTATCCCCTGTCCTATTTACAATATTTTAGGGTCGCCTCAGAGCGTGTTCCGATTTTCTCTTCTCTCAATCACAATTTCAGCAATCTCACCCTTCCTAGCTCTGCGCTCATTCATACAATTAATTAAACTTTTTTTAATAATCGTCTATTTGCAAAATATCCTTTGGTTTGAATGAAGTGGTGAAGAAAGAAATGATATATCTAATTTTTAAATTATTAATGGAAGGAAGGAGCTACTAACATTATGAAATTCTTTTTTATTTTACCACGTTTTTTTTAACTCACTTTTTGTCTCTTTGTTAGTCCGGTTGGATTTTTGATACTCAATTTTGAGGCATTTCCAGATTAGCTATCGGGCTGGAATTTCGGGAATAGTTCAGATCAGAACCCGATGACAACACTTACAGGTCAAAATTTCAATAACTTTCCTGTTTTGTATGTTCATCGCGTTCTATATCGTTTGATATTATTTTTAATATCAAAATAATATTAAATTAAATCTAAAAATCCCACGTTTTAAAAATAACAAAATAACCCTGCGGGGCCGAACAACTTCTAAGAAGGTCACTCAACACATGAGGGCGTATTATAGGAATTTTAACGGAATACATGGGATGCATAGATCGTAAGTGTACGTTGCTAAGATGCGGCCCCTACTTTGAGTGACCTCTCTTAGAAGTTGTTCGGCCCCGCGGGGTTATTTTGTTCTTTTTAAAAACGAGGGATTTTTAGATTTCATCTAATATTATTTTGTAAGTATGAAATTAGATTTGATATTTTCTCTATGGTCACAGTGCTCTCCCGCAACTAATCGTGCGAGGTTATTGATGAATTACGTTAAGGTGTATTTTGTATGTGATACTTTTTTGGACGGCCCTTTTCATTGAGTCGTCAGCAATCCTGATTGGAATAAAATGGTCCTGGGTTCAAATCCCCGTGAGGGCTGATGTTTCCATGATAAAATCAAACATTTGTTTTCCAATTGTGGATTTTTATTTAGTTTATGATTATATAATTGTTATATATATGTAGACTTAAATTTTCAGAAATGGAGTACCTTGATTTGCGCTTTGTGTCTTAATTCAAAATCTGCTAAGGTATCTGAACACTCGGCCACAGAGATGGTCATTAATTTAATGTGAAATCATATTTTTTTTGCTGATTCTATCATAGTGCCTTTAATTTTACAAGCAATTTACTTCCATAGGAGTTTCCACAGTGACTAGTTTTTTTATTGGAAAATGCGTTGTTTATGGGAAATTAAATGTGGTTATTGGTATTACGCAGCTGTAATATGTGAAAACATGTACTAACAATTTCTAGGTACATATCTATCTACATGATGATCCAAATCTTAGTATTTCTACCATAATATTAGATACCTGTCTTTATTTGTAAGATGCTTGAACCTTTCAAAAAAAAATTGGTTATGTTCGACCAATTCCGATTTTAGAAATTAATGGCTATTTGATTGATGAAGTAAATTGGAAAATCTGTTTTTGTTTCATAAGATCTTTAGTATTGTCTCATGAACAAAAAGTTAATTTATATTTAATTTTTTTAACATTGTGAATACATGTAAATAAACATATATGCATTTTATCTAGTAGATTAACACCTTGGTGACAATTTAATGAGTTCGTTAGACTTAGTCAGTCCAATAAAAAATATATCGGCGAAGTGAATGCAGTATTTCAATTGTAAATATGTAAATGTATGTAAAATATTGATCAAATGTTGCGCTCTGTAACAAATATGTGATCGCGATTGTGTAAACGTGTTGTGGCTTGTAAATATGAGTTCGTGACTATTGTTTTTACAGATGTAGATGATAATAAGAAAAGATCTTTTAATTATACGTATTATAAGTATTCTGACTTTTATTTTGCACACGTGGCATTATTGAGAACCGTCCCGTAGGTGATTTTGAGTTTTTAGATATGTTTAAAACCCTAATAAATATTATTTTTATGTATAATTCAAATCGCAGTAGAGAAACAACGCCGGCTCAAAGGAGGGATATAAAAATGATCCTGTACTCCTCTTTACCCTGTGACTGCGGGCTGTGGAGTCCATATCCCTGTTAATGGGGATCAAGTTATGACCTGGTGGATCGATGGTAAAAGAAACTTCCAACTTGACGTCACATATATTTATTTAAATACTAAGACACAAATAGTGCCTTTAGTAAACTTATAAACTTGATAAATATAGTTAAACTTGTAATTATGTAACTTGCTAATATTGTAACAGTTTTCAATAAAGATTTATAAATTTGTTAACAACACTTTATAGTTATAGTGTTATAATATTAACAATAAAAAATTAAATAACAGTATTGGGTCCTTACCTATGAAATTGGTGTTTTTTTTTCTCTCTTAGTATTTTGTCTGTAACTATTAAGATTCAGAGAATTCCTAAAAATAATTACCTCGTCTAAAAATAGACTATATTTTTGAGCTCTTTTGATTTGTTTTGATAATTTGTTGTAAGTTTAATTGTGTTAAAATTGGACACGGAGACAACTCTTTTTAAGTGCCTCCCGAATACATCATTTTATTTGAATTCACTTAAAAACGATAAATATTTTTTATGAAGTGTGATATTACACATATTGTAATATCACACTTGCATTATTATGGAAAATGCAGAATTCCCCAAAATCTCCATACAAAACACCAATTTCAAAGGTAAGGACCTAATATTTATAATAATTGACAATGAGCCAACCGCTCCAGACGCTGACTCTTATAAGATAGAATTTCGAGAACAAAACATTGAAAAATAAAAGGGACAGTAAATTTAAAAACAGCAACAAAGAGAAAATGGCCAGAGAAGAGCGCAGTAACAGCAAAGAGTCGCTAATATTGCTGTAGCGCCTCGTTACAATGTTAATAAAATAAACCCCTTGTGTCCATTGGCCTTGGGGCCAGAGTCAAAGCAATTTTCCGAACTGTCTTCACATAAAAACTTCATAAATCATAAATAATCCAGAATCCTGTCGTTAATTATCAGTTTAAGAAGATAATAAGGTAGATATTGCTCTGATTGTAAGACAAGGAAATCTTCGTAAGAAAATACTCGATTAGATATAAGTGCCAATTTTCAAAAACTAGGTATCTATTCTAGATTGTTACACCGCATATTTTATGTTATTTAAAAGAGCTGGGGTAAGCGCAGCGTGCGGCGCTAACTAGGATAGACGTCCGCGAGCCTATTTAGGCATTTCTTTCGTATTATTAAATTAGATACGCATTTTGACAATATAGGCAATACACGTTATAGAAAACATGTAGTTTTGTTATTATTCAAAAGCTAATCAGCTTTTGAATAATAACTCTTCGCGAAGCACTTACCGTACTAAAGGTTTATATTTTTTTAGAGGTATTAAATATCTAGCATGTGATTTTCATAATATAGATTTAAGAAATAACAATACAGCAAGGGAACCGCCGAATGAACGCCCATAAAGCGCTTAAACCTCGGTGCACCTTTTCGTGTGAACAAGTTAAGTTTTCTGAGTCTTCTGTGAGATAAGCCGTAAGAGAGATAATGTTTTGTGTTGGTGAATTTTCCATAAGTGGGAGCTGTCAAGCCGACGCCTTTGACCGCCTATCCTATGCTATATCGAGGCTGCCAAGTGTTTTCCACTGCTTGAAACTTTGGAGACGCCCTTTAATTGTATGCTTGTGATTTAAGTGGTTTATATCATGCCGCGTTTCATTTTTCTTATATATCCTTTGAGTACCTATTAATCCCATAGGAAACGTCATCAAGGTTTTCTCCTC
This sequence comes from Parapoynx stratiotata, assembly GCA_910589355.1. Classification (NCBI taxonomy): domain Eukaryota; kingdom Metazoa; phylum Arthropoda; class Insecta; order Lepidoptera; family Crambidae; genus Parapoynx; species Parapoynx stratiotata. The sequence goes on from OU342463.1 coordinate 2,526,861, forward strand.
TCGCAAAAATTATATGATCATCGAAACGACAACTTGGTGTGTACCGGTAAAAATCTCAGTGTAGGAATCCTGTGCGCTTAAAGTTGTTAAACAATTTCGTCGTGTGCGTGCGTAGCGACGTGATTGCAAATAGCATTCGTGTCAATTTTATTTGCATTCATATCTTCCTCCGTTTCCACTAGAATTGGCAGAATTTGACACAGAAATAATAGCGTGTGTCGTTTAGTATCAAATTGGTATAAAGCTCGAAGCTCTAAGTTGACTACCTTTCTGACATAAAAACTCTTTGCTAAGATTTAAAAAAGTATCGTTCGTTTTTAGACGAAACATCATAAACTGTGCGTTTTACTTTACATTATCGCACAAGTACGTAATGTGATAGATTATGATATTGAAATTGGTGAAATAAAGAGTCCCTTTACGAACAAATGTGTTATAAAATATTAAAATATTATGGGAATTTTATTCAGAGGACTCGCGTATCTCTAAGAGACGCCACATTTGCAATGAACTATAACTTTTGCCACACATATCTCTTTTACAATATTTCTGACCTTAATACAACACAAAAAAGTCGAAAATGTAATACAGGATGTTCAGAAAATTATTCGTAATTTATTACACTTATTTTTTGTTAACGATGTTGATCAATCATCTTTTATGTTTGTGGGTGGAGTTAATGTCACTTGACAGTAAAAACAAAATGTGTCACGTTTATTTTGAAGTGAGTTGTACAACGAGATGTGGTGGATAGTGGTCAGTTCTTGTGGTTTTATTTGGTTTATTTTCGCGACAATTTATTGAATTGGTAGGTATATATGTAGACATCGGTATAAAACAACGGTTTATTAATATTACTAGCCGGCTCGCGAATTCTTTTGCATGGCGTATTGATTTAAGGCAATTTTCCTGCAACAAAAGATATCTTAAATATTGCCTTTCACCATCATTGATGTATATATGTTTACCATACAAAATTTCATCTGCAGCATTTATCTATCTATGGGATAGGTACATACGCGTAAAAAAATAATAGATTATTATATCATTAGTTCTCAAAACCACTTAATCATTAGGTAATTTATACAATCTTGCAATTTGGTTTCACATAATGTCCTCGTAACGACCAAACGTATACATAATTACATATTTTATTTTAGATTAAAATTGATAACACTCTGTTTCTACAATTTAAGCAAAACACATTTTGTCGAATAAAATATATTTTTTGATGAGCTTTATTTTTTCTATGTCATCATAAAAGGATGGTCCGATGGGAACATAAATAAAGACCTTTTTATAATATTCGTCTTGAGGATAAAAGCATATTAAACGGTCGTTATCAGTCGATAATTTGCATAAAACTTTTTACATCTGGCTCAACGAACGATATATTGGTTTTAAACTTAAATATTTGAGGTTGCGACCAGGTGCCAGGTTTAATGGCTGCGGTCGGATCTATTGACGACTGACAAGGATAATGTTATGATGGCTTTTCAACAACTGGTTCCTTACTTTACCAAGCAAACATTATGCCATTATTATTAAGTACCATTTAGAATCATTTTGGTCCCGTGTTGATCCGAAAATAATGTACCAACTGCTTTGCTTGCCTAGCATGTCGTAAAAGGCGACTAAGGGCGTATTGGGTACTGGGTCTGTGATTGTGTAGGCGATGAGCTAGCCACTTGTTTCTACTCTTTCACGATTTTTCATCTGACCAAATTTTTGTATGGCTAAATGGGGTCTTAAGGAACACAGTGCTCCTTGGGCTCTGCCTACCCCTTCGGAGATTACATGCGTGATTTTATGTATGTATGTATGTATCATTTAGAATGTTTTCTTCGAGACCTCTAGGTCTGGTATGTCTTACCTGTAATTTGAAATAAATCGAACTATGGAAAAAAGTGCCGAGTTTTAACCCATCTTCGGCCTGCCGTATCCAGCATCGCATATGTGTTTCACTCCTCACTAGAGTATCTATACTTACATGTAATAAAACTGTAGAGGTAGAGGTCTGTGCATAGAAAAAAATGAAAAACACCAAAAAAATTCTAAATTTTTGTGTCTCTGTGTGTTCGTCTGTTTGTACGGGCTATTTTCCGAAATAGCTGGACAGATTTCAATGAAATTTTGCATGGTGATACCTTATATCCCTGGTCAACATCTTACATACTTATTATTCCGAAAAGTTCCCGTGGGATAGTTAAAATCCAGTAACCACGGATGAAGTCGCGCAACAGCTAGTCTTTCATATAAGGGTTCGTCTCAGCCATACTAGAAAGTGTTTAGTATACTCCTTTTCGAGATTTTATATACCTACTTATCTTCCACAATTAACCAATGAGTGTTACAACGATTAGACATGCGAATTATGTTTTTAAAAAAGAATGACATTTTCAACAAAGGAGGAGCTCGTTGGCGTAGAGGTTTTTATTTCGCTTCGACTTGCGACATTGAAAACAAGCTACTTTCGCTATGGTCAGTCCTTGGATGGGTAACCAAAACATTTTGGTCTCCAATTCCCCAGTCGCTATTGCAACCGTTTCTAACTACCGATTATTGGGCCAGCGTGGTGGTGCTACGGTCCATATTTCTCATGTGATTTTCCATGTTGGTAGGCCTATGCCCAGTTCTGAACGAAAGAAACTATACAACGTTCTCTTTTTGGTATTAAACCTTTAAAATCTCGAAAAAAGCATTTATACGATCCAATTCATAAACCTCTTCCTTTATTGTAGTCTAAACAAAGTTCAAATTAATCCAGACGTAGATAACAATAAACGTGTGTTCGAAATTAAAATTATTTAATTTACACATGACATTAAAATACGTCGCAAAATTAAAGACTAGTCATGCAGGTGAAATTTTTTGTACTAATTTAACTATGATTGACGACTTTGAAACTATTTGTTTTTGGACCACAATATGTTTTTTTACATACAACAGGTAAGCTCTTGACCTTCATCTCACCTGATGGTAAGTGACGATGAGGCCGAAGGTGGAAGCGAGCTTCACCTGTAATCCTCAACAACTGGGGAACTGGCTATCTTACCTCTGATTACCGGAACACAACAATGTTTAAAACATTGTTATTATGGCGACAAATTTAGGTAAGACGGTGGTAGCTAGCCAGGCGGGCTTAGAAGCCCTACCACCAACCAAACCGAGCAGAAAAACTTCAGCCCCCATGGGGAATCGAACCCGGACCTCCCGATCAACACCCGGTGGTGTGAACCACTAGACCAGAGAGGCGGTTATGTAGGGCATTTTTTTATCATTTTACCTATAAATTATCCTTAATGTTATGGGACATCAAAAAAAACACGGTGTATAACACCGGAACCAATGTGGTAGAAAACTAAGGCATTTAAATAAGACTTCAAAGGTTAAGGCCTGGAATTAGCATTGAAAAACTTACACTTATTATAGGCATTCGCTCATTGTTACACCCACGCTACCAGCGAACACGGGCGCGTGCGGTGGGTTTGTCTTGATGTTTGTAAATTACATATAATGCGAAGGTTCAAATAAAACAACATATTTACACGTGTATCTCTGAAGGGTGTTAGTTAAGATGGAGAAGACATTTTACCTGTTCGGGTTCCATGATACGAATGACGGGTAGTATTAACGGGCAGTCGTACCTAGTAGAATGATATGAAAATTAAATGGAACTTCAATAGTCAATTGTCAAATAATTTATTCAGTTTAGGTATGTATTTACTTCATTTGAAATTGAATGTCATCTATCATCACGCCTTTTTCTCCGAAGAGGTAGTATACATACGGATATAAATAAAAAAAGAATACAAAATATAATGAATATTAAATTGTAAATATATTAGATTGCAACCTCCGCGGGCGCGCGCCGTACCCGCGTGCAAGGAGGTTACGATCAGCGCCATGAAAAAGAGAGCGATCGGCTTTCGTTTTTATTAAATATTAATATTCAAATAATAAGCACGTCTTATTTTTATTTTGTACTTCATATTTAATTAGATAACGTCAATGAAACAAAATGTAAAAAGGAATAGAGTTATTAACTATCTAAGGAGGCTCACATAACATAGGTTTCCCTAGCAATAAATATATATTTTTTTTATCTTTATATTTTTTTAATATTCATTATATTTTGTATTATTTTTTTATTTATATAATACAATGAGGAGCTCGATGGTGGCTATTATGCTTTGGCTTTCGATCAAAAACAAAGCAACCTTCGCCACGGTCCTGAGTGGGTGGCCAAAACATTGTGATCTCGAGCTCCATGCTTCGGAAGGCATGTTAGGCCGTTGGTTGGTTTCTACCCACCAACCCGCATTGGGCCTGCGTGGTGGTGTTACGGCCCATACTCCTCTTGTGTTTCTTCACGAGGAAGGCCAGCACTGGGACGTGTATATAGGCCGAGGACGATTTAATATAATCATAGTACAATTGGCGTCCTTATCGCTTAGACAGATTTCTTCCAGACAACCAGCTCATGCCTGCACCGTTTGAACCGTTTGTTGCAATTAGCTTCGATGTTAAGGGTTTTTCTAAAAGCCCCTTAAAATACACAAATGTCTAGAAAACTTCTTTACAGTGAGGCTTTCTTCATCATTTAATATGAAGTTAACCATAAAACGTAAAACAGTTATTTTAAAAGTGATAATTAAAGTTTTTTTATTACTTAAACAGTTTAAAATAACTAGCGTCTACTTGTTAAGATTTTATAAGTCATCACTGTAATCTTTAGGACGTACTAATTGAGCATTTTTTACTGAAATCGGGTATTTTAATGCTTAAATAACATACAGAGGAGCGTGCATTTTTTATTTATTTGCATTTAAGTATAGTTTCGATGGCAGGTGCGGCTGCGCCGGCGACTCCTCCGGCGATTTATTGGAATGTTTTCGCCGCGAAATTAAACGACCCCCGAAGAATTCAATTTAAAGACAAAAGAGGCAATCTTATTGATATATCCACAACTGTCTTGCAAGCATGTAGCTACAAGAGTTGTGACGGCCAATTTAAGTATATTACTTAACAATAAACCCTCACGACATTAACGTTCAATAATAAACGAGGTTTGAAGTTTTTTCATTATAAAACAATAGTTAGCAATGGAGATATCAAAGAAGTTATTGCGTCTTTATGCGTCCGCTAATTGGCGTCCTCGTTCTTCTATTTTTCCGATATCTCGTTATAAGTGTGGCACCGAAACTACCAAAATTATTTACAGTTACGTGTGATGGACAAAGTCAATTTATAAAGTCGATGTCCTGCGGCTGATGGCCAGTGCGGTGGGCAGAGCGCGCCGCCGCGCCATTTAGAAGTTCGCCACCGATGCGACAATACCACTCCCAAAATATTTTCGAAAAATCAATTTCGGCACCTGTCGCCATTGCTATTCCATCCGCGCTCGCACCTAGGTCGGCCCGTCCGCGCCGCGCCACTGACACATTTCACGGTAGCGCGCGCCTTTCGAATTTAGAATAGTTTATTTATTTTTTTCGAAACCGTGATTTCGTATTGTGCCACCACGTGCGTGGAAATTGTGTTCGTATTGTAAACTTTTCTGGACTTTGCTGTTGAAGGTGAGTTTTGAATAATTTATTTACTCTATTTAGTTTTATTTATGCATTGAAACAAAACGAATATATATAACAAACACTATAATCGACAGTGTTTCCATATATCATATTTTCACTGAAAGTAAAATCTGTCTCTCAGCTGAGCGCGTTGAAGTCCTTTGTACGCAGCGTAGCTAATTTTCTGGAAAATATTTTTTTGTGGGTAAAAAATATTGCTTTGTAAACAACGTTAAATAATTATAAAGTACAAAATTCAAATAACTGTTGATCAATATTAAAATAGCTTAGTTTAAAATTTTGATTTAAAATTGTTATTAATTTTCATTATTTTCAAAAGGAATAATTTTTTGCATCTTTTATAGTTTTATTGTACTGTCAGCAGTTCGGAATCCACATCTGATAAATCAATCGAAAAGTGACATTAATCAATCATAATAATTTCATGCTTTTTGTGTCCAATTTGCATATCGGAATCATTAAGCGTGCAAAACATGTTTAATTGCCCACGAGTTGTCAGAAACCTTTTCCTACATTCGCCTGTCGAGACACTGTCGAGTAATCTCTGTTAGTGCAACAAAAGGAGTTGGAGCTCACGAATTGACAAACAAAGATAAACCGGTAGTATTAACAGCTTTGTCACTGACATTTTCGCTCACAAAAACATGATCGACTCTGATCGAACGTTCATGTGTGATGTGATTATGTGACCCGTCATAATGCACGAACAGCAATTGCCGTACGTCGTGCAATAATAAAGATACTCAATCCACGGGGATCTGCATAATAAGATGATACCGATCACATAAATTTGAATTTAAGCGCACAACTTTATTTTCATATATTATGGTAATGTGATAACGAGTTTAAGAAATATCTTTAAATAATTTTGTTGTTATTTTATTTAAAAAGATGTATATACTAGTCAATAACTTTATAAGAGACGATCAATTTTATTTATGATATTGGATCGTAAACATACAATTAGCTTGGTATTGTTTCATTAGTTTTTTAGTTTTATTATATTATTAAGTTAATTAATATTTGTACGGTACATTTATAAATTAAAGAGTTTACAACACATAGCAGGATAACAAAATCGAAGTTTCATGTTTCAATCCGAACGCAATTTACAGGGCGATCGAGCGATTCATGTATCGCGATTTATGAAGCGTCGATTCTCGATTCTTTTTTCAGTTTAATACTGAGCGGTCAACACTAGTTGCACCTGAATAAAACTACACGGAACTTACATGTGAATTTATAGAAATAGATTTATAGAAAGTAAAATAATTTATAGATAATTGACACCTAACCATTTTTGAGAAATTAATCTGCTAATTAGTAGCAACAGTGAAATCATATCGTAAAAACCTAAATATAATGCCGTTCGTTACGAGTTTGTCCGTCCAACAAAAACAAATATTCTCTGTAATTTTGTAGTCTCATATTTGTATTTTTTAATTTATGTTAATCACAAATTTGTTTAACGCTAATTCTTCCAATTCTTTAGTAACTGGACCTACGCAATGAGATTTTTATAAGCAATGCAACGAATATGATCTCGAAACTCGCAAGGGCTGTCTCGTTTGGGAATTAATTCCAAATAACCGGCGTTTTTAAAGGCTTACCAATAAAAAGTTCCGGCAACATCACTGGAATACTTTAAAGAGTTTAATCGCCAAGGTAGTCCCGTCGAAGGTATCTGCCATTCGCGCAGCGATCGAAACTTTTAGCTGTGGCATTTAATTTAGCACCAAATATACCACAAAGTAATCATTGGAATAACATCGTTATCTAATAATCGATTTTAGGAAAAATACAATTGTGTAGATCGGTATATTCACAAAAAAAAAATCAATAAGTCGCTTGCTCTCCTTCTAAATTCTGTAATAAATTAAGTACCACCCTTCGTGGTATCATGAGCACCAATAGACAGACGCGAGCTTTTTGTTTTTTTCTCTGTTTAAAAATAAACAGATTAGAGAGAATCAATAAAATGCAGTGCAATGAGATGAAGATATTCAACGCGTTTAAATGGCCGTGGTTTCAGATTCATACAATTGGTACCTCCTGTGATTTTGTGTCGTTTTCAGTGTTAAAGAGCCTCAATTTGGTCTTCAGTAATCTCTCGACTGTGGTGGGTAAACGTTTCAATGCTGCAAGTTCATGTATATTTCATCCAATTATTTTTCATACAACTAGTTAAGAAAGGATTAGGTTAAAAGCATATTATGCATAAAACCTTAAGAAGAAGAGAGAATGGGTGTACTGTACCATTTCTCATCCACCAATCGGCACTTTGGATTGGCATCAATCAATGTAATACATTATTTCTTTTATTTTGGGGATGATGATTACATAGGTTACAGCAAATTACTTACTCGTAGTATGTTTATGTGAAACCTAATAATGAAAAAATCCAGGTCAACTTTTCCTTTTTTATAATTTTAATAACCACAGCACGATCCAAAGTACTTTTACACGTTTAATGACAACTGTTGAAAAAGTTTTAAAATTAATTGTAAAATTGTTGGTTGCTTATTAAATTATGTATAATTTATTTTAACCTTTAAACGTCAATTATGTTTCGAATAAACATAGTATGTATGATCACCTATATAGTGTACCAATCAGACAAGAGCTATTCAGTCCTAATGAATATTTAGCGATAGTTTTTACCGAGATTAGAATATATATCGCAATATGTTTTTTTTTGGTGATAATTTTAAAAGGTCGCGCTAGAAATAGATTAAGAAAAATAAAGCAAGTTTTTGTCGAGATAAATACGCGGAGCCCATATACAGGCCGCTCTGTCCCGTTTATTGTTCGTTTTATAAGGAATGTGTGATTCCAGACGATTAAATTAAAGATAAATGACATTGTAATAAATTGAACGGCTCGAATGTATGAGATGGTTATCACCTGTAAACGGTCAGTAATGTTTGACTGTTGTAGAACCACTTTTGAAAATAGTTCCATATTTTCCTCTTATAATTACCACTTTAGGAGGGAACCCGAAACGCTGTGCGTGTATTAAGTTCTACAAATACATATAAACATACAATCACGCCCTTCTCCCATAGGGGTAGGCAGACAGTACTTTTTCCATTTGCTACGGTCTTGACATACTTCTTTCGCTTCATCTACATTCAGTACAGTCTTCATACATGCTTGATTTCGGGTACGCTTGACTTGGCCTTTCTTTAGAACGCTTTTAAGTTGGTAAAATGTGTTCGCTTAGGTCTTCCTCGTCTCATATCAACACTCACTTCAGATGCATAAATCCATTTGGACAGTCTACTTTCAGCCATCCGTTCCACATGACCAAATCATCTAAGCATCCCTTTCTCAATTCTTGTCACCATAACCTCTTTCTAAGCATATACCCCTAAATCCTCGTTCTTTAAATACTATAATAATAAAGCTATTGCTACAGTGATATTGAAAATTACTCTTTACTACACCATATTAAAATTGAGATAGCCCGACATTGTAAGTAAATATGGAATTTTTTATTGGTTGTTAAGATGGACTCGGTGGCGTAGGAGGCGGGACTTTTTTTTGGTATCTTTTTTGAGAACAAAGTAACTCCCGCTCTGCCATGCTTGATTCTAGGACGGGTGACCAAATTTTGTGCTCTCGAGTGCGTACGTCCATGCTTTTAATGTAATATGAAGCGGGAGCTCAGCAAGGAATTCGGTCTTCGACTACCTATGGTAGCGATAATTTCATTAACAGCCTGGAGACACCCACTGCTGGGCATAACATCTCCACCAAGCATCTCCATCACGATCGACCCTGCACTGCCTGCATCCAGCGACTTCCTGCTAATATCGCCATTATGTAAGTCCATTATGTGACCTACGAACGTTGAGCTATCCAGAAAAAAAACCATCAGTTTTGAATAATAAAAAAAAAGATTGATAAAGCCATCATTGAAATGACATCTTTTATTCAGTTGTCATAATAAAAGCTCCATCTCTTAAAAGCTTACTCTAAAAAAAGATTGGTAAACTGAAGCCACTGCAATCCAGTTTCGGCGAAGGCAGCATATCTGTAAACCTGTAAAAAAAGTTAGAAGAACTTGTCCCGTGCAAATAGTTATATAGTTCATTGGACGACCTTCAGTAGTGGCCGATATGGAGCGGCGAGATGTGCGGATTCCGCATGCCGCCTTTGGCTCTCCCGACTTCCACATAGGGGACTTGTGGACTTACACATAATCCTTCTTACAGGTGCTGACGCATTAGTATACGTCATTTCACAAGGTTTACCTCAATATAATGTCGTGAAACTTCTAACTGATAGTATATTTTTACAGAAGGTCCGAACAATTGACTATCTTCCCTAGTGGAGAGAATTTTAGAGGTTGTTCTTTACTAATTAAGGCTAATTGTATTGTTTATTTTTCTTGCGACATAATGGAAGCAAAGGAAAAATTATATTTCCGTGCATCAAAAGTAGAACATAGGGACAGTTGGAAAACACTGATATAGTTATAGGGGCAGAGACAATAATATTCTGTTAATGATCATTATCACATACAACCTGTATAGTATTGTATTAATAGTCTTTTTTTTTCTCCCTGGGAAATGCCCGCGCATACCTTCCACCCGGGGGGGTGGGGGTTATGCAGGACTCGAACCCACTAAAACCCAGGGTGCTCTCCTCTACCGCATTTAGTTCGCTCGAGATCTCGGTGTAAGCACACGAGCGAACGCGGTTGTCCAAGTGGACTCCTCATATGGGAGGGCGGGTGTAAAGGACCTACCCTCTTTTCAACCTCCCTTAGGGGACTGCCGGAGCATGAGCAACGGGCTTGGCAGACGACTTAACCGTGCGATGCAGACACCCGGACCCCCCGATTGTATTAATAGTCTGCGACAAGCATCCGCAACACAAGCAGCATGTTGCTTAAAATGGGGCTAGTTGATAGTCGTGTATGTCTTGAAAAACATTTATTTATTTATTGTAGGATAAATCGTTTTAGAGATTCTTGGGGAATGTTTTGGGCATCTCTAGGTTAAATTGTGACATATTTATTTCCGTTGTTTGTTTTTAATTTAATACAATACAACATAACATCTCACCAGCCTCTGTGAGGTGACCGCTTGCGCCGGTGTCGCTGAAATAGAGCGGTTATGATATGCAGGAAGTGACATTTTCTTTATTGATCGCCATAGCACAAATGATTTGGACTCATAATTGTATAACCATCTATATTATATGACAACGGTCTGGTAGTCATTAAATTTGTATGTTTCTAGACAACTTAATGACTTGCTTTCGGTGATAATGCGCTCATTTATATTTGGTTTATATTATGATATTGATAAAGCGTTCGTTTAGTTTTTTTTGTTAGATTTTAACACATACTTTTTTATATTGTAAAAACACATACATGGTGTTTTATTGTATACGATTTTGTAGCAAAATTATTGTATCGTTAAAACATACCGTTGATTAAAATTAACAGCCGTATCGTAAATCACCTGGCGCTTTTAAAAATTACAAACTGTTTTGTTTGCGCTTCAGTCTCTACTACGAAAGTAATTTAAAATAATGAACGATGTTATCAAAGGAAATCGAGTTAATTGTAATAATTGGTTGTAAGTGTCCGAGGGAGAGACGAGTGAGGTGTCTTCCTGATTCAATACGGGCGGATAAACTTTATTCGCATTAACTATTTGCGAATGCGTCATAATTATGTATAACGTAAAAAAGTTCTATATTTGTCGTTTAACTTTAAGCCTTATTGCGATGATATAAGTACCTACATAATAAATAGCAATATAAATTCAACGCCGCATGTCTTACAATACATCATCCCACTTACAGCTACAAGTTTATAAAAATGTTTAATTATCATAATCAATTTCAACACACATACATACATACATAAACCACGCCTATATCCCCGAAGGGGTAGGCAGAGGTGAACTAGCACCCACATTTCGCCAATTATGTTAGGTCCCATGTAATAGGTGGCGAGCCTATCAATTCCAATCAAGAAAAAATCATCATTTCAATCAATATGACATTTTTTTTTAAATGTTGCTATGTAAAGGGAGGGTAGAAACTTGCTGAGTTTCTTGCCCGTTCTTCTCAGAACAAGGCCTCCTGGTAGTTTTGTGAACGGATGGCGTAATTTTTCTTTTTCACGAAATATTGTAAAATGTTTATGACATTCATAAGCATGCGCTAAGACGCATCTAAACTGAATAAATGCTTTTGATTTTGAATAATTTCATCAATTTCAATGTTGACATATAAAAAGGTAAAAAAAACCATTGAAATGAATAAATAGGAAAAAGCTAACCCAAACTATTAATTTAAATCGAGATTTAAAACTCGATTTTGTCAACTCAATTTTACTATGGCTCTTATGTCGAAAATTGACAAAATCGACATTTAAATTTGGTTTAAAATTTCCTGCAAGTGGCCCTTAATCTTATTTTTTTTAAATGTTGGTGGTTCACATCTCTGCCTACCTCTTCAGGGAAAAAGGCGTGATGATATGCTATATCATGATAATTTTTTTCGCGGTTTCCTTACACGAAGTACCTACTTACAATATGATCTCTTTCTGTCTCTCTTTCTTTTTATCATCAAAAGTTTTGAGGTAGCTTTAAAATACTAATAACTATTGTGCTCTTTAATATATTTGTTCACAGTCGTTGCTAAAACCTAGAGGGCCAAGTTGCGCAAGCGTTGGCAAATAGTCAAGGGCGATAAATGTATCTTTCAATGGTGCATAATACTAGGCTACGTATACATTTAAGTATTTTGAAATTAACGATTACTTTAATGAACTTCGGTATCTTTTAAACATAAAGCCTAAAAAAAATTATTGCCTACTTTACTTCGCTGTAGAGTGTTAAGTATTCTTCGGTGATGTTTATTTTTTGACTATCATTGTTAAGTATACAATGTAGAAAAGAAATTAAATTACAATCATACATGTAAACCAACATCAAGATCATGTAAAAAGACATGGAAAATTAAGGCTAACTACTTACTGTGTTTTTTACTGTGGTGGTTACTGCAATATTTCGTCTTGGAACGTCCCTCCCAGCGAACCTCAACGAGAAACGTTGGAGCTTACAATAAATCTCTTTAATGTATTATCAATTTACTTGTTAATGTGACTGAAAAATATAGATCTTCAATGTATTGTAATTTTATGCGAAAATAAAATATCGAGCAGTCCCCAAGGCGGACACGCGGCGACCATACATCAATAAATAATTCAGGAACATTTGCCCAGGCACGTTTTCGATCGCCAGTTTAATATAAACTTTTACAATTATTTATTGTCCGCGCCGAAGAGCGACCGCGAACCGTAATTTTGTGATAAATATGAAAGGGATGTTTGTTTAAAAATATTTATGGGCTTGATAACATCCGAGGAGTTGGTAGCGGTTAAGGATTGGGACATTAGTATTCAGGTGTCTGAAGATTTATTAATCCGTCTAATGGCCGGATGTTTTGCATTTATTTATTATTTGGCACAGTTACACGATACAAATCATCATATTTGTTAAAAAAGTGCAAACGTGTATTACATTTACTTTTCTAGCAAAATACGTTCCTGTTTTTCTTGGGAAAATTACTTTAGATACCTATATCGGCAAGATTTAGACCTCGCCGAAACTTTTTTTCCAACTATCCGCCTTTTTTTTGGTAGGGGTTGGGAATACCTATGCTTCTACAGCCTTGACCATAGATCAAGGTTGTCCAAGCTAGAAGTCAGAGATACTTAAACTGGTTGGAATTGCATGAGACAATGAGAAGTATGTAATATGTGGAGGAATGGGTTGTGAGATAGAAGAAGACGAAGAAGAAGTATGAAATTAGAAGGAATCAAAATTAATATGAGGGCCAAAGAAACCACCAGACTTTGTGAAATATGATGTAATGATGCGGTAATACTACGATACAGTATATACATGAGCAACAAAATAGAGGAATTACTATAAATCTACAAAAAGACCTGTTATTGAGAAAAATCCGACGTAATTGATAAGATTAATATTTTAAGTCATCACATCGGTTCTAGGTTAATTAAACTGACAGGCTGATAAGGAAGCCATTAAAATATACTGTTATTTATTTACTTCCATTCTTTCACACGGTGACCTATTAAAGAATAAAAATGTTTCACAGTTCTGCTCGAATAAGATTATGACAGAAAAAGATGTTACTTCCGTCATAAAGATTGGTACTGTCACAGAAATGAGAGGACGTTAATGTCTCTGGAATGGAAGGTACTGAAAATGGCTTTGGAAAACTAATGGTTTTATAAAAACTAGGGGTTTTACTCTGAATGAGATTTTTGAGGAGATGACGATCTTCAGAAGGAGGTGGGGAAGGTGGTAAATCCTTCTTTGGATACCCATCGGCCGGCCGGGGGTTATGTCGGACTCTTACCGACTAACGGCCTTGGTATAAAGCATAAGCTGAATGCGCCCTCTCCCTCTGGAAAGGCTGAGTGAGGGAGTGAGGGAGGCCGATGCTGTTTTATATGCTGCATTTTATTTTATTTATTTAATAATTTTTTGTACACAATAAGGAAAGAAATATACAATGAAGAAATAAAATTACAATAGGTAGGGCTTATGGATTTCACTCTTACAATCATAATGCTTTTTTAAGTCTAGATACTCTAGGCAGGCGTGCATGAAGGCGTGATGGCCATGATGAATATAGATGAAGCGAATTCACTGCCTACCCCACCGGGATAAAGAAGTAAATATACCTTTATGTAAAAAAGACCATTCACACGATTTCGATTTGCTTCTATTTTTCGTAAACGTATCGATACATCACATCGGCATCGAGCTGCGTGCACGCATCGGACATCGATAGTTTACTAATGAGCATTACGACACTCTGGTGTAATGAATATATAGGCCTGTGATTGTTGCAAACTTCGATTGAAGCACATAGATATCTATTTAAATTACCCAGAATATTGTTTACTCTCTATTTGAATGTAGTTACGAGTATGTAGGCTAATAATTCTTCTTAATGACATGTGTTCGATAAATGATTGAAGAAAATCCCACTCTAATCATCTCAAAGTTAGTTAACAAATGATCTGTATTTTATGAAGTTGTAATTAGGCAGCCATATATAAAAATTTTGATGGAATTTTTACAGTAATATACCATTCATGGTCAACTATAGCTAAAGTCGCTATTTTACCAAACGTATTTCGTATCGTGAGACTCACGGGTAGGGGGGTAAGGTAATAAGGGCGAAAGACGACCTTTTTTTGACGAGGTGGAATTCATTTACGGACCGTACATACCTTCCGCTGGCTAGACGGTAGGCGTATAAGCTTTCCATATTCCTCGGTCTCTAGCTTTTCGTTACCATGTTCCTCCTCCTCCTGCCCTCTTCAAGTCATCTGCCCATCTTTGGCTGGGTCTCCCTTTACTTCTGTTAGTTATTATCGCCATGGGCGAATCATAAGGATAATAAGCTAAAATTATAAAATACCAACTCCCAAATAAGACAGAATTGGACATTTTTAAATGTTGCATTGATACCTATTTAAAAAGATCGGTAATCATACAATACTCTAATCAACGTACTTGTGGTGTGACGGATCCAGCCAAGCAACAGGCACCCACGGCTCAGCAAATGTCAAACTGGACCACAGCCGGCGGCCCTGACATTAGCTCCGCGCGGCTTCCGCGAGCTAACACAAAAGAATATAATTACCAGGAGTGTGTTCAGTAATAATGTCTAATACCTACTGCAAATTGTGATAGAATAGAATTCGATGTGCATTTCTTCATCGGGTTTATTGTTAGAAAAACCTTCGATACTCAAGTCATCCATTCAATACAGTTCAGTAGGTATATGACATATGCTGCATGGAGCGATTTTCTAACTTTCTAATTTTCTGGAACTCGTTCGTTTTCAGGAGTCACTTTGTCATGGTACCTAATGACATCTTCTAATTCATTCCATTTTGAATTGCCTGTAATTTGCATATTAACACAAAACTTTTTTGTGAAACATAGGTATTATTATTGTATCCATTCATATTAGATATATATATTTTTTAGTTTTGGCCAGGAGAGTGTTCCGAATAGACATGACAATTAATTAACTACTTCAGTGTAACTATTACAATCACTTGTATATACTGATACGTCGCTTTTGGAGCATTTTCTTTCCAATTCAATTTTGTGACTAAGAGTATTATATATATTAATACACGTAAATTTTATTAGGTTGTAGAACATATTGATGTAAAGGGAGGACGGACCCCTTGCAGAGTTTCTTGCCTGAATCTTCTCTTGACAAGGCCTCCCGGTAGTGAACAGGAAGAAAAAAATGTAGAGGTCAACAAGTAGAGTTGTATAATTTGTTTGTTGAGTTTTAATGTTTTTGACGCGTCATATGTGTAACTACTTGTTACCTAAATGATTAAATAAATAAATATCCATTTTATTTAAGCTTACGCAAGATATCCTTTTTCGTTTAAGTTTATGTTTTTAATGAAATATAAATTAATTATAAAAAAATATTTATTTTATTTTAAAAATATTAAATTGCCTATCATGCACAGTTTATTTCAGTGCGCTAGCGTCTTTATCTTCCGAGATATTCTAACTTTCTTAACCGACCCTTAATTTTTGCTCGCGAGTGTACTAACTGTCACGCGTATGTCCCCAAAATTTTACCTTAGAAACATGTACAAGTTCCCATAATAAAATACTCTGTTTGTGGAAAATTCCTAACGATATGGAATATTTTTGGAAACATCTTGAAAATTTTCGTGGCAAATTTTATAAACTTCGTTCATTGGAATATCGAAATGAATGTTGGGATTATCGATATTGTTGTTTTGTTACCGATCGATAAAAAATATGGTGGCGTGAGAGCAATCTGGCATTACACGTGCTGCCGATATCCTGCTAGCCAGGGGGGAAAGTTATCACACAATTTATGTTTTGTACCTGAACCTGAGATGTTAGTTATATTTAAGTAAGTTTTTGTAGTAAGTTTTGTTGTTTTTATTAGTTTGAATGTTCAGGGTTGTCTCCGGAACAACCGATCCGATTTGTGGGTGTTATAAGAAGATTTTCCCTTTGTATTTTGGTAAAAACCATCAAAAACAAATTTTGTAAGTAAGTAGGTATATTAGATTGTATGGTGTCTGCATGTTGACTTTTAAACTAAGTACCTTTACTTTACTGATATCATAGTCCCTCAATAAGTTACTAATAAGGGCGAATTCGACCAAATTTCGATTAGCTATACTGGTAGTAACACCAAAAATGCTTCAGCAGTCAAATACGTACACGGCCAAAACTCAGCCGTGTACGCTGGACTCGATCAGCGGATTCGATTGTTATTGGTATTGGTGTCCTTACCCCCGTTTAGTATGACGGAATTTGGTCGAATCCGTCCTAAATCCGAAAACTATTTTCACTTAATTTTAACCTCGCACCACAAACACGTTTTATAGATTGATCGTTCAGAGTGTAGTTGTAGTAGTAGTATAAGTTGAAAGTCATTATAAAAAACTTTACTTTCTTAGTTGCGTTAATGTCAATTTCTATGGGAGACTTCAAAAGCGCCCCTAGTGGGAAGTAGCTGAAATCATGTTTCTTAAGTGAAGTTTTTTACAATAATACTTACACTAGTAAAGCATTTAAAACTTTGTCACGGTCACAGATGTTACCCTTTAATCGAACACATTATTCGGAAATGGTCATTAGAATTTTTGTCATATTAGGTTGAGGAAAAAATCTTTTCGCATTATAGTATGTATAAACTTGTAATAAAATCTCTTTGGCTATACTATTTGTATCTGGCTGGTTTTGGTATTATTGAAAATTTAAATTTTAATAAACATAATTCCAAATTCAAATTAGGAAAATGTGTTATTTTCATTTGTTTTTCGTACCGCCAAGATGAGTGAATCTAATGAAGAAATTCGATACATTTTAAAATTTTACTACAAAAAAGGTAAAAATGCAACGCAAGCCGCGAAAAACATTTGCGATGTTTATGGACCTAGTGCAGTATCTGTGAGAGTAGCACAAATTTGGTTTAAGCGTTTTCAATCCGGAAATTTTGATGTCAAAGATGCACGTCGCTCTGGTCGCCCTATTACAGATAAAATGGATGCCATTTTTGAAAAAGTGGAGCAAGATCGGCATGTCAGTAGTTACGACGTAGCTGAAGAACTGGGAAATGACCACAAAACAGTTTTGGCGCATTTGAAAAAAACTGGGTACACAAAAAAGCTCGACATTTGGGTACCTCACGAGCTCACTGAAAGAAACCTAATGAACCGTGTACTCATTTGTGATTCTTTATTACGACGTAATGAAACCGAACCATTTTTGAAGAAGCTGATAACTGGTGATGACAAGTGGATCACGTACGACAAGAACGTGCGAAAAAGGTCGTGGTCAAAGGCCGGTCAGGCTTCACAGACTGTGGCGAAACCCGGGTTAACTCGCAACAAGGTGATGCTGTGTGTGTGGTGGGATTGGAAGGGCGTTATTCATTATGAGCTGTTACCACCAGGCAGGACCATCGATTCTGAACTCTACTGCGAACAACTGATGAGATTAAAGCAAGAAGTTGAGAGAAAGCGGCCGGAATTAATCAACAGAAGGGGTGTGGTTTTTCATCATGATAACGCTAGACCTCACACATCTATAGCCACTCAGCAATAATTAAGAGAGTTTGGCTGGGAGGTGTTAATGCATCCGCCGTATAGTCCTGACCTTGCACCTTCAGATTTCCACCTGTTTCGGTCTCTTCAGAATTCTTTAGGCAGTGTCAGGTTAACATCACGAGAGGACTGCCAAAACCACTTGTCGCGGTATTTTGACCAGAAGTCCCAAAATTTCTATAGCAATGGGATCATGTCCCTACCTACAAGATGGCAAAAAGTTATCGAACAAAATGGTACCTACATACTTTAGTTAAATGTAAATAAACGATATTAAAAAATGTTTTGAATTTTCTTAAAAAATGCGAAGAAACTTTTTCCCCAACCTATTACAACTCCAATAATGTAGACAATGACCGGATACGGTGACGTAATGTAACACAATGAATTTAAAATAAAAACTTTTCTTTATTTTAATTATTAGATAACACCCTCTACCATCAGTAACCCTTGCACGTAAATCTGACAGGCGACAGAATCGTAATCGTGACATACAAATTTATATCGTATTTTGTATATCGTTTATTTTTACTCATCATCAAACTCAAACTCAATGTCATTTAATCAAATTGGTATCATCGTGGTATCATCAAATACACTTTTGACAAGTCAAAACAAAATAAATTACAATTATCCTAAATTTGACAATACCACTACTTTTTTTTCGCCCTGTTCACTACCGGGAGGCCTTGTCTAGAGAAGATACAGGCAAGAAACTCTGCAAGGGTTCCATCCTCCCTTTACATGAATATGTTCTACAACCTAAGAAAATTTACGTGTATTATAAATACCCTTAGTCACAAATGTCAAAATTGAATGGGAAGGAAAATGCTCCAAAAGCGACGTATCAAACTATACAGGTGATTGTAATAACTATACTTAAGTAGTTAATTAATTGTCATGTCTATTCGGAACACTTAATGGATACAATAATAAATGTTTCACAAAAAAGTTTTGAGTTAGTATAATAGGAAAAAAGGAATTTATGATAGCTAAACAAAATGTATAATAAAAAAAATTTACATTTCAATATACGGAATAATCACGGAAGTGACCAAATGTAAGATTGCAGTGTGGAGCAATCTATATCATCATCATACAATTGCACATGCGAGCCCATGCTGTTTTTCCTTTTAATTTTTATTTTAGACGCAATCCGCAATTCAGTGAAATTATTTTGCTAAGCAAATCGTAGTTAAGTCTTCTTCTTGGTCGCTTCACTCTTGACAGAGTGGTCGTGGTTATCACGTTCCAGTAGGTTGAAAAGCAGACAGCACTTGCCGCAAGACGTCCCGCCACCTCTGTCTGTCAGCCGTTAGTCGGGCGCATTCGTGCACAGGAGCGCGTATTTAAGTACTAAATAACAATAATTAAACAGAATAATAGACGAGCATAGGTCGTTGAAGATGATGAAACATAATAATACACAAACAAAAAGAATAAATTTTAGAAATATCAAAAACATTTTTACACATACATACATAAAATCACGCCTGTAATTCCCGAAGGGGTAGGCAGAGTCCACTGTGTTCCTTAAGACCACATTTAGCCATACAAAAATTGGGTTTGGTCAGATGAAAATTCGTGAAGGAGTAGTGACAAGTGGCTAGCTTATAGCCTACACAATCACAGACGCAGTACCCTATACGCCCTTAGTCGCCTTTTACGACATGCTAGACAAGAAAGGCAGTTGGTACATTCTTTTTCACAAAAACAAAAACAAAAACACAAAACAAAAACATTTTTCATTTATTTTTAAGAAGTACTCCATACGCTATAAGATTACACGACCCTTTTTATGTGGTAGTGATGCTAGTGTTTGATAAGTTTGGTTTACTTGTTGAGTAGCTCTCAGCAAGACAACCCAATAGCCCCGCTTACAAAGTTTCTCGAGATACTGCAATTTACGAGGATCACTCGGAATGTTTTTGCTTTTAAACCTTATTAGCATAAATTTCGTATCGAGAGAGTAAAAAATGTAATTCTTTTCGACTTTGGATTGCCCAAAGGATATTGAATATTCCTGTGTTTGACAAGGGTTTGTGATTTCTTTATGGACAAAATTCATTAGCCTTTTTTCACGCTCGGGTCCCAAATTTTTTCTTATTTTCATATGATATTTATGCGTTCTCCGTGTTTTAATATAATATATTACCAAACCAGTATATACCTACTAAGCTTTTAACTGTAGACAACAACGCATGAAAGATATTTTATTTTATTCTTATTATTTTTAATCAATATTTTTTATAAGTATATCTATTATCTACGTTCGTATTGAATTTATTATTATTATTGGGAACGAGGGTTTTGTGCCAGATTCCTTATAATGCTCAATAGGGAAAGGGGAACACTGTAAAGTGGGCTTCCAAAATCCGCAAATAATGATCAGAAACAGAAATTAAAACTGTAGGATTTAATGTGACTTTTAAGTTATTTTGACTGGACTAAATGAGAACAATGCGTGCGTAAAGTATTCGTTCCAAAACTGCAATAGAACGGGAAATGCTGATGTTGCGCATAAATTCACAGATACGGTTAATAATAAATAATAAATATCTTCAAACATTCACACCTATCAACTAGCCCCATTTTAAGCAACTAATGCTACTTGTGTAACGGACACTAGATGACGGATAAATATATTTAATAGATAAATACATATAAATAAGATGAATATAGATAAATATATATAAACATCCAAGACTGGAGAATAAATGCCTGAAAATTTATCACCCAAACATTTGCCCCCACCGGGGATCGAACCCAGAACCTCTCGAGATGGCGACGCCTTGAGACCGGCGTACAGACCACTCGACCACGGAGGTCGTCAAATATAACTATTAATATCAGTACAGTAATTGACATTTCTTAAAAATAACGACGAATTCTCATCATCGTGAAGCGATAAGGATGTAATCCTGCTATATAAAGATCCATTCTCACCCAGATATTACTTTTTAATTTACATTCATCAAGGCCAGGATGTAATCAGACCGCCATATTTACACGTTCGTTAGTAATAATTGATTGTTTTCTTCAAAAAAGGAGACCCATAGATTTGTCAACCCAATTCGGTGATTCAAGTTCAATGTGATAATTTAAAAAAAGTGTAAAAAGTCAAGTAAGTAAGTTGGTAAATGGATATATACGAAGTCGGGAGATTCAATTATTTTAATTTGTTTTAAAATGTTACAATTATTTAGGTATTTGTAAGTGTAGGTAGGTATAATTATTCATTTGGCTTATGACATTCACACCTTTTAATTAAGGAGAACATAATAAGCAAAATTCTCTACGGAAGGAACTCAAAGGAACTATGCGAGAACAAAACGTTTATTCTTTTAAATAGCCGGTAGCGTGTTAACATTGAACGAACAATTAACTCAAGTCAAATTGTCATCAAGCATAAATTAATCTTTACCTTCAGTGTTCATTCTTGCAATAATTTTTTAACGTATGGTCTAGCTGCATCTAAAACACGAATTTACAGGAGTTAAAGTTAGTTAGCTAATAAATTTCGTTTCATTTAGTTTCGATATGTTTACAGGAAATGTTACACGTACAGATTTTTAGGCGTGAGTTTTGAAACACCGTGTTAAAACTTATTTGTTGTTAGTTTGACGAGGATTTTTTTTGACTTTCGATATCGAAAACAAAGCTACCTTCGCCAATGTCAGGTCTTGGATGGGTGACCAAAACATTGTGATCTCGAACTCTTCCGTGCTTCAGACCGGGTTAGTCCCGGTCGCTATTCGAATAGATTCCACCAACCCACATTGGGCCAGCGTGGTGGTGTTACAGCCCATTCTCCTCATGTGTTTCTCCATGAGGAAGGCCTGTGCCCAGCAGTGGGACGTATATAGGCTGAGGACGAGGGTTAGTTTGGACACTTGGATATTTTAATATATTTAGAATAGCTTTATATTATACATCAAATTTTAACACCATAAATGTTGTAAAAATAAATACTGAAGAAAAAAAGTTGAGTGATTTCTTATTTATTTTTAAAGTTCTACCCATCGATCATACCAATACAT
The DNA here is from genome assembly GCA_910589355.1 of Parapoynx stratiotata. NCBI lineage: Eukaryota > Metazoa > Arthropoda > Insecta > Lepidoptera > Crambidae > Parapoynx > Parapoynx stratiotata. Next base: position 2,549,186 of record OU342463.1, read on the forward strand.
CACAATACATATTGAAAAGAAATAGATGTAGTAGTTAATATTGGTATCGGCAGAGATGGTTAAAAATAACTGTACAATGTCATTATCACTAAACATCATCAACAGAGAAAACTGTGAAATACTGGTGAAAAATCTCCATATAGAAAATCGTGATGTTTTGCAAGCGATGCTTCACCGACAGACAGTCCGATCGTGATTCACATATCTAAAAACCCTTTTAAAATTATGGGTCATGGAGGATCGTTATTTAATGGTGTGCGGGGCTCACATTAATCATACGGAGTTGAAAATAGTATTTCGGCTTTTAAGAAGAACTTAAGAAATTTAATTTTCAATTTAATTTGGGATTTTGGGTGAGTTTTTAATGAATTAGCTTTGTGAACACTGTTGGTGGTCAAAATTGTTTAAAATTCGGCGAGTGGTCCAAATTGAAAAAGGTTTACTTTTGCTGCGATATTAAAACTAGTAGAGAAGTAGTTATGCGTCTGATATTGTATACGTGGAGAGTAGTCCTATGAGCTATTAATCCTTATCTGACACTCTCTGTACTAAGAAGCAGACGGGTAAAATTTTGGGTTTTTAAGTTGCTCCAGCTACTTTAGAATTATAACCATACGGCCCAGTGAAGATTGGTGTGTAAAAACATGCAATTGAAAAAAGAAAGTAAACAACAAATCGAAGCAATGATACATTACATGTGTTTAATACCTGATTGGCGATCAAAACGTATGGATGGCAAAGGATACTGTCATAAATAACCTCTTTAACAAAAGCCAATTGAATGAGTCGAAACCACTTTAAACTTTAAGAGTTCGATTAACAAAATGCTGTACACAATACATGACTCCCAAAAAGGACTGGTAATAATTGAAGAACTTCATCTTGTATTTCATATTGTGGTAGCGACTCAGGGTAGCGAGCATTTGCATGTGAGGTATCGCGTTCAATTACTGGTTGAAATTAAAAATCATTTCTTATTAACCGACCGCTTTGGAACCAGTTCTTTTATGTGTTCGAAAATGAAATTCAAAGCTACTAAGTAAATAATGAGTGCGTTAACCTTTTAATTAAATAATCCTTAAATAAATATGCTGGAACATCTTCAAAAAGCAAAATTTTGGTTTCGCTAATATTCGGTTAGGTTTTCATTGAATTTCATTTTGTAGTTCCTAGTCCTCTCTCATGTGCCTCTGCCTTGACCACCATTCGGTTGAGTAGGTACCTATTCCACCTGTCGTCTTTAACATAACTGGGGATGTTCAGATATACATTAAAAAAAGATTTGATATTTGGCTTACCACAATATGAAGAAGAAACATTATAAATAAAAGTTAAACAGTTGTTATAACATTTATATTTTTTATGGAGACTTATTTGACTCAGGTGTACATTGGAATAAGTAAGAGTGACTGCTATAATGTAATAGGGTGAAGTGGTTAGTACGCTTTGATTTTTGATTAAAAACCAAGCTACCTTCGCCATGGTCAGGCCGTAGATGGGTGCACAAAACTTTGTGATCTCGAGCTCCTCCGTGCTTCAGAAGGCACGTTAAGCCGTTGGTCCCGGTCGCTATTTCGACTGTTTCTACCCACCAACCCGCATTGGGCCAGCGTGGTGGTGTTACGGCCCATACTCCTCATGTGTTTCTCCATGAGGAAAGCCTGTGCCCAGCAGTGGGACGTATATAGGCTGAGGTCAGGATGCCGATATTGGAATAATATTTGGAATTTATCATTAGATAAGCTTTAGCAATATGTGTAATATCACACTTCATAAAAATATCATATTTATCGTTTTAAGTAAATGCAAATAAAATGATGTATTCGGGAGGCACTTAAAAAGAGTTGTCTCCGTGTTCAATTTTAACACAATTAAACTTACAACAAATTATCAAAACAAAACAAAAGAGCTCAAAAATATAGTCTATTTGTAGACGAGGTATACTCTGAATCTTAATAGTTACAGACAAAATACTAAGAGAGAAAAAACACCAATGTCATAGGTAAGGACCCAATATTATTTAAGTCTTAATCGATAATTGCTCATTTCATTAATTCATATTCGTAAGCTGTATCTTTGCAGCTCACATCTCATCGGGCTATACAAGACGAATAGATTTCTTATTAAGTTTAATTCTTTGAGGTTTTCGCGGAACGACACGTCATCATGGGTGGTCTGACTTCCTTTTGTAAATTAGGCGTAGTTATCTAGTTGTGGTCTAATTTTGTTCTTGTGTAACGTTAAATTAAACAATTTTCATCTATTCAACTAAATTCATCAATGTTAAAGTACCTACGTATTTTAATGATTGAATTATGATAAATTCGATCTTTCGTGTTGTCCATTTTTAAACGTGTTTGTCATGTCAGTACGGTTATCGACCTCTGCGGTCTATTATTTACTCGGACGATGGTTATGCGCAGATTTTATGTAAATTGGCGGTGTTCGATATCTCGTTTGCAGAGGTCGACTGACTCAGATTTTGGATACTTATTAAATTCACCATACGATAATTTTTTCAAGCTTAAATTGTAAGAACAAAGCATTAACATTATTTATATTATTTAAAAAATAAAATAAGCTTTTCCCTCATGTCAAAGTTTTATTATACATATTAGTCTACAATAAATGAGTGACAAGTACAGTCAACCGCACAATAAAACTATACAAAACCGCTATAAATTCTACAGTTAGAAACTTAGAACTGAAGTGCAAAAATTATTAAAGAATTTAGTAAGTTTGTAATAACCTGACAAGTCGTTGTGCGTACTTGCATTGACGTCGAGCATGGACCTAAAAGTTGAAGTCCCTTAAAAAAGGCTGTCGTTGCAACTCTATTTATCTACGATCTCTATCTCTTTCTCTTTCGTCTGTACTGGGCCTTCAGGGGAGAGCTTTTAGTACAATTTAGTTTCCTTACTTTCGTATGGCAACATTGTGAAATTAATATAGTGGAATTTTTTATGACTCCAATGAATAATGTGTTTATCTGTAAATAATAGACATGCATAAAACTATTTAGGTACTTAAGTATTTTTTTATTTCATTTGATTGTTTTTCAATGATGCTAGATTAAAAATTAAAACATTGCACAATTGAGAATTGAGAAGTTTTGCCCTCATTGCACGATTTTGTTACTCTGTTTTATATAAAGCGAATCATTATATGTTTAAATATTAAAAAATTTATTTTAATAAAAATCTGAATGTTCTTCATGTTACCAAAAAAACATTAACAGTACCTGCTTTTATAAATATCGTTTGCAAAAGATCACGCATTATGCTAAATGATTAAATGATTATCACAAAACGCAACATACATAAAACAATTAACAATCGATTTGAAGAGATGTTTATCTTAATAGTTCTACTCCTATTTCGAATACAAATCGATCGATCGAACATCGATATCTGATGAACAGTTTTTGTATGCGTGGGCGCAGGACGATGATCTACAATGTGGTATATGCGAAATGACGTCATTAATATTAATGCAGACATAATTTTTCTACCATGAAAAATTAACAATAGACATCATAAAACTTTGTGGGAATTTAATGGTGCCGGCGGTTTTTTATTTTTCAATTATTATGATTAGATGCTGCATGTGACAAACTGAAGACCGAGAAAACTAAGATTGGTCAAACATGGTATTCTTATTTTTTTTTTGAAAATACCGAAACCATTAAAGCACTCAGAGGAACTCGGTTGCGCCGGAGTATTGATATGTATCAATACTCCGGCGCAACCGAGTTCCTCTACATTGTCTATTAGTTTTTCAACACTAAGAAAGTTGCAATTTCTTAGAGTAGACTTTAACAAAAAACGTACGATACCTACACAATAGTAAGGCGAAATGAAAATATACTTAAGTAGCTAAAAGCCGTTATAATCTTTATCACTTAAAAGTTTTTAGATTCTTTATTCAATAATTAGCAGCAATTTACTTAACAGATCCACCAGAACCAAACAAACAGCATTGCTGATGGTCACGACACTAATTAATAGCTAATAAAAGAGAGTAATCAGTCTTTATAAGGAAGTGGTTGATGCGAGGACTCGACTCGCCGACGATCTCGAGCGAACCCCAATGGACCGGTCGAATAACTTCACTGTGTGCTCCAGTTTCAGTTTGTAGACTTAACAATTATTGGAATGGAACAAAAAATATCTGACAAATACATGACAACAATGTTTGTGATCGGTCAATGTAGACTACATTTTTATTGGCAAATAATGATCTGGAATTGTTCTGGTCTCTTGCGGCAGCTTCCTTGAAATGCTTGAATGTCAAGCAAGAACTTATACTTAGTAACAAATGGGAAATAAATATCACTCGGGTCGTTTTAGAATTTCCATGATATACTCGTATTTATATTAATATTTTCTACCACTAACAAAGGGCCTGAATATGCATGCGTGAAATAAGCACAGCATATTTCACAAGATACTCGTTCTGCAATACTGAATAACTGTAACTTCACTTGACTCTTAGTTATCAGTCGATTTGGAGTCATCACTCCGGCCCTCACAAAAAATATATAGAGCTCTATCGTTTAGTTTGAGCATTTTGCAGTTTCAATCAACAGTTATCGGCAAACTACAATACAATATAGGTTGTTGAGCAGATAACTAAATATATTTATTTATACTTAGGTATTTGGTGACATGGTCTTAGAGAAATTAGTATTCAAACATCATTACAAACAGTTCGTTTTAATGGTGGAGGTAACGGTATGGAGTCCATTGTACTTTACGATGCATTCATTAGCTGCAGTTTGTTAGGTTCATTACAAATCTAAATAGGTTATTAGATCACATTGGACAATTAGTTTGTCCTAACTTGGCACGGAGATCGTTATTGATTTCTCTAACTTGAACACTGAAAACTGGCAAACGGAAGGTATTTAAGCGATTAAAGTCAAAATACAAGTTTAAAAAATCGGACAAAAAGCCTTCATAAAATATTTTGTCCTTGGGATTTGCATGTTAAGTTAATACATGCAACAAAAAAAATTAGAACTCTACCTATCAATTAAGAATTAGCTCCACCGATCTCGTTGAAATCTTATTAATGCACTAGACAGTAAACGCAAAACACCATCTCAGGATCGTTAATCATTGCATAAAGCTAGTTTAGAATAAAACAATTTTTCGTAAAATTTTGACGAATGATACGAAATACTTTCCAGGGAGATTGTCAATAATTTTCAATGCCATCTTTGCTCAGAGCGGAATATTAAGGTTAGAATACTTTCATGTCATGTCTACTCAAACTTCAGTCTATAAAATGATCAGTAGACGAGCCCCCAATGTCCAACTGGGCGTGAATGTCAAGGGTGCCCAGCGCAGGCGCCCGCGCACGCAAATAGGGTATAAACACAACATATTATTTGCATAGATTAGTGATCATATGAAAAACGAACGAGGTACCCCCGCTCCTCAGAACTTGTTCATCTGAGAATCTGAATCTATAACTGTGTTAACATAAGCTTCTTTAAGCACGTGGTTCGTGACAGAAAAGATAAAAATCTGGTTACAAAGGCAATTAGCATTCTAAGGACAAAAACAAGGTCTAGTACGTACAGCTAACTAGATACTTGCTAGTACTTAGTTGGTTTTGGTTTACATAAAGGAATATAATTTTAAATAAACAATTTAATATACATGCTTACAACTAGCCCAAGAAACAATCTCAATACATACAATCTTAAGTTATTAGATCAATGACTAGAGAACAAAAGTTTATTGTCCTGGGATCACATTGAATGGCATGGTTCTAGATGTAGAGTGTAAATTCAAAACGTATATTTCCATTCTGTATGAAAAATATTGTGTGTATATGTAGATAAGTTTCAATATGGATGTAACAAGAATAAACTGCAGTATTTTTTGTAGAAATAAAATCGTTCTGAGCATCAGGAACACCATCTTAACCCGTTCCTCCTCCCTCTCGTCCTTTCTACATAAAATATACATATAAAGCAAATTATTATCTCACCTTAGCATATTAAAAAAAAATCTTAAATTACAGATTTAATGTAGAGTTTTTTGGGCCAAAAAAAGAAATATTTTGATATTCAAAACTTAAATCCTAAGTAATAATTCTATTTACACACCTCGAAATCCGGTTGACTCGTGGAAAAAGTGGACCATCAACATCGAGATAAAGATATATCTGATGTGTGTAATTGGTGCTTTTAAGTTTTATAAAGGAATCGATTTATTAATGTACTTATCGATGTTGTTGACATTTGGCTCGGGGTAATTGATTGTGAGTGTCACTTTGATTATGCTACTGGTGTGTAAGAATGATATGTCTCGTGTTCGCTACATGGTATTAGATTGTTTTATTTCCAAGCTGATATTGATGATTTCTTATGTGTCATACTTGCTGTCCGCAAAAAGATTCCTGGTTCTATACCCCTAGTGTAAGTTTTCATTGGAAAAAACTTCTCACTTTGAGTTGCGTTAAGAAATGTCGAGAATCAAATTTTGGATAGGAAACGTGAAAAGCGTCAGTAGCGGAAACGAGTAGGTATCACATTTCTCATAGAAATTGACAATGAAAACTTACTCTAGAGGCACTGAATTGTATTATTATGTAGGTAAAGGTATGTAACTTGTGCGATTACAACACTGAAGTTCATAATGTTGTGTAAGAACAGTAGATAAGATACGTATTTAATTAGCCATTTCTCCTACCCATTTAAGAAACAATCAAAGGTTGTTATTTAACGCTACGCATAGGTAATAGAGTTTACGGGCGCTGATTGTAAGTAATTACCTCAATATAAAAATAACGGCTTAGTTTTTTTTACATCAACATACATATATCATCACGTCTCTTTCCCCGAAGGGGGGGTAGGGAGAGGTAATAAATACCCACATTTCGCCTGATATGTTAGGTCCCCATGTAACAATGTGAGGCAAGCGATATTCTCAAATTTTCATTCTAACTCAGTGGTACAGGCGATGGAATCGAATCCACGTTTCCCGCGGTCTCTCGAACGAGAGTGCCCCGTCCGTCCCAACTCGGCTACCGCTGAGTTTTTTAGTTGCATTGCTTTAGTTTTTTTTTTAATGAAAATATTGGTGAACACGAGACTAATTCCTTGCCGGTATTGCTTACTTATTTTGGTTTGTATTGATTTTTTTCCTGATTGCCTTACTTCGGCAATAAAGCGACATACCACCTATCAACACTATAGACTTACTGCTCGGCTCTTCAATTTGAACAATAATGTAAAAAATGCCTCTCATTTTAAACGCTCACTTAAAAATTTTACAGCAATTTTTTAATTAATAAATTATCCTACAGTGCTCTTGAGCATATTTCTGTGACGTTTTCAATGGACTCTCTCTTATTATTTATTTATACAGTTTACCATAAATTTTCCCGCGCTGCGCAATAATTGGCATTGGGGAATCCTTTACTGCCTATTGTCAACCATCTAGTTTTTTTCAATAATTGTACATGATCGCATAATGCAAGCCATTAATAATATACACTATAAATACTCAATCACGTAACCTCATCAATGTCTGAAGTACACTTCCTTAAGACATTGTAATAAAGTTTAAATTCGCGTTGAATAGTTGTTCAATTACCATTGAAGACTGCTTTTAATTCGGACTTTCAATTTGTATGTGATTTTAAGCTTGTTAATGGTGTCGTTAAGTTATGGTTCAGAGCTCGGCAAGACCGTTAAGTATTCAATAAATTCCCTGTAAAAGGCGCGATCGACCAAATGTGTAGTTGTCACAATATTCACAGGTAAAGTTCACCAGATTATTGTAGTCTGTTGTTTTTTGTTTCTCGAGTGCTGGTTGTGTGTCGACATGTAAAAGAAAGGAATATATCCAATAACCTTTCGAAAGTGTAGTGGGGTGCGAAGTGAAGAATTATTTGCTAAGAAACTAACTGAGACAGATCAACACACAAGTACTGAGTTCATATCATTTATTTCGCTAAAATTTCGGACGCAGCTAGTTGTTATGACGTTGTCATTCACTGAGAAATATTTTCCAAAATAACCTGTAGTTATTTCCTTGTTAAATGGTTGGACAGGCTTTTGTCGACTCGGCTATCTCTGCCTGCTTAATAATGTTCTTACAAACCTACTTACTATAATAAGCCTGATCCATTATTTTCCCCATCTGATTGTCAGTCATTATTTTAAACGCGTATGTAAAAAAGTTACAAGCAAAAGTGTCAAGTTACAAGCTCGAGGATAAATGGTTGCGATATCGGAGTGGCTTGTTTCTTTCAAAAGCAAGGAGCCTTGATCCACATTAAATGCATTGTCAGGAAGCTTCAACGGTATTGTAGGTAAATCAGCTTTCCACGAAGCCGACCAGTCTTATTAAATCCATATCTTAAAGTCTTTAGCTACAGAAGTTCTGACAGTTTCCTGTTTTATTTCATAGGAACTTGTGCATATGGTGGTTAAGTGAAAAATATATTAACAAGATTTCTTTGCACGAGCAAAAGTGGATAAGGTCCATCCTGTATGATAATACGCATTCAAATAAATCAGCTATTAAAATAAAAATAATGTGTTGTAAAATTTTGGTCTTTCTTAATAAAATATTCAAAACAAGGATTATGTTTCAGTTATTGTTCTTCACGAAGAAAATATTTATTTAAGTCAGCTAGTAATAAAGTAGAGCGATTGGGTACTGTGAGTTTTTAAAGTAGAACGAATCTATTGGACACGCTTTACAAGATCAATGTTCTGGTATTTGTTGATTCGTTTTTGTTACGTATATTTTTATAGATAGTTGTAGAAACATTCAGTATTTTTTGTGTTATCTTCTATGTTATATCTTATTGAAAATACACGAAGGCTATGTAGTAATCAATACATATCGTCGACGTCGTAGCTACAATGGATCTGAATAACTTCAAACACTCGTATTAGTAGGAGAAAATGCAGAGCGATAATGCATAGATATCGTAGAAGAGACTCAAGGCCAAGCTGAAAATACTGAAGAAGTCTTATGTTAAAATAACAAGTAAGTTATTATTGGAGAAAACCTGACATTTTTTGTGGCGTTATGAATGTCAATTAATATAGGAAACGCGAAATACGCCCCAAGCGGGAAGTACCTGAAATAACGTATCTCATAGCAATTTACATTCTTAATGCAACTAAAAAAGTGAAGTTTTTTACAATGACAACTAACTGTAACTGTAATATAAAGTTTACATTAGGTACATTTCAAACGGTTTTTTTATATTTAATCGTAATTTAATATTGCGAATTAAGGATATTCGCGAAATTGACCTGTCAGTTATTTAGAGGCGGCTTTTTTACAATCAAGCAATTTGAAAAGGATTTACATCTCGGACATAAATCAAGCGAACATTTTGTATAGCTGTCAACGTTAGTAACCATACGATTCTATTAAATGTTAATCATTGAACCTGTTTTATGGTGATCTCGTTCATATGGTGTTGTTTTTGAGATCATTGTATTGTAGAGGTCAAATTTAAATTTGAAGGCCAATTTTGTCCGCCGTCCATAAAATTATAACGGTTTGAATTAATTATGCGTATATTTATTACTTTCTTAGAATTCACATTTCATTCAGTAATACGATATTGGTTTGAATGGAGTTAGATAGAAATAAATGATTAAATTTGCTTCCAATATTATTTGTATAAAATATACATATAGATACATACATTCATATAATCACGACTATTATCCCCTAAGGGTAGACAGAGACTAGGCAAAGGCACCGCAAAAGCAGTCCATTGCTATAGCCCGCGCTATGCCCTTAAAAAAAAGAAAATAAAAATGTGTTGATTTATCTGCACCGCATTAACATTTAAAGTTAACTTCACAAATGAGAGTTATATAAAAAGTTTCAATGTGCCGTCGGTATAGCGATGTGTACTGGTAGTTGTTCCCCGTCACTACGTTACTTAATCATTTGCGTTATCACTGCGCCATCACCGGTAAAGCACCAGAGACATTTGCTTTAAATGGGGATGATGTATCGCTTTTTAATTAAGTTCCCTGAACAATAACCCGTTGGTATTTCGGCGCGACAGGCAAATAACATGTAGTAGGTGTAATCATGCGTTTGGGCAAAAAGATGAATGGGCACAATCAGTTTGGTGCCAGCGATAATTTAATACGATCACGGTAATGCGCGGCTGGAACTTTTTTATTTAAAAGGGGGCAAACGGACAGTGGCACACCTTATGGTAAATGATTACCACCGCCCATAGACATCTACAGCACCGGATAAGCTGCAGATTCGTTGTCAATTAAGGACGGAATCCGCTCTCATTTTGAAATATTAATTAATTGCTCTTAATTCACAATTTTGACACCACACCCCGGTAGAGAAAGGATTTTAACTTATGGGCAAAACAAGTTTCATTTAATATTGACTACTTGCTTTTGTTCATAAGGTCACTCCTTTCTCCCAGAGGGTTAGGCAGAGAGTACTTCATTATACTTGCTACGATCCCCATATATTTCTGTAGTTACATCTACTATCATCATTCATGTGCGTGTTATTGATTAAGAACAGGCTACTTAAAATGTTAAGATGATTACCTTAAGTGGTAGCAATAATGTACGAAATTAAAGACTGAAGAAGGTAAAATTACTTAAGTAAAAAAATAATTACCATGTTATCAATAATTGAATATTTTAAGTAATAAGTAAGTAAAAAAATATAATTAGTAATTATTAAGTACGGAAAGTAGTAATTTTTCAATCAGGAAGATTATATTAACATCGCCCTGAACTGGGAGCTTTTCTGTAGGTTTTTTTACTTATTTTGTTTCATATTAAGTGTCTAATAGATAGTTGTTTTTCTCAGACCGGTAAAGTATTGTGATTATTGTTATAGATAGTATCATAGATTGTCACAACAAATTTCATAATGCTTAAATTACTTAATTATAAACATAATTATATTACTGACTCTAGTGTTCCCCATGTTCTGCTCAATATTTTGTTAAATAACAATACCTTGACCATTCAAATATTATTGCGAATACTGCAGTTGGTCAACTTATTACCATATTATTACATCTGTTTGTATTAAAAATTGTGATCACTTCCTTCTACATAAACGCAGAACAGCCAAGGGTGAACAGGCAAAACATTGACATTTAATTTTTATACTTAATATTCGTAATTAACAGCTATTTTTCGTGCAGATAAAAATATTCAATTTAAAATCACTGTAAGTTAGCGGACGACACTTAGAAGCAGCTGACGACTTGTCGTCGCGACACTTCTGGTTTCTATGTATATCTATGAAACTAGTCGCTACCTTCGTGTCGCTACGGAGGGAATATTGAAACCAGTATTGTCGCGACAACACGTCGCACGTTGTCTACTGCTGCTGCGTGTAGTCGGCTATCAACTTCTACCTTTAGTTGTTCCAACCATTTTTGTCAAGAAAATTTAAAAATTTTCCTATAAAGACAGTAGTTAAATAGGATATAAAAAACAAAAACCCAATATTAAACACTCTTCTGGCGGGAAACTTTTTTCGCTTTAATTAGGACTGACAAATGCAGCAATTGTTGAGTGCAGAATGTGAGTTCTTGACATAGATAAACATATACTGATGTAGTTCTTGATATGGTTAACAGCTCCGCCCCTTCTCAAAAATGGTAATATTTTAGTAAAATTTCGGCTTCCGTAGGTTTTCAACGTGTTTCAAAAAACTTCTTACTTTTAATGAGAAATGTGATTTCAAATAGTTTATTTAGACGTTTCTCATATAAAAGCGTCCCTAGCGGAAACTAGTTCTCATAGACATAACATTACATATAATTACGCCTCTTTTCCCGAAGGGGTAGGGCAGAGGTGTTAAACACCTACTTTTCGCCAGATATGTTAGGTCCCCATGTAACATATGGCGACCCTGTTGCCATGCACCGGGCACAATGTGAGGCAAGCGAAATTCACAATGAATTGCACATAAGTTTTATTCAAATTCAGTGGTACAGGCGGTGGGATCGAACCCGCGTTTCCCGCGCCCTCTCGAACGAGTAGTGCCCCGTCCGTCCCAACTCGGCTACCGCTGCCTTTGTAAATATGTAAAGCTATTTTTTCTGCGATATACATTTTTGAGATGAATACTGAGTGAATGGATACTTATGTTATGAAGACAAGTTAAAGCCCTCGGCCTCAACCTATGAATTTCGTCCAATTAGTCTTTTCACGTATTTTCTACATAATTGAGTGGCGACCGTCGGAGAATTTTTTTGAACTTCGCTTAATACAGTCGTAATATGTGCCTCGTGGGCATCATCTCATTAATCGGAAGCGTGAGTAATCGCAGATACTTACGCTTTGATGATATTTATCGCAAAACACGCGATCTTATATCGACAAAGAGTTAATTTTGTCTGGACATTTTAATTATGTAAAGTATGGCAGGTACATATTAAGTAGAATAATTTTAATTGGAAAATACAACTGATATTAACATGCAGACCAATCTCGTTATATTTTTATCTCTTAGACGGAAGTCTGTTATAGGATGTACGCATGTTTTTTTGTAAAATTACCTATACATAATACAACAGACCTCACCGAATAAATAATAGAATGTCTTTGAAAGCCCTGTCCTGACTCTCCCCTTGTTTCGCCGAGATAAATTGCGTTCCTTAAAAACACCATAATTATACCGAAACTAATAAGACAATGGTATAGCTAAGAGCTTAGATTTGTTATAATTGTGCCCGATGTCTAAAAGGACACCCATTATAATTTTGCAGCAAGAACCGAGCTTATAAAAAAGTGCCATGAGGTCTATCCTCAGATTAAGAATCTTATGGTATGAGCAGATCTTGCCAACTGTCAATCTGGCCAGAAATGACTGACATGGCATTTGATGACATAATCCGTAGCAAGCAGGCAGCATGCTGTCAAGGCCGCGAGGGTGTTGACCTAAACGCCTAAAAGCTGAACTATAGTTTGTGTTCCGAGTTATAAGCTTAAACGGGAAAATTGGTCGGACTATACTAATATATTTTTTGACGACAGTTCAATGGTATAAAACCTTAACTTAAAAAACCAGAACTTGGACCAATAATGTAGGTTGATATAATACCCGTAAAACATTTTTATAAAATATACAACACCTGTGATACACAGGTTAAAGAAAATTAATATGTATCTATCTCCATTGAGACGTTGAAAACATAATTTATATTGTGGTTCAGAGCTTCATTCAATGCAAATGTTGTTTTTACGATTGTGGTAAGGAGAATAAACGGATGATGAGTGTATTATCAATTATCTTGGCCCGTTTCGGCGAGAAGGATGATTGTTCAGTTGCATTTGGGTTTTTTGCACAGTTCTGAGAAATGAGTCTACTAAATAATACTGTTTCCATTAATTTTCAAGTTAGGTGTCAACCAGCAACTATCTCTCTAAAACGCACACAGCTCCTCTGATGTGATTCTTTACTCTTGAAGTTGTATTTAGGGCCTTCGTAATTATCTACTACCACGATCAACCAAAAACTTAAATACTCATAGGCGTTCAAAATGTTTCCAATAAAAAGGAATCTATGTATTTAAAGATGTATCTAAACTCGAGTTATCCAAAATGTTACTGCCTTTAAAAAAATATATGATAACTTTCGTACTTTATACTTAGATTAGAGTTATCCAGACTCAGTCGTTTTAAATTTTATTTACAAATATCCGTAGCAACTGGAGATAAAAATTTTCATAGTAAAATAGTAATATGTTCCTACCAAATATTTGAGCTCTAATCGAAGTACCTGTTAAAATTCTTGAAACATTTACGACATTTACGATTTAATTGAAAATTAAGATACCATTAAACTTTTAAAAACTCGTTGACATACACCGCCGGCGCAAAAGCTCACTTAGAATTTCTCAAATAATTTAATTACAGCGTAATTGCTCCGGCGAGTGTCAAGCGCAATTATATACAATTTTCTTAATAGTAATGCGACAGCAAGAGGTCTTTGTAGCCTGAGATATTATTTTTTACTATCGGAAGGCTTTGTGTTTTTTTTTTAATTAATGGATGATAATTTGGTTTTATTCTGATAGGTACTTATTATAGAAAGTAGATCATTATGAATATAATCGGACGTTAAAAATAAGGATGGATATAAAGGTAGGTACTAAGTGATACCTCTCAATCTACTATTTTAATTATGCCTTCATAATATGAGCACATATGTTTGGAACAAATTACATTAATCTTTCCTTTTATGCAATATGAACTAAAGAGTCCTTGCGTCACATGTTTTTTTTTCCTTATGGTAGGTAAGCAGTAGATGGTTAGGTTAGGTTAGGTTAGAAGATAGTCCCCGCGAGCGGCCGCGTGCGTTGGATGGCTTCCACGCAAGCATTCCACCGGCTGCCACGTCTGGGGATCTCCCGAATATACCCGGGAATCCCCCACTGGCGCAAACCCCGACCTAGTGTCTGACTAGGTCGGGAAGCCCTGGGACCGGTTCGGAGAATTGCTTCGGCAGACCCCGGGTCGCTCCCACGGACGGGCAAGGAGGTATATCGGGGAGTTTTAGTGGGTATTCTCGGCCGCCGCCGAGCGAGTCCCACACACGCCTTCCGCCTCGCCAGCGGTTGGTAGGTCCGTAAATGGATTTTGTCCTCGAGAAAAAAAAAAAAGGTTAGAAGATAGTTAGGGCAACCCTCCTGGTTAGGCCAACACTTCCTTTAACTGCTGTCTTGCATGACCTTCCACCTCATTTATTTTGGCATAACAATGAAATGGAAGTGAAATGAATTACAGTTTCCTTTAAAAATGGTTACACCTATTATTAGAACTCTCTCAAATTGCGAAATGCTAATTTTAGTTATATTGATTTGCTTATTCGTTATTCAAAACCAGCTTTCTTGGGATACATAATTATTATGTCTTAAGCAGTATAAATACATATAAATATATTCTACAAAACAGAACATTAAATTAACGGTATTTGCGAATCGTAAAATAAATAGACGAAAACTTAACACCTTTCTTTCATGCATTTAGCCAATAAACCGCGATTTTATTGCTGCTCATGACATTAACGTCCAATAAACGACGCGCAAAAGCGCGCCGAAACATAATTTGTAACTGCGTCCGCGCATAATTCCGAGCTTTTCAATTTACTTTGAAAGTCATCATAAAAAGGACTGAATAACACTGTTAAGGTGATATATTTTTAAGTACCTAACATATTATTCATAGTGAAGCCTTTAAAAAGCTAAAGTAACGAAACATTATTAATGTTCGATTAATTTCTAACTTAACTCACTTCTACTTAAAGTGATCCTCGACATAGTATTATTTTGGTACACTTTTGCTTGTTTTTTTTTTGTCATGAAAAACATTTTCATGATACTCAAGTACAAGAAAATCTCCCGTAAGTCATTGCAATACACAGAAACAATTTTCCTTGTTTTTGCATTATATCCAATATTTTTAAAATACCAAAAGAGCAATATAACGGAATACACCGCCTGGAACGCAAGGCGAAGTGTAAAACGTTTCTTATTTTGTCAAAACGTCCTACAATTTTACGAACGTAACTGATTCCTGTTATGTTTATGAACAAGTCACTAACCCTTACGCCAGTTTCAATATTATATTTTAAAGAAGTCCAAGAGATAGTAAGTCCAAGCGTGTGTATCTTATCTTTTATTGTGTTGTGGCGACATTAATTCGTGTTATATTATTCGCAGATGGAAATACGGCGATACAGGTCGGGCAGGACCTCCTTCTTAACATACTGGATACTTTTATTACAAGTAAGTATTCGCACAGGCTGCTTTGATACAGATAACGATAGAATAATTAGTATTATTTAACATAATCGCAATGAAGATGTTCAATACTGATTATTTCATAGAGCAACTTAACAGGGATTTGTCACTGGAGGAAGATCTTTAAAAGATTTGAAAAAAATTAAATAGAAGCATTTTTAAATATTACTTGAACAATATTGGTTCCGAAAGTTATTTTGTTTTATAATTATGTATCAACAATAAACCTTCCTCATTTATGTTTTAGTATAGGTACTTTAAACTCTTTACGTAATATATAAACAGCCTTCTACATGCTTTGTAATAGCTCTACAAACATATTACGTTTTTGTTGTAGACAAGACGATAGCCAGTAGCGCTATCGCTATCCCAAAAGAGAAAATTAATGGAATTAGACATTTTCCTATATTTTCCAATAACATTTATCAAATGAGGAGGAGGATAAGGTTTGTGGCTGAGTGGTAGAATAATAAGTCACCCTATGTTATCAACTAAATGACTGGTAAAGCGTGGTTGTATATGGCTTTGACTACCCCTTTAGGGATGGAGTCGTAATTTATGTATGTAATGGGGAAAGTTTGTTGCCGTCATAAGACTTACCTACGTATTCTTTTCGTTCAAATTCTGATACTTCCGTCGTTATACATACTTGAGATTGTAAGATGTAACTTACATCTTTTCCCATTTCTCTCTAAGACTGTAGTGCGAAATCGTACACGTGATTTGGTTCGATTACTTCCCACGAGAACCACATTACTACATAAAAGTGTTCCATGTATGGCTCCACTGATTTACAACATAATCCTAGAAAATTATAAATTATTAAACAAAAACATGTTCCGAGTCCAATTAAAGAAAAAACTAATAGACAAATGCTATTAGAGTGTGCAAGATTACTTAAATAAGGGATTGTAATCATTTAAATTTGTAAAGGATATGCATATATTTTTTTTTTGTTATTTATATAATTTCTTGACATTATGTTTTTAGTATTATTATTAATTGGACTAATCTAAAAATTCTTGATTATTTTTGAAAAATTACAATTATTTTGCTAACAATATGACCTTAAATTTGCATGCCAGCATTGGCAAAACATGTTGGATCAGTATTAAAACCCACTAACATCTTAAATATGCTTGTATGTATGTTGCTTGTAAATAAATATTTCTTTCTCTCTTTCCCAGATGCTAAGCTGCGGGCACCGCGGCGCGGAGGGGCACGGGCGGCTGATGGACCCGCCCGCGCGCAACTCCATGTGGCGCTTCGGCTTCCCTAACCCCGTCAACTACAACGACAACGAGCTCTTCTGCGGCGGCTATGCGGGTAGGTACGACTATATTTTGATTTATTTAAATAAATAACTGTAAGCATTAATACCGAATCACAATGATAATAGACCGACATCCCAGGCGTGCCAGACCTAGGTCGTGATTTTACCAAAGCTGAAATTTTCAGGATTATTAGTGTACTGTCTTGTTAAGTGGTACGTGCGAATCCACAAGCTTGAAATTGGGACCGTTTCTCAGGTAGCCCGAAGTCTTTACTTGGGGCTACCTGAGAAACGGTCCCCGGTACCAAATATCGAGTCAAACTAAATTATTTTAGCAAAGCTGGTTTTCACATATGTTTCGAAGGATACCGTTTCCAGCTTATCAAATCGCATTTAAACCACAGTACCGAATTTTTTAAAGTTTAGAGTGAACAAATATATCGTTTTATCAAACTGTTGGATTTACTTCTACGCATAATTTTTCTTATTACGCATTTATTCTTTAGACAACCTAGTAGTCGAGTGGGCTGTACGCCGGTCCCAAGTCGTCGCCATCTCGAGAGGTTCTGGGTTCGATCCCCGGTGGGGGCAAATGTTTGGGTGATGAATTTTCAGGCATTTGTTCTCCAGTCTTGGATGTTTATATATATTTACATATATTCAGGACATTTATATGTATTTATCTATTAATTATATATTTATCCGTCATCTAGTGTCCGTAACACAAGCAGCAGTAGTTGCCTAAAATGAGGCTAGTTGATAGGTGTGAATGTTTGAAGATTTTTATTTATTGTTATTGCAACGTTACACCAAAAAGCTAATTTCAATGCATTTTTCCATGTCAACGAAGGCGCGGATAACAAAGAATTCAAAGAAAGAGTGAAGCAGAGCAAATAACCACGGATGTGATTCTTTGCTCTGTATAAATACAAAAATGGAATATTCGTTTCGGTTAATAGGTAAAGGTATGACTTTACTACTGTTGTCTGGCCCAGTGATAAGACACTTGCCAATTGGTCTAGACCATTAGTTCCCAAAGTGGCCCAGGACCCCTAGGGGTCCACGGGAGACTCGACGGGGGCCTTGTTGTCTTCACATCTTCACATTTTTATCGAGTTTTGGGAATATGGTAGAAATGTAGCTGCAGGGGGTCCACTGGAACCAGATAAATTTTCATAATGGTCTAAGAGAAAAAAAGTCTGGGAACCTCTGGTCAAGACCATGGTGCAGACGTCCCGGAAGTGTTGCCGTACCTATCAACGCTTTGATTGCATTTATTTGTTAAATTAAAGTAATTTTAAAGAATCACAGAATCTAATTTCTTAACAAAGTAGTTTTAAACGAAATAGATTGTTTATCTATAAACTTAGAATGCGTTTCACGTGCGAAATCGAGGTGACTCCTTGTAGCGTCAGTGTAAATCAATCCTTAGATTTATATCTTTTATCTTTTAAGAAAGATATCGAAGGAAACGTGGATCTTCAACGTTATTCAAATACTATCCAGACAACATTTTTAACTAAGTGATACAACTCCGAAGTGTAAAAAATATTCAGAAAGAACCGAACACAATGATAATGGCCGATTAAATTGATTTGGGAACTATTAAACTTTTCAATGCAGATTGAAAGGCGTTTCGAATTTCATAAATCAATCAATGACCGACAACAACATACCAGTATTTTTTGCGGTATCCGTGTTTGTCAGTTCCCGCAGCCACAGGGCATTATCCTTGCACTTGTGTGTCCACGTGTTTTTTGTGCTATTGAGAACTAATGATGCGCGAAGCAATGTACCGGAAATTCTGTGGGGTCAACGAACTTCATCCTCATCTACGTATCGATTAGTATTGGCTTTGTTTATGATAGAGTTATGGGTATAAAACGATAAAAAGTCTTCTTGAGTCTGCAATAAAGCCATTTCAATTTTTTTTAGCAAAATACTTAATTATAGACAACTTCTCGAGACTATAATTAGGTAAGATTACGTAATGTGATTTAAAAAAATTAATATTTTCTTAATTATTTTTGGCTAGACAAAATACTTTAACTTAAGAAGGTTGTATACCTTTTTACAGTTCAGTGGGAGCAGAATGAGGGTAGATGTGGAGTGTGCGGCGACGCAGACCACCTGACGGAGCCGCGACCCCACGAGGCGGGCGGCATGTACGGCAAGGGCATCATCACCAAGCACTACAGCGTTGGCCAGGTAACTAACAATACGATCACAACCTATTTGATAATATAAAATCAGTCAAATCAAAACACAAAACATTATCAGTAGGTAGAAGAAGTAAGATGCCACTATCATCATCAACGCTAGCCCTATGTTATATTCTTACCTATGAAATTGGTGTTTTGTATGGAGATTTTGGGGAATTCTGCATTTTCCATACTAACATTTTTTCAGTTTTCTTCACAATGACAAATCCAAAGATAATAATAATTGGCATCTATCATTAGACAAGCTTTAGTAATATGTTTAATACCACACTTCATAAAAATTATTTATCGTTTTTAAGTGAATGCAAATAAAATGATGTATTCGGGAGGCACTTAAAAAGAGTTGTCTTCGTGTCCAATTATAACACAATTAAACTTACAACAAATTATCAAAACAAATCAAAAGAGCTCAAAAATATAGTCTATTTTTAGACGAGGTAATTATTTTTTTGGAATACTCTGAATCTTAATACAGTTACAGACAAAATACTAAGAGAGAAAAAAAAAACACCAATTTCATAGGTAAGGACCCAATATGTTACACTGCTGATTAGGCGTTTTTAACTGCAAATCTACTAATTATCCGTGGTTTATTGAAGTACAGACAACGACTTCCTATTCTATATTATATATAGTACCTATTTTTTTGTAATTTACTAATACATAGTAAATACTAAGTATACTTCCTCGCTATTGCACCCGTATCTACCAACCCATCTGCATTGGGCCAGCGTGGTGGTGTTAAGGCCCATATTCCTCATGTGTTTCTTAATGTAGAAAGGCCTGTGCTCAACAGTGAGACGTAATAGGTTGGTAACGAAGTTTACATTGTCTTTCTAAAATATGGACTCTATCTAGAGATTGACTTCGCTTCGAAAGTTTTTCATTTATCAGGGCATATTGTGTTTTGCCTGAGGTATTATGTAGTATTAGCTCTTAGATTAGAGGTTTCCTATCAGGTAAAAAGTTTCTTTTATTATAAAATTTGGAGGCTTCATTGTCCTGGTTCGACAGCGTTTTCTTCCCGATTCATTTAAAAGACTCATAAACTATTTACACTCGTTTTTGTCCAGGAAATCGAAATTGAGATTGAATTGACGGCGAACCACCTTGGCGCTTTTGCCATGAAGCTGTGCCCGAACAACAACCCTCGGAGAGAGGCCAGTCAAGAGTGCTTTGACAGGTTCGTTTACTTTAGATTACCACAGTAGAGGTGATGAAAAGAATCGAAACACGCTATCCAAAGCTATAGAAACCTGATGGAGTAGGTATAACTACTTTCTAATTTTAGCCAGAAATACAGGTGAAGCTCGCATCAACCTTCGGCCTTATCGTCACACCATCAGGTCAGATAAAGGCCAAGCTTCCCTGTAATATAAAGCCTTTATAATTTTCAATGGCAGAAAGCCGTTAAAGTCTATGATATTTTTTGAAAAAGAAAGTACTTTTTTATCCTTGTAACGTAAACAATTAAAATTTTACTTTTGAAATACCTAAAATTTTGTGAAACTCGTGTAGCTACTAATAAAGATAATGATTGATTGATAACCATAGGAATAAAAGGTTTTTTTATTTTGAAATGAAATGAAATGAAAAATATTTATTAGGATACAATACCTAAGACTAAGTACATTTTAAATAAAAAAATATATTTACCTATAGTCCATCCATTTTGATCTGAGACGAAAGGTAAACAAACCATAAAAAAGGTTCTTTATGATGTCATTACTTCATTGCTGAAAGATTTTGTCAAAATATACGACTATTCAAGATGTTATTCATACAGACTTTTTAAATTAAGTAAATTAAGCAATTACTTGTCACCTTCAATCATTTGTTTTTTTAAATGAAAGTTTAGATTACTAAATTAATATTTGCTATTAAAAAGACCTAAAACGAATGGTGTTCTCAAACTATTATAAATTTAAAATACTTCCAAATGAAGATAAAACAAAGATTATGATAATATCATTGCCTCATTGTTTTATTTTCATCCTTATTTATTATCATTTGGATGAAAGCAATATAGCTTGTGTTTAAATACACTTTATACTTAATACACTGTAAAACATGAGGTACTTCATTTAAAAAAAAAAAGTTTATATTCAATAACGATATTTGTATAATGATAATAAGTATGGCTACAACATTACCTATTTTATTAGAAAATATTAGAGCCCATATTTTTTTTGTCCCAGAATTGGATTAAAAGTTTGAGAACCACAAATTCTTTGTTTACCTTTTGTCTCAGATCCAAATGGATAGACTATAGCTTTACTCTACCTATGTTCCGCCACTGCCACCACACTGTGCGAGTTAAACGTACCGACGTTATTGAAGTACTTAGATATAGTAGGTAATCTAGACCTATTACGTAACTGGATGTTGTCGGATATCCTTATCATATTTAAAAAAAGGATGTTACCCATGCTATCTGTGGTCTGTTCAAAACAGGCAACCTAAATTTTTATCTTTTTGTTACTATTTTATACTTGCGACCGACTAAATCGATTTAACTCAAAAACTTAATTACCTATTTCACCCAATTGATGTGAAGTGGCTTTTATTTTTTTATCAATGTTAATGTTTAATGAAAGCCTGTCTCCATTCATAAAATATGAGACAAAAAATATCGTATTTTTTTATCTACTACCGCAAACCTGGCTAGTTAAATCAAGCCAGTCAGCCTTAGCTGCTTCACCTAATCTGTAATGGTAGAGTTTGAATCAAATTGAAGTAGTTACAGTTAACTATGAATATTGCTTGCCCTTTACCCAGCACACTTACACATTGCCCAGTACCTAGGTAAAAGCTAGACGACCTCCGTGGTCGAGTGGTCTGTATGCCGGTCTCAAGGCGTCGCCATCTCGAGAGGTTCTGGGTTCGATCCCCGGTGCGGGCAAATGTTTGGGTGATGAATTTTCAGGCATTTCTTCTCCAGTCTTGGATGTTTATATATATTTATATATATTCAGGATATTATATGTATTTATCTATTAAATATATATTTATCCGTTATCTAGTGTCCGTAACACAAGCAGCATTAGTTGCTTAAAATGGGGCTAGTTGATAGGTGTGAATGTTTGAAGATATTTATTTATTTATTATTTATCTCTTCCCTTGGGTGTTGTAAAAGGCGACTAATGTACTTAGAACTGCACGTGGACAACCGTACAATAGCTTATACAGAGGCGACGCCCTCACCACCTGTCACGCTGAGTGCAGCCACTGCTTGGTGAAGCGTTTACTATGGCAGTGGACTGCATTTGCGGTGCTTTTGTCTAGTCTCTAACTAATCCTTATGGGATAATATCGTGATTATGTGTATGTATGTAATAGATAAGTATAATGATAGTAATATGGTTTTCAAATATTCAAAGTCATAGTCAAAGTCAAAGTTATTTATTGCGAACTAAGTGTACATACATTAGTTGTTATAATAATACGAAACATCACGTAGTTGCCTTTTGCAGGCACTGCAACATTACATAATGTGGGAATGATTGTTTCTGGACGAAAGTGTGAGATGTGTGTGAGCGGTTATTGAACGAAGGCGTGAGTGAGAGAGCGAGAGGTGCGCGAGGTGAAAAGACGATCGCACGCTATTGGGTTGATTGTGGTTTTTATATTGTTTGAAAGGGTTCGTGCCGAAATAAACGGGTTTAAAATCAGTGGCTGGTTTTTATTTTTGACTCCCGGTATTCTACATAATAATGAATTACTTAATGTTAATAATAATAATTACAGCATCGAATCAAATTTGTAGAATAAGAATATCAGTTAAGTCAATATTACACTAAGGTTACGCAAAACACTAAAAAAATAAAAAATATAACTATCAACTTCAACATTATTGGCTGTTAAAGAATTCACCTAAAGTATAATAGCATATTTTTAATTAACTTTTTGTTCAGGTACCCCCTGTACATATCAGGCACGCGCGAGGAGCGCTTCGTGATTCCCCTGGACACGGGCAAGAAGGAAATATTCAGGTACAGGGTGCGCTTGCCGCCCTACGTCACGTGCACGCAGTGCGTGATGCAGTGGACATACTACACCGGTAAGAAAGAATTTGTGGACAAATCATAGCATCAGCTGACTGCATTGCAAATGTACGATTACAATGAAGACGATCTAAATTTTAATCTACATACAAGCAGTTTTTTTAGGGAAATATTATTTAAAATTGTAAGAAATACAGTCAATAGTCATACGTCATAAAAATATCAATTTAATGGATGTTACATTACAAAAAAATGAATTTGTAGCACTCCTAAAACACTCTACTGGTCGACCGGGAACTGCCGCGACTTTACTAACTCTACTAGATTAAGTTAGGAAAAAAGTACATAATTCTACTTGATTTAGAAAAAAAATTTACTTTTTTTCTAACAAAAATAAGATATTCTATGATGTATGAACAACCTATTACCTACTTAGCAGAGTAACTGCCATAGTCATCACTCGCCAGTATGACTCAACTTACTAATGTCAACTTAGCAAGTTCTTAACCTCTTGAGGGTCAGCGCGAACACCGGTATTCGCAAATAATAGGTGTTTCTTTTATGTCTCGTTTTCAGATCATTATCAGGCCATAGTGACGTTGATTGGCGACAGTTGATTGTGAATATCGCTTGTCTCATATTGTCCCCTATGCATGGCAACAGTCTCGCCACCTGTTACATGGGGACTTCACATATTTGGCGAAATGTGGGTGATAACAGATCTGCCTACCCTTTCGGGGAAAGGGCGTGATTATGTTAGGTAAAGCGACGACGTGAGCTTTTCAATATACAGATTTATCAACGGTACCCAACATCGCAGGTAACATGTGGGGCATCTGCCCGAACGGCACCGAAGCAGTGGGCTGCGGCCGCTCGGAGACGTTCCGCAACTGCGCCGACGTGTCCGTGGTCACGAGCACGGGCGGCCTGCCGCCGGCCTTCGCCGGGGACCTGCGCAGGGACTACCCCTTCTTACTCTACTACAGGGACTTCAGGATGCCGCAGAATGTGTTCCCATTGGTAGTCAGGTGAGCACGAATACGCCTTATTATGGGTATCGCGATAAAAATTTTACACGAAAGTCAAAAACCAAATGGATATTCTTGGCTTTATATCAGTAGGAGGTGAATAAGCACTATTTCGTGACAGTTTCCCAAGAGTTTATACTTGAAGTTCAAAAAGGTTTTAATCTCGCATTGTTTACTTCGTAAAACTTTTTTTTTTTTAATTTTAGGTATTTTGTAAATTAAATGTATAAAATTAACGATGCATGTTGTACCTATTTATGTTCTTGTGTCTTTTGTGTTATCTTTTTGCATATTAAAAAAACAGTAAAATTATTTATTCAAGCCACGTTCAAACGCATCGGGCACGCTATCAACATTCCCATTTTTTTGTCTAAAATTCACAATGATATTTATTTTACTATTTAAAATATATTATTGCAATATATTTCCTGCAAATATGCCACATATTTACGTGCTTTTAATTAAAAAATGTACATAATGTTATGCATTAATATCGTATAGTATGTACCTTTATATGTATTTATATTTATAGTTGATTGAAACTTAGACATTTGACTCTGTGATGTGACTAACTGTGGACTAAAATTTTGCACTTTGTTTTTTTTAAGAAGATAAAGCATAAGTTCGACGGCTCTTTAGGTTTCAATCAACTTAATCGTTATTGCTTCATATTTCAGAGGAACACATAAAGCCGTCGACAAGGAATCTTACGTGGTTAGGTAAACATAAAACCATTTAATTTTATGTATTTATTTACATAATTATATCCTATATACCTACATAATTAAGCCATACATTGAAAAGGTAATCAAATCTGCATTTGTGTGATTAACTTTCATTATATTTATATTTTTTTCAGCAACGATATTGATACGGAAGAGGACTATTCCCCACCTGTTATTAGGTACTCTTTGATTGTTGTTGAATGCGGGCTCCTCGCCCCACTGGTGGTGGCTGAGGCGGACGCCTATTGTGAATAATTTCAACATAATTCTGTCGTATTGTCTTACTTGTCACTTACGTAGATATAAGTACTGGATCGTGGAGTGCTCTATTGTCCAAGTGTCTTTAACCTGTACAAATTTCGTGACTAACAAAGCGGTAGCTATACAGGCGAAGAATCTTCTGTTTATCATGGTGAACCATCATCTAGGTGTACCTAAAAGTTCTGAAAATCAGTCCTACGCGTCAACGCGCTTTGCCGTTGCATTCAGAGAGCTAGAGTTAGAAGTGTTATCAATAAATAGTCAAAGTAAACAACAACAATTCATAATCTACTACATAACACTGTAACCATAGTCATAAACAAAGTCAATCTGGAAGATCGCCTCACTATCTTTGTCTGTATGGTCGCCAAACTCTCAACACCTTGCACGAACTATGCGATGCACGTTGTTGTTATTTTTTAAATGTACATACAAACTAGCATAGTAAGAATAGTAAAAAATGTAAATAAGCACCTTAATGTCTTGACTAGAATTAATTTGTTACGAACCTAAAGACTTTAACATATTTTTAGTAAAAATTGTGACTAATTTTTGAGTGATATTTTGTAAAATACACTCATTTTATAACAAACAAAACTAAACAACCTTAAAAACTATTCTTACTAAGTTTGTGTAGTTAGTATAATTAAGCATATTAGCAGGCCATTTTGGTAAAAGTATTTTAAGATATAGCAGTGAAAAAATACAAGTTTTGTAATAAATAGAAAAATAAAAACTATATGGAGAGGGTTATCGGATTGCAGCAATAAATAGCAGTTATTTAGCGGAGATCGAATATCTTGATGGAGTACATTTTACGTATAGATTTTGAATAATTGAAACTTTAATGAAAAGTAATATCGTATGTATATCAGTATAATTCATTTTCCAGTGTATATCGAATATTTGCAGAGACCAAGTGTGCGTGCCGTCGCAGAGCTTCCGTACGATCCCGGGCATGCTGAGTTGGTGCCAGACCAACTGCCTGCGGTACCCGCCCAACTGCCCCGCCGCGCTGTGCTCCTGCCCGTCAGTGCATTATAATCTTACAATTTTATTGACATTTATGATTTCAATAGGTATACAGAATAAATTTTTCAAGTAGGCCTTCTGGGCCAAATCGATAATGTTTATGTAAAAAAAAATTATCCTGTATAGCTAGCAAAAACATTCTACCTTACTAATATACAATCAGTACCCCTAGTGAACTTTTTTAGTTGCGTTAAGAATGAAAATTTTTAAGGTAAATGTGATCAACTGTTTTCCACTAGGGGCGTTTTTTACGGTTTCCCATAGAAATTGCTTTTTACAATGAAAACTTACACTAGAGGTAGGTACAGATCGTGCTCATGATAATCGATTTTTACAGTAACAGTTTTATGTAAGTATTACGAATTGAAAATGGTTCGAAATGTAGGGAGACGAAGACCGAAGAAAAGATGGAAGGATTATGGGAAAGTCGATGTGGTGAGGTACGGAGTGAGTGGAGTATGACGAAGGATTGAGAGATTGGAAGAATTTATTGCGGGCAACCAGTTTCATACATGTAGTTAAAATTTTTGAATATCATTCTGAGTAAATCATAATATTTTTGGGATTTTTCTGATAGTTTTTTTTTGTTCTAATTATGTATTATACATTAATAAAATTGTTGGGGTCGAATGTGTGTACATTACATAACTTATCATCTTTTTTTATCATCATCTTTATTTTTCGCCAGATATGTTAGGTTCCCATGAAACACGTGACTAGCCTGTTGCCATACAGTGGGCATAGGGCCCGGAGCGTAGTACGAAGAAAAAAAATGGTTAAAACCAAGTCAGGGGGATGAAAAAATGGAAAATACCAAAAAAAATTTTTTACATTTTTTGTTTCTCTGTCTGTTTATACGGGTTTATCTCCGAAATGGCTTGACCGATTTCAATGAAATTTTGCATGGTGATACCTTATATCCCTGGTCAACTTCTTAGATACTTTTTATTCCGGAAAATTAAAGGGTTCCCGTGGGATAGTTAAAAACCCATAGCAACCGCGAACGAAGTCGTGGGCAACAGCTAATCTTTAATTACTTTTTTGACAGACAAGTATGCGAAGCCATCGGCGAGATCGAGGGTCGGGATGGCGCCGACGTGTACTGCATGGACCAGTGCATCGTGTACCCGCCGCACTGCCCCAGCCACCGATGTCTTTGCTACTAAACAAAGACATTTCCCATATTTTAGGAGCGTGCATTCTCTATAGGTTAGCAACATCGCATTTTTAGAGTTTTTTTAAAGTGAAAGTTTCATTTTATTTTTCTCTTTGTTATGTACGTCCTTGTTATATTTATGAGTGTGGTTTTTCTAACATATGGTAAGTAAGCTCTTGGCTTTCAACTCACCTGATGGTAAGTGACGATAAGGCCGAAGATGGAAGCGAGCTTCACCTGTAATCCTCAACAACTGAGAACTGGCTATCTTACCTTGATTGCCGGAACACAACAATGCTTGAAAAATTGTTATTATGGACAAATTTAGGTTAGACGGTGGTAGCTAGCCCGGCGGGCATAGAAACCCTATCACCAACCAAACCGAGCAGAAAAACTTCTGCCCTATGGGGAACCGAACACGCCCTACAAGCATAGAACATTCGATAAGCCAAATTGAAGTCTATGATCGACAATTGCCGAAAAATTCGATAAATTTTACGGATAACCCTAAGGAGTGAAAAGGACGAATACTTGTGTCGATCAAATATGGCGACTGTCGAAGTTCTATGCTCACACTGCCGGCCCTCCCGATCAACACTCAGTGGTGTGAACTACTAGACCAGAGAGTGCTATTTTGTAATCAGATATTATTTCAAAATTTGCGTACATAACATTCAATAAACTGTTTTTGTTATTACCTATGACTGAGATGGCTGTAATACGACCAATATTTGAAATGCATTATAATTTTACCTACGCTAAGGACACAGTGCACGGAAGAGAGAAAAATGATGTGTTCATTAACAAATCAACAAATAATTAAAAGTAAACCACTAAAAATGCGGTGTTGCTAGCTAGCTCAAAACACGCCCTTTTAAGAAAATGCTTTCATTCTTGACGATTATCAAAAGACCACCTACTCTTTAAGAACTGATTTATAATGCCATAAAAAGAACTGCTCCTTGTTAATTTATGATGTTTTCAAATAAATCTATTTATAGGCTACAGAACCTTGTGAGGTGAAGTCGTCTGTAGAGTCGTCTGTAAATTTTGTGAAATTTGTTTTATTTGGAAAGTGATTAATTGGGCAGCGAAATAATTAGTTGAGCTGCAAAATATTTATTTCGGCAGCAATATAGGTACATGTTACCATAAAACAATATTTATGTCATCAAAACAATTTGGCAGCAGAGAAAACTTTTAAGTTGCTGCCCTATGAGTTATTTTAGCTGATCTATTGAATTTTTTGTTGACCGTTTAAATAACACCCATTTTATTTTACTTATGGATAAAGTAAGTACAGGAAAAAAAGTATTAGCATAGTCTACCACTGGGGCCGATTCCGTAGGCACAAATTAAACCAGACTAAACTAAATTGCTCACCTATCCTTCTCTAACTATATGGTGAAGCGAAGGATAGATAGACAATTAGCTTAGTGTGGTTTAGTTTGTGCCTGTGGCAGAGACCCAACTATCTGCTCAACTTATAGGCATACAAAATATACCTTTATTATATAGTTTTCTTTCTTTTCTAAAATATTAGTTTTTGTTTTTATGTAATGAAAAATCGTACGAGTACATACGTTCTTATGTTAAATATTGTCAGTACTAAAGGATCATTCTTGTACAGTTGTAGTATATTGATATTGTAGATATATAAGTTATAAATTACAAGGGAGGTAATCTGTGAAGTAAATAGACCAATTTTGTAAAATAATATTTTATTAAGATAACATTGTTCTTACAAATAAAATAAGTTGAGAAAACAATAGTTAAGATTGTATCAATTTCAATCAAATCATATCCTTGCTCATTAAAATTATCAGGCTTAAGTTGGTGAAACTATCGTCATCATATTCATATTCGCTTTGTATGTATTCATAATGAATATCTAATTGCAATTATGTTCTTTCCGACTTGCCAATTATGGTAATATTTCATACATGTGCCAGATTTTAAATATGTATTCAATAATACCCACCAAGGAGCAGTGGAATCTGCAGCAAGGGCTGGCAGGTATTTGATTTTTGCTCTTTGGTAGGTATTATTTATATTATTATGTAACTTTATTATATGTTTAGCATTATGGTAAGATATTTGTAAAATAAATAAATATGTAAAATATTTCAATAGTTTTTCTTTATTTCAGTTAATCTAACCCAGACTAGTTTGAGAACTAGACACAATAGAAACATATTTTGTTTGCGAACACCGGCGTTCGCTTCATCCTCAATGACTTAAAAGAAAGGGTAGGGGAAAGATGGGAACTATTAAAGGTTTTGTAAATAAATCCCTCTGTTTCTATGGCAGTGGACTGCTTTTGCCTAGTCTCTGACTAACCCTTAGGGGATAATAGTCGTGATTGTATGTATGTATGTTTCTATTGCAAGATGTAGAAAAATTTATAAAGGAAATAATTAGTCTATCCTCCTTTAATTTTAATCTCCCCATCTTGTGTTATTATCGTTAAGCCCGGACAGACAGTGACAGTTTCGACATCGTTATCTTCCATTCAGTCCATATAAAACACTTGCCACGGTTTCAAGTGTTCTTTGCAGCACAGACTTGCTGTGATGGCTTGCAAGAGGTCGTCAGTTCAATTCCCGCTGTATTACTCTGTCAGCTTTGTTTTTTTTGAAAAATATTACCTAAACACCATTATGGATTTCCTTATTTCGATCTCGTGAAGATCGCGAGAAGTCGCTGGATGCAGCGAAACAGGAGCGGTTTTTGTGGGAGGACTATGACCAGGCTTGGACGTCTTTAGGCAATAGATGTTTATATTGTGCCCGTTGACTAGCTAAAAGAATGTATACCTGTACACAGTCACGCAATTTAAGTCAGAAAATTGGGATTGGGAGGGTAATCTACGTTTAACTTGTAAACACACAATTTTTTTCGGCTTCGTAATTTTAGTTATATTAATTGGAAAGTGCGTGTCTTTAACTATAAAAACTATATACAAACAAACTTAATACTATTTTCTTTAAATCTGTGCATTCAATTATTCATAATATTTTGTGAAGTGTACGCAATCTTAGTGTTCTAATAACTATAAAATAAGCAACGATAAATTAAGTGACATTGTGTACGGATCAGCTGACCGCATATCAACGAATCAGCTGTTGGCTCGTGCGCATGCGCACGAGAAACTTGAACCTAAGAAGTGCTGGGATTTTGAGCCGTAATCACACACAGTTAAGGCAGATTTTACTATGGCTTCAAAAATAGTGTGTGCCGGTTGTCGTATTGTTATTAAAGACGGCAATTATATGAACTGCTGTTTTTGTAAGCAGTCTTTTGATATTATTTGTGCTAATATTCCCAAAGGATACATTATTACTCACCAACAGATATGGAAATGTCCCACTTGTAAAAGTTCTGAGCCTAAAGTAGGCAATATAAATACACCGGTACGCAGTGATTCTGGCAGCAATGTAACAGTGCATAGGGGGGCCCGTATGCACCACGCAAGTCCACCTGAGGAGCGATCTTCGGAATCCACGTTTGATATGGACGTGTCATGCGTGGAAAACAACAGCCCACTTAATAAAACTTTTCATGATGGGCCCACCTTATCAGACGCTCAAGTGTTGGCTGCAGAAATGCGGCTATTTAGGGAAGAAATGAGGGCTATGCGTCTGCAATTGCAGCAGGTTAGTGAGGCTATTTCAAGCATTGGTGCCCGCATAGATAACTGTGACAAGCGCGTGGATGACTTGAGTTCTCGCATAGACAGTATTGAGGGTAAAATGATTGACTACAGTTCTCATCCGCCAGCCACTGCTGCCTTAGAAGAGTCAGTGCTGCAACTAAAGGAAGAACTCAACGACCGCGACCAGGAGCTACTTCTCAATGATGTAGAATTTTCAAGTGTCCCTGAACAAAAAGGCGAAAATGTGCATCATATCATTACTGCGCTCAGCCTGAAGCTGGGAGTAGCTCTCACGGACCAGGATATAGTATGTGCGCGGCGAGTAGGCCGCACGCCGGAGGTGGTGGATGGTGCCGGGCCAGCGCCCCGGGCACGCGTCATCGTGGCGCGGCTGGCGCGGCGCGCCCTGCGAGACCAGCTGCTGCAGGCGGCGCGCGTCCGCCGCGAAGCCACCACGGAGGGCGCCGGGTTGCCTGCTCCTCATCGACGCTTCTATGTCAACGAACGGCTGACTCGCGCAAACCGAGGGTTGTTTATGAGGACCCGCGAACTGAAAGAGCGTTTCGGCTGGCGTTTCGCTTGGACCAGAGAAGGCAGGATCTACGTGCGCCAGAACCCTGGTGCGAGCGTCCCACGTCATCGCATTCGTTCAGAGGCTGACCTTACGCGTGTTTTTGGACCTCTGTCCGTTTGAGAATAACAAATACCTCAAACGACTTTTGCTATGTTCTACATTCTATTGTTTAAAAACAAATATCTTCGTTTTACTATTAGGTATATATATCAAGTCCTGTTCAATACCTATATTTTCAAATATTAAATGTATTGTTTCTCGTCGTAAGGTAAATGTATCTGAATTGAGTGTTGGAATTTCTTTGTCAATCTATATATTTTTTAAAATCTTATTGTACTGTGTCATTTATTCTTATAAATTATATTATTTCTTTGTAATTGATACCTGTATAGCGTCTATATTACGTTGGTGCTGTGAGATTTCTATTTGTAAGTTATTGGTAGTGAATTGTATTGTGTCTGATTAGAGCTTATTCTTAACTCATGTGCCATATACCTATATATTATATATTGCATAATAATATTTACACGCGGCTATGACAATTGTGCCATGTTTCTGTTGGGTTTTGTGTGTGCTGTCAGGAGTGTATTAGTAGTAATCAATGAACATACCACACTTTTAATAACTTCACTTTATAATTATTACAGTTTTATTATGAGTAATTTATATCTACACTTCCATAATTATATATACAGTTTTACATACACACATTTCAACACACACACTGCTTTGGTCAGTCTTCTACGATTACTAGTTTTTAAAGAACGTTGTATATGTGGGCCTTGGCGTTGTGGTGGTTATCCGGCGATCATTGATTTAACTGTTATTGCTCGTAATCTTGTTGTATTTAACTTATGTCGCCGGCCTCCCTAAGACAAAATTTCTCAAGTTAGCACTGTTCAATGCGGGATCATTGGGGACTGGGCATGACGATTTCCAAATAGCCATGAGCCAGTTCAGCCCCGATATACTAGCTGTGAACGAGACGTGGCTCCGCGAGGGACAGGAGCAGCGTGCGCCCGCCGTGCCTGGCTATCGACTTCGCAATCACAGACTAAGAAGAGATACTACGTATCAGACATGCGACTCCCATACAAAAATATTCTATGGTAAGTTTTGACAGGGTCTGGTGATATTTGACACGTTTTTTTTTTAAATTAAGACCAATATCAACTAAGGTTTTTCTTATACAGCCAACGATAATCTTCCAATTTTTTTCTTAAATAGGAATTCCTTTGCTTTTAAATGTTTATGGTTTTGAATACACATATTTTGGATTCAGGAGTCGGAAATAAAACGAACATAATTTATTAAGATTTTTATTTTTCAATTTTTTCGAATATTTTTCCAGAGCTTTTTTCTGCATTTTTGGCAAATCATTGCGGCTTTTCAATCGAATAATGTCCGTACCCTTTAAAATTTTGTTTATTATATTACACCAGTTTGTTATTGTAAATTTCACAGTAACTGTAATAAAGAAATCTAATACATTGTCTCTGTGCTCAGCGCATTTAATAAAATCAAATGAATATTTGGAAAGTAATATTTCTTTTACATTATTAGTTATATTGCTTTGATGAGAATTACTTTCCAAATATTCATTTGTTTCCGAAATAATTGTGCTGAAACATCTTACTGCACCTTCAGATGGGTAGTTAAGCCTGAGTTTTTGTGCCTGAGAGTATTCCCGATGGCCAATCCAGTCATGAATGCCAAGACTCACCGGACTCGTCAAATTGTCGTGGCATTCATGACAGTTTCTTTTCATTAAAAGTTTCTTTACTACCCATCCAGCAGTGTAGGCCCGGGAGTGAGTATTTATACGTTCTCGCCGGGCCTGTTCCAATACATTGTTGGCATCTCTTGCTGTTGGCTGACTCGGCACATTAACATTTGTTTCAAATAATATATTTAAATTTATTGCTTGTTCTGCCGAGTCATCCTCACAATTGAAACTGTCACTGTGAAATTTTATGAGCCTGGTTATCAATAAAGATTTAAAAGTGCAACCAAAGTTGTGGCAGTCTGGATTGTTGCTTCTGTAATTATAGGCTCTTACTTGGCCAAAAAAATTTTCAATGCAGTCACTATTAAAATATCTTGGCCTCATTATTTTTATATTTTTTGCACTGAAGAACTGCCACAACTTTATAAAACTTTTAATTGTGGTTATAAAATTTTTAAGAGAGGGTACAGACCTTATTATGCCCTTATGATCAATAAATTTTATTTTTTCTAAAGTATTAATAGCTTCCACCCAAAATTCGTGGTGTTTGGAATTTTCTGTGACCGCTTTCCTCAATTCTTTTCCTTTCGTCTTTTGCGCACTTGTTGCTGCACCGTTAACGCTGTCAAAGAGCGAGTCCAGGAAGCTGACAGTTTCTGCAGTATTTTTAATGGTTTTGCTGACTGGTCTTCCATCAACATAATGAGCTAAAAATAATATCATCTTATAAATATATGAAATTAAGATTTTATATTTGAGTCTTCCCATGAAGCTGATGTCACCAAGGGTGTACTAAAACTCAATTAAAATTTTAGATGAAATAAATATTAAATGCTCAATGGCAAAACATTGAATATTTAATTATGAATATGACATACTATAGAAACATTATTGTAATAAAGTTCAAAAACTCCTTATTGCATTTAATACATGATAATTTCATTGTAACTTACAAAAGTTTGCTGTATAAGACAAAGCTGCAGACATTGTTCTACTTAAAACTCGAACACAATTCCGAACCTGAAAAGAAACAATAAGTTCCTTTATATTTCAGTTTTACCTTTTAATAAAAATAATAAATCAACTATATAAGTGCGATTGCACCAATGATCAATACTTTTTGTTAACTGTATATCTTAAACTTTTTTCTTATTTACTCATCACCTGATGGATTTGTAGACACAATAGAAAAATTATGTCTCATCCAAAACAGGATTAGTGTAAGTACCTTAATAATAATAAGGTATAATAAAATATAATAATAAAAACATCAAATAATAATTAAAATATACCTTCATTTTTTTTATCTTATCAGGCATTACACATTGGTCATTTAATTTGTGTAGCAGTCTTGCTTCAGTATGATGACAGTCTGTCATATAAACATCTACAAGGTCTTGCCAAGTAGATATTTTTCCATCAAAGGTTATATCTTTTGTCAAAAAGTTATTTCTTAAACCCTTAATTAAATGTGATGGATCATAAATAATGAATAATTTCGCTCCTTCAATGGTGATTGTACCATCTAAAAAAAAAATTATTAACTTAACAAAAACATTTTTTTATTTAATTACAAATGTCTATATGTTTAATGCAATTACACACCTGGGTGTTCCTTTTTTAGTATCTGGTTCCGCCTTGTCTCTTCAATCAATTTATTTATTGTTGATTGAAACGCAGCACCTTGATCACAGACAAGGGTTACCGGTTGTAGACCAATTTTTAGGACAGAATTAACAATATTTTTTAAAATGATCTTTAATTCGGTGGCAGATGTAGCACCTTGGCAGTAATAGTAAGCTATTGGTTGCTCCCACTTGTATACTGCTCCTTTTAGCATGAATACTAATGCATGATCTGCAAATTCATTAGTTTTTGCCAGAGTATCAGCAAATCCTACAATATTGTCCTTATTTTTATTATATGAAAGTGCTGTTTCGAGAGACATTTCGTCAAAAATTATGGAACACATCTTCTTATTGACATTCCATTTGTCTACCTGTAATAAATAAATAATTAATTATTAATGTAGAATCTTATAATTTCTATGAAATTATTTATGTGCATAAAGACCTAAGTACCTCTTTCTTAAACAATTTCATCACCTGACTATTGATACCAGGGCCTACATTTAACTTTTTTATCATTGCATTGAGTGTTGATTTTGATGGCAATGCAAGGATATTGCCTAAATGTCGATAACATTTTGGACCCTGCTTTTGTATGGACAGAGCCAAAATTTTTTCATCTGAATTAAACCTCCGACCATGTTTTTTTTTACCACACATTCTTAACTGCATTTTTATAAATGTTTTGGCCCATGGATTCATATTCTTTGTTAATTTTTCAATTATATCTTTCTGGAATAGTTTTTCAGCCCTTTTTGCCCTTTTTCTATAATTTAAATGGGCTTTGGTGCTCTTATATGCCAAATAAATTTTTCTGCTCTCTGGTGTTAACAGAGATTGTTTACTAACAATTCTTGTTTTAAATCTTGGCAGATGTTGCACTATTGATTCTAAAATATGAATAAAACCAATAAATAGAAACAATTAAATGCATAAAATCAAACAGTATACAAATTGAATCATTTAGTATACCTGGCATAGGATTGTTCAAAATTCCAGATCCAGATGCTGTAGGGGTAACCTGTGTGCTAACAGTGGCAATATCTAGAAAATAATTGTGTCAGTTAATACAATTGCATAAAAAAGTAAATGCATTATATCAAATAGTATCATTTAGTTTACCTGGCATAGGATTGTTAAAAATTCTAGATCCAGATGCTGTAGGTGTAAGCGGTGTGCTAACAGTGGCAATATCTAGAAAATAATTGAGTCAGTTAATACAATTGCATAAAAAAGTAAATGCATTATATCAAACAGTATCATTTAGTTTACCTGGTATAGGATTGTTAAAAATTCTAGATCCAGATGCTGTAGGTGTAAGCGGTGTGCTAACAGTGGCAATATCTGGAACATAATTATGTCAGTTAATACAATCGCATAATTTTTATGTAGAACAGTTATAGTGGATCCCATAAGTAACACAAAAGTAAACCTCTTAACATTCAGAAAATAATACACAATGGTAACAT
Organism: Parapoynx stratiotata; assembly: GCA_910589355.1. Taxonomy (NCBI): domain Eukaryota; kingdom Metazoa; phylum Arthropoda; class Insecta; order Lepidoptera; family Crambidae; genus Parapoynx; species Parapoynx stratiotata. The sequence continues at coordinate 2,585,737 of OU342463.1, forward strand.
GTATTTACAAACACCAGTACTTGCTGTGACCGCCAAGAGGTTAAGGTAAAATGATCTAGTATAGTATACATACATACATACAAACAATCACGACTATTATCCCCTAAGGGTTAGTCAGACACTAGGCAAAACCACCGCAAAAGCAATCCATTGCCATAGTCCACGCTTTACCAGCAGTGACTGCACTCAGCGTGACAGGTGAGCCCGTCGCCGCTATAAGTTATTGGATGGTTTTTTTTTTTTTTTTTTTTATCTTTTATTTTATAGAGGCTTTAGTCACACTTGGTAACCATGTCAGCCTCATAGGAAGACTCAAATAAAAACAACTCAAATAAAAATAAAAATCAAACAACTCTCCCTATAAATTCTCACAAAGCAACTTGTTGACGTTCACTGTATGAGTGTTTAACAAATAGATAGATCTGTATGGCGTCCCTACAAATGGGGTTATTTAAAATCATATTAATGCCACCATTCTCAAGTTGCATGGGAAGAAACCTTTGTCGATTGCACTGAGTCAGCTTGCATTCCATTAAAAAGTGAAGTAAATCTTCTACCTTGTTACACTCAACACACAAAGGGGATGGCTTAATTCGCATCATGTTCAGGAATTTATTTAGTGGGATGTGACCTGATCGTACTCTAAAAGCTGAAATAATAATTTCCCTGGAGAGGTCAGTACCACAGAACCAGGGCACTTTAAATATTTTGGGTGTAAAGGAGTAATACCAAATTCCTTTTGATGTTGATATATCGTCAAAGGTTTCTTGCCACATATTAAAACATTTTTCTTTTACTTTACTCATTATTTCTACAGAATAAGGTTTATAGTTCAAATATTCTCCAATACTACTACCAAGGTAAGCTAACTGGTCCACATGCTCATTTCCATATATGCCAATATGGGAAGGTACCCATTGCAGTTTAACATTAAAATCTCTATTCTCCAATGAATGCATAAGGCTCAGAATATCATAAGCTATCGGTGCAACTCGGAAGCCCGAGCTGCATCGAGCCAGATGTTGAAGTGCACTTCTAGAATCAACTATAATGACGACATTCCTGTTAGGGAGTGCCTCAGTATATTTTAGGGCCTTATAAATAGCAATTAACTCTGCTCTCATAATGCACAGTTTTTGATGCAACTTATAGTTTTGATACATATTATTTTGTGGGTCGAAAAATGCAGCTCCAACACCCGTGGCAGTTTTAGATCCATCAGTGTAGATTTTATACATATTCTTATATTTACAAGCTAACATTGCTAATACTTGTTGTCTCAGGTATATTGGTTGATGAGTCTTTTTACTATCATTTATGCCATCTACATACAAACATATTGATGGGGTTATGTCTATATTAGATATCCATGTACCAACCGTATACATTTCTAACAGAGTTGATTCATGAATGTCTTCATTTTTATACATATTATAAATACAACTTAAGATAGGTTTATTCTTATTAGTCCAATATCTGTTATCACATTCAAAAGCAAGTTCTTGTATTTTTTGTCTAGTGGGATCTCCTAAAAAGGGAGATATTTTAAACCAGAATCGGGATGCAAGCCATTCTCTTCTAATAGATAAGGGTGGTATACACAGTTCATTTTGCATTACATGTATGGGTGTCGACCTAATGAAACCTCCACAGACTCTGAGTGCCCGATTTTGTAGTATGTCTAACTTTTTTGAGTGAGCTTTAGCACATGACCCAAACAGAATGCTACCATAATCTATTCTGCTTCTGATGAGGGATATATATAGTCTTCTCATATGTATGGGATGGACACCCCAAGATTTTCCAGCTAATATTTTAAGAACATTTAAATACTTGTATGCTTTTTCACATAGTTCATTAATATGTTTGCCCCATGTCAAGGACGTATCTAGCCATAATCCCAGATATTTTACATTGTGCACTACTTTTACAATTTGATTATTAATGTTAATTGACATATTACTATTATCAGTTAATCTTTTCCTACGTCTGTTAAATACGCACAAACTACACTTACTTTCCGATACTGATAAACCAATATTTCTTAAATTTGTCACAAACGTCTGAATGGAATTTTCGATGCTAGAAATAGATGAATTATCGTTGTTCAAGTGAGAATATAAGACAAAATCATCAGCATACTGTGAGATAGAAATATCCGTTACAGAATTATGTAAATGCATTGTTGCAATATTAAATAATAAAGGGGACAAAGGATCTCCCTGTGCTATTCCAATATTGGTATATCTTTCCACAATTTCATTATTTAATATGGCTATCTGTAATTTTCTGTTTGACAAAAAGTTCCACAAATATGTACAAATCCGACTACCCACCCCTATTGTTTGTAAATTCTGTATAAGACAAATAATGTTTACATTGTTGTAGGCACTATCTTTATCTATGAAACAAGCCACAGTCGATACTTTCCTCACATATCCCATCTGAACAGTGGAGACCAATTGAACTAAACAATCCAAGCTGGATCGAGTTCTTCTAAAGCCAATAACTGAAGGATGAAACAAATTTTTACTCTCGACAAACCACTCTAATCTTTTCATAATAATTAAATGATATAACTTACATGGACAGCTCATTAATGAAATTGGTCTAATAGATGAAACTGAATTTACATTTCTTCCGGGTTTAGGTATAGGCCATACTCTGATTACTCGCCACTGTTCAGGTACCTTACATGTCTCTAAAATTTGATTATAAATATTAAGTAAAAATATCCTAGCAATCATGGGCAAATGGAAAAGCATTGAGTATGAAATGTTATCTACACCAGGAGCAGTATCTTTTCGTTTTACACAATTTTTAAATTCAGCCATAATTACAGGTTGATCTAATATACTACTATTGTTTTGAAAATTTGGTAAAGGATAATCTGTAGTATCTGGAGTCAATGATTGGAGCAGTTCAATGGATTTTAAGGGGTCAACCATGTTGCTTCCTGATCTTCCTCCTTTCGCCCACCTCATCTTCCTCCACATATCAGATGGTGACGTTTCAGCGCCGAGACTCGTACAAAATTCTTTCCACGCTTTGGATCTTGCTTTCTTAATGATTTTTTTTGCTTGAGAAGTTTTCCTCTTTAACATGTCATAATTTTGTGGTGTAGGGTTTTTTCTTAGATTTTTTAAAGCCAGACGTCTTTCCGCTACAGCTTTGGAAATATCAGCGTTCCAATAAGATTTGGGTGTAAAGTTACTACAGGGTTCTGGACAATTTTTTATCCATGGAATAGTTTCATTTGCTGCTTTGTTGATACCGTCTATAAAATGATCATAATTAGTTTGCAGGTCATCAGAAAAAGCTATATTAGAAAAATAACTGTCAGTTTTTTCAGAGTATTCTCTCCATTTAGCCTTTTTAAAATTTCTCTTATATGTATATGTCCCAGATTTATTATAACCATATTTCATTTTAATAATGAGATGGTCACTTTCTAGAGATTCATTCATTACTGTCCATATAAATTTTATTGCTGTATCAACCGAAGCAAAACTGATGTCTGGTGATGATTTCTGTAATAGTCCATTCACCATCTTGAGTCTAGTATGACTTCCGTCATTAAGGCAAATAAAATCTTGATCAAACATAGCTTTATATAAGCATTCTCCCCTTGTATCAGTTTTATATGACCATAGAGAGTGATGTGCATTCATGTCACCCAAAATAATCGCTTCACTACTAAAAAGGTTTGCAATGTCATCCCAATCATTCTGGCTAGTGGTCACTGATGGTGGGCAATATATGGACACAATATTTTTTAAGCCTGTAACATTTAAGACTTTTACAACTAGTACTTCGATTTGTCTATTACTTGGCAAATAATCAAATTTTTGTATATTAACAGATTTGTGGCTGATAATACATAGTCCCCCATAAGAATCATTTCTATCAGCTCTCAAAATATTATAATTACTAATTTTTACAATGTCTTCTTCTGAAAGCCATGTTTCGCTAATGATGCAGATATGAATTTTTTCTTGCAGTAAAATATTCTCAAGTTCTGTGAGTTTTGGTTTAATACTATTTGCATTCCATTGAAGTATGCCCAGTGTATTAATGTTATTTGTTGTACTTTCCATTATGAATAATACCTATTAGCTCTATAATTTTATCAATTTGGAGATATTGCTTCAAAGAATTACTAATTTCTTCTATAATATAGTAAATAATTGATATTACTTTATTGTTAAACTGTTCCTTTGATACTAAAATGTCCTTTATTTTCAAGTAAAATCTTTCTAACAATTTTCCTCTTTCTTCACCCGAATTCTCTCCATTTATAATTCTTTCATCACTTTTACTATTGTGAGTTACTTCTATAGGATTCTCATCGATCGGTGTTATGATTTCATTATGTTCTGATCCCTTCTTCTCTCCCATTCTGGTTTTTGCATTTTTAGCAGGTTTCTCCATAGTGCCTATAGAGCGTTCACCAGTACTCTCTCTGGAATTAGCTGTACGTAGAATATGAGCATAAGATTTATAATTTTGTGTGGAATCAAGAGTTTTTTCCATACACTGTGAGGGTCCAGCTTCACTTATCATTTCCACCTGATTATTTAAAGACGACATTTCATTCATTTTCTTTATTGCAATTCCGTATGTGCAATTGTATTGAGACATTATGTTTCTAATGTTTTTTCTTTTTGGAATGTGGGACACAGGCTTTTAACTACTGCCATATGGTTACCTTTACAATTCACACATTTGTATTGGAGACACTCACAATTTTCATGATCTCCACTGCATTTTGGACATATCTGTTTCTTTGATGGACAAAAATTCCTTATATGTCCATATTTCCAACATTTGGAACACTGTGTTACAGGAAATATATAAGGTTCCACTTCTATCCTAAGTCCATATGCATATACATATGAAGGGAGAGCAGTACCTTTAAAACACAAACGGACTCTTTCGCTCCTAATCCATTTGCCTTCTCTGTCCCTTTTGTTTAGTCTTTTTACACCAACTATCAAAGCTTCACATTTAAATTCCTTCTTAATTTCTTCATCTTCTGCCTCTAAATCAATATTTTTTACCATACCATATGTATAATTAACTTCATTAGTTTTTCTGCATGTCCAACCATTAGATACAAATGTTTGTAGGTTCAAAACTTTGTTCACCATTTCTTCATTTTTAACAGTAATTATTAATTTATATGGACTTTTGTAATTTACCTTGCTGACATCTGTGATCCCCTCGTTTTTTAACAGTTTGGCCATCCCAAACTGTTTGGGTAGAGGTTCCTTACTGCTTATTACTATGTCTTGTTCAGTTTTCATCGATATTTCACAGTTAGGATTTGGAGGCACCACAGTTTTCCTTATTTTCTTTTTCTTTCTGCTTACCAGTGTGTATGATTGTTCAGAGGCTCCTTCCGATGTAGATGTTTGTCTTCCTCTTTTAGTATTAGCATTTTTTTCTTGCAAAATATTTTCACAATTACTTATCATATCACCAGTGTCCCATTCCAAATCCGATCCAAATATTATCCTATTTACGGTATCTGGTGTACACTCCAATGGGAGCTCAGACTCCCGATCATCTTCCTCGTCACTTGCTGAATCCATATTCAAAAAGATGTTTTTTTTTTTCAACTAAATGTTAATGAGGGTATATGAGATTTAGGAAAATTAATAACTAAATTTTCGCTAAAATACGCAATACACTGCACCAATTTATAGTTTATAATACAAACAATTGTCACTAGAAACTTTATTTATAAGAATTATCACTCAAAATACACTTTGAATATATTTTTCCATACTATTTTATGGAGCTACTTTAGACTGACGCCACTGTTGCGCTACCGCCGTAAGTATGTTATTGGATGGTAAAGCAGTTCTAAGTCCATTAGTCGTCTTTTACGTCACCCAAGGGAAGCGATGGGTTGGTAATATTCTTTAAATGAGCCGCAACCATAAGACTATAGTAGTATAGTATAGTATATCTGTATAGATTAATATTAATAGTAATAATTTTTATTAATTATCCAGCAGGCAGTTGGTACAACTGATAATGCCTGTATGTATCCAAACATAGAATATTGCACACATTCTATATTACACACATGGTCAAATATATTATTGTTATATAATAGTGTAACGAGGCACAATATCAGTATTAGCAACTCTTTGCTGTTATTGCACTCTTTTCTGGCCATTTTCTTTTTGTCTCTGTTTTCAAACTAACCATCTGTTTGAGTATCGATGAGATGCTAATGAAAACATTAAAAAAAATATGAGAAGTTGTCACTTATTATGTACATATTAAAAGACTTAAGGCACAAATAGTGCCTTAAACAGCAAACAGTTGCTAATGCTGATATAATGCCTCGTTACACTATTATATAACAATAATATACACATAGCAACACAGTTATTTGTGTTTGTAGTTGATAATTTTAATTCTGAGATGCTACAAACCTCTAAAAGAATCCAGTTTAGAATATGAGTGGTCATAGTGCCGTTTTCGTGAATAATTATGCTCTTTTTGCAGAACAGGCAAATCTGTAATCAAAGATATGTCGGATTAGTACATATAAAGCAGATAGTATGGTTTATAAGATGACGGAAAAAAGATCAAACATACCAGAATTACTTGATCCAGCTCTTTCGTCGGGCAAAGCTTCGAAAAATATCGAGGGATATGCCTGACACAAAAGACGACCCTTTGATGTAATAAATCTTGCTTCAAAATGTTTACTGCAAACTACATCAACGTTAGGGTTGATGTTTTCACTATCACATACCGAGCTAAGGCACATTAACCACTTTTTGAGTCTTTTCTCGTCAACTGGAAACTTAAATTTAGTAGCGTCCTGTCGCGAATTTTCGCAATGGCGAACACAACATTTCATACGTCGGGGCATAATGCACAAGCAATTGCACTACGAACGATATGAAATTCAGTTGATATCACAAATAAAGTGGAGAGGATAAGCACAAACGTAACTTCACTCGATCGACACAATATTTGCAATGAGATAACAACAAGCAATATGGCGGCGACGTAGGGCCCGGCAAAGTTTGACAGTTCAAAGGGGGTGAAGTAAGTGAAGTGCGGGGCGGGTAAATGTCAGATAACACCAGCCCCTACGCTATAGGCCGCTTGGCTCGAGTTAAACGGCCATGTTCGCAATACGCCGCGGCCTTCCGCGATGCGCGGGGGCCGGGGAGGTGGGGTCGCATTCTACGTCGCTGATTGCGTCCGATCGCGTTTTGTTTCGTATCCCGCCGCTCACATTGAACAAATGTGGATGTCGATAACTACGAACGGTTTAAAAATTATAATCGGTACTGCCTGCCGTCCTAACTGGATAAACATAGATTCATTTTTAGATGCTCTCACCCAGACAATTTCCTACTTTTCAAATTATGATTACGTTGTTTTAATGGGTGATTTTAACGTGAATTTTTTGGATTGTCCTAATGATAAGACCATTAAATTTAAACAATTTTTACATTGCATGGGCCTTGAACAAGTGGTGTGCGAACCTACTCATTACTCAACAGAAAATGAAACTCTAATAGATGTTGTTTGTACGAATGCTCCCATCCGTGATATCACCGTAAAAAACATTACCGGATCTCTGGGTCATGCCATGATAAACTTTTCACTTTCAATCAAACGAATGAACCCCCCGCCGAAGACGGTCACATACAGACCTTTAAAAAATATTAACATTCAGGAGTTCAATAGTGACCTTTTGGACATTAACTGGGAAACGGTATTCAATTCAAACTCAGTGAACTGTATGGTTGAGTCCTTCAATACGGTCGTTCTGACACTTTTCGACAAACACGCTCCAGTTAAAACTAGCAAGCTGAAACATAATTGTTCCTTACCATGGATTACTGACGTGATTAAAATAATGATTAATACCCGTAATAAAGCTCATAAAAAGTATAGACAATTTAAAACAGAATCAACCAAGAAATATTATTATGAAATGAAAAAACTTGTCAAAGAAAGTATATTTAAAGAAAAGCAAGCGTACTACAATTTTCACATTAACTCGCGTCATAAAGATTCAAAAACACTTTGGAAAAATCTAAAAAAAAATATTTTGATTGACCCGTCCAGGAATGATTACATTACCGATCGCTTTAGTGACCCGAACACTATCAACGACCATTTTCTTGACGTGCCGGGAAGTGCTACTGTGCCACTGTCTGAGTTGAGCTACTTTGAATTCCACAAATTTGGTAATGATATTTTAAAGTTGAAGCCGGTACATGAGAGCGATGTCGCCAAATACATAACATCTGCATGTAGTAATGCAGTGGGTGTGGACGGTATCAGTAGAGATATGCTTTTACTGACGCTTCCTCGGACTCTTGCTGTCATCACAAAAATAATAAATAAATCAATAGTGTCAGGAGAGGTTCCTACTGTTTGGAAGTCAGCCCTCGTTACACCACTGGCTAAGGTAAACAACCCAACTTGCCTGAAGGAGCTCAGACCAATTAGTATCTTGCCATACTTATCCAAAATTTTGGAAAAGGCTGTTTACAGTCAACTCAGTAGTTTTGTCGAACGTAACAATATTCTACCATGTTTCCAGTCTGGGTTCCGGAGGGGTATGGGTACCATTACAGCTTTGCTGGATGTGGTTGACAACGTTCTTGCACAACAAGATGCTGGCAGCGGTACTTCTATGGTTCTCTTGGATTTTTCCCGTGCGTTCGACTGTTTAAATGTGCCTTTACTACTAGCGAAGCTCCACTATTACGGTGTTGACTCTCAGTCTCTGTCCTGGTTTGATTGCTACCTCAAAAACCGTTGGCAATCAGTAAAACTTCCTAAAGTGGATGGAACCTTTTCACTCTCTCTGCCTAAACTCTTGCAGCGTGGTGTACCCCAGGGCTCCATACTTGGTCCCTTACTTTTTATAATATACAGTGCTGATGTTGCCAAAGTCATTAAACACTGCAATTACCAATTATATGCTGACGATATTCAATTATACCTTTCTGCCAATCCAAGTACCACCAGTATGCTCATTTCTAAACTGAATGAAGATCTAAATAATGTTGCGTCGTGGTCTGAACGAAGTGGGTTGGTCCTTAATCCTGGTAAATCTAAATACTTGGTTCTTGGCTCAAAAAATCAAATTGCGAAAGTCATCAAGGATAACCCTGTAGTATCCATTCAAGGGAGGACGATTGAGCGAGTAGATGAGGCGAAAAATTTGGGTATTCTTATGGATTGTCATTTGCGTTTTGAGACCCATATAGTAAATTTGGTCAAATCCTGTTTTTATCGCCTAAAGGTTTTGTACAACATAAGAAACCTTCTAAGTGAAAAAGTACGAATAACCTTATGCGAATCATTGATACTGTCCAAAATGAACTATGGAGACTTGGTGTATGGGCCTCGTCTCCAATCTAAGACTAGGCGCCTTGTACAGCGGGTGCAGAATGCATGTTGTCGCTTCTGTTTCAATATACCTCCTAGAAGTCACGTTTCACCATATATAAATAAGGCATCTATGCTGAATATGAACTCACGGAGACATCTGCATCTTGCTGGTTTAGTGTTTGACGTCTTGAAATTTGGGAGGCCTATATATCTCTCTTCAAAAATCAAAACGTCTCCTTTTCATGACAGGTATGGTACCAGAGCCTGTAGGAGTCTTTTGGAGAATCATCCCCATAGAACTGTGGTGTTCACTGGCAGTTTTCGTTACCTGGCTACCAGTGTTGGAACAACATTCCCCCACCCATGAGACAGTTGTTATCAAAAGTTTGTTTCAAGAAACATTTTAAAATATATCTTTTGCAAAAGCAACGCCTGGGAATACCAAAGGCATACTCGGTAACGGAATTTGCCATTTGAATAGCAAATATATATTTATTAACCAAATGGACTCACTTTATCTATAATTTAAAACGATAGGTATCTATTTATTTCATATATATACAACACACAATTATTGTTCCTTACTATGTTCCTTCACAATTCCTACAACAATATACATTTATACTAATACACTGTAAATGCGTTTACTCATTTGCACTTGTTTATTATTTATATATTACTTACTATTTATTTATTTATATACACAATTACCTACACAAGTTGACACCCTTCCAATTGAATATCACGTAAATGGTTATAAATGGTTGGATTGTCTATTTACTATATAAAACCCTCAGGTGGTAGCAGAATATCAGTGCTTTGCTCGCATCCAAATGTGAACAAAACCAGTCACTGAGCTACGACCTTTTTGCTCTTCTGTAGCACACACAAAATTTTTGTTCTTGTTGTTAAGTATGTGTTTTTCTTTATTTTATTTTATTTTGTATTTTTGTGTGTGATGGAGAATTTTTGAGTAAATAACAGATTTATCTAAAATTGTTAATCAGCACAAGAATTCTACGTTTAACAAAGAACATTAAAATTTTCAAAAACTACGTTGAGCGTGCTAAGGGAAATAAAACCACAATAAATAAATTAAAAAACTACTCACCAAAACACGACGTGCACGATACTTACAAAATTATTGGGAAATAATTTTAGAACTTACTTGTCCACTCTTTTTTCTTACCTTTTAGGTATATTTCTCTCTGTGTCCATAAGTTGAGCAATGGCCGAATCTTCCAGTGCAAATTCATTTTTAATAAATTTTTAATTACTGCAAGGTCAGTGTAAGAAAAATTCTAAAGCATAATAGGCCTTTCTTTACGCAGAAATCGCAAAATTCGCGGTATGAAAATGTAAAATTCTATTTTATCTACACTATTGAAAAAGCATGTTCGTGCTAAAAAAAAGACACTCCAGTGGTGGACACATTCACCTATTATACACACAAGCACTTCACTCTATAACAAAGTTTATATTTACCGCCAAAATACAACTTGGTAAACAAACATTTCCTTTTTTATCAAAGTAATTTTGCGTTTAGTTTCAAGAACGGAAACTCGTTTTGGTATTGGTCGGTTGATTTGGTATGTGTGTTGCAAAATATTTATTTGACTGACGTAGACAGATTTAAAATTTTCAACCACTTCTAATTTAAATTATATTTTCTATAAAGTTACTAAGTTTATCTTAACATTTGAAGTAGCAAAACGGTGTATGACATTAATAATTTGACATTATTCGAGTTTTTGGCGGCATTCAACTATGGCGGACGTGATTTTTATTTCGATAATTGTAATATTGTACGGAGTGGATATTGTTACGTAAAATCAGTGTAGTTTTGTGTAATAAGTGTCTGTGATGATGTGCAATATGGAGGATTATCGAAATAAACGTCAAGTGGTGTGAAAAGTGATGAGTTTTTTATCGTGGTAATCCACCTCATCCAAGTAGCACCACAGTGTCTGCCATCGATCGTTTGACGCCAAACTCTCCCAAGATGCATTGAATTGCATTACACTAGCATTTCAATGCAAACTATTGAAGATATATATATTGCAGACATGGCTGTATGGGCTTAGTTCCCTTTGCCTTCCCTACGGGAGGATTTTACAAAAAAAAAAAAATTTGACATTATTCTTATCAGACTCAGCGGTCGGGTCGATTATTTACGCAAACGCAAAATAATAAAATTTAGAACTTGGACAAATAATAAATATTTTAAAGCAATATGAGCGACTTATTAGATGAAGATTTAGAGTTTCGCGGCGGTACTCTACAGCTTTCCACCGACGTCGGCGCTGGAGACAGCTCTGGGCGCAATCAAAACAATCGTACTCAAAACGAAGCTAATATTATTAAACCTAAACCAACTGTGAATTCTTCAGTCCTGTCTGGAGCAGATTCCTTATCGTCTTCTACGTCGTCTTTTGCAGGTATGAGCTTCAAGGAATTAAACGTTTTGTTGTTTTACCCATAATTTAGTACTTAATTGCTTTAAAATCAAAATGGTAATTGATAATGTTAACTTATTTTCCTGGTAGTTATTAAACTCTTTCAAAAAAGAATTGTGGTTGCATTATTGCCATTATATGTGTAGTTAGTACTTGTATAATATTGTCAAAGAATTTATTTTCATCACTTCCAGTGCCAACATACATGCTTGTTTTTGCATTACAGATGCCAGAGTTGAGCAGCAAGCAAATGCTGCAGCCGCAGATACCACCCAGGGCCCTCAGACTGTATACCCTCGCTATGATGTCCCCTTTGATAGAGAAAACATCAAGGATTTTTTCACATTCCGTAGAGGAGTTGTGGAGAATGCCATACAGGAGTGTATTACAGCTCTGTTGTTCCCTGAGGATGGAGAGTACTTAGGTGCATGGTTGCTCACAGAGTAAGTTATTTGTTTAAATTATATTTATCGATGTAGAGAAAAACACCTAAACTGACAGACACACATTATGCATTGTAGAAAATGCTTATTGAAATTACTAAGTGTAACTTATTACTGAGCAATAATATCTATATTTGTTATTATATTTTATTTTAGAACTTTGATATATGACACTTTATTGATTGTCAAAACTATTCATATATAACAACATTATCTTAGGAAAGGTAAGAAGCTAAAAACAGAAAAAAATTTAGTTCTTTAGTCTTTTAATAATAGTTACTACTCTTGTAAAGGGTAGCAATACATTTGGAATTCCTAAGGCACTGTTGACGTATTCTACGAGTTATTTGTTCTACAGGATTTACCATTACTCAAAAATTACATGAATAAAAAATAATTTTACAAGCTTATAGACGTCGTTAAGCTGTCGTGACATTAGTAAGTCTATTTATACGAAAAGGTTACACATGCGACACTCGCGCTGGCAATGCTATGCTAGAGATAAGAACATTCAGGCATTTATATTTATTTTTGTATGAAACTTTTAATAATTTGACACATTTTGTGTCAAAACTTTAAATAATTTGACACATTTTGTGTCAAATTATTAAAAGTTGTAGAACAAATGTTGTTATTTATGATGTTACCTACCATGTATTGCAAGGTATTAAGCAATTTTTTGTTATGTACATGCATGTAAATGTACATCCTGTACCTAATATAATTTTGTTTCCTCTTATCACAATATTGTTAATATGTTAACAGAATCACATTATGGGATAATGAAAAAGAAAGAATAGTACTGCTGACATCAAGGCTAGTAATGACAATTAAATATGATTTCATAGCTATGAAACAATTGGACTTCAAAAAAACATACTTGGATGATTTGGACACAATTGTAATTGGAGAACTAGTATATCCTCCTTCTTCTTTGGTTCCGTAAGTATAACTATAAATATTTTTTTTTTAATAAATAAAATGTTTAAAGTCATACTTTATTTTACATGTGGTATAATATTGCAATTGAGAAACGATTTTCTACTGGCTACATTAGCAAACGACTTGTTTGACTAATCATACAATATTAGTTGTTTTTAATGGAACTGTAGGTCTATTAATTTTTACAACTAGTAAATATAAATTTATTTGACTGTTTGTTGTTCTAAAGAAATAAATAAAATATATAATTTATTATGAATATTTGAAAGCAAACTGCTTTTGAATTCTCGCAATACTCTAATACAATACAATAATACAAGTAAATTATGTCTGGTTGAACTTAATGAACAATGGTTTATGTATGTGGTTAATACTAACTCAATTAAAAAGAGACCATTTGCAATTCCATTAACATAGCGCTATATCTGCTCACAAACTGCTATATAATACATCACTTCTGGGCAAGGTATCCACCTTGGTTCAAAAACCATTATGAAATACCATTCAAAATGGTTTTCAAACTTATATTTGTATACAAAAATGCTTCAGATAATTTATAAAATTATATTTCCTTATTTCTATAATTATGAAATTGAATAATATATATTTTGCCTTTATAATAATTGGATCATTTCATATTTATGAAAATAAAAAATACATAATATATTGTGTGTGAATTGATGTCATAATTGGTTAATTTTGTGGGAATATGCAAGTAATTTTCGTAGTTCTTGAAGGAATTCTGGTTAGGCTGTTGCAAAAAAGGGTGCTGTGTTTATTGAATATACTCATTAGAGGCTTAATGGAATTTTCCATAAACAATGTATCATATCGAGATATGGATTCAATTCTCAAAGTGCACTAATCTTTTGATTACCATAATCACATAAAGACTATTAAAATCCTTTCAAATGATGATAGGATTCTCAAAACGTGAAACTTCAGTAAGCTAATCCTAAACGGGTCTGATAAGGAGTTTCGAATCAACAGCCTACTACTACATAGAAAAACACTTGAATATTAAACATGTTGTCGCAGTCGCATAAACGGCATCGCGACGGGCGTGAGCACGGTGGTGAAGGACTGCGTCATAGACCGCCTGTGCCGCCGGCCAACTACGCCCGACGACGCTAAACTGTTCGATCCCAAGTATTTTGAACCTAGGTACTTTCAGTTGCGGTAGACGCTCCACACTATCACGTTTATTTTGTTTGCTAGCTTGATTTGTCGTTATTGACGTATTTAGACTCTCATAACATCTCTCTCTCTCTTTATATTTATTGTGTAACACGCAAGAAATGATTTGTTAAAAAATGATATGTTATTTTTTTTCTTGTTTTAACGAATAAGGATTTGTTTTTTTTTCTTTAATACCTGTATATTTTAAAATTTACATAACTACTTGCATGTTCTGATTAGTAACTGTAAGTGCAGTAAGATCCATTGTTATTTGAACTCACAACACCATTGTAATGCTGAATCTTATGTTGATGATCCATTAAATAAATAAATAACCAGTTAAAACTGATTTTCACATGTGATTTTGCGATATAACATGTTTTATAGCATCCTATAAGCACATGGCTGGTCTAGTTTGCTTTTTCGTCCATAACTGTTTCTCCATTTAATACCTAACATAAGAATGTTTATTCTAACATGTATGATTCCACTTTTACATAAATGCTTAGTGTGACATTATTTACTTACTCACTAATAAGTAAAATACCTACTCGAAATAGGTAAAGGCCAATGGCATTTGTGCTATAGACTTATTTCTTATTTTTTTTTTGCAGGTATGTATATTATTTTCATTTTGTGGTGGTGTGACAAGTAGTAATCGACTATACTTGAAGATATAATTGTTTCAATTTCAGCATCAAACTATCTGCTCCTATCCATATATTTACTGAAATATTAAAATCATTTGTTGAAATAAGTAGAGTTTAAATGTCATTATTTCTAATCATGTTTCACGTCATTAATTAAATCGCATATAAACTCGATAAAATAATAATGTAAATAAATGTTGTTTAAGGATTAACAGGCCTTATAAGTATGAGTAGAGTAGAAATCAGCTTAAAATTTCCAGTTCGATTAATACTTGCTAAAAATATTTTTGTTGTAGAGCTTTTTAGTAAGTTTAAAAATGTGCTTTATTGTTATGTATTAAAGTCTTGTTTTGTCAAAGGGAGCGCAATCTCCGCGGAGTACGGCTGATGTGGAACAAAGGGGAGCCTCTGCCCCTGAAGACTGTCTGGAATCCCTTCAGCCAAGACGTGCCATTCATAACCTTCGCTTCACATCCAATATTTTGGCATAAAGGTATTTTTCATTGTATTTAATGAAAATGTACGCTTTAACAGGATTTAATATATTTTTATTGGCTAACATTTCTATTCGTAGATGTTGGAGCTTTGCTTTATCTCTA
Source organism: Parapoynx stratiotata (assembly GCA_910589355.1). Taxonomy (NCBI): domain Eukaryota; kingdom Metazoa; phylum Arthropoda; class Insecta; order Lepidoptera; family Crambidae; genus Parapoynx; species Parapoynx stratiotata. The sequence continues at coordinate 2,601,393 of OU342463.1, forward strand.
TTTATATTAGCTAGGCAATGGTCACAAAACGGGACACAATAAAACATCTATTGCTTGCGAACCCGCGGTGCTCGCCAAGGGGTTTAGATCATAAGACTTACAGACAGACATGGACAGCATGTATTTTAAACCAGTTAGTTTGATAAAAAAATCATAATGATATATCTGATAATAGTTCGATTGCAATACTCATAAAAAGTATTAGAAAAAATAAATGATAGTGTAGCCTTACCATAGCTATATCGTTAGAAAAATGATAAAGTACATGTTTATGAAATTAAAGCTAATGGGCATTATCTCCCATGCCATATAATTTCCTACTGTAAGAATTTGTAATACGTGGTGGTAGTATAATGTATATGCGTCACCTCAAAACCATCGCTTTGTACAAAACATTTGAATACATAACAAAATAAAATTTCGTCAACATAATATTGAAGGTCGTTATACGACTTCTATGTACCCTTGGAAAGACTACTGACTACAGTTATTTTATATTCAATAATTTAGAGATTAGTGTAGTGGTTTCAAGGTTGTCTTTATGTAGGATTGTAGGATGTTTGTCAACTAACATCTTTCACAAAATTTGTTATCCTTTCTTTCTTTACTAGTGATTCACTTATGTATGCGTATATCATAGTATTATCTATAGCGTAATAATAATTGCTAATATGTATAATATAATTACTTAAAGTAAATAAAACTTTCTTATATCTCCTATGTCTACCCCTTCGGGGAGAGGCGTGATAATATGCTATGTTATGTTTTCTCTTACTCTATCCAGATGGTGATCTAGACGACAGAGCAACGTACGACATGGAAACCTTTGCTCAAAAACTTCAGCGTGCCATCGAGAGTATGTCGTCTTCCGCGTGCTGCATACACCACTCCGAGATCGTCATAGAGAGCTACGTGGGACTCACCTCGATGCTCCACAACAAGACCAGCATGGGTTTCTTCAAAGTCAGAGGGAAATTTAGCTTTTAATACACACCTGATACTGTTAAATGGTTTACCTCGGCAAGCACACGGTGTTCGCAATCCTTTTACACTATCTTGGCTATCTCGGATCTTAACTAGTGACTTAGTGCACTTAGTTACAGAAACATCGTTCTACAACTTAACCTCATTCTCTTAATATAATTGGTCTTAAAAAAGGTTGAACAAAACTAGAGAAATATAGGTATATTCAGCCTAAGTACAACAACAGCGATTATTTAACCATCCATTCAACAATGTGCCTAGTAGAAAAGCTAGTATCTACGCTAGAGAACCCTACCTGTATTAACATAAGGTCTATCATGATTTGATGATTATTACATGGTTATATAAAGTTTGTGTAAAAAGGCATAGGAGGATCACTAGTTATATGATTGTGGATAGCTGGAACATACAATTGTCAAAAGTAAAAAAAAAGAATTGAAGTGATGTGTTGAAATGTACTGTTGTTGGTAGATAGGTTCAAGCATAATTTTATGTACTTAGTCTTATCCATGATATAATTGCAGATGCTACAACATTATCATTTGACATTGTAGATTAAATTTTTAGGTTTTCTTTCGTTCGTTCATTATTATTAGTCATTAGGTGGGTTAAATTGTCATGATCGCAAAAGCGTGTCATAGAGTAGGTAAAATGGGATAGATTTTATTTTGCATCAGTCAATGAATATAATATATAAAAATGTGTGTCAAATGTAAAACGAATTGAGGTGATGTGAAGGTAATATTACGATTAAAGAGGCAGATAATAAAATTTATTGTTAGACCTTACGCAATGAACCAAAGAAAAAAGAAAGAAATAATGGATGGCAGCGAAAAGACTAAAAGAAATTTTGGGAACTGTAGTAGCCTATTGATGTTTTAAAATTATTTAGTAAAAATATACTTAATTGCAATTAATATTAGTTGATAATAATTTTAAATTATATGTAGCTGTGTATTTTATTAGCGTGTTGACTGTACTAAGTATTATCTAAGTATGTAAAAATACATAAAAATGACAGGAAATAAAATACAGATAAATCTGTAATGGATAAATTGTTATTAACGGGAATGGTAACACTTATCGTGTAGGTATATTATGTGATATCGTAGCAATTGCTAGTATTATTTATGTTTTTGTAAAGGTTTATATCATTATTTACCTACTTATTAATATTTTTGAATATTGCATGTAGGTAGTACACATCACAAGATTGTGCTTATTGTTTCCATTTGCGGTCATGGTTAAAAAAATATTATTCAAAAAATTTAAGAAATATTTAATTTACTTGAGGTGTCTATTCGAGTCTATGGATGCGGAATAAGTAGAATTGAGCTAATTCTCAAGTTTCACAAAGTTTCATCATAAAATATGCGACGATGCCGTTGTTCTTTTTTGAAAAAGCGGCAACAACTAAAAACACGTCAAGAGACACATTCAATGACATAGAGAGAAAATGAGAGAACTCACAGATATTTTGACAATATGGTACTCTTTTCGATGATGTCATTATTTGAATGAGAACGGTAGTTTGATTCTTTAAATATATGTAGGAATAGGTGCAAATAAAATTATGGAAACCTGAAAGTAAAGCATGAAGAGTTCCTTTTACCGTAAACATATTGTTTATTATGATGTGATGATGGTAACTATGATGGTATTTATCACATAGCGCGACAATGATTCTATAGAAAAAAAGCTGTAAACTAAAATAATTTTTGTAGTATCGATTGGAAAGATGAAACCTTTACTCTCCTTGTAAGCAAGCATTTGAAACTCTGTCTGTAAACATATTTAAATGTAAAGATTTTGTTGGAGCATTCAATTGTAGCAGGTGCTCACAGACAACTTTTTTTGGGAGTCAGGCATCAATATGCTTCCAAGATTTAATAAGTGTTATTTATACTTATTAGTATTTTTATTTTGTAAATTATTTTTAGAGGGATAATATATTTCTTTATTAGTTTGTGGGTCGGTTTCACCACTATCTGGCTTCAAGAGATAAATTCAACAGAACTTCTGTGAAAATTTTAAACTGTCAATTCATCAGAAACCCAGAAGTCGTGAAATCGACACATAATAACTATTATTTGTAACATATTCACTGCACCTTTAAGTAGTGTTAAAATTATCGATTGTATTTACCTACCTATGCATAAATCTTTTTGAAGTGTTGTCGTTTTTATATATCGTCGTATTTTTCATCTGAAATATTCGATAGACATCACACGTCAAATATTAATAGTTCTAATAGACGTTATTAGTTTTAAGTAATGTGCTAGTTGGGGGTCGTTTATAAATTAAAGGACAATAGGCAAAAAAGGATGGGCCGGGGTACCCGCTCCAATAGCCATAACCAATTTGTATTTGGAAAGACATTTAGATGTTGGAACACATCTGCCATGGGGTCAGTTCCAATTCACGTTTTGAAATTGTGGGGATGATACCAGTTTTATATAGCTGTATAAAATTGTATATAGTATAAACCTGGTATCCTTCCAAAACCAGTTTTATACTACTGGAAGGATAGTTTTTTACGGCTATGTGTGTTACATCGTTGGATAGGTATTTTGAGCTGAATAAAAGATACTATGTCACCAAGATCAAAATCTCAGTCCATTCAGAATTTTTCTTTATTAAAAATGGTTGGTACACGTTGTGTAATATTGGTGTTTGTTTGTCTCGGAAAGCAACTAGATCCGAGACTGGTGGTCATAGTAAGTGTTGTTCGACTTGGAAAGACCTTTTAAACTATACCACCATCTTAGCAATTGGAGCCGGGTACAATTCTGCCCTTCGTCCTTTTTACATTCACTCGCTTGCATTTTCAGAATAAAAACGTATTACTATTTCCTTAAATATGTTTCCATGTTAACTTACCGCAGACGACGGTACATCGGAGGTTTCGGTTTCTAGCCCCTATTGTAACATCCATTACCATAAAAAGCCTTTATCATGAATACTCTGAATGAAAACGTGTGAATTTAATTACCTGACTGGGTATATGTATAGACGTTGTTCCAGTTTAACGTTAACTGTGAGATTATAGAATATTTTTATGGTAGCTTTTGCATGAAATTTGGATAGAGAATGTTTTCATTACTGTACCGCTATACGTTTGCGCTGTAAATACTGGAGTAACTAACTGTGGAAATTATCATAAAAATTATATTTGCATTAACCTGACATTAGGTATTGTATTATATCAGCAAATTCAGTACTTTGTTCTTTTGATAAAATATTCACCTACTAGCAAAGAAGTTAGTATAAAACGAATTTTTCAATTTATTTAAAACTGCCCTCAGGATTAAAAATTGTTATAAATAAGCAAGTCTAAGAGACTTCGAAATCTATAATGCTGTTTCGTTAGCACAGCTAAATCTTGTTTTTTATTTTTATTTATTTACCATTAGCAGTCATGTCATTTTATGAATTTGGCCTAACTGCGTAGAGAATATATGTAAAATAATTTTTTATATATTATAATGTAATTATTGGGAATCTTTATGTGTGAAAATAATTACTTAATGAATTGTTAAAATTTGTATACTAATGTTTTTCGGTATACCTACTCTAATGGGTTCAATTATATACCTAAAGTAAAAGTATAGATTATAAAAGTATGTTGCTTTATATAAAATATCTTCTATACTTTTGATTCTTGTCATTATCAACTCTAGGAACTTTATCCTTATAATTAAAAGTTTCGAGTCATAATATTGTTTTGTTTTATTACTTGTAATTGTGTTACCTAAAGCACTTAACAGAATAACATGCCTAATATAAATTTGCTAAAACATATTATAAGAACAAACTAATACTAATTAACTTAATTATAAGCAAAAACTTCTCAGAACTGCAGAATTATGAATCAAAATCTTTATCATCCCAACCTAGAGGCAAATCAAAATTCTTCCAAAAATCTTCACTATAATCATTATTAACATATTCGTCAACAGCTATTTCGCGAACATATCTTATATTTTCAATCCACGACAAATCTTGATGCACATTGTATTTTGCTGTATTGGTGGCACCCAACAATGTCTCCGCTGTTTGTAAATATAAATCATTGTTGACATCAGCATTTACTTTTATATTTTGTCTTGTAGTTTCACTGTTGACTTTAGTATTCTGTTTGGCATCTGTTGTTGGGGTGTTTACTTTAGTCTCTACATTTTTCCTCCTTCTATTTACAGGTTTTCGTTTTGGTTTTGTATTTTTCTGCACATTCTTCTCATCGAGCTGTGTTTTGCCTGTGCGCTTTACTCGTTTAATTTGTTTCTTTTGTGTACTTTTATTAAACGTCACATTTTTTAATACATATAATGTTTTATTTGTTTCTGATATTTGTAATGATTGCTCAAAATCATTATTTGTGTTTGTTATTAATCTATGTTCTCCATTTTCAATTACCTCTCTATGTGTTGTTAAACTTTTTTCATTTGCTACGTTGTCTTGCAAATGTATTGGATCAGAATATAAATGAATTTCTCTGTCGATTTCAGCCATACCTTGACCACATTGTTCTTCTGTTATGATTTCGGGCAGAAAAGATACGTTGTTTAAGATACTCTGAGAATATGCACTATCCTCTAGTGTGTTTCTTATTTGAATTTGACTGATATTAATATTTTTAATAATCGTAGCGATTTCTTCATCTGAACCATCGAGGTATTCTTTGTTATTGAAATTGTTGTGATTATCATAAATTATACCATTATGATTAAAATAACTTTTACCACTAGAACACAAATCTATAACATCAATATCTTGATTAGATGTTGGTACATGGTTTTCTTTTATTGTTGTAATAAACTGGTTTTCAGTTGTAACTTTTGCTGCTGGCATCTTATTATTTTGAGTTTTATCCATATAATTAAATTCATTTTCATTAGAAATATAATTAGCATTGTAATAAATGTTGTTACATGTCAATTCTTTATCCTCTTCAGTCACAGAATAAACTGGTGATGCCCCGGTAACGTCGTAACTCTCATATTGTGTGTTCTGAGAAGTATTCCAATTTGAAGTAGAATATGTGTTTTTTTCTTCAATTATGGCTTGCATAATACGGGAGAGTTTTTCTGTAACCTTAAAAAAATTCATACTAATATTATAAATGCTAAAGTAACTCTTGTCTGTCTATCGGTCTCGCTTTCAAATCAAAACTACTAAACAGATTTAAACATGAAAATTTGGTACACAGTTAGTCTACTAGAAAGGACATATACTACTTTTTATCTCGATATTCCCAAGGAGAATGGAAGAAGAAGACATGTTGTGCCGACCCCACCTAGAGTGGGAAAAGGGCAAGAAGAAAAAGAAGATTCCCATAAAAACGGGTACCACGCGGGTAAAACGGTGGGAATCCACTAGTTACAATATAAATAGGTTAAATAAATAGGCGGTCATTAGCGGAACAGATAGTCAAATAAATGTGTTATATACCTGAAGACACTCTTCATCATTGTCGCACTGGGCTTTAAGAGAAACAACTTCGCCCAAATAGGAAAATGCTTGTGGTTTTGATATTGGCTGGTGCATATAAATGTATTTATCTGCTACTAAACTTATTTGCAATAATCTCTTTACTATTCTTGATTTCTAGAATGGAAAACATTTGATAGAACGATAATAATTTTGAAACAAAGAAATCCAATCAACTCAAGAAAAATAAAAATCTTCTAAATAAGTAATTATTTGATCCTCGGCTGACTTCAAAGCAACAGTAACAATAAACATAAGTATTAGTAATGGGTGCTCGCACTAGCGTTCAAGAGGCATCATGAGTACGAGACATTTAAACATCCAAATTCATGGAAAAATAGATTAACTTGGTGGTCACCGCGAACACCGGTGTTCGGGATTAATTGTTTCATTTTCTGATCATTGAGAGGTTAATGACTTCATTTGTTAATTAGAATGAAAATGAATTTATTCGTTTTTGCTAAAGATCGTCAACCAATTCTCATTCGGAATGATCGATATAGACAGAGTTGTTTGCCGGCAAAATGCGAAGTACAACTCACATTTCCCCCGATATGTTTTCCCACATTACAAACGGGTGAGCCTCTAACCTATTAACGTAACGAATAAAAACCTTTTTTGCCTTGATGATTTTACCCAAATTCTACTTACAGAAATATCAAGTTTTTAACATACCATCACACAATCTCAAAGTAACTATTCTACCCACAAGTAATAAAATATTCTTACCGCTTTCATTTTACCACAGAATCTGGATTTTCCACTACCTGGTTTTCTTGGCGGCATTTTAAAAATAATTACCCCGTGTTTGTTATGTTTAGGCTAGATAATGATTAAAATCGCAAGATTCCAAAATCAATCAATCAATTTCGCGCCAATATGCGCTTAATGATCAAAAAGTTTTAAAACAATTTTTTAATTTGTGGCAATGGGCCAGCTCTTTTCTAAAGTTATGCAAAATTAAGGTAATTGTTATCTTTTTACTCCTAAAGTATTTAAACCACATTGAAACTTTGATGGCACTTTGTTATGTACTATATAAAAGCCACACGCATTTAACAAAAAAACATTTTTACTAATTTGGTGAGCAAAGATACTTATTTTTTTAAATTTTGTAACCTGAGTTTGTAACCCATTAAAAATTAAAAGCAATAAAGCTTTTAAAATATGATATCGAAAACTTAAAAGAAGCTTTTTTGAAAATACACCACAAATATTTGTGATACTTATTGGCTTCAAACTTTCTCAATAAAAAAAAATATTGGGCGGTAAAGGAATATAAGTAGTTTTAGTTTTAGTCATAATTCGGAAAACTCAATCAGAATTTGCAACATGCAACCAAACATCCGTTAGTTAGACGGATGTTACGGCTATTTGAATTTCCTGATTTATATAATATAAGATAACATAAAATACAACATACTTGTTTAGGATTCAGTTTGGCTCACGACCCCTGAGTGAGCGACAGATTTAATTACAAATATATATTATTTTAATGGGTGGTCCTTAAATAATATGACAATGCATATAATTTTAAGTGCGTTTATATTGTTATATGGGATAGCCCACTGTGAAAGCGGATATTCGGACGGCCTAGATGCGTGAGTTTTAGTATATTTTTTTTAAACTTATGAAGTGTTTTTAATTTTTCAACAAAACTTTATTTTACCTATTTGTTTTGCCAAACATATATGGGTATTAATTACACTGTCCCGTAAAATAAGTATCTAATATTCAGATTAGATGCACAAATGGCACGGTCAGCAACAAAAGCTACAGCTACAAACTAAAAAATTTAATGTTATGTTACTTTCGTTGCTGATTGTACCGGATTGTTAAAACAACTCATCAGATTATTATTTTTTGCACTTTATGTCTAAAATGTAACAGTCTTCGAGCAGCACATCCAAATATGAATATCTACTGGTAGACATTTTTTTCTGCTTATTGTTGACTTTTTTACAGTCAATCAGACGTCCAAGCACCGGCGTACGTTCCGGCTTACATGAAAAACCAAAAGTTCCCTTCCAAAACATATTCGGGTACCAAAACAGGCTACAGCGGTAGAAAAACCGCCGGTACAAAAACTTACAGTGGTACCAAAACCGCGAAGACCGCGAACTCTGGTACTAAATCTGCGTACGGCGAGAGGAAGTCATGGAATACTGAATACGGTCAAGGGTACGTATAGATAGTGAATATGTTACATGAATTAAAACATTTAAGTATGGTGTATTAGTCACGTGCAAAAAATTGTACCTAAGGGTGAAATGGTGCACATTTAGGGACACCATTTTGAGCAAATGATGATGATGAAAAATGGGATCGTATACCTTTGGTTGTAAACGACTATAGAACAACAACTAACAACATATCCTCACGCCTCTGGTGTAAGCAGAGGTGTTAAACACCCACAGAGGTGTTAAACACCCACATTTCGCCAGATGTTAGATATGTTACGACTTTAGAAGCAGAGAATAAAGTGCCTTTTATTCATAATTCCAAAACGTAGACAAACGTTAGACATGGCTTAAATTGAAACTGCTTTGTCTACGTCTTTGGTTAAGGTGGAAAGTGTTTCACTGTGTATGTGCTCTTTGCCATCTATACTCCATATTCTCGTACTCGCGTTCTCTCGTGTCGTCTCGTGAAGTGTGGATGGTTATCGTTTTCGAATGAGATTTGGTAGAGGTAAATACGTCCTTATTAAAAACCACCACGCGAAAAATGTTTTCGTTGCAAAATTTAACAAGTACCTACCTACTATAAACCCCATGTAATAATACTTTGTTGAATGGTTGAATATTGCATCAAGTCTTTTAAATTCTTCCCCTCCTCCTCACCAATCCAAGCTATTTTCGCCCAAAGGTGTGTTAGGAGGAATTGAAAAAATTTCATCGTAAAGATAACTCTTTATTGTTTATCATCGCAGATTATAATTTTTGAGATACTTTGTGTTAATCAAAATGTAGCTTTAGCGTGAAGGGATAAAAACTACATTTGAATAGACATCTGATTGTAAAATATTAACTCTATCAGATAGAAGCAACAGCAATTGACCGAAATTTGGGAGTTAGTGATCCACTTCAGTTAAAATTAGAAATTTTAAGTATTATGTAAGAGGATATATAGACATGTCGCTGTGATGAAAGTAAATTAAGTGAAAGAAATAATAAGGACAGTTCCACATGGAAAGATCCTAACCATATGGGAGAAGGGCGTGATTATCATGCTTGTATAAATGTAACTATTCTGTAACTTCGGGAAGTTTCAATAATATACCTAGCTATATGTAGTATATTTAATGTTGAAATAAAGCTTTTACATGAATCTAAAACTTAGGCAGCGGTAGCCGAGTTCGGACGGACGAGGCACTGCTCATTCGAGAGGCTGCGGAAAACGCGGGTTCGATCCCACCGCCTGTACCACTGAGTTTGAATAAAACTTATGAACAGTTCATTGTGAACAGGCTCGCTACCTGTTACATGGGGACCTAACATATCTGGCGAAATGTGGGTGTTTAACACCTCTGCCTACCCCTTCGGGGAAAGAGGCGTGATGATATGTTATGTTATGTAAAACTAAACCGTATCCTAAAATTTTAATATTTTTTCAGACCTACTTATCAAGACTTCCAGAACAGCGCTAATCTTCCATTTATGGGTTAGTTTTTTTAACTACAATATTATTATTAACTCAGAACTTTGCATGTGAGTAATTATGAAAATAATAATAGTTTTTGCTATTATTTACCTGATATTCAGTTATCTTCAGGCGTTCCATGCTCGATAAGATTGTACCTATAATGATTATATTTTCAATATTTAGGTATTCAATTGCTATCGAAGCCATCAGAATCATATATAGAAGTATATATAGAATCGTCTGAATTTCATAGTAATTATAGTATTATCAGTGGCGTGGGAGCTATCTGCTAAAACGGAAACTGGCTCAAATCCATGCGCGCCGGATGAGCGTTGGTTTTGGCGGCTTTTAACTGTCTATGAGAATTTTAAATAAAAATTATTATAAATAATAATAAAATGCGGAACAGGGTAGAAATATTCTCGGAAAATTACGATACAAACAACAGTGCTTATCTACCGCAACCGATCATTGTAGAGATCCTTGGGAGAGCCCTGTAGCCATATTCAAATTAATCAGGAATACCTACGGGTGAAGCTCGCTTTCACCTTGGGCCTTATCGTCACTTACCATAAGGTGAGACGAAAACCAAGAACTTGCCTTTTTGTTGAAATATTAGTAATTATGGCTGTTGTTTAGAATAATATTTCCTGTTATTTTTCGGTCAGGAACAGTCGCGTACAAAAATATGGATTCAAATTTCAGAGGTGATAATCTTTGTTTCATACATCCATACATACATATAATCTGCCATAGTCATACGAGTCATTTACTGTCAAAAGTGGTTACTGGATATTTTTGGAGTCGACTGTTACTCAAACAGTAAGTACATGGTAATTGCTCATTGGAAATTCTCTATCATTGATATTTATGGGCGCCAAAATGAAGTGGAAACTATCTTTTGTTCTTGTTTCGACTTGCTGACATTGCAACTCCCACGTATCCTGGCTGACCCAGTTGCTTTTGGTGCTTTTGATAGCGTGCACTATGAGCCGATATTGCAGCGGATTACATTTGCGGTCAAGGGCTGCTGAAGATGATTACAGCTTAATAAACAAACAAAAGTGCAGTCTGATTTGTTTTTATTTGAATAATTGTGTCGTAAAACCTTTTGTTTGTCCAAGCACAATGCTTTTTCATCAGAATTGATGTTAATCTAATTTAGGATTTTATGATGACTTCAACAGGGACTTAAAATAAAATTTTGTTATTTTCGGAACATACATTATAGAATACTTAATTTAGGATAGTGATACAAAATTCTAAGCAAAAAATTAGTTGGAGTTCACTTTTTTTTTGTTATATAACGACAATCGTCTCAACCACTGATAAATTTAAATAGATGACGTAAATGCATGTACTGCACGTGAGAACCGCGAGCAAACGTTGGTGTTGGTCGCTGCTAACTAGCCTGTGCGCGTTCGAACGGCCGCAAAAACAAAAGAAAATGCCTCTTTTTGTGATAATAGGCGGTGGGACATCGATGGCATCGGTAGTTTTCAATCAGTTTGGATCTCCCTTCTCAAAATTCGTCTGTAACGTCATAATCGTTATATCTGCGTTATCTTAGGGTCTCTACATAAATTTATTATAAATCCTTGTTGGAAACCAGTCCAGCTCCCTTATTCTCAACTGTCGCTTCTCGGAAAGTCAGCTCCCGCTTGGATTCGTCGCAATAGACTAGTTGACTCATATCAAAAGTTATGAAAATAATGTCAGTATTTACTACAAGGGTCCTAAATATACCAAGTTCAATATATATATATAAATAAAGGATTACTGTAGAAATTCAATTTAAATATGATTAATTTTACTTTTTTTTCATCTGCCAAAACGCTATCCGCCATGTTCGTGAAATTAGTGAAGTAACGCGTAATGTAAACAATTACTGCGCATGGTCAAAATCCGTCAAAAGCCAATCGCAACCAGTCTGTCGGCTGTCAGCCAGTTTGTTTGATGGTGGTGGTTAATCATCTAGGGCCCAATAAAAAAAGGGTTAACTAGCCTATTATAAGTGACAGGTCTAGTGAATTCATGATTCGTTTGTTTTCCGGCAGTTGATGACAATAGGGCAGGAATTCTTTCCATTTAAGTTACTTAAAAACTGACAATTACATATATTTTTACACTACAGCAAAATGCACTCCGGAGTGCAAGAACAACGGCATCTGTGTGGCGACGAACACGTGCGACTGTCCTGCCAACTACCACGGCAAGTACTGCGAGTTCGAGAGGAAACCGTGCCTTGTCTACCCGCCCTTGCCTATGAATTCGCACAGGAATTGCTCTCAAGAGTATGTATTTTTATTTGTTATTCGAAACATTATTGTATTATGTTTCTGACTAAATAAGATTTGATTTGCTCTTGTCCGCCACTTTGCAGGCATAGAATTCAGATCAGTCCAAGCAGTACTATAAAACCTATGATTCCTAACATTACATAGTTTACAAGGTTTCAACCTTGCCTATGTCTTTATGTTTTAAAACTAAAAAGGCAAATAAAAATAGGATATTTCGGATCTTTTAAACCATTTTTTTTCATAGTTTTTGCACAATTAAGTGCATGGATGGGCACAAGTTCATCGACGGGTCTACGGTGGCAAACATGAGGTGCGCCGAGGGCCAGTGGCAGCCGACGCGAGCAGACTTCACCACCATCCCGGACTGCCTGCCGCAGTGCTCGCCGCCGTGCGCCAACGGCGGGGTCTGCCTAGCTCTTAATACTTGCCAGTGCCCTGAAGATTATAGGGGCCCGCAGTGCCAGTTTGGTAAGTTCCTTTATTTCATTTGTCGTTCTCTTACTACTTTTAGTTGAACAAGCAGATTGGGCGCTGAAGCAGTTAATTGAGACCGTTTTTCATAATGAAAACCTTATTTTCTTCTCTGCCTCTCTTAGCATAGTTGTAACATTTTCAAAGCAGCTTGGCACACAGTTTTATCATACAGCAGATTTTGATATTCTTGGAAATGTCTGTGGTATCCAATTAGTACTCAAGAGATGCTGGATGAAGGTTGCGCAGGACCGTTCTTTGTGCCTAATTTATTTTATTTGATAGGCATGTTTGAGATTAATATCATTTGGGAAATGGTAGCTAATTAATAATTTCCTTCTTGCCCCTTTATAACAGCCTCAAGTGTCTGCGACGTCCGTAAGCTGGCATTCAACGGTGGTTACAGCTGCTTCGGCGACGGCGAGCGGTTCTCGTGCCGGCTGAACTGCCCGAGCGGCTCCACGTACAGCAGTCCACGCGCCGACATCTACACCTGCCTGTACGCCACCGGCCAATACCAGCCGCAGCCCATCCCGCACTGCGTGTTCGGTGAGTATGCCTCCGTCCCTGTCGCCACAGTTGCCGACGCCGAGCGGTTCTCGTGCCGACTGCCCGGTTCATGTGCAATCTGTACTGCTTAAGTTGTGATCAAACCGGAAATAGTGACTACTGAAATTATTATTCAAATTTATTTACTAGGAGCATTTACTTTTGTGAAAAGATGTAATCTCTGCCCACCCCTTTGGGAGAAAGTTGTGATCACATGTACATAATTACTTTAAGACACGATCGGTATGTAAAAATGGTGTTAATAATGATAATGGTGTCACTTTAAACCTGGTGTTTTAGTTGAAAACTTATTAAACAATAATAATATTGATGACTATGCATTTTCAGACATGCTATTTACTGCACAACACATTAATGTTATTGCCACATATTATTGCAAATCCCATTTTTCAGGTAACGCCTTTGTGACTACCATTAATAGCAGTGTGAGTATTTTGTTTTTATTTTGAAACTAGCTTAACATATATTATAATCATAAAGAAGTACAAAGCTGTATGTGACCATCACCAGATGACCATACCCATACACAATAACGTGTTGTCAGCCACATACACAGAGACATTTTTGCTGAGCACCAGACCAAGGCTTGTTGAAATTGCTTAATTTGGTCTAATTGCTTAAATTTAGTACTTGGACATGATGGTAGGTATACAAATATTAGACGATTTGATTTTATAAGTACTTATTCTTTCTTCTTTCTAACCAATTCAGAGCCACCACGAAAGTCAATCATGGCAACACGGAGGTGAAAGTCTCACCAGTGGAGGCTCAATGTCTGGGGCTGGTAGAAACAGTTACGGGTCCGGAGGCAGCAGTTACGGGTCCGGTGGCAGCAGTTACGGGTCCGGTGGCAGCAGTTACGGGTCCGGTGGCAGCAGTTACGGGTCCGGTGGCAGCAGTTACGGAGCTGGTGGTGGCAGTTCCGCTGCCTTTGGTGGAGGAGGCTTCGTGAAACATGGATCGAGTCAAACCGGACAGGTTGTGGTTCAGGACTTCACCCCTAAAGGGGGCATCTGCCTCACCTGGGCTGGGGTGCACTACAAGACCTTTGATGGGACTATTTATAGGTATGATTTTTCTTCGTTTCACATGTTTGATGGTTTAGGAATAAGCCACGGTCGCCTCAATTTCTTTTCTTTTAACTAACATTTTCAAGTATGCGTGATTTACAACGCAACGCTTAATTTTTTTTCTGCTTGATGAAGCGTGGACTATGGCAGTGGACTGGTTTTGCGGTGCTTTTGCCTAGTCTCTGATTAACCCTTAGGGGATAATAGTCGTTATTATAATTATATGTATGTATGTGAATTAACACACTATACAAGACATTCCGAAAGATGCAAATAATTTTCCATTAGTCACGTTTTCATTAATTTTGGTTAGGTATTATGTACTTATGTTTTTTTTTTTTACACTGGAATAAATTTTATTTTACTAACTGAGAATTTGACGTCTTGTTACTAGTTGTAATTGTGGAATATTATTTAAATATCAATCGTAATTAGGATTTTGTTTGGTCGTCTTCAATGCATGATATTCGTGAGAGTACAAGTCCTCGTAACCTTCCAGCTTCAAGTCTCAATGCCGTCACATCCTAGTGCGTGACAAGCAGCATAAGTACACGGTGGCGATTCGTCCTGGCGTATGTCCCGGCCGTGCGCACTGCCCCTCCGAGCTCACCGTCTACCTCGAGGAGAAGCCGTACACTCTCGCTGTGCATCCAGGTACCGGTTCACTCACACTGCCGGCATATTACACTGGTGCGCGAGAAGCAGCACAAGATTACCTCAGTGTCCTTCATATGATTTTTCGTACACAACCGCTGTCAATGATTTTTTTTTATTTAGTGTAATGCGGAATGTGGGTGTTTAACACCTCTGACTCTTCGGGATCGTGGCGTGATGATTATTATGTTTTGTTTGTTTAGTATGTAATTTATATCAAGACTATGTAGATATATACGCCAGTTAGCTATGAACCTAAACTTTTTTGGACCAAAAAAATGTATCACCCCTTTTGTGCCATATTCATATATTAGGTCCTTACCTATGAAATTGGTGTTTTGTTTGGAGATTTTGGGGATGTCTGCATTTTCTATACTAAAATTTTTTCAGTTTTCTTCACAACGACAAATCCAAAGATAATAATATTTGGCATCTATCATTAGACAAGCTTTAGTAATATGTGTAATACCACACTTCATAAAAATTATTTATCGTTTTTAAGTGAATGCAAATAAAATAATGTATTCGGGAGGCACTTAAAAAGAGTTGTCTCCGTGTTCAATTTTAACACAATTAAACTTACAAGAAATTATCAAAACAAATCAAAAGAGCTCAAAAATATAGTCTATTTTTAGACGAGGTAATTATTTTTTAGGAATACTCTGAATCTTAATAGTTACAGACAAAATACTAAGAGAGAATAAAAACACCAATTTCATAGGTAAGGACCCAATACATACAAGGTTGATGATATGTATGTATCTGTTCCCAGAGGACAACAGCGTGATATTCCGAAGCACTAACCGTCTGATACCGATCCCAGCGTCTCTGCCCGGACTGAGGGTGGCCATGCCCGCAGACTACGTGCTCGTCAACCTGGATGCAGCTGGGATATCCATCAAGTGGGACACTAATGTATGGAGCAAACAGCTTAACGCCTATTACTTTATTTATGTATTTATACAAAAAGTATTGTCTTAAAATATCTTGTGGCAATGTTCGTTCGTCACCAGCCTATTATGTCCCACTGCTGGATACAGGCCTCAACATCAGCGCGGTGATTTTAAGCGTTTCAAACAGTTTCGATGTAGCAATGTAAGTTTGTTCTAATTACATATAATAGTCTTAATGTTAAGGAAGCAATTCTATTCAAATATTTTCCCAATGAAATATTTTATAAAGTGCAGACACTTTTGACTCGTAAAATCAGACTGGCAAAAGCAGTTTTGACTGCACAAGTTGGACATAAACTTAGTTTCTTGCTTATTTTCGTCGCCACACTCAACCAACGAAAACAAGAGTTTTGACTGTAACCAAATAATATGTGGAATGGCAAAATTATCGCCATATGCTTCATAGGTATTTACTTGAAACTTATGAACAATTCTTATAATTTATATTGCAGCATCGTTCGTACACAGAAACCAATCTAAACTGGATTATTTTAACCAAAAAGTTTGTTTGGCAAGCAACTTAGTATATGAATCCCAATTTTATTCTTAATCAGGATGTGGTGGTGGTGGAGGCGACAGTGTCAATGTGGAACAACACCGAGGGTCTGTGCGGCTCTCTCAACAGTAACTCTGCCGACGACCTCACCACCAAGGAGGGTACCAAGGCCAAGACTACCGCTGCCATGGCGTCTTCCTGGCAACTCAGTACCATACAAGGTCACTAGCACAAACGATAATCGACTTTATGTCTATGTCACTAGGCACTTTCATCATTTCACTGCTCTGTTCCTAATTTCATTTGTAGTCAACCCTACGCTTAGTCATTCACACATCTATACATCATTTCTTATTCATCTTCTTTTATATGCATAACTCTTCTGAAAATATGCTCATTTTCTCATCTCAAATGACCATACCAGGCGAATCGCCTTTTTCTCAATTTCTCTGTTACTTTCAACGAACCCCTGACTTATTTAATCATAACTCTATCAATGCTTAGGGCTTAGACATATTACACTAGTTTCTTTAAAACCGTTATTTTAATCATTCTAGATGTATGTGAAAGTAACCCAATGGAACTTCAAAGCTGCAAGAGCCAGTCGGAAGAGATTAAAAAGAAGGCTTTGAAATTCTGTACCACTATATTCAGCAAAGACAAATTCCGCAAGTGCTCAAAGGTACAATTTTACTTTACAAATTTTTATGTTTCTTTGTTTACTGACTTTCTTTTATAATATATACCTTCTTTCAGGTGATGGATGTTTCCATGCTCTTAGAAGCTTGTCAAGGAGATTACTGTGCCTGCACTGCTAGCGAAAGTGAGTCTTATTTATGAAGTAGGTATCGTGTTTTTTAAGTAAGTCTGTTATTGTACCGTGGTAAAACAGGTATTGGGGATTATTAGGCTACAAATAATGTTTCTGTTCATTGAGGATTGATTACGTAAGTTATTTGAGCTTTAGTACTACCTAATAAGTTCAAAGAAAATTTACATTTTTAATTATTAAATATTACTTTTTAATCATTTCGCCCATTTAGAGCCAGAGGAGTGTGCGTGCAGCACGGTGTCCGTGTACGCCAAGGAGTGCCTGCGTCACGGCGTCGAGGACATGAAGTACTGGCGGGATCCCGACACCTGCCGTGAGTTTACAATATTTTATATCTCATAAGATTGATTGAAAAGCTCGGTGGCGGAGTCGTTATTACGCTTTGGCTTTCGATCGA
Source organism: Parapoynx stratiotata (assembly GCA_910589355.1). Lineage (NCBI taxonomy): Eukaryota > Metazoa > Arthropoda > Insecta > Lepidoptera > Crambidae > Parapoynx > Parapoynx stratiotata. The sequence goes on from OU342463.1 coordinate 2,619,255, forward strand.
AAACAAAGCTACCTTCACCATGGTCAGTCCGTAGATGGGTGACCAAGTATTTGTGATCTCGAGCTCCTCCGTGCTTCGGATGGCACGTTAAGTTGTTGGTTCCGGTCGCTATTGTGACCGTTTCTACCAACCAAACTGCATTGGGCCAGCGTGGTTGTGTTACGGCCCATTCTCCTCATGTGTCATCATCAGGTCGGTCTGTGCCCAGCAGTGAGACGTGTATAGGCGGAGGACGATGTCTCTTAATTAAAGACAACCTTACAATCAGTCTCCAAATACCATACGATATTGAATTCAATATTCATTAACCTGCTGCGAAGATCTAGAAAAGGTCTGAAATTTTGCGTTAAGCACTTTGAAATATTCACGCAATTTGTTTCCTACAGCCAAGACCTGCCCAGACGGCAAGCTCTATAAAGTATGCGGGCCCGACTCCCAGCCCTCCTGCTCGTTCCCGGACGCGCCCAGCAATGTGGACAACTCCACCTGCGTGGAGGGCTGCTTCTGTCCCGAGGGTCTCCTGCTGGAGAGCGGCCGCTGCGTGCAGAAGAAGGACTGCCCTTGTAGATTGAGGAACAAGACCTTCAAGCCTGGATCTGTTATACCGAAAGAGTGTAATAAATGGTAAGTGCCGATGTGTGCAACAATGTGGACTACCCGCGTAGAGGGCTGCTTCTGTCCCGAGGGTCTACTGCTGGAGAGCGGCCGCTGCGTGCAAAAGAACTGCCCTGCCCTTGTCGATTGAGGAACAACACCTTCAAGCCGGGCTCGATAATACCGAAGTAGTGTGATAAATGGTAAGTGTCGTCGTTTCTATCAGCGTGGACATCTCCACCTGCGTGGGGCTGCTTCTGTCCCGTAGGAGTGTAATATATCATAAGTGTCTTGTGTTATAGTTCAATATGCGAATATTAATGAGAAACACTCGAGTCTCTTTTTCGCCATCTTAATCGAATTCAAAAGTAAATCCATCGCCATCTTAATCTAATTTTAACTATTTTTGAGGACGTCTAAATGGGCCTAAAAACAAAGGAATTAAAGATTGGAGGAAGAGAAAATAGTTAGTTTTTAATATTTTTTTGCCCTTATTCTTATTTGCTTTTCAACTGGTCTACTTTTTTACGGGGGAAAATCCTGTTTACGGACCATACCTTTCGCTGGCTGGGCGATAGGCATGTGTGGGACTCGCTCTGCGTTAGCCGAGAACACCATTTAAACTTCCCGATATACCCCCCTCCTTGCCGTCCCGGGGTCTGCCGAAGTAATTCTCCAATAAACTATCATAATGGCTTAGAAAACATTACAGTATCATAGGGACAGTGAGTTTATATACATACATGTAATCACGACTACTATCCCCCAAGGGTTAGTCAGAGACTAGGCAAAAGCACCACAAAAGCAGTTCATTGCAATAGTCCGCGTTCCACCAAGCAGAGACTGCACTCAACGTGACAGGTGGTGAGCCCGTCGCCGCTGTAAGCTATTGGATGGTTGTGCGTGGTAGCGGTTCATCAAAAGAAAACAACCAACCCATCTCTTCCCTTGAGTATCGTAAAAGGCGACTGTGAGTTTATATGGCTAAAAATGCATTAGCATAAGTTTCGACTATCACGTTCGAAAGCTCTTCTTCAACAATGTCGGTAATGAGTCCATCAGTGGCTTAACTGTGGATGTGATGGCAGCACGTGCGAGGGCGGGCAGTGGACGTGCACGCAGGCGGCGTGCGGCGCGCGCTGCAGCGCGGTGGGGGACCCGCACTACACCACCTTCGACGGGCGGCGCTACGACTTCATGGGGCACTGCACCTACACGCTGCTGCGCGCCGCCAACCTCACCGTCGAGGCCGAGAACGTGGCCTGCTCCGGCGCCATCACCGAGGTAACGTGCCCGAGACCCGCACTACACCACCTTCGACGGGCGGCGCTACGACTTCATGGGGCACTGCACCTACACGCTGCTGCGCGCCGCCAACCTCACCGTCGAGGCCGAGAACGTGGCCTGCTCCGGCGCCATCACCGAGGTAACGTGCCCGAGACCCGCACTACACCACCTTCGACGGGCGGCGCTACGACTTCATGGGGCACTGCACCTACACGCTGCTGCGCGCCGCCAACCTCACCGTCGAGGCCGAGAACGTGGCCTGCTCCGGCGCCATCACCGAGGTGATCTATACTACTTTCAACAGAGAGTACATCTTTTTTGATAGAGGAAAATGCATTTACACAACCCTTGCAGATTTTGGTAAGGAGCTGCAGTGGTTTGTATACGTGAACTCCAAAGACCGCGACTACCCACTAAAAGAAGGATACTAATACCTCCCTGCCTACTGAGTCGTCTGCTGATCTGATATCTATTTTACTCTTTTGTGGGCGAAAGTTAGGCAATGGTCCTGAAACTTTATATTATATAGTTATCACTGGCAACTTATATGTGATCCCTGTAGGAAATATATAATGTCTTACCTAAATGTGTCGCCATAATAACAATGTTTTAAGCATTGTTGTGTTCTTGCAATCGGAGTTACGATAGCCAGTTCCTCAGTTGTTGAGGATTACAGGTGAAGCTCGCTTCTAACATCTGCCTTATCGTCACTTACCATCAGGTGAAATAAAGGCCAAGAGCTTATCTGTCATAGAGTAAAAATAAGTCGTCATTGCATGATACAAACTTACGCGGTTGACTCCCTGTGGCATTTAAGTTTTCTGGTCTAGTATTACTAAATACCTACTTCATTAATGTTGTAAAATTTAATTGAGCCACAGCCACGACAGCATAATATTACACATAAAGAAAAATTTGAAGTAAACGTCATCCCAGCATTGGAAATATGTCATATGATTACGTTATGACGTATTTATTATGTAGTAATAACACCCGTAATTCCTCAGGCCATGAACCTAGCCCCATACAAGGGGAAGGGCAAGCCATCGTGCACGAAGGCCGTCAACCTGATCTACGACGGCGCTAACATTCATCTGAAACAAGGAGGACTTATCCTGGTGAATGGGAGAGAGGTGTCCACGCTGCCTGTGACCGTGGCTGGCGTCAGGATACGACCGGCTTCTTCGCTCTTCGTTATTGGTTAGTCTTATTATATTTGAAAATAATAAATAAATATCCTCAGACATTCACACCTATCAACTAGCTCAATTTTAAACAAAAAATTCTGTTATGGATACTAGATGACGGATAAATATATTTAATAGATATATACTTATATAAACATCCAAGACTGGTAAACTAATACCTGCTTTTATCACACAAACATCTGTCTCCACCGGGGATCGAACCCAGAACCTCTCGAGACGGCGATGGCTTGAGACCGGCGCACCGACCACTCGACCACGGAGGTCGTCCGGAGGAAATATAATAAAGTATGGAGTGTGTAAGGTGTAAATAAGTGAATGTTAAAGCTAAGACAGTGGAAGAGGAAAACATGTTGAGCCGACCCTATACATATAGAGTGAGAAAATAGTAGAAAGTATCAGATTGCAAAATGTATAATTATAAAATAAAATATTTTTAGCAAATTAGCTACATTCTTATCATATTATTTTAGTGCAACTGCCCTTCAAGGTCGACATATGGTGGGATGGCAACACTAGAGTTTTCATTGATGTGCCTGCTGCATTCCAAGGAAAAACTGAGGTATATTCTTTTAAAGTAACCATTTTACACTCGTACAAGAAACCCTTTCATGACTACTATTTTTATTCTTGTTACTCCAGGGTCTTTGTGGTACTTTCAACTTGAACCAAAAAGACGACTTCCTAACTCCTGAAGGTGACGTAGAACAGTCCACTATCGCATTCGCCGACAAGTGGAAAACCAGAGAGTTCTGCGAGGACACCACTACCGTGGAGCCTGAACATCCTTGTAAGGCAAATATGGAAAATAAAGAAGCCGCTGAGAAGTACTGCAGCAAGCTGAAGGGCAAAATTTTCGAAGGTTAGTAGTTTTTAGTTAGGTAGTAATTGCGTATTCCATCCTTCGTTTAAAATTGATTTATAAAATGCTTCTGAATTAATGATATTTTGTGAATAAATTCTATGACAGATTCCAATGATAATTTTATGCAAATTCTGCCACTATCTGCAATTTACTAATAGTTTATATTATAGTTTTGCTTTTGATTTTTACTATTATTTTACTATTATTTTAAAACAACTGAGCACGACTATGGAGGATTATTTTGAATAGATCAACAACCTCGGAAGACTGCAGTCTGAATAATTTAATAAGTGCATTTTGACAGACAAGCTTTATGGACTATTTACATTAGTATGGGAATCGATTAATCTTACTAGAAACAACTGTCGAAATGCACCTATTAAATTGTTCAGACTTTAGGTAGCTAACATCTTAAATAACAACACTTGTTTCACGTTTGCTATCTAGTATTACGAGGTTGTTAGTTCGTAAAAAATAACCCTGTATAATATATATATATATATATATATATATATATATATATATATTTGCTAAAATATCTTATGTAAAAAGATTGTGTGGCGACACCTGCCTTAAATCATTATTGACTACCTACCTACCACTACTACTACTTACTTATACGTGTAGAGATACTTATATGTTGTATGAATTGTATCTGTTTGAATATCCCACAGATATAATTCAGACCTATGACTATGTCAATCAATAATTTCACTGCCTGTTCATTGATCTAAGCCCACAGTATTCTGTAACTAGCATCTCGTATTCAGCATATGTTTGATATATTGTGTGTCGTAGATTGCCACTGGTACGTGGACGTGGAGGCGTACTACTCGGCGTGCGTGTACGACATGTGCGCGTGCGCCGGCGACGTGTCGCGCTGCCTGTGCCCGGTGCTGGGCCACTACGCCATGGCCTGCGCCGCCGCCGGCCGCCTGCTGCAGTGGCGCTACAGCGTCAAGGAGTGTGGTCAGTACTACTACACTACACAAACCTCACAGCTTAACGTGTCCAAGAAAGATCACTCTTGTGGTGTTTCGACACCCGTTACTGCTCAATGGAACTTCTCTTCGATGCCCATGCATTTCATGCATATTATATATTTTTTTGTACTGTGGATGTCTTAAATTATTTGTTATGATGAATGCCTAGTATTTTTTGTTCTATTATTGTAATAATAATATTATCTTATGGGATACTTGGCACATTACCTCTTTGGATTTCTACTGATCCTCAATAATCAGGTAAGACAGACCTTTTATATAGATTGCGTGGGTGGGGTAATAAGTTTATTGTATGGTACAGAGCTGCAGTGTACGGGAGGACAGGAGTACACCGTGTGCGCGGACAGCTGCCTTAGGACGTGTACTGACGTGGCCCTGAGCGGCGCCGGCCGCTGCAGGCCCAGCTGCGTCGAGGGCTGCGCCTGCCCCGTCGGACAGGTACGCACTATGAAGCGGGAGTGCTCGGAGTGGTGGACAGGTGCCCAAGGACGTGTACTGACGTGGCCCTGAGCGGCGCCGGCCGCTGCAGGCCCAGCTGCGTCGAGGGCTGCGCCTGCCCCGTCGGACAGGTACGCACTATGAAGCGGGAGTGCTCGGAGTGGTGGACAGGTGCCCAAGGACGTGTACTGACGTGGCCCTGAGCGGCGCCGGCCGCTGCAGGCCCAGCTGCGTCGAGGGCTGCGCCTGCCCCGTCGGACAGGTACGCACTATGAAGCGGGAGTGCTCGGAGTGGTGGACAGGTGCCCAAGGACGTGTACTGACGTGGCCCTGAGCGGCGCCGGCCGCTGCAGGCCCAGCTGCGTCGAGGGCTGCGCCTGCCCCGTCGGACAGGTACGCACTATGAAGCGGGAGTGCTCGGTGTGGTGGACAGGTGCCCAAGGACGTGTACTGACGTAGCCCTGATCGCTCATTTCTTTTTCTCGGTTTACTTTATTCATTGTAATTATTTGAAATTTTCACTGAAGTTATACTAAAACATTTTTCAATAATCACCATCCTCATGTTTTTAGGTGCTAGATGATAACAATGCTTGTGTGCCGCAAGGACTTTGTCCTTGTAACCACAAAGGCATGAAATTTGACGCTGGCTACAAAGAAGTCAGACCTGGCAGACGCGAAAGAGAGCTATGGTAAGTAATACTTTACCCAATATTTGCCTTGCTCAAAACTTCAAATTATTGTTGATGATATAAAATTAACAATCTGTTTAATTTTAAAATTTATGTTTATTGCAAATATACCTATAATGCCATGGTTTACATGGTCCTTTTATTCATTTCCTATATCATTCATCATTTGACTGCCCTATTCTAAATTTCTATTGGGGTCGGCGCAATGTTTCCTTTTTTTCGTCGATATATTTTGTATGTCGATTTGCGTCGACCAGTCTGTATCGGTAGTATCAAGTAAGGTTTTAGTTTTAGACCTTCCCTTCGCCATAAATTGTTATAAATTCTCAAATACTTATATAAACATCAGCATATCTAAGATGTAATGGTGCACAGTACGTGCGTGGGCGCCCGCTGGGAATGCGTGCCCGCAACTCCAGCGGACATCCAGAACTACCCGCCTGCCGAAGACTTGCGCGCCAACTGCAGCGCCGCCAACCACATGGAGTTCACTACCTGCGAGATCGCGCAGCCACTCACTTGCAAGGTAAGCTTGTTTTTATCATTATCATTACAAAGACAACTGTTACGACGATTGGAAGGAGTACTTTCTATGAGCGGTCAAAAGAATGAAGGGTATTTGGTATAAAACCATTCAACGCCAGCCTCTTCGCATATCTTGGATTTACAACTTTATTTTTAATAGACAATATGTAGTTTGTATGTATAGGTTACGTTTCGGACACTATCCATCTAATAAATTTGGATATCTTATGAACAAAGTAGCATCGTCAAATGTGAAACTTGTGTAGTCATAGAGGGTATTCATCACTTGTTGATGGAATGTGTTGGTTACCAAGCGTAAAGACGGGCATTTATCAGCTCGTTGAACATAAGAGAAATAGATGTTGGAATATTTCACACCATCCTGGTTAGTCCTGGTCCAGGAGAAGGGAAGATGGTGTTTCATTTACTACATCCGCCATGTTTGCCTAGTAATTAATAATTGTGATTATTGTATTTATAATAAGTTACAACAGGACTGGAAAAGAAAAAAAATCATTATCATAATTTCGTCTAATGGCCCTTAAGTTTTTCCATCTACACAACTACTGGTCTTAAGTCGTCCCGTGTCTAGGGGCTTCCTGCTTCCTTCTCAAGGTCGTCGGTACACATTGTTCATATCATCGCTGACCCTTATTCAGGAAATTATAGTTTATGGTATTGCTCCTGTCAGCAACTTCGTCTATTAGAATTTTAAACTTAATGACGTACTATGAATGTTAAATAAGTAATAACTCTTTATTGCACATGAACAAAAAGAAACAATGTAAAAAGCAGAAGTATACAAGGGAGGACTTATCTCTAATAGGGATATCTTCCAGTCAACCCGTTACAGGTGTGTGAGACTCAGGATGTAAGAGAAGCGACACCAGTGCACAAGACAAAACAGAAATCTATAATGATATCAATAAATCTATATATCTAAATAAGCTCCTTTTGGGTTTTGAAATAAGCAATAGACCTATTTGTTTGTATAGTTGTATTTAATTTTAACTTCATTACCAGTTTATGTTATTTTTTTAATCTTTGCAAGAGAATATCTATTGGGTCCTTACCTATGAAATTGGTGTTTTTTCTCTCTCTTAGTATTTTGTCTGAAACTATTTAGATTCAGAGTATTCCTAAAAAATAATTATCTCGTCTAAAAATAGACTATATTTTTGAGCTCTTTTGATTTGTTTTGATAATTTGTTGTAAGTTTAATTGTGTTAAAATTGGACACGGAGACCTTTTTTTTTAAGTGCCTCCTGAATACATAATTTTATTTGCATTCACTTAAAAACGATAAATAATTTTTATGAAGTGTGATATTACACATATTACTAAAGCTTGTCTAATGATAGATGCCAAATATTAACCATTTTTTTTTTTGCCATTTGCCAATATCTTTGGATTTGTCGTTGCGAAGAAAACTGAAAAAAATTTAGTATAAAACTGATAAAATTTTAGTATGGAAAATGCAGAATTCCCCAAAATCTCCATACAAAACACTAATTTCATAGGTAAGGACCTAATATTAACAAACTGTGTTTAATAGGTTTTTCATCTTTTTCAAGTCTTGAAAGTCGTTATCCCGTGTTCACATATAATATTTAACACCTTTAAGTGCTTTTAGCCTCTACCTCACTCTAGCCTATCCACATCCACTTACCATTGTTGTTGTGTCCAGAACATGCACCTCCCGCCGTCGTCCACGACAGTAGAGTGCCGGCCCGGCTGCCAGTGCAAGAAGGGCTTCGTGCTCGACGCGAGCTCCAAGAAGTGCGTGTCGCCGGCGCAGTGCCCGTGCCACCACGGCGGCCGCAGCTACCCCGACGGCCACACCATGGCTGAGGAGTGCAACACATGGTAATAATGCTATTCACAAACTCTACTTTATAATAGGTCTTTACCTATAAAATTGCCATTTTTTTCCTCTCTTAGTAATGTCTGTAACTATTAAGTTTCAGAATATTCTTAAAACATTATTACCTCCTCTAAAAATAGACCATATTTTTAAGCTCTTTTGGTAATAATGCTATTCTCAAACTCAACTTTATAATAGGTCTTTCTTTACCTATGAAATTGCCGTTTTTTTTCTCTTAGTAATTTGTCTGTAACTATTAAGTTTCAGAATATTCTTAAAACATTATTACTTCCTCTAAAAATAGAACATATTTTGAAGCTCTTTTGATTAGTTTTGATAATTTGTTGTATGTTTAATTTTATTGAAATAAGAAAAGAAGACCACTTTTTTTAAGTGCCTCCCGAATACATCATTTGATTTGCATTCAATTGAAAACGATAAATATTTTTTTAAAGAGTGATATCACACATATTGCTAAGGCTTGTCTAATGATACATGCCAAAAATTGTTATCATTGGATTTGTCGTTGTTAAGAAATCTGAAAAAAATGTTAGTATGGAAAATGTAGACTTCCCCAAAATCTCCATACAAAACACCAATTTCATAGGTAAAGGCCTATTATTATACGTTTTACCAGTCTTAGTCTGGTTTCATAGTCACTCCCGCGGCCGGCGCCGTTGGCCAGCGCGTCTCAACACCGCGAGTTTTCGATACACGAACGGTACTGATACTAAAGAAAGAAAGAAAGTACTAACTACTAACTATCTCGTTTATCTAATAGTAAGTGCGCTGATCAAACGTGTGACTCTAAAATCATCGTAACATGAAACAAAAAGAGGCACAATCAGCTACAGCCTTCAAATGTTCTTGTATTAGTTGACAATCTTAATTGCTCTAGTTCTATTTTCAACGGAAATTAAATGATTGCCGAATAAAATGTCTTATCACTCAAAATGACGGGACACGGGTTTGGTTCCCGTTCAATGTAAAATACAACTATAGTCCATTATTGATATATGTACTTATATTAATTTGTTTTGTGTATTTTTGGTCCTATTCAATAGTTAGTATTGAATGAGATAATAATAAAATTTTAAGGTTTCAAAACAATATTAAATTAAACTAAACAATATATTTTAACAAACGCTTATAATTATTATAAATGTGTATGCTTTTTCATTGTTGATGCAACTTTTTGGTAGTAAGCAATATTCAACTTATTTACACAACTCTCGTATTCGACCTTACTCCTCGATTTATTGAGATACAGTGAAAGTGTTGCACTTATATCTGTCTTGTACTACGTATAGAAAGTATAAATATAGTCCGTATAGAAAGTATACGTTCACTTTGTCAACTTGTACATCAGGGGGCGTAGCTCAGATGGTAGAGCGCTCGCTTAGCATGCGAGAGGTACCGGGATCGATACCCGGCGCCTCCAAACTTTTTAAACGGGTTTTATCTTTAACAAATTTATATTTAACCCCAATAAAAAATTCCTTAAAAATATTTATCAACTATTCTTACTTTTGTTACTTTGTCCTGATAATTTTTAATTATGAGTCCCGCAGGGTATTGCGTTATGATAAAATAAAAACATGTTTATACAATATTTTTATTACATAAATATACATTCGTGTGCATTTTTTGAAACAGATATTGATTTGTAATTTCAATTATTTTGAAATGATAAATGTTATTCCTTATCGAACGAGCTCATGCCTTCTTTATGAATAGATCTTAATTGTTAGCAAACATTACACTTAATTCCATATTATCGTTACTACTATTGTCTATTATCTGAATTAAAAATTAATACAAAATTTTTACAATGTTTTGTAATAAGCACATTGCTACATATGTTTTATATCTGTCCGTTTGAAAATAGATATTTTAATGACCATTTTTATTAAGAAACTACACGGTAAACTATTAATAGCATTTACTTTAAGTCGTAACAGAGAATTATTTCTTCGATGTGAGACTGTATAGAAGTAGTAAAATTTTAAAATATGTTATGTTATGTTTATACTTATTTTCACATTATAATAAGATATCGAGAGGTATGAGCGAAAACTAAGGTTTTGATACCTGTGGCCTGTGTGTGTAGTTAACATGACTACGGAAATAATATAACACACATAACATAATAATAATAATAACATATCATATAACATATAATAACATAACAATATAATCACGCCTCTTTCCCCGAAGGGGTAGGCAGAGGTGTACCTACACCCACTTTTCGCCAGATATGTTAGGCCCCCGAGTAACAGGTGGCGAGCCTGTTGCCATGCACCGGGCACAATGTGAAGCAAGCGATATTCACAATGCACTGGACATAAGTTTTCTTCAAACTCAGTGGTACAGGCGGTGGGATCGACCCCTCGGTTTCCGCGGCATTCTCAAACGAGTAGTGCCCCGTCCGTCCCAACTCGGCTACGGAAACCAAAATTTTTGAACCACTATCGTACCTAATCAAGATTTATCGGCTTGATTGTATAAAATCGACTGTAGTCTGTGAGGTGATCAGTTATTTTCTGAAAGATGAGTGAGAAATGGAGATCGCAGGGTACGCTAGGTATTCCCTTTCTGGTATGGCTGTAAAAATGGAGGACATCACGCATTATAACGGATTAAAATTGTAAAATCTATTCTGTTGCTCAAATATAAACCTGTATTTGTATAGACAAACGGTACATATAGGAAAAACCTAACCGATACGCTGTTCTCTTGTGCAGCACGTGCAAGAGCGGCAACTGGACGTGCACCGAGCGCGCGTGCGCGGGCGTGTGCGGCGCGTGGGGCGACTCGCACGTCACGACGTTCGACGACGCTCACTACGACTTCGAGGGCGTGTGCACCTACCTGCTGGCCAAGGGCGTCATGGACTCCAGCGACGGCTTCGACGTTGAGATACAGGTCTGTTTTAATGAACCTTTTGTCCAATTTTCAAGATAAAAAAACGCTCTATTAAATTGCATTTATATGCATATCTCCCAGAACGTACCGTGCGGTACTACTGGCGCCACGTGCTCGAAGACCACGACGCTGAAGGTGGGCGGCGGCGGCAACCAGGAGGTGGTCTCGCTCACCAGGGACGCGCCGCTGCCGGACGTGTCCAAACTTAAACGGTTGGTACACACACACACGCTCACGAACTTGCATACGTGCAAGCGCACATGCTCACGTTACATGCCCACGCATAAGCACACACATAATTTACAATGGGAAATATCTCATCACCTGATACGTTTGTAGACACAATAGAAAATCAATTGCGTCTCGTCCAAAACAGGATTAATGCCAGTCCTAGGGATATCTATTATTTTAAAAATAAAATTTGTAAAACATACCTTCTACCTTCATAAAAAGAAAGAAAGAAGGAAAGAAATAAACTTTATTAAGAACCATGATACACTGAATACAATAATAGATTCGACATGTTGTATACATCACGATACTTAATAGGTATCTACTCAGCATAGTCGATGCATCTGAATAATGCTCCGACGCTGGTCTTCCGTAGATGCCAAGAAAAAAAAAATTATGTACTTCAATTCTAGATAGTGCTGTACTCTAGTCTGCTACTCTCATACACCATAAAAGATAAAAATCATGTTATTGTTCTGAAACTGAACAACGTAGCACCTACATTCCAACAATGAGACCCTACTGTTTCATCAGTGGACTTCTACATACACATTTTCTGCATTGTTTCTTGCCTTTCCCAAAAAGTTGGGAGGCACAGATTATAGCTCTCCACTTACTACGATCTTGACATACCTTAGATTTCATGAGCGTAGAGCTGGATTATGACATGGTCCATAAAAAATCCGCAATTTAATTAAGATCGTTAGCCAAGTCCGTCCGTTTCACAATACTAGGATAAAGCTGCGCGTGGCGGGCACGTACGTGTTCCTGGACGTGCCGTCGCTGGGCGTGAGCCTGCAGTGGGACCGCGCGCTCCGGGTCTACGTCAAGGTCGACTCGCTCTGGCGAGGAAGGGTAAGTATTCAAAATATGTGGTATTCAATATATTAGGTCCTTACCTATGAAATTGGTGTTTTTATGGAGATTTTGAGGAATTCTGCATTTTCCATACAATTTTTTTTTCAGTTTTCTTCACAACGACAAATCCAAAGATAATAATATTTGGCATATATCATAAGACAAGCTTTAGTAATATGTGTAATATCACACTTCATAAAAATTATTTATCGTTTTTAAGTGAATGCAAATAAAATGATGTGTTCGGGTGGCACTTAAAAAGAGTTGTCTCCGTGTCCAATTTTAACACAATTAAACTTACAACAAATTATTAAAACAAATCAAAAGAGCTCAAAAATATAGTCTATTTGTAGACGAGGTAATTATTTTTTAGGAATACTCTGAATCTTAATAGTTACAGACAAAATACTAAGAGAGAAAAAAAACACCAATTTCATAGGTATGGACCCAATATTAGGGTAGGCGTGTTGGCTCTCTTGCTTAGAATTGATGACTTCCTCTCGTGTATATCTGGCGCGGCACGCGGAGCATGAATTATCAAGTGCTGCTTGCATTGACAGTGCGCTGTGGAATCGTACCGCAACTGTATTCTTAATCGGTTCGATCCAAGGTATTCTCATACCTGAAGAAGATGATATTTAAATTATTATTGGACAACGAGTAATTTTATTTAATATTCTTTAACGTAAAGGTGAAAGGTTTATGCGGCAACTACAACGGCGACAAGAGAGACGACTTCCAGACGCCGTCTGGTGGAGGCCTGGCCGAGTCGTCAGCCATCGTGTTCGCTGATTCCTGGAAACTCAAATCCACATGTCCAAAACCTAAAGAGGTCACGGTAAGATATCGTCGCCTTTATAGTTTAATACTGACATTTTTGGCTTCCTATGCACAACAAAATGCACAACAAATACCAAAACTCGTACAAGGTTAAATTCTCCTAAGTTCATTCACAAAAATACGTCATATTTCTCACAAAGAACAATTACTTTGGCATAATTGACACTGAATTTAGAGGTAGATCTTGCACATTAGCTGGGATTTTACGTGCCTTTTCCAAGGTGCGGTAGATTCTACTGGCAGAAGTACCCATTCTGGTTGACGTAGAAGCATTTCCTCTGACGAAGTAGGCGAAGGAACATTTTTGATTTGTAATATCAATTATTTTGAAATGATAAATGTTATTCCTTATCGAACGAGCTCATGCCTTCTTTATGAATAGATCTTAATTGTTAGCAAACATTACACTTAATTTCATATTATCGTTACCACTATTGTCTATTATCTGAATTTAAAATTAATACAAAAAATTTACAATGTTTTGTAATAAGCACATTGCTACATATGTTTTATATCTGTCCGTTTGAAAATTGATATTTTAATGACCATTTTTATTAAGAAACTACACGGTAAACTATTAATAGCATTTACTTTAAGTCGTAACAGAGAATTATTTCTTCGATGTGAGACTGTATAGAAGTAGTAAAATTTTAAAATATGTAATGTTTATACTTATTTTCACATTATAATAATATATCGAGAGGTATGAGCGAAAACTAAGGTTTTGATACCTGTGGCCTGTGTGTGAAGTTAACATGACTACGGAAATAATATAACACACATAACATAATAATAATAATAACATATCATATAACATATAATAACATAACAATAAATACACATAGACAACTAGAACGGCTTCGTTGTCATGAGATGCTCTTGCCGGCCTTGCAATAATAATCAGAAAAGGCGCGCAGATAGGCAAAGTATTACGGCATCGATGTTGGCGATTTTCTCAAGCACCACGACAAATTGTCTGCAGGTATTTGCTATGCCGTGTAGCGGCTCCTTAAAAAGAATACTACCAACCCATCTCTTCCCTTGGATGTCGTAAAAGGCGACTAATGGACTTAGAACTGCACAACATCCGATATCTTATAGCGGCGACGGGCTCACCACCTGTCACGCTGAGTGCAGACACTGCTTGGTGAAGTACGGACTATGGCAATGGACTGCTTTTGCGGTGCTTTCGCTTAGTCTCTGACTAAACCTTACGGGATGGTGGTCGTGATTATATGTATGTATTATATGTCAGCGCTTGGTACTCTCTGAATCATCGTTACTAAGGGAGCCTTCGCCAGGAATAGGTTCAATGCAGTTAGCAGTGCTATAAAGGCGTGTAGGAAACATTTTGTAAGATAGGAAATAGAACTTTGTATGCATGCGAAGCCATTTTAAGCTCAAGTTTACTTTACTGAACCGCATTAGAAGCCGAAATTGGCTGCCGTAGTAAATAGAGAAAATGACATAAGGAACAAATATTTAAAAAAAACTGAGATAGGTGTCAAAAAAAGAGGCTCTTTAGAACAATATAAAAAAATCCTATAATAAAAAAATACTGTAATAAAATTCTATAAATTTTGTTTAAAATTTGGGTAGAAATTTTATATCAATATTTTCCTTTTTAAAGCGTATGATAGAAAATAGAAGATACAAACGATTGACCTCGGACGATTTTTATTTATCGAGTATTTAAAAATAATGTACCAACTGCTTTTCTTGCCTAGCATGTCGTAAAAGGCGACTAAGGGCGTATTGGGTACTGGGTCTGCGATTGTGTAGGCGATGAGCTAGCCACTTGTTACTACTTTTCACGATTCTTCATCTGACCAAACCCAATTTTTGTATGGCTAAGTGTGATCTTAGGGGACACAGTGCTCCTTGGACTCTGCCTACCCCTCCTACCCCTTCGGGGATTATAGGCGTGATTTTATGTATGTTATGTATGTATGTAGTATTTAAATTGTTAGTACATACAAAACAATTTTTATTTAATTATATACAAGGTTAACATGGTATGATATGGCTTACATCCAGGATTACTGCAAACTAAGGCCGCATCGCAAAGAGTGGGCAGTGAGCGTGTGTGGAGAGATGAAGCGGCACCCGTTCTCGTTGTGCGCCAGCGAGGTGGAGGCCGGGCCGTACGTGGAGCGCTGCGAGCGCGACGCGTGCGCGTGCGACGCCGGCGACGACTGCCAGTGCGCCTGCGCGGCGCTCGCGGCCTACGCCAGCGCCTGCGCGGCGCGCGGCGTCGGCGTGCGCTGGCGGACGCGGCGGCTGTGCCGTGCGTACACTCCTACTGCCTCACCACACACACACAGACTGCCAGTGCGCCTGCGCGGCGCTCGCGCCCTACGCCAGCGCCTGCGCGGCGCGCGGCGTCGGCGTGCGCTGGCGGACGCGGCGGCTGTGCCGTGCGTACACTCCTACTGCCTCACCACACACACACAGACTGCCAGTGCGCCTGCGCGGCGCTCGCGCCCTACGCCAGCGCCTGCGCGGCGCGCGGCGTCGGCGTGCGCTGGCGGACGCGGCGGCTGTGCCGTGCGTACACTCCTACTGCCTCACCACACACACACAGACTGCCAGTGCGCCTGCGCGGCGCTCGCGGCCTACGCCAGCGCCTGCGCGGCGCGCGGCGTCGGCGTGCGCTGGCGGACGCGGCGGCTGTGCCGTGCGTACACTCCTACTGCCTCACCACACACACACAGACTGCCAGTGCGCCTGCGCGGCGCTCGCGCCCTACGCCAGCGCCTGCGCGGCGCGCGGCGTCGGCGTGCGCTGGCGGACGCGGCGGCTGTGCCGTGCGTACACTCCTACTGCCTCACCACACACACACAGACTGCCAGTGCGCCTGCGCGGCGCTCGCGCCCTACGCCAGCGCCTGCGCGGCGCGCGGCGTCGGCGTGCGCTGGCGGACGCGGCGGCTGTGCCGTGCGTACACTCCTACTGCCTCACCACACACACACAGACTGCCAGTGCGCCTGCGCGGCGCTCGCGCCCTACGCCAGCGCCTGCGCGGCGCGCGGCGTCGGCGTGCGCTGGCGGACGCGGCGGCTGTGCCGTGCGTACACTCCTACTGCCTCACCACACACACACAGACTGCCAGTGCGCCTGCGCGGCGCTCGCGCCCTACGCCAGCGCCTGCGCGGCGCGCGGCGTCGGCGTGCGCTGGCGGACGCGGCGGCTGTGCCGTGCGTACACTCCTACTGCCTCACCACACACACACAGACTGCCAGTGCGCCTGCGCGGCGCTCGCGCCCTACGCCAGCGCCTGCGCGGCGCGCGGCGTCGGCGTGCGCTGGCGGACGCGGCGGCTGTGCCGTGCGTACACTCCTACTGCCTCACTACACACACATGTTTCTTTCCTCGTCATCTCATTGACCTTGCATCATGTTTCTGTGTTTTTATTAGTTGCAATAAAGAATTTTATCTATCTATCTTGACAATGTTCCCACAGCGATGCAGTGCGACGAGGAGTGCTCCAACTACGACAGCTGCATGTCGCCGTGCCCGGCGGAGACGTGCGACAACACTCTCGAGTACAAAGACGTCACCGCCATCTGCAAGCAGGACTCCTGCATTGAAGGTCAGGCGATGTAATATTTTGGGGATATGAAATTTATATTTTTTTGCAACGAATTTTGCTAAACTGTGGAACCCTTTCATAATGAAATACCACTGTAGCAGATTACTGTAACTTCTATTCCTCTCTTATTCTAGTCCGCAAAAAGTAAGCTATTGCTCTTTCTGCCTCTTAGCAGGACAATCGAGACAAGCATTATTGCATAAGAAATTCCCAATACAAACTCCCAAAAGATGTTATTCATATCCACTATCTTGGCATTTTAATGGTATTTTAAACAGTAACATGTTTAGGTAGCCGTGCTCTTGTTTTTAGCTCCAAATGCTTACTTGCACTGTATTTTCTGCCTTTTTACAGCCAGTACAGCTCCCTTTGTTGTATCTATTGCATTCTAAAAAAAAATTTATGTAAAGATTCTAAAGCATGCATTCTACTGTAATTAATACTAGACCTAATACTACGACAACCTAATACTAAGACCCGTTGCTAAAAGGTAACTTATTTACCCAGGTTGCAAGCCTAAGAAAGAATGTCCAAAAGACAAGGTGTACTCCAACAGCAGTCTGTCGGAGTGTGTGCCGCGCGCTCAGTGCAAACAAGTGTGCATGGTGCTACCCAATGGGAAAGAGGTGCTGGAGGGCGAAGTGATTGAGGAAGACGAGTGCCACACATGTAGGTGCTCCAAGAAACATAAAGTGTGCACTGGGCAGCCCTGCACTACGGAAGCGGTGAGTAAACTTGGCCGTAATAAAATAGTTGAAAGTAATTAAGCAATGTAAAACTATGCTTGAAGTAAATGAGACTTCGGTTTTTAATGAAAATTTAAGCTTAGATACAATAAATAATAATTATTATTTTTGTTCTTCATTGAGAGTAAATATCACAGTAATATTGAATTTATTCGTGCCATAACTGGGCACGTGCATTTCTAAAAAATTGAGAATTGGTAAGGACGATGCGCGAAGAGGCCAATGATTTCGCGCGCCGCCGCGAGACACATCGCCACGTTCGCGAGGCGCATCGTAAAATCGTAGCTATTGCGCGCCGCGCGCACCAGGCGCGGCGCAGGCGCGGCTCGAGGCGCGGTGCTGCGTGATGCAACGTATTCTTAATTGTCACAATATTTTTTTTATCTTTTCTTGCAGTGAATAAAGTCTAATTTAAGTCGTTCTATTAAAATGATCGCGCATCGTCGCGCCCCGTCGCATCTCTAAAAGTGCTACCCACGTCATTTCATTCATTTCATTTTCAAAATTCTTTATAATCCACGTCGTGTTTTCCAAATGAGGCTGGAAGATTTGAACACCTATTTAAATCCATAGGAGACGACAAAACTTACGAGCCCCAAGCCGCTGGACGAGCCGCTCAAGTGTGTGTCGGGCTGGACGCCGTGGCTCAGCCGACACACTCCTACTGAAGGCTCCGATGGCTCCTCCCTGGAGAAGGAGCCGCTGCCGCTCTTGAACGAGTTGGTACGTATTTTGGTAGCATCCTGTTTTTTTATTATATATACAGATTGCAATAACCTGAAATTGTTATTACGAGTACAAATAATTGCGCTCTAGAATCCACCACACCTTGATTCTGTCGTCACTGTAGACTATTTACCGTTTTTAATTCATGTGTCCTTTATTAGAACCAATGTTTTAAATTATCGTTCTTGTCGTGCGTAAAATGCACTGACAGTGTCAATAACTCTGAGACAATAAGAATAAGTGTAGAATCCTGCAATGCTCACGGTTAGTGAGTTCATTGACAGTTTCAGGTGCATCTCTTGTGTTTTTGACCAAAAATTAAGTTGGTATATTCAAGATTTATGATATTAGTTCATAGTTGCATGAAGAACAGTTTTACAATCCGTGGTCAGGTTGACCAGTAGGTAAAAATATGGACCAATGGCGAAAACGTATGATGTTGTGATATGACAGCTTGTCCAATAGTCGAATTATCAAATGTAACTAAAGTTAAAATAATCATTAATAATTTAACCACAACACGGTGCTGAGATTAGTAACATGGCGGCTGGCGGCACAGCTGACGTATATTGTTTTGAATTTTCATCGTAAATTTAACAATTTGTCAAGCGTCATACATTTTAGCGTTTCCATTGACGCTATTGGTCTAGAATTTAACTATTGTGATTACCATAAGTACGGATCAATAAACTAAGTAAGTTTATTATTTTCCGACAGCCAATCGGATCCCCGATGTGCAGCAAGGAGTTCATGACAGACATCGCGTGCCGCACGCGGCGCAATCACGATAGCCCTAAACAGACGGGGCTCGACGTGGAGTGTAGCCTCGAGCGCGGACTCATATGTCACGAGCAATCCACGCAGTGTCCCGACTTCGAGGTCAAGGTGCTGTGCGAGTGTGGTGAGTGACACACATCCATACCCACAACACACTCGTATGAGACGAGAGCCCCAAGCAGATGGGCCTAGACGTGGAGTGCAGCTTCGAGCGCGGCCTCGTCCGCCGCCAGGTTTTCGAGGTCAAAGTGCTCTGCGAATGCGGTGAGTGATCCTCTTAAACAGTCCTAATAAATAAAATCAAGTTTCATGATTCCATCCGTACCAACATTGTGATAGATATTGCAATTCACGAAGGCGACAAAATTATTTAACTTTAGACTATCTTAAGGCGTTAAGAGCGAAGCTATTCGTCATCATAAAATGCAACCACTATACAAACATCCACACATTGCTAGCTTTATTAAAGCTGGAAAAATATTTACCACCAAGATTAGGCGTAATCCTATTCTCCTTTTTCTGCATTTTCACTGGAGCACAGACAAGAAGAGCGGACCAAAGTAGTGTTAGTCATCTCAGGACCTTTATTTTTATTCCCGAGATGTTTTACTGCATTTTAACAATTTCCTATTCAGTGCCAAGTAACAACAGATATTATAGTACTCAAGTTGTCTGAAGGTAGTCCAATCGAGAGGACTAATTAAACATGTTAAAATCTTCTATCATACTCCTTCGCATAATCCTGGCGGATACAGTCATCTCAGAATCTGAACTTTTTCTCAGAGCCATTCCAATGCCTGAACTCAACGCGTCCAAGCTTCAAGCACCCGACAGAATGCGACAAGTTCTACGAGTGCACACCCGACCTGCTCAACCCGAGCAAGCCACACACAGTGCTCAAGTCGTGCAGCGCCGGCACCATGTACAACCCCGACACGATGGTGTGCGACTGGCCCGCGGCCGTCGCCAAGCTGCGGCCGGAGTGCGCCCCGCCCACCACCACCACGCTCAAGACTACCACCAAATGTAACTATAACCTTCTTTGTTATTTTAGTTTTAGTATTACCGATTTCAATTTTATTTCCTTTAGTTAACATTTACAGAGATTCAAATCAAAATCAAATACTTCACTCAAATACTTCATACTATACTTCATACTTCAATCAAATACTAATAATAGAAGCTGAATTCGTTTATAACTTGACTGAAAGTCCATAAATCATCCCATTTTGAACTGTATTTTGTGATCATAAACACAACATAATAATAGTAGGTGTAAAAATCCCATTTTTTTTAAGTTTTGAGCATTTTTTTAAGTTTTGAGCATTTTTTTTAGTTTTGAGCATTTTTTTGTACCACACATTATGAAAAATACATTATTTCTGATTTCCACATCTATAACATACTTTTCGCCTGCAATGGCAATCATCAGTGCTTTAATTACATGAATCCTTGCACAAGCATTGCCTTTGTATCAAATCTGTTATCGTTGCCTCATTTCGAATGACCAATATCCCGAGAATAGTTATAAAAGTCTTTAATCCAATTTACCAAGCATTGTGTTCGCCAGCAACCACGACAACGACTACCACGACTCCAATCCCGACAACGAGCAGCGCGTGCCCGCCGGGGCAAGTATACCGGCAGTGCGTGTACCCGTGCCGCCAGCTCTGCGACTACTACAAGACTGCGCGGCTGGTGCCCGCCGGCTCTTGCAAGACGAGTGACGTGAGTCCATGCTCTTCTATGTTATGAGACTACCTGGAATAGTAGTTAGGTGCGGACTTTATGCATCTGAAATATTCCCGGTCTGGAGTGAAATTTTGTGGTCACATACGAATGCTCACCTCTGTCACTACCTGTAAATATTCCTATGCTCCGGTTTTCTGTTGGCTGTGCAGAACCTTGAATTTTTCGCGTGATTTTCTGCCGCGCGCCATTAAACTGTGGAACCAGCGGTATTTTTAGACCTTTATGACATTTAAATCTTCAAGAAAAGAGCGTACCACTTTCTAAAGTGTCTGTCAGTGTGAATCTTTTCGGTCCTTCAAATGTAAATTAAGGAATTTTTTGTTGGAATCTCAAAAGGCTGAATCCATGCTGAATCCCAGTGTTAATTTTTGTTCGCATTTTGGTAATGTAATTCATTTATGAAAATTATTATATTTATCTCTTATCTTTGTAAGATGTTTATTTATATCTTGTTATTTACAATAAGTTACATTATTATTATATATTATATTTTATTTATGAATTAAATTGGCTTTAGCAATATCCTGTTATTTCTATGAATTGTATACAATTTAGTATTATATAATGTAAAATCTCGATATACGAGTATTAGGTTACGGATTTACGGTCTATGAGCGCTCGTCTGCACATTCAAGGTGTCCACGGAAGACTAGCGTCGTGGTGTTCTACGCCCGACACATGTTGAGTACGACTCCTATTCAGTGCCTTAACCTGTATTGTTCAATATGTCATTATGTCTTTGTCTATGTTTGATTATTTTCTATGTAATTTCTTACTATGGGTGTACTGAATAAAATTTTATTCTATTCTATTCTATTCTATTCTAAAGGGACGGCAACGCATTTGTGACCCCTCCGGTGCAAATGTTCATGGGCGATGGTAATCACTTCCCATCAGATGAACCGTCTGCTCGACTGCTATTAATATAAAAAAACTTACTAGGACTGACAATATTATTGACCATAACATTTGATTATAACCAAGACCTTTTAAAACTGTGTCTAATTCATTATCAGGAATGTATCGGTGGGTGCGTAGACGAAGTGATCAGCAAGATCAAGTGCGGCAAGGGCATGCGCTGGCGCGACGCCAACACCTGTGTGCCCGAGAAGGACTGCACGTGCGTCTCCAAGGATGGGAAACTTGTAAAGGTAAATAGGACCGTAAAATTGCTTCCCCTTAGGGTAAATGTCATTTGCGTGTCACAAACCAACAACGTCTACTTTGCTTTCAGGTCAGGAACAGGTGACAGAACATTGTCATTAGAATTATTAACAGTGCTTGGCGATTAATATTACTCATCAACCTGAGTCATACAACTGAGTCTGAGTACCATTTTCTTGAAAGGCGCTTCCCTTTTTTTCTTTTCGGTCCTTCGTTATAGGTTGTCAACCGACTATAAAGCCTATGACTTTAACGACTGCTCTTCACTCTGTCGACCAATCCAGAACCAACAAATAGGAAGGTATTTTTTGCTCCAAACACCCATTTTTATAGATGTTTTAGACAAAAACATCAACCTTGCGAGAAAATCACTCTTACATTACAATGACATTTTAACCCCGTGCGAACACTGGTGTTTGCAAAAGATAGATGTTTCTATTGTGTTTGGGTTTCTGACCATTGACAGGTATAACAGTGCCATTATTTAGGCAGAGTTTTGTTTGTTGTAGACTTACAATTTATATTTTTGCATATATATATTTTTTAAATATTAAATAAACAAGTTTCTACAAGATTTGCCTTCTGGTGTCCATGAATGTCCATAACTTAGGAATCCATTCAGAACGCCTGACGTAACCATATAAAAGTTGGCGTTTAAAGGAATAAAATAATAGTCCGTCCATTTTACACACAGCCTGGTGGCGTAGTCGTAGATGGTTGCGTGAAATGCCAATGCCTGGCCAACGAGATGCACTGCGACGACACCGACTGTACCATCACCGAGACGCCACGCCTGCTGCCGCTGCGCTCCACCACTACCACCACGACTACCACCACCACTACCACCACTACCACTACGCCGGCGCCCACCACGCGCTCCATCATAATAGTGCCGAACACAGCCACTCCGCCGCCCGAGTGCGCCCCTGACGGGTGAGTCACTTCGGTATTATTTGAATAACTATACTGTGTTCTCAACCTATATACATTAGAGTGCATAATCGATCGACCCAGCTATGTAGTCATACCACGACCACATCCCCCTGTTCTCAGATACAAGTACCTACTGTGGAAGGTAGCGGAGCACGACAAACCGAAGCTGACAGCAAGCTCTGTGGCGAGCGCGCAGTTCGAGCCTGAGTTCGCTGTGCTCAATGGAAGGCCCAACAACGTTTCTGGTAACTATTATAATTGTTTTTATAATTTTTGAAGTCATTCAAAATGCTTTGCAGAATTTCTCCCTGTCACAAAACAGAAGTTCTTGAATGATGTGTGTTTGACCTCGTGAGTATGTAAATACTTCCCACTACTGGGCCTTTCTACATATTGGTACAGTGTAGTGCATAAAATATGTACCTATACACTTTGTATGTCTATTGTCAGTAAATATCTCCTATTATAGGAGAATAAAGCGTGACTGTAGGTACCTACCTACCGTCATCACCTCCACACAAGCATTGGGCATGTTGGTAGAAACGATTGCAATAGTATGCACTAAGTCACGGAGGAACTCGAGATCACAGAGTTTTGGTGACTCATTTAATGTCCAAAGTCGCAAAAATTACAGTGTTTTAAAACCTTGTTAATTTTAGCCGGTAGCTGGAACCCGAAAGACAACGACAAGCACCAATTCATCCAAGTGGAACTGCCGCGTCCGGAGCCGATCTACGGCGTGATCGTGCAAGGCAGTCCGTTGTTCGACCAGTACGTGACCAGCTACGAGCTCATGTACGGCGACGACGGCCACGCCTACAGCTACGTCACGCAGCCTGACGGGGCTCCCAAGGTAAGTCACCTAAGCTACGATGCTACACTGTAGCAGATAGGAGCCGATCTACGGATGATCGTGCAAGGCACTCCACTGTTCGACCAGTACGTGACCAGCTACGAGCTCATGTACGGCGACGACGGCCACGCCTACAGCTACGTCACGCAGCCTGACGGGGCTCATGTACGGCGACGACGGCCACGCCTACAGCTACGTCACGCAGCCTGACGGGGCTCCCAAGGTGAGTCACCTAAGCTACGATGCTACACCGTAGCAGATAGGAGTCGATCTACGGATGATCGTGCAAGGCAGTCCACTGTTCGACCAGTACGTGACCAGCTACGAGCTCATGTACGGCGACGACGGCGACGACGGCCACGCCTACAGCTACGTCACGCAGCCTGACGGGGCTCCCAAGGTGACTCACCTAAGCTACGAAGCTACACCGTAGCAGATACGAGCCGATCTACGGCGTGATCGTGCAAGGCAGTCCGTTGTTCGACCAGAACGTGACCAGCTACGAGCTCATGTACGGCGACGACGGCCACGCCTACAGCTTCGTCACGCAGCCTGACGGGGCTCCCAAGGTGACTCACCTAAGCTACGATGCTACACCGTAGCAGATACGAGCCGATCTACGGCGTGATCGTGCAAGGCAGTCCGTTGTTCGACCAGTACGTGACCAGCTACGAGCTCATGTACGGCGACGACGGCCACGCCTACAGCTTCGTCACGCAGCCTGACGGGTCGCCCAAGGTGAGTAACCATGTAGCCCCGTTGCTTCGCCGTTATAGATTACCAGAAAGTTTACCTGCTACAAACGTAGACGCATTATTTTGCCTCCGGCTACTACATACAGCTACACATCTTTCCCGACACAGAGGTGTATTATTATTTTATTTCATTAATCGCTCTAATACCCTAATAATTACGGCATTAAAAAAAATAAACGCTTATTTTTTTTCTGTATTTAATCAAGTCTTAACGAATGTACTGCAATATTAGGATTCCATATTTACGGCAAAATAGAGAACTATAATAATCTTATTAGCACTTTTTGTGCGAATAATGTTATTATAGTTCTCTAGTTTGCCATTACTAAGCTAGGAAAGGTGATAAGATTCCTGTATTCCAAGCACAAATATATGAACAAATTGAGAAAGATGGTTCTATGTTATAAGAAATAATGGTTTTTTCCCTATCAAATATTTTTGACTTTCGCCACACTCAATGCTTTCTTCAATTCGATTATCCCACCATTCCCATGTGCAGGTGTTCCGCGGCCCCGCCGACCACGTTTCAGAGATGAAGCAGATGATCTCCCCGCCGATCGAGGCCAAATACCTGCGTTTGAAGCCACTGACTTGGCACGAGGAAATCGCCGTCCGCCTCGAAGTCATCGGGTGTAAAGAGCCGCTCACCACCACCACGCTGCCTCCTACCACCATAGTGAGTTGTAACTGTAAACCAAGTTAGATTTTAACGATAAATTATTTCCACTTTGCTAATAATTCACTTGAAGCTGAGAGCCAGTGAAATTACTATAAAATTAGATATTAGAATTTCCAGAACACGCAACTAAAATTGAGGGTCGATTATAAATAATCTAAATCTAAATCGTGTACGTTTATTTTGTGTTATATTTTTAATTGGTAACTTAGCGTAATCTTTACATATGTAACAAATTTAAGTAGTTAATCAACTATTTATTTTTACACGTAGCTGCCGCCAATGATATGCAAGGACCCCCTGGGGCTGGCAGCCGATCTGCCCATCGAGAATATCGAAGTGAGCTCCAACAACGACGCGCGCAAGTTCTTCCGACTGGACGGCGAGATCGGCTGGAAGCCGCTCTACAGCACACCTGGGGAATGGATTATGGTACGACACCTCATTATTTATTATCTTAAAATCAGCATACTTATTCAGTGATACACGTCAATACGTCCTTGAAGAATGTGGTTAAATCCTCTGTAGGTCACAATTCAATACAGCCAGGATTCAAGTGGTTTTCATTTTCATCACATTCCAGTGCTCGCATCGTGGGGTTAAAGAAAACAAATGTTATGAAACAATTCAACTGTAACTTTCCACAGCATTGGTTTATTTCAGTTAGTTTCCCATAATTTTAAAACACGTTCACTTCTTAATTTGGGCTGTGTCATATCAGCAATGATTTCCATAATTATCTTGTGTGCAATACATCCAGCGGCTTCTCACAACCTTAATATTTTATTTAAGTTAAATAATATTTAAACCTCCGAAGACCTCCGTGGTCGAGTGGTCTGTACGCGTCTGTGGCGTCGCCATTTCGAGAGGTTCTGGGTTCGAACCCCAGTGGGGGAAAATATTTATGTGATGAATACAGGCATTTGTTCTTTAGTCTTAGATGTTGATAGAAGTATTGTAGATATATTTTATGAATATTTATATATATTTATCTATTAAATATATTTATCCGTCATCTAGTATCCGTAACAAAAGCAGCAATTAGTTGCTTAAAATGGGGCTAGTTGATAGGTGTGAATATTTAAACTTTCGCAGTTCGACTTCACATCCCCCCGTAACATAACGGGTATCAAGACCAAAGGCGGTCCCTCCGGCTGGGTGTCGTCCTACAAGATCATGTACACCTCCGACCTGGCGACCTTCAATCCCGTCATAAACAAGCACGGCGAGCCGCGGCTGTTCCCGGCCAACTTCGACGACGACTCCGAGGTCCTCAACCAGTTCCGCATTCCGATACACGCGCGCTACTTCAAAGTGTTGCCTGTCAAATGGCACGACGCCATTGAGATGAGAATTGAGCCTATTGGATGCTTTGAGCCGTACCGTAAGTTTCATTTATTTGAAAATCGTAAGAATGTCAAGATCCACTTTGGACTAATAAAAATTACGCAGAAAATCAAATGAGTATTAAAATTTTCTTAATTTGGTATATCTTGCGAATGAGCGTAGTTCCTAGACTCATTTGCAAGACATAAATCTGACAACGACAGTCGTTGTCAGATTTATTGGACTTTAATTTGGGTAAATTTAGTCGTTCAACGACTAAATATACCCAAATTAAAGTCCAATCATTGAACGCCGAATATTTTACCGCGCTGTTATTGAACAAATCTTTGCAACAATAAAAAACAAATCAAGTTCTGAGTACTCTATTTTCAAAATTCAGTAAATTTTTAAATAAACTCGCATCTAATGTCTCTTATTGCGTTGTTACTCTTATAAACAAATATTTACAGCGGTAACCACGACGATCGCGTACGCGGAGCCCACTACGGAGGTGTGTAAGATGTGTCCGGGCGTGGAGCCGAAGTATTGTACGTGTGGACACGACTCGTACTTCGACGGCGAGGAGTGCGTGCAGAGGGACCAGTGCCCCTGTGTGAGGGGGTACCTTACGTGAGTTGTCCCTGCATTGTCGACTTCATACATACACGTGTTATAAACAACGTGGTCCAAGGGGACGAAAGTGACTTTAGTCCCCGCCAGGAGAGAAGGAGTAAATAAATCCTTCACCCTAGAGAAGATTTTCATTAAGATTACAAGGAAATTAAAAATAAATAATGCAAGCGATATTCACCATAAATATCTTGTCAATAGAGAAAAAATTGGTAAAAAAGAACAATGGCTTGTCTTAAAAACGCCATCTAGTTAATTATTTTAAAATTATATCTCGATAAAACAGGAAAGTCACGTGTCAGATGTAAACTATTCTCCCTAAGGACGAAATGTACTACTTTCATCCCGCTTCTTGGGTACTAACTGCCGACCTATTTCCAGAGTATTACTGATGAAAAAAACATTTTTATGCAGCACAAGACTAAATATTCTTTTTTTTATTGTACCTTAGTTACCCAGTGGGGTCGTCGTTCCGCGGCGACAACTGCGACGAATGCATGTGTAAGCTAGGCGGCATCACCGCCTGCGAGCCCGTCAAGGAGTGCAAGTGTGCGCCGGTACGTGGGAGCATTGTCTTAAATTCGTTACATAATTACATAAGGAGCTATGGAGAAGGCTGTGCTCGGAATATCTCTAAAGGGTCGTATTAGGAATGATGTGATCCGACAGAGAACTAAA
The DNA here is from genome assembly GCA_910589355.1 of Parapoynx stratiotata. Classification (NCBI taxonomy): domain Eukaryota; kingdom Metazoa; phylum Arthropoda; class Insecta; order Lepidoptera; family Crambidae; genus Parapoynx; species Parapoynx stratiotata. The sequence continues at coordinate 2,647,190 of OU342463.1, forward strand.
GTCACCGACATAGCCTATCGTATTAGCAAACCGAAGTGGCAGTGGGCTGGTCACATTAGCCGCAGAACTGACGGCCGCTGGTGTCGTTAAGTTCTTGAGTGGAGTCGGCGACTCGGTAAACGTAGATGTGGGACGCCCTGTGATAAGACAGGATGACGATATTCTTAGGAGGAGGAGAGGATGAGAACAGCCGACAATCGATAACGGTGGCGTGCATTAGGCAAGACCTATGTCCAGCAGACAAGCATAGGATTTTGATGATATTTATGATAATTACATTACATTTCGTCACTAGTTGCGTGTCCAACTCGATGCAGGACACGTGAGGACTGTAGGCGGTAACGAGTAAATCCTTAGGATGTAAAATCGACCCCCACAATGAATTAATTTCTTTCTTTCTTTCTTTCTATATGCTGTAGAACCTAGTGCCGAAGCTGGTCCCCCACCCGTCGTGCGCGTGCTCGTGCTCGGCGTGCCCGGCCGGCACGCGCATCTGCCCCAGCAGCAAGCTGTGCCTGCCGCTCGCGCGCTGGTGCGACGGCCTGCAGGACTGCCCCGACGACGAGCGGGGCTGCACCACATCCACCACCACCACCACAGAGCCAACCGTTGTGACTACCGTCGTCGCCACTTATGCTGCTACTATACCTACTACTACCCCTAAACGTAAGTATGCCATTAGCTTGAACAACGCCTCTAAGAAACCGCAGACTTTTAAATAAGCCGATAGTTTATTCGGGTTGGGTTGTAAGCGCGCACGAGCTCGACTAAACAGTTAGTTTGTTGTGAAGAGAACCATGCAGCCAATCAGACTTTTTAGTTTTTTTGCATGCATTCTTACAACATGCATACATTTGAACCGATGATAGCCTGTAGAATAGTAATAACTTCTATTATTAACTAGGAATAATATTATTTTATTTTTTCTTTCTATTCAAGAGGCGTCATCATTATTAATTAGACCCAGATCAAGGTCGGAATTGTCCTTGGCGAGGCAATATGGGCTGGGGCTGAAAGACTTATTAGCCAGCTTACAAAAAACTCGAGGTACTTAAACACCACTAATTTGGCCAAACTCATATTAGGTATATATGTTTCAAAATTTTGTGGACCTCAAGATTAATTTAGTAATGTTCTCGGTTGTTCCTTGAGCAATGTTCTCCCTTGTATTTTCTTCAGACCTTTTACATACTATTAGCTTGACATATAAATCAATCCCTAACTCATAAACGTCACTAAACAAGAGAAGCATGGACATCACGCCTTGCCGTCGCTAGCAATCAAGATTTTACGGACCATGGTCTTAATCTGTTACGGCTTAACTTTCTGGAGCACGATACAACTCTAAAAAGATGACCACTCATTTTCAAGCCACGTCGAAAGTTGCTGAAGGTTTTCTATAGCCAAAACCTAAACGTTCGCATCGCTATGTTCACGGAGTTCCTAATCGTCTAGAATGCGAATGAAAATGAAAAAAACGAAAGTCCATTTTCGAGGTGCTTAGTCTCCTTAGTATAGACCTACAAGATAGAATTCTTGTCTCCTTCCAGCTGTAGTATGCCCTGTGGTAGAATGCCCTCCCGGGTATATGGTGAAGTACATATCGGAGGGTCCTACCTCCCGGCCGTACACTTCGGAGCTGCCGCCGCCGCGGCCGCGTTACACGTACCAGCGATACTACCGTGGCGGTACCAAGGGAGGAACTAAAGGAGGCGCGGCCAAGGGCGGGTACTCGAAGGGCGGCTTCTCGAAAGGAGGATACACTGGTGAGTGCTTTTTAGAGTTTTTATAGCTGTGCGATTGTTGACACTCTGAAAGGAATTACATATAATCTTAGTGGTGTCTCAAATTTAGCCCTTTCAAACTAAAATATGGGATAATGATTGAAATGTTCTTGCGTACGAATCCCCGCCGATTTTAGTTGGCGAACACAGTAGTACATCACTTATTCACATTACTTTGTCCGAAATTCTTTTGTCAAGGAGATGTAATGTAATGTAGATAGGAATAGAAAATTGTTTATTTGGTACCAATGCCATTTGCAATACATTTCTTTCGACATGCTGTTGGTTTTTAATCCATAATTGTGTCTATGAGTTAAATTATCATTTTTAAGTACAAAATCATGGGGCGTAATAAATAATAAGTGTTAAAGTGGTTGTTCTATCAACATAGTTACGCGGAAAAATGTAGTGTTCCAAAATATAAAGCGGTGGTGATTTCTTATAGGTCCAAGCCGCCCGATAGGTCCGAGCCAGGCGTTCACGCTGGAGAAGCCTCGCGAGACTCCCAGCATAGCACCAAAGCCGTGCCAGCAGTTCCGCTGCGTGCCGCGCCTGCCGCCGCCGCCGCGGCCGGGCTCTACGCCTGCGCCGCTCGAGTGTGCCGCGCCCCAGTGCCCGCCGCGATATTCGCTACACCTCGACGCCGTGCCGAAGGGAGCTTACCAGTGTCCGCAGTACGTATACACACACAGCGTTCCAGCTGTGCCAGCAGTTCGAGTGTGTGGCGCCCCCGTGCTACTCGCTGCGTCTTGACGCCGTGCTTGAAGCGCTTTAGACGTACACACCCACACACTAACACACACGGCGTCTACAAGTAGTCAGTAGTACAAGCCCTTACTAACAAACTGTAATCCCACACAACGCCTCCAGTCTTAATTCAATTAAACTCTATCTAGACCATTGACATTATATTGTAGACTACAACCCTCTGACTTCTATGGGCAATTGTCACCGAAACACTGCGCCTGCGATTGCACGACTCCACCCATTATTTACGTCATAAGTTCCCAGAGCGGTCCAGGTGGACTCGTAGGGGTCCACGGGAGACTCCACGGGGGCCTTGTTGTCTTTGCATCTTTAAATTTTTATCGAGTTTTGGGAATTTGGTAAAAATGTAGCTGCAGGGGGTCCATCGGAACCAGAAACATTTTGAAAGTGGTTTATGAGAAAAATAAGTCTAGGAACGTCTGATTCACGTATCTAGTACATCTGTGGCATGCACTGACGTATTCCTTAGGGGATAAAGACGAACTGATAAAGTTTTTAAAACACTCAACAGGTACTCGTGCGTGCCGCCGCCGGAGCGTCTGTCGTACTGCAACGTGACGGGGCGCGCCGTGAGCACGTTCGACGGCGCCGACTACAAGTACGAGCTGTGCTACCACATCCTGGCGCGGGAGACCCACCACGGCGCCTGGACCATCCTCAGTCAGTATACACTCCACTATTTTCGGAATATCCTGTAATAGTATTTCATTTGGATACCATTGTGTCACGGTCATTTGTGCCACTTTGGTGTCTGGAGCTACCAAGGAACATCAATACAGGGTAGTCAGTTTCAAAATGAACGTCGAAGAGTTTGTATTTCGATAATAAATTATTTTTGCAAGATTAAAATTGAATACGATATTTCATGCTGTGAAAGTACCAGTAGATATGTTAACGAGTTCCTTAGTGGAGATAGATTGTCTAAATAGTGTAGTGCGTATCATATCTAAGTACTTTCATGATAATCTTGTTCATAGTCCGCAAGATATGCCGCACGGAGGGCTGTCAGAACGAGCTGATAATAAACCAGGACGACCAGCTGATCAAAGTGAAACCGTCTATGACCATCGAGTACGACAACTACGAGTACACCATAGAGCAGACCGCCAAGATCTGCTTCCAGCGGAACAGCTTCGACGTCGCGCGGCTCGGCAACGGCGTCTCCATTAAATCGAGGAAATACAACTTTACTGTGCTTTATAATGCAGATGGGGATATCAAGATTGGAGTAAGTCGGCGAATTTTTTTTTCAAGTCGAGTGTTATGGTATTACTATTATTTTATTAATAACATAGTATGAAAGTAACCATTTATCATTACAAAATAATAATTGAGAAGAAAGTATGAGTAGCTGATGAAGTCGCAAGAGACAGAAGAGGAAGACATTTTTTAGTGCTAGCCTCACCTTTATGGTAGGGCATATTGAAGATCAGTGGTCAATAATTGGTATTATATTGTTTCAGGTATCGAAGAAGTACATGGGCTCAGTGGACGGCATCTGTGGCGCGTTCGACGGGTCGCTGCACAACGAGCGGCGCATGCCCGACGGCGCACTGGCGGCCGGCGCCGAGCAGATGGCGCACGCCTGGGGCCGGCCCGGCCTCTCGCCCGCCGCCTGCCGCCCGCGCCTCGTCGACGACGCGCGGCAGCGGCGCGCCTGGGCGCTCTGTGACGTCATCACGTGAGTACACGCGCCCGCCGGCCCGGCCTCTCGCCCGCCGCCTGCCGCCCGCGCCTCGTCGACGACGCGCGGCAGCGGCGCGCCTGGGCGCTCTGTGACGTCATCACGTGAGTACACGCGCCCGCCGGCCCGGCCTCTCGCCCGCCGCCTGCCGCCCGCGCCTCGTCGACGACGCGCGGCAGCGGCGCGCCTGGGCGCTCTGTGACGTCATCACGTGAGTACACGCGCCCGCCGGCCCGGCCTCTCGCCCGCCGCCTGCCGCCCGCGCCTCGTCGACGACGCGCGGCAGCGGCGCGCCTGGGCGCTCTGTGACGTCATCACGTGAGTACACGCGCCCGCCGGCCCGGCCTCTCGCCCGCCGCCTGCCGCCCGCGCCTCGTCGACGACGCGCGGCAGCGGCGCGCCTGGGCGCTCTGTGACGTCATCACGTGAGTACACGCGCCCGCCGGCCCGGCCTCTCGCCCGCCGCCTGCCGCCCGCGCCTCGTCGACGACGCGCGGCAGCGGCGCGCCTGGGCGCTCTGTGACGTCATCACGTGAGTACACGCGCCCGCCGGCCCGGCCTCTCGCCCGCCGCCTGCCGCCCGCGCCTCGTCGACGACGCGCGGCAGCGGCGCGCCTGGGCGCTCTGTGACGTCATCACGTGAGTACACGCGCCCGCCGGCCCGGCCTCTCGCCCGCCGCCTGCCGCCCGCGCCTCGTCGACGACGCGCGGCAGCGGCGCGCCTGGGCGCTCTGTGACGTCATCACGTGAGTACACGCGCCCGCCGGCCCGGCCTCTCGCCCGCCGCCTGCCGCCCGCGCCTCGTCGACGACGCGCGGCAGCGGCGCGCCTGGGCGCTCTGTGACGTCATCACGTGAGTACACGCGCCCGCCGGCCCGGCCTCTCGCCCGCCGTCACGTTTCTTACATCCACTATTAGTTGGATTAAAACCTTGTGATTTCAATTCGTCCGTGCTTCGAAGAGCATGGAAGTTGTTGTTACCGATTGTTATTGCCTATTACAGCCATTTTTATCTACTAATCCGCAGTGTGGACCAGTATGATCTTAATACGGCCTTTACATCTCATTTTTTTCACCATGTAGGTAAGTCTGCCCAACAGGTAACATTTACACCCATTTGTAGTATTGTGATTCGTCTATTATGTGCATACACAAACCGATATCTCTATTATTTCGATTCAGGCATGAACCCTTATCGAAATGCGGCAAAGTGCTGAGCCTGGACAAGTGGCGCAACATCTGCCTGGAGAAGCTGTGCCAGTGCACGGACCTGATCGTGAACGGCACCACTAGGACCGAAGAAGAATGCCGCTGCCTCATCGTCGAGCAGCTGGTGGCCGAGTGCCTCGCTGCTGATAAGGACTTGGACATATCGCCCTGGAGGATCAAGCTCAACTGTCGTGAGTTACCTACATCTTATGTATAAGGTTGTAAAATATTTTGGTTTGGTTTTTATTACTAATGGCACTTTTTGCTGTACGCGACTGTTACGTATTCTGCAGTCAACTAACCTAATCATTTTTAATGTATAAATAGTGCATGAGTGTCAGCAGCTGACTCTCCTATTTTACTAGTAAACTTTAGTAGCTTCCTATCATTGACCGTTTGCTTGATAGCCAAGTAACCTGTAGTGATCGGAGGTTGACGGGTGTGTTACAGCGGCGGAGTGCCCCTCGCCGCTGGTGCACCGCGACTGCTTCCGGCGCGGCTGCGAGCCGACGTGCGGCGGGCGCTCGTGCCCGCTGCAGGACGGACACTGCTTCCCCGGCTGCTACTGCCCCGACGGCAAGCTGCGCCACGGCGACCTGTGCCTGCCGCCCGACGACTGCCGCGACTGTACGTATGCCGCGCTCTACACTGAGCCCATACTGCGACGGCACGTATACTGCACGGGTATCTTCGGGCTATTCCCAGACGGGACAGTCTGTGCGATATAATATGCGCCTTCCATACAATTTTTTTTATATTTTTTGTATGTACCCAAAAACGCAGACAATCTGCGTGATTCGCCATTACCGAGAAGATAATCTTTATACATTTGTAGTGAGCTCGATGGCGTAGTGGTTAGATTGCTTTGGCGTTCGATTGAAAAGTGACCAAAACTTTGTGATCTCGAGCTCCTCCGTGCTTCGGAAGGCTCGTTAAGCCGTTGGTCCCGCTATTGCGACTGTTTCTACACACCAACCCGCATTGGGCCAGCGTGGTGGTGTTATGGCCCATACTCCTCATGTGTTTCTCCATGAGGAAGGCCTGTGCCCAGCAGTGGCACGTATATAGGCTGAGCACAACAATCTTTATACAAAAGCCTTCATTTTAATATCTACACGAACAAATTCCCTTTTAACATAGTTTAAATAACTATCCCAGGCATATGTAAAGGAGTGGGCGCGCCGGCCGACTACACCACCTTCGAAGGCGACTCGTTCCCGTTCCTCGGCAACTGCACGTACCTCGTGTCGCGCGACAAGAACTCCACGGGCGACCACAAGTATGAGGTACTTGGAACATATCACTAAAACATTTGATTTTTATTTTTTCTTTATTAATTATGAATTTTTTCCTTGAGAAAATCAGGCAAGTAATTCTAAAGTGTATTTCGATCATGTGAGATTGAGATACAATTTAAAATATACGTAATAACAATTTCAAATTCCTAAGTTTTATATACTTTTTATTTGCAGGTGTACGCGACAAACGGCCCGTGCCATTATAACAAGGATATAATCTGCACCAAGACTGTCCACGTAATGTACGACCACCATGTCATACATATCACCAAAAATCCTGACACTTTAAAGGTAATTACGAAATAAAACCAAATCCATAATTTTCTATGATTCTGAAAATGTAAGCAACGTTTCGCTTTTTCAAATATTCTACGATATTGTAAGTAGAAGACTTAGACTCGCAGAATATTTGAAAAACCTCTGTGGCGGAATTGTTTGGGCATGTTTCGAGGTAAGGACTATTTCCGCTCTGACGATGGCTAGTTATTGTTAAATTTTACGAGATTTGCTTTCGTGACGCGTTTCAATTGCAATCTAAAACGTTTTTTGCGAAGTCGCTTAGACTGGCTTTAATACCGAAGTATATCAAATCGCTTGCATTTTTTTTTAATTATTTTTATTCCATTAGTTGGTGACGACGATTGGCAAAGAGGCGGTGTTCAAGTTCCCCGTGAAGAAGGACTGGGTGACCATCAGTCGCGTAAGCGGACAGGACGTGTCTGTACTACTTACTGACGCGCATGTCGAGGTAATTTAATGTTGCTGCTAGTAATACATTCATCCGTGTATGCACAATTAGTTTGTGCATAAATGTCCAAACATGTTAACTTCACTGTGTATAGTTTATTATTAAGATTACCAGGAACTTATTGAGGTTTAAAAGGAAGAGGGTTGTCGCATATGACCTTCCATCGGAGGCTTCATATTTATTTAGTTATTTATTATTTATTTATCAAATCAAATCTATCTAAAACCAAATTTTCACTTAAAATCGTCAACATTTTACATAATATGCATTTTACAAAATACATCAATATATAATGATTAGAGAATATTGAATTAAAGTTCATTACCGCCAGCGCTTGTAGCAAGTACATTCACAGCACAATACAAGTATCTGTATTATAGCTTGTATCGATTACAAGCGACCGGATTCCGAGAGTAAGGCTTTTCATGAAAAGAACCCGGCAAGAAACTCATGAGCCACTTTTTTAAGTAGCTAATCATGATTTTCAAGTTCTGGCAAGCTAGTATTTTTGCGGCCTGAATCCTGACTTATTTATTTCACATTCGTGGTTAACCCTAGTACAAACCTCTCTTTTTTAAATACATGCATCCTCTTTTACTCGGTCCCTCAGGTGATAGTACAACAATCAAAGATGGAGCTCTCAGTGCGTGTGCCATCGTTCCTATACAACGAGCGCACTGAAGGCATCTGCGGCATGTGTGCAGCGAGACCAAGGCCAGAACCTCGCAAACTGATCACAAGCAACGGGACGCTCACTGACGACGTTGACGAGGTAAGAGTTGACTGGCGCCCCCATCACATACAGTAAATTCCCAATTAGCCACATCAAGTATTTAAAACAAAAACAATTAGCAGAAGATAAAAGGAACCTTTACAACAAACCCGGAAATTGCCTATACACCAAAGTCTTACTGCGAGATTACAATAGTTTAACTAAGTTCCTCACCAAAATAACTCCGTCCTTTACCATAACACAATATTTAACTGGACACGGATACTGTAAAAAATTCCTCCATCGCTTTCAGATAATATCGGACCCTTATTGCCCCTGTGATAACTCCAGCATACAAACCTTCACACACCTTTATTCTTCTTGTCCCCGTTTTATTCAATCAAGGTATCATCACTTTACGATGTGCCATATGAACAACATAGATCCACAAAATTTTATAGAAATTATTAAAAGAGAGTCATGTATCAAAACATTTCAAGAACATATTTCTAACATAGTAAACAATCTAAAAGAATTTAACAAAACATAAACTTATAACTATTATTTTGTATATTATATTATATATCATATATATATGAAAAAACATCAATAACGTCAAAAAAAAAATGTGTATAAATAAAAAACCATTTGACATAATAAAAACAAATATCCATATATATCTCTATAAGAATAAACCAGCAAATCTGTTATAAATGCAAATATAATCACAAATTTAATAAAAACCATCTTTTTAATAATGAAATAAAAACACGCTGTTTAAGTATGAGCGTAGTCTATAGCGCTCTACTTAAAGTAGCTTAATGAAGAGCTAAAAACGGTGTGTGCAACCATATATGATGGAGTTTACAGTGTGTGTACCGTCGTTCTAATACATCATTCGTTCCCAAAGTGGTCCAGGTGGACCCTTTTTTTTTTACGAGGAGAAATCCATTTACGGACCGTACCTACCGGTGGCTAGCCGGTAGGCGTGTGTGGGACTCACCTGCCATATTGGCACTACCCACTAAAACTCCCCGATATACCCGTTCCTTCTGTGGGAGCGACCCGGGGTCTGCCGGAGCAAGCCGTTCCCAGGGCTTCCCGACCTAGACGGACACTAGGTCGGGGTTTGCGCCAGTGGGAGATTTTCCGGGCATGGGGTCCATGGGAGACTCCACGGGGGTCTTGTAGTCTTTACATCTTCACATTTTTGTCGAGTTTTGGGAATTTGGTAGATATGTCCACAGTGCAGGGGGTCCACCGGAATTAGATAAATTTTGAAAGTGGTCTATGAAAAAAATATGTCTGGGAACTTCTGCTATAAAACGAGCGCACTGAAGCCGCGCGGCATGTGTGAAGTGCGCTCACTGACGACGTTGAGGAGATCAATCAGATTATGTTATTCATTCATTAAAATAAAACCATTCCTATAAGAATACATATCTCCTGATAGTAATTGTATTTTCTTGTGATAACTTCCACATAACGCTGAATTAACTTACGAAATAAATACCATCGATAGTGGTACTGCCAATGTTTCGTTTTAGTTACGATTTCTCTGCAGTAAGCAAAATAACATAACATTTGATATTTCGTTGACTACAGTAGGTAGAAGGACCCAAGTTTGCAGATATATCTGGTATTTTATGACTGTCTGATAAACGCAATAAAAATTCAAAAATATATTTTAATTTTGTTGCAATATACAATTTGTGATTTTCATTTTATTTTCTCAAAAACTATTCGTCATATCAATGCCGGAGTTTTACTTGTGACTCACGAGTAAAACTCGTAAGCCTATAATGACAAATAATCGATTTCCGCAACAAAAATGGGGTTTATAATGCACTGTGTATCCGTTAGTATGGAAAGAGCTGGAAGGCGACTCCGTCCGCTCTGTCGGCGCTGGCGATACCTCTGGAGCAGCAGCAGTGCGAGGCGCCGCCGCCGCCGCCGCCCTGCGTGCCGCCGCCGCCCGAGGACAACCACTGCTACGAGCTTTACAATGCGGACAGCTTTGGACCGGTAACTCCTTACTTCACTTATATAACATAAATATCTTCAGACATTCAAACCTATCAACCAGCCCCATTTTAAGCAACCAATGCTTCTTGTGTTACGGATACTAGATGAAGGATAAATATATTTAATAGATAAAGGTTTTATATAATACATTTAAACAAATGCCTGTATTCATCACACAAACATCTGCCCCCACTGGGTATCGAACCCAGAACCTCTCGACATGGCGGATAAATGTTACGATGTATTAATTCTTGTTTTATTTCCAGTGCCACGCGCTAATAGACCCGCAGCCGTTCGTAGAGGCGTGCGAGGAGGAGCAGTGCGTGTCGAACAAGAGCGACGTGTGCTCCATCCTGGAGCGCTACGCCAGCGCCTGCCGCCAGCAGGGCGTGTGCCTCCACTGGAGGAGCCACTCCACACTCTGTCCCTACAAATGGTTACTACTTTTGAGTTTCAACGGGATATAAGTAGATCTAGTTTTGGTCCCGTGTTGGTCCGGGACGCAAAAAGAATGTGCCAACTGCTTTTCTTGCCTAGCAAGTCGCAAAAGGCGACTAAGGGCGTATTGGGTACTGGGTCTGCGATTGTGTATGCGATGAGCTAGCCACTTGTTACTACTTTTTCACGATTTTTCATCTGACCAAACCCAATTTTAGTATGGAACACAGTGCTCTTTGGACTCTGCCGACCCCTTCGGGGATAACAGGCATGATTGTATGTATGTATGTAGTTTTAGTTACGCCAGCAAGGCGTATGCCTTGATTGGAGGAGAAACTCTGTCCGTAATATACGTCAGTTCTCTCTTTGATGTTTTAATGATGAAAAAAAAGAAAGAATAGTAGATTATTAACCAAGTCTTCTGTCGCGGGTGACACCCAAGACGAAAAAATTAACACAATAATAATATGAGATAAGCATTTATTAAAAATAATGACAATGAAAAGTAAAAGTTAACTTTCGAAACATTGGTCTAATTATTGATAGAGAGAGTTTCATTTTTGTTTGTTACATTTATTGTTGATGAGTTGATTTGAGTATTTCTCTGTTCTTGCGTCTGAGGAACTTGCGTTTCATTTCATTGTAGATAGTATACCGACAAATATACTTAACGTTTATGTATTTGAAGAAAACAAAAACGCGGCAAATTCCTAGACTAATATTTTTTTGTCGGAAAAGCAAAGGCATCAAGCTCATACGGCCTCGTCGGTTTTCGTAATATTATTAGTCGGTATTCGTAATATTATATATATAATCATAACTGCACAATAAATGCGTATTCCTTTTTCAAAAAGATGTATAATGCTTTATATACAAACTCAATGGTGTAAACACAGATGTAGTTCAGTATAAATTTCGGTAAGTATTCCAAATTTAAATCACATTCTCCCCCTAGAGGATGAATGAAATTCAGAACAATTTTCTTTCCCTGTTTTTAACAGCTTAAAAATTACTTTTGGTATGTCCGCTTTTTGTGGCATATAATGTCACTTTTCTGAGCAAGTGGTACGAAAAATAATTTATTAGTGACACAGAATCAACCTTAGTACTAAGCTTGATACCTAAGAAAATTGTGATACTAAATGGCGAGCCACTCAGCACGTGTCAGTTGTCGCAGACACCCGACGCTGGTCTTCCGTGGTCACCAATTTTTTTCCCTTGGGAGTACTACTACGCTGCGCTGTATTTAAACTAAATAACAATTTAGTAACCCTATTTATAGTAATAATTACTAGTATACCTAGTATTACTATATATATATAAATTTTAATAGCACTTCAAAATGCGATATACTGATACATACATGGTCGGTACACACGCAGAACTTAAAGTACAAGGCACAATAAATACACATTACAATTTCTTAAACCATACACTGTTGAAGTTTGAGATATAAAAAGAGGGCTTTTCTGGACTTGTTAAGAGGAGCTATCGAATGCCTTTTAACAGTTCTATTCAGTGTGCTCTGGGCGGTGTTATTTATTTTTCTCAGAACTTGACACATGCTATCCTTGTTCTTATTCAAAATAGCACCCTACTGTGAAAATAACATTACAGGTCCGCGTACTAATGTGCTATTGTTCCATAGTGCTTCACCGCTAGTGTACCGCGCATGCGTGGACTGCGAGCGCACGTGCGATAACTACGACTTGCTGCGGCGACACCCGGAGAAGTGCCGCGAGGTGCCGCGGGAGGGTTGCTTCTGTCCCGACGGGAAGGTACGCCATACCATACCATACCATTAATGTCAGCCACTGTGCCTTAAGCATGCCTTTAGTTTCTTTAATTAAATAATAAAGGCTATGGAAGAAGTGACTTTTACCAACACTGGAACACTGAAATTCAATTATTTCAATATTTATTAAAAAAAGACGTGTGGCACTCGGAGACTGCCGCGGTAAAGCTATTGCATAGCATTTTGTATCAACTTATGCAATTATGATTTTATTTATTTATTTTATTCATGCAGTATTTCTTTTTCTTTGATATTAATTCAAGTTACACTTTTTGAGCGTGGTGACCGATAAGAAAACAAATTTTTCTATTATTAAATAAATAAAAAAAGGTAATATTGTTTAAAATATTTTTTATTATTTTACAATACATGTGGGTTTTATTATCTTAACGCCGTGTCGAAGACTGCCGAACTGAAACGACGTTAGACGATGCACGGCCTTCAAGCCACACCTCCTTGCGCATCGGAGTGGGGAGCGTGAGGTTTTTTCGTTACGGAATTTCTGGATACGGTCCCCGCGCTCAAGGCCCGCGATAGAAGCTATGCAATAGCTTAAAAAATCTATTCAAGTTACAGCAAAATGTCGGTATGAAAACCATTAGCACAATGTAAATGTTTCACGACTACCATGGCTATAGGTGATTGTATTTATTATGTAGGTGCGCGTGAACAATACGTGTATCGAGCCGAACAAGTGCTTCCCGTGCGACGCCAACAAGCAGCACTACGCCGGCGACGAGTGGCAGGTAACGTTGTTCATCTCCAAAACAATACAAGTCCTCTTTTTGGGATTAATCAGCTATCTGTTGTATTAACCACTTCTGTTATTATAATATAGGTATTCGAAGATTATATTTATTTCATTTATGAGAAAACATTGAAGTTTTATAAAGCTTTTTAAAGGACCTATGATTTTAAGTAATCCAATCTTAAAAGTGCACCATAATAAAGTATGAGAATGAGAAAATTGCATTGACACGAGGTTTGGCTCTTTCATTTGACATTGCAAATAACATCACCGATCACCCACGAGAAATGGCAACGATTGCCATGAATTTAAGTAACCTTTTGTAATGGAAGGATCATCATCGAACCTATGCTCGTCCACTGCTGGACATTGAAAGATGCATATGCAAAATTTTTTTGTCTGTCTTTAGTGATCACATTGTTTTGATAAATTGTATTGTAACTCATTTGGTCGTTTATACAAAAAGAGTTGTATAAACGAGCAAAGGAGTTACAAGTTATCAGACTCAGTATATACTGACGTGTGTATGCGTTACGCTATATTTCATAGCACAAGCATTGCATTGCTTAAATTTTATTTCCGGTTAATTGACCGACGCGTGTTCCCGCAGGAGAGCGCATGCAAGAAGTGTACGTGCAGCAAGGTAGCGGGGTCGAGTCTTGCGCAAGTTTCGTGTACTACGCAGACGTGTGCCAAGCCTGTGTGCGGACAAAGGGAGGACATGATCAAACAACCGCGTCCGGCCGGGCAGACCGTCTGCTGCGACCAGTACATGTGCGGTAAGTTATTCAACTACTGCGAATTGTTATATGTCTTCTTCTTCGTATGCCATGTCCTCATCGGACGTCAGCGACCATCTATCGGAACTTATTCTATTCCCATCCTGTGCCTTGGCCCTCTATTTTCACTTCTAGTATTTTTCATAAAATTTGATACTTATTGTTACGGTATATGTGTCCAAAATATGAAAAGTCGAATTATTAATCATGTTATTAACAACTTCAAACTATTCTACAGTTGCAAAACAGAAGGCAGAGTGCAAGGAGCCCAAGAAGATGCAGTGTGGGTTCGGACAAGTTCTCAAACAAAAGACAACTGCTGAAGGATGCAAAGAGTTCGCTTGCGGTAAGGTTTTGTTTAAAACACTATCGACTTTTTATTACTCGTGGTTTTCTAAAAAAAAGGAATCTAGACAACTATTTTATTAAGGAGCCTTGTGCCGGAAATGGATACCGTCAAATAACCAGTTCCCAACCTACAGATGAAATATTTAACATCAGTTGCTTTATACAATAATGAATTATTCTAAGTACTCTATTCTCCCACTAGTCTTCTAAACATTAGGTCATAAAGAAGTCGTTAAGATGAAATTATTTATAGTCGATGAAAGTTTTTCAACAATGGTGATATAAAGGGAGGGAACACTTGTTGAGATTAATGCCCGATCTTCACAAGGCCTTGTTTTTTGAGTTTTGTGAACGGCTGGCGTAATTTTCCATTTTCACGATTTTTTAAAAAGATTTTGACATTAATATGCGCTAAAATCTGACTAAGCCATTTTGAATGGGTCGTCGTGTGCAGAGTGTAAGCCAGCCAGCGAGTGCGAGCGCATCCCTCCCGCCAGCGACGTGGAGATGCTCGAACCGGGAATGGAACGGGTGGTCGACTCGTCGGGATGTTGTCCTCGCGTACAGATGCTCTGCCGCAAGAACCTGTGCCCGCGCCCGCCTACCTGCCCCAAGTTCCATGACTTGATCACTCATAATGACACAGACAAGTGCTGTCCGAAATACGACTGTGGTGAGTAAAAGAAAAAAGGAAATTTATTTTGATTTAACTGTAGATACAATAGAAAATCAAATGTCTTGGGTGATTTCTGCCAGAGCTCACAGACGATAGGCGATGTAAATGAAATCAAAAAGGCCACACAGCTATGCTGCCTGTCTGCAGATTTAAAGGGTACAGGGAGCGCTGATATTCTGTGGAGCCCTGCCCCGTGACACAACTTGCGACTACTCATTTTAAAATTAATTAAATTATTATACTTCGCACGCTTTATATTGAAATCACCCCAAATAAAAAATAACACATAAAATGTACCTTACACAATCAGCAATACATATTAAATTACTATAAATAGTTTCCAGCAAAGAAAAAAGATTTTTTTTATAGCGTTCGCGTGTATCGTCAGAGCCTTTAAAACATCATGCGCGAAAGCCTTTAAGTATTATAAATATTTCAGAATTGCCAAAGGACAAGTGCTTGGTGACGTTGGAGTGGGAAGCCGCGCCCAAAGGAGGCGAGAAGCCACGCCCTAAACCGGAGAAAGTACTCAAGGATGTAAGTTACACAGTTTATTTACATATCGCATTAATTGAAGAATCAAGTATTATATCCCCCTCCCCAACCCCAAACCATTAGAGGATAATAGTCGTGATTATATGTATGAAGTTTAAAACTTAAACCGTTTATAATGGTTTTTATAAAATCTAAAAAATGATGTGATCTAATTTAAAGTTCTAACCCATAGACTCCTCTGACGCATGTCATTGCGAAACAAATGTGAACCTTAATATTGTCTCCCTGAATTGCAAGGTGGACGAGACATGGCTGGACGGCCCATGCCGCTGGTGCCGCTGCGAGGCGGCCGGCGGCGCGGGCACGCGCTGCTCAGCCACGGAGTGCCCCGGGCCCGCCTCCGTGGCGGGCGCCGACCAGTTCGTGGTGGAGCCGAGGCCAGTGCCCTTCGCCTGCTGCCCCAAGATGCAGCTGGTGGCTTGCCGCGACGGGGAACAAGTCTACAGGGTAACATTGGAGAGATATTTCCCGGAGTGTCCCGAGCCTTCGGCTGTGGCGGGAGCCTAGGCTGTTGAGATGAGGAGCTAGTCTACCGGTCTACCGGGTCTATTCTTACAGATTTTCCTCTATTACCTCTTAAAACATTAATTACACAATAGTGTACGAACAAAATAAAGCTAGTCGATTAACGGGGCGGATAGTTAGTTAATAACACAGATATACATTTAAATAGATGACGCAAATGCATATACTGCGCGTGTTCGCAAATGCCGAACAAACGTCAGGGTTGGACGGTGCTAAATAGTCTGTGCGCGTCCAAAAGGTTTTAGTGCAGGTTGAGGAGGTAGTGGCCCTGCTCGGGGACCAGTTTATTGTCCAGTCGAAACCCGTGCCCTTCGCCTGCTGTTTATGAAAATTATATTAAAATGAAAGTGAACCCTGAGCTGGCGAGTGAAATAGGAGAATGGAAGAAGAAGGCATGTCGTGCGAACCCCACCTTGTGTAAAAGGGCAAGAATGAAGAAGAAGCGTAAGAGGAGATGGAGACCGTAAAATATTCCTATTCCTGAATATTTTTATTTGAATGTGGTATATACCTAAGAATAGTAAAAAAATGTTGTCTCAGTAGTATTTTATGCTTATAATATTGGGTCCTTACCTATGAAATTGGTGTTGTTTTTCTCTTTTAGTATTTTGTCTGTTACTATTAAGATTCAGAGTATTCCTAAAAATTAATTTCCTTGTCTAAAAATAGACTATATTTTTGAGCTCTTTTGATTTGTTTTAATAATTTGTTGTAAGTTTAATTGTGTTAAAATTGGTCACGGAGACAACTCTTTTTAAGTGCCTCCCAAATACATCATTTTATTTGCATTCACTTAAAAACGATAAATAATTTTAATAACAAATATTACTAAAGCTTGTCTAATGATAGATGCCAAATATTATTATCTTTGGATTTGTCGTTGTGAAGAAAACTGAAAAAATTTTAGTATGGAAAATGCAGAATTCCCCAAAATCTCCATACAAAACACCAATTTCATAGGTAAGGACCTAATATAATCTGTTGTATAACAGTCACAGTAAGTATGCTAATAGTATTTAAATGTCTATGCCAGCCGGGCGAACAATGGACGTCGCCCACGGACCCGTGCGAGAAGTACTCTTGCGAGGAGGGCGAGGACGGCAAACTGGAGCGACTCACTACCAAGACCAAGTGCGACGCCGCCTGCCAGCCGGTGAGGATATCATTTTACACTTTAATTGTAACGAGCCGCTATATCAGTATTAATAATAATAATATCTTCATTCATTCACACTTATAAACTAGCCCCATTTTAAGCAACTAATGCTGCTTGTGTTACGGACACTAGATGACGGATAAATATATTGAATAGATAAATACATATAAATATCCTATATATATATATATATAAATAAATATAAACATCCGAGACTGGAGAACAAATGTCTGATAATTCATCACCCAAACATTTGCCCCACCGGGGATCGAACCCAGAACCTCTCGAGATGGCGACGCCTTGAGGGCGGCATACAGACCACTCGACCACGGAGGTCGTCGTCGTCGGAGGAGGTCGAGGACGAGCCACTCTTTGCTGTTATTGCGCTCTTCTCTAGCCATTTTCTCTTTGTTTCTGTTTTTAAACTAACCAACTGTCTCTTTTTCATTGTTTTTGGCCTCCAATTTTATTCCTATCAGAGTTAGCGTCTGGAGCGGTTGTCTCGACGCCAATAAATTATAAAAATTAAGTGTCGATAATTAAATTATAATATATATTATAGTTAATAAACTATAACGATCAATGATAAAATAACTTTGACAAGGCACTAATGTAAGTAGCCCTTTATAATAATCTATATGTTTTATGTTCAGTAATTTGTGAAATTTACCCTTTTATGGGTTGTTTCAGTGTGCCTTAAGTTCTTAAATATCTTAAATTTACAATAAGTGATGACATCTCTACTTTACATACATACATACATACCTAGGCGTTTGTTCCACAGAGGTTGACCCCACACTCCGATCTTCATAATAATCATCTTCAATCATACCATGAAACGAAACTGAAGAACGATTCTATTTGCTACGATCTTACGAACATAATTATTTCTTTCGCTCCAATTACTCTAAATACAGTCTTCATTTTCAGAAATTTCGGGATGTTTTGATCTGACTTTTCTTAAAAGTTTTCGATTTGATTTAATAAATATTTCCCTAGGTCTCATGTCCGTTATATCCGACTCACTTTCAATTCATATATCGTTTTAGTCAATCTAATTGCACCATTTATTTGAATACCCCTTTATCTATTCTTGCCACAAAGTCCTTTTTATTAAACCTGTTATGTAAATAGAGTTATGTATGATAAAACTCTAAGGCCCAATTGCGCGTTCGAGAGTCAGCACCCTGGGGCAAATATATGGTTGGGCCTAAGAATAAATGTTGTTCTTTATCATGTTACCTGGCCTTACGATATTCATTTTATTAGCCTGTATAATTTCTATGACGATAAATCAATGAATTATAAATAATATTTTGCTGCATATTTGTCTAGGGCTGGAAGTACTTCCCCGCGACGCCGGAAAGCAAGAAGTGTTGCGGCAAGTGCAAGCCGGTGTCGTGCGTCGTCAACGGGGACGAGCACCCCGTGGGAGACAAGTGGACCTCTGACGACTTCTGCACCAGATACACTTGCGTCAACCTCAATGGATCTGTAAGCATTACAATATATATGTTTATTCGTATCTTTATCACATTGGGATAGAAGACTGTACCATCAAATTATCACGCCGGGATCATATGTAATTCCACCGATATATTGTGATAGTGGAGAGCTGTGAATCTAACTTCTGTAGTATTTCTCTTGCTACTAATTGGTTTTCGTCTTTGATTTTATTACTATTGTATAACTATATTAATATGAAAACTTAGGCGCTACAGTGTATCTGAAAGTGACATACTAAATTTAGTAAGGGCTACAAAATCAAAGGGTTAATTATTATTAATATTCTGCTTACCCCTGGCAGTAATGCGAGAGGATTTAGCAACTGGAGAATTTATACAAGGATGGAAAATGTGGCAGTTGAGTTTCATGTTTCATTACCTTTATCAAAAAGATTCTGTATAGCTAATAGTCTATTTTTCATAGTGGAAAGATACAAAAGTCACAGTTTGTTTCCTTTATTACTGTATACTATCTTCATAATCACAATATTTATCTGAAATAACTTTTGCTCTTTAAAATTACTTCTACAAGCGACTTCAGAGATGATTGTATCCTGTTCAAGATGTAGAATAATGCTATCATATTCCTTGCCTGCAGTTGCAAGTGCAGAGCATGAACGAGTCTTGTCCGGTTCTCTCTGAGGCGATGAAGAAACAGTTCGTGTACAAGGAGGAGGCCGTCCCCGGCAAGTGCTGCAAGAAGCGCCAGCCCGTCGCCTGCAAAGTCGGCGATAAGGTTTATGAGGTCCGACTGCTTTATTTTATTTTCTACTGCTTCTTATATTGTATCAAATTGTATACCTAATACCTATGCTGTAAACTAAAACTGTAAAGATGCTAATAAACCAGAGGCAAGCACAAAAGATCCTAAAGGGTCGAGTGAGTGATTTCAGCCCCATCAAAGACAAAAAATAATCCGGAGGCAATCTATCTATCGCAAAAGTTTGTTTAATTCGGAAAATTAAAAAGATAAAGAAGTAATTATTTTGTTGTTCAAACTCCAAAAAAGATTATTTATTTTTGAAGGATTGAATAGTTTTAGAGATTAAGTAATCAAATTTATAAATTAAGAAAGTCCGATGTAGATAAAATTTTATGTAAAGCAAACAGCAGGTTTTGTAACATTAAAATATAATATTTGCAACAAGTCGTATAAACCAGGCATTTCATAGACGAGAGTTATTAAATGGTCAAGAGGGGATCCTTTAAACCATAGACAGATTGTTCTATTGCATTCTTCTTCTTCTTGCCCTTTTCCCACTCTAGGTGCCTTGGGCACAACATGCTTCCTTCTTCCATTCTCCTCTGTCACTCGTCAGCTCAGCATCCACTTCTTTTATTCTCATATCATTCTTCACGCATTCAATCCATCGCTTCTTTAGTCTTCCTCACACTCTAGGTCTGTCCACATCCATGCTCAGTATCCTTCTTGTAATGTGAAATTCATCCCTCCTCATCACATGTCCATACCACTCTACCTATTACTCCTAATCTTTTGTCTTTTCAGTACTTTCAAACTTCCTCTAATATACTCATTCCTGATCATGTCCATTTTTGTGATTCCACACATCCATCTCTGCTGAGTGCAGTTTTCTTTCATCCATCGCTTTCGTTGCCCTATTGCATTATTGGCTTATTTTTAAAAGATCGTATACTTTGTGCCGTAGGAGGGTCAGACATGGCCGTCTCCGGACCCGTGCAAGAACGTGTCGTGCGTGCGCGACATGGGCGGCCGCCTGGCGCACTCCGAGAGCGTGGAGACTTGCCGCACGGACTGCGAGCGCGGCTGGCAGTACCAGCCGCCGCCGCCCGGCCACTGCTGCGGCCGCTGCCTGCAGCAGCACTGCGTGCTCGCCGACCAGCTGCGCCCGCCAGGTAACTAGCGCGGCTGGCAGTACCAGCCGCCGCCGCCCGGCCACTGCTGCGGCCGCTGCCTGCAGCAGCACTGCGTGCTCGCCGACCAGCTGCGCCCGCCAGGTAACTAGCGCGGCTGGCAGTACCAGCCGCCGCCGCCCGGCCACTGCTGCGGCCGCTGCCTGCAGCAGCACTGCGTGCTCGCCGACCAGCTGCGCCCGCCAGGTAACTAGCGCGGCTGGCAGTACCAGCCGCCGCCGCCCGGCCACTGCTGCGGCCGCTGCCTGCAGCAGCACTGCGTGCTCGCCGACCAGCTGCGCCCGCCAGGTAACTAGCGCGGCTGGCAGTACCAGCCGCCGCCGCCCGGCCACTGCTGCGGCCGCTGCCTGCAGCAGCACTGCGTGCTCGCCGACCAGCTGCGCCCGCCAGGTAACTAGCGCGGCTGGCAGTACCAGCCGCCGCCGCCCGGCCACTGCTGCGGCCGCTGCCTGCAGCAGCACTGCGTGCTCGCCGACCAGCTGCGCCCGCCAGGTAACTAGCGCGGCTGGCAGTACCAGCCGCCGCCGCCCGGCCACTGCTGCGGCCGCTGCCTGCAGCAGCACTGCGTGCTCGCCGACCAGCTGCGCCCGCCAGGTAACTAGCGCGGCTGGCAGTACCAGCCGCCGCCGCCCGGCCACTGCTGCGGCCGCTGCCTGCAGCAGCACTGCGTGCTCGCCGACCAGCTGCGCCCGCCAGGTAACTAGCGCGGCTGGCAGTACCAGCCGCCGCCGCCCGGCCACTGCTGCGGCCGCTGCCTGCAGCAGCACTGCGTGCTCGCCGACCAGCTGCGCCCGCCAGGTAACTAGCGCGGCTGGCAGTACCAGCCGCCGCCGCCCGGCCACTGCTGCGGCCGCTGCCTGCAGCAGCACTGCGTGCTCGCCGACCAGCTGCGCCCGCCAGGTAACTAGCGCGGCTGGCAGTACCAGCCGCCGCCGCCCGGCCACTGCTGCGGCCGCTGCCTGCAGCAGCACTGCGTGCTCGCCGACCAGCTGCGCCCGCCAGGTAACTAGCGCGGCTGGCAGTACCAGCCGCCGCCGCCCGGCCACTGCTGCGGCCGCTGCCTGCAGCAGCACTGCGTGCTCGCCGACCAGCTGCGCCCGCCAGGTAACTAGCGCGGCTGGCAGTACCAGCCGCCGCCGCCCGGCCACTGCTGCGGCCGCTGCCTGCAGCAGCACTGCGTGCTCGCCGACCAGCTGCGCCCGCCAGGTAACTAGCGCGGCTGGCAGTACCAGCCGCCGCCGCCCGGCCACTGCTGCGGCCGCTGCCTGCAGCAGCACTGCGTGCTCGCCGACCAGCTGCGCCCGCCAGGTGCGATCACTATACTGCCCTATCACTTGCCATGTTGATGGTGACTACGCAGAGATGTGGTAGTGTCTGTAGAGTCAGACGATGCACACGGTAAGTGCTATCGCACCAAATCTTATCTGTTCGTTGAATGGATCAAGCTGTGTGTTGTGTAGGAGCAGCTGAAGCAAAGAGTCCTACTTGTATTAAAACAGAACATATGTCACACATTATTTTATTGATCAATGCTGTGGTGACTATCACGGTACTTCTGCAAGCACCACTATATTTTTATTGTTCAGTGCGTTCTCAATGTTATGTTTATTATTTCAGTGTGCCCTTTTTACGAAACATTATCATGAGAAAAAGGCCTCATTCTTTCCCGTCCTCAGCCTATATACGTGCCACTGCTGGGCACAGACCTTCCTCATGAGAGAATTATGGGCCGTAACACCACCACGCTGGCCTAATGCGGGTTGGTGGGTAGAAACGATCACAATAGCGACCGGGACCTACAGCTTAACGTGCCTTCCGAATCACGGAGGAGCTCGAGATCACAAAGTTTTGTTCACCCATCCACGGTCTGACCATGGCGAAGGTGGCTTTGTCTTCAATCGAAAGCCAAAGCGTACCAACCACTACGCCACCGAGCTTCTCTTTCTTCTTCCCACTAATACCAAAATGTATCCTGCGGACAGGAAGCACCTGGCAGTCGGCGGACAACTGCACGACGTTCTCGTGCTCGCGGCTGGGCGAGGAGCTGGTGGTGTCCGCGGCGCGCGAGGCCTGCCCTGATGTGGCGGAATGTGACCCCGAGGACCTGGTCAACCAGACCTGCTGCCAGGTCTGCGTCGAGAAGCCGCAGGCGCTCAGTAAGCATAACTTAATTAACTCTACGATTCCTTTTCACACTGTCTTTAAAAATAATTGTTCTTTAACAAAATTGTAGGCCACATACAAAAGAAATATTATCATTATTTCAATAAAATACAAATGTCAAACTCCGTGGGTTCCGGTGTTGTTGTTGCATTTTATGATGGCAAGTAGCTTCGCTCTTAACGCCTTAAGATAGAGTCTAAAGTCGAATGATTCAGTCGCCTTCGTGAATTGCAATATACGTATAAAGAAATTAGAAAAGCGATCAGCTTTTGTTCTTTGTCTTTTTGTTATTGTTACTGATCCTGCGCTCTTATTTAAAATTAGATTCTCTGTCACTCTGTATCGTTTTCTAGGTCTAAAGCCTAGACCTTTCTATTTGTGAAGCAATAAAAGACAAATAACACGTTTCATCTTGTCATCGTTACCATTACTCTTATGCCGACCGCCAATCGATTTGCTTCTTATGACGTCCTTCATGCGACCTGCACCTGCAAATGTTCCGCAATTGCGGATGCGGATACGAATGTTCGCAACAGCCCTAGTCTATAGTATGATAAGGTCATTGCTTTTAACAAAATATTCTTTCTCTTTTCCCAACACGTCTTCCTCTTTATTTTGTGTCGACCCTACCTAGAGTAGGAAAAAAGCAAGAAGGGGAAGATATAAGTCCCACTGCTGGGTACAGGCCTTCCTCATGGTGAAACACACGAGGAGTACGGGCAACACCACGCTGGCCCAATGCGAGTCGGTGGGTAGCACGGAGGAGCTCGAGATCACAAAGCTTTTGGTCAGAAGATATTTTGACGACCTCCGTGGCCGAGTGGTCTGTACGCCGATCTCAAGGCGTCGCCATCTCGAGAGGTCCTGGGTTCGATCCCCAGTGGAGGCAAGTGTTTGGGTTATGAATTTTCAGACATTTGTTCTCCAGTCTTGGATGTTCATTATATATGTATTATATTATGTATATTCTCAATAATTATATGTATTTATCTATTAAATATATTTGTCCGTCGTTTAGTATCCGTAACACAAGCAACATTAAGTTGCTTAAAATGGGACTAGTTGATAGGTGTGAATGTGTGAGGATATTTATTTATTTGTCCGAGGTCCGAAGATATAAATGTGTGTATAATCGCAGGTAAATGCGCGCCCGTGTCGCTGGGCGGGGCGGCGTCTGTGGGCGCGGTGCGGACGACGCTGCGGGGACACGGCCTCTGCCGCAACCTGCAGCCGCTCGAGCGCTTCAGCGAGTGCCGCGGCTCCTGCGACTCCGGCACGCTCTACAACAACGGTACGCCCCACACGCCCCACACTGCCGCAACCTGCAGCCGCTCGAGCGCTTCAGCGAGTGCCGCGGCTCCTGCGACTCCGGCACGCTCTACAACAACGGTACGCCCCACACGCCCCACACTGCCGCAACCTGCAGCCGCTCGAGCGCTTCAGCGAGTGCCGCGGCTCCTGCGACTCCGGCACGCTCTACAACAACGGTACGCCCCACACGCCCCACACTGCCGCAACCTGCAGCCGCTCGAGCGCTTCAGCGAGTGCCGCGGCTCCTGCGACTCCGGCACGCTCTACAACAACGGTACGCCCCACACGCCCCACACTGCCGCAACCTGCAGCCGCTCGAGCGCTTCAGCGAGTGCCGCGGCTCCTGCGACTCCGGCACGCTCTACAACAACGGTACGCCCCACACGCCCCACACTGCCGCAACCTGCAGCCGCTCGAGCGCTTCAGCGAGTGCCGCGGCTCCTGCGACTCCGGCACGCTCTACAACAACGGTACGCCCCACACGCCCCACACTGCCGCAACCTGCAGCCGCTCGAGCGCTTCAGCGAGTGCCGCGGCTCCTGCGACTCCGGCACGCTCTACAACAACGGTACGCCCCACACGCCCCACACTGCCGCAACCTGCAGCCGCTCGAGCGCTTCAGCGAGTGCCGCGGCTCCTGCGACTCCGGCACGCTCTACAACAACGGTACGCCCCACACGCCCCACACTGCCGCAACCTGCAGCCGCTCGAGCGCTTCAGCGAGTGCCGCGGCTCCTGCGACTCCGGCACGCTCTACAACAACGGTACGCCCCACACGCCCCACACTGCCGCAACCTGCAGCCGCTCGAGCGCTTCAGCGAGTGCCGCGGCTCCTGCGACTCCGGCACGCTCTACAACAACGGTACGCCCCACACGCCCCACACTGCCGCAACCTGCAGCCGCTCGAGCGCTTCAGCGAGTGCCGCGGCTCCTGCGACTCCTCCTTTTTTTATCATCTGTTTGTACGGGCTACTCCGAAACGGCTGGATTTCAATGAAATTTTGCATGGTGATACCTTATATCCCAGATTAACCTTAGATACTTTTTATTCCGTTAAATTAAAGGGTGGGATAGTTAATAAACCCGTAACCACATGTACAACACCCGTATGTACATTAATACTGTATGTACATGTAAAGCTGAACAGTTTGTTTGTTTGTATACTGTTGAATTTTGTACTGTTACTGTTTTATTTCCATAGACAATTATTATAATACTGTATTACAATTTATTTCAGTATCAATTTATTATATTGTAAAATAGTGACATGCCTAATGTAACGTCTATGTTATAATGTGGTCAATAAATGATTATAGCTAGTAATATAATAAAACTCTAGTAATAATCATATCAGAGCTTTTTCCGTGGTGAAAGAAAGGATTAACAACGATGACAATCTCCATAGATCATACAGTCGAAACAGTCCTATAAAAGAATAACAATAATATTCATTGCCGATTATTTTACTTTTCATCCCGTATACCGATTCGAAAGGAGTCGCTTTGTTCCTCAATAAGTGGGAGCAAAGTAGCTCTTTTCTGTAAAGAACTTTTCAACGGGCGGGAAAGAGATTGAACATGTATCATTCATAGAAACCGAACACGAATTGTACGAATTACTGACTGGTAAAAATGAGAAATGAGTGTTTATTAATGTGAAATGTGTGGAATTATTGAAATGAGGGAATGAGTCAAATGAGTGACCCTCTTAAATTTATTTTCTCATAGAACGGGGATGAAAAGTATTACGTCTAACTCGAGATCAAACTATTTTTGACCTCGAGCGATGTACTACGATATTCTATTCTAGAATCCTTCGCTTCGCTCGTGATCTAAACTAGCGCCCTCGCCGTAAAAATTCTACTTTGCTCCCATGTTATACAATCTACTATTTATTCCGCCTTTTCTATTGGACGTAGAAACGTGAAATGTATTCTGATCGACACGTTGGAAATAATTTGTATACACTCAACGTATTGGGGATGATAGGTAGATGATACAAATCTAGGTAGATGATACTTAACGACCTCCGTGGTCGAGTGGTCAGTACGCCGGTCTCAAGGCGTCGCCATCTCGAGAGGTTCTGGGTTCGATCTCCGGTGGGGGCAAATGTTTGGGTGATGAATTTTCAGGCATTTGTTCTCCAGTCTTGGATGTTTATATATATTTATCTATATTCAACATATTTATATGTATTTATCTATTAAATATATTTATCCGTCATCTAGTGTTCGTAACACAAGCAGCATTAGTTGCTTAAAATGGGGCTAGTTGATAGGTGTGAATGTATGAAGATATTTTATTCTTAATTTTTATTTTATATGATACAAAAAAACTCAAATCTTAGTAGATCCAAAAAAAATCTTAAATATCGGACATGCACTAAAATAAATATAGGTTATCTAAGTTTGAATACCATTTTTCTTTATTTTGTGTGCAAAATGAGTTTAAAATGACTGTTTTTTATATTTGATATTTCCTTCTTCCCTGCCCTAAGATTATTCTGTTCGTTGAATGGCGAGAGTGAAGCGTCCTGTAATAATGGTTATCTCGTGAGCAGTGACGGGCAGCCACGAGTCGTCGTGCGAGTGCTGCCAGGCCGTGAAGTACCGGTCGGTGGACGTGTGGGTGACGTGCGCCGACGGGCACCGCGCCCTGCACCGGGTCGCCTCGCCCGCCAGGTGCGCCTGCACGCGCTGCGGGGACACGCTGAGCGGTAGGTCCACCATGTCTAACTTACAACCTATATTTGAATGGTTCAAGTATACTCGCTATCTTTAAATAATGTAAGCGAGGTTGTTGGTAAATTAAATTTTACCTCTATAAGGCAGATGCGAATGGGAACGTCCAACTTTTCCAGTCGGTTGACAGCCTACGCTAACTATCTTGATAAACTTTGGGGTGTTCAGTGCAAAGAAGAACCAGGCCTAATCCAGCTTTTACTTACCGACCGATATTTGAGACGCATTGGTGGTATACCCGTAGTCAAGATAAGTAATTCGTTTTAGTAATGAAATGCTTGCGGTAAGTACAGTCGCAGAAAGTGAGCATCTCATGTGTTTTGGACCAAAACAACTAAGACATTAGTATGGTATGTGAGATAGTGAGTCAGAACATAAGTACATTACTTTTATTACAAGGGAATTGAAGGTGGCTGAATTATGAGTCGTTTGGTAGCGGCTCATTAAAAAAATAGTACCAAACCATCTCTTCCCTTGGGTGTCGTAAAAGGCGACTAATGGACTTAGAACTGCTCAACCATCCAATATCTTATAGCGTGCAGTGCAGTCTCTGCTTGGTGAAGCGCGGACTATGGCAATAGACTGCTTTTGCAGTGCTTTTGCCTAGTCTCCGACTCACCCTTAGTGGATATTAGTCGTGATAATATGTATGTACGAAATTATGAAAATGAAATAATTAAAAAATCAATGGGCTCGCCCACTGAAGAGACCTAAAAATATCAGTCTAAATGTGGGTGTTACCGCGTCGGTATTATAACCCTTCATGGATATAAGAATGAGGATCTGTTGTCTAATAAAGTTGTAGATTTACTTAAGTAATTTTACTAAAACTAGTATAACCATTTTCAGGCATCAAGAATGGAGGCACTAAGAACGGAAGCACCAAGAGCGGGGGTACCAAGACAGCCAAGGTGTACGACTACGACCTGCCCGCCATCTACCAACGCATGGGCGAGACCGAGGAACCCTATATAAATATAGAACCTAAATAAAATTACTTACATAAACACACTGCTATATCAAGGTATTACTGAAATTAATAAATATATTATGACAGAAAAATCAACTTACGCTGTTAACTTACCAAAGATTAGACGTAAGGAATGCAAGAAATAATACTCAATGAAATTGATCACATCGAATTATATTTTTGTAAATATTCAATAAATACTGACATATGCAATCAATGGTTTTATTAACAATCATGTAACAAATATTAAGGATCACTCGAAAAGATTCCATAGCGTATAAATTTAGGATTTACTTTGAAAATAAACCCTTATTATTAACACCGATAGGTCTGCAACTAGACAAACCCTGTGGCACAATAAAATTTCTTAAAGATACTGTTATTATTATGATTAAAATACGTATTTCTACTACTTGGAACTCAAAAACGAACAGTCCATTTTAAAATTAAATGCAGTTTGGAAGATTGGAAGGACAAAGACAAGACACACACAATGTTCAACAAATTGTCATGGAATATGAATAAGTAAACCATTGTTTAAGGTTGCCGGAAGTATCTTTCCCTTTTAGATACATAATTTTATATTACAGATTTACGAAGAAAAGAAAAAGGTTTACATCATTAAGAATATAATAAAAACAGAAAGGCTAATATGTAAATAACAGGAAATAAATTATTAGTATATCTTTCGTTGCAATTTGATGGCAACCCTGTATTTTTTTTTTGGTAAATTTTACAACTGAGCGTTTCGAAAAGTTCAATATAATTGGGTTTGTGTATTTATTATCATAGCACGTCGGTATATTAGCAATAATATAATTAACACAAAATTAAAAAGAATTAAAAATTGGCTAATATAGGTTGTTTACTTTAAAACATTTATATCATCTTGGCAATGCCCATTATTTTCAACATATTCAAATCTATATCTTCTCCGTTTCAGTTAATACCAACCCTCTTAGCATGAACACTGCAATATGGTATTTAACAGGTTTTTATCACGTTCAACTGTCAAAGTACTGTAGAATTTGATTATCGGGCATGATTAAAACGCGATAAATAAATCGCGCTGCTCATGTTACTAAGGCTGGGTTCAGGAAGTCCATTATATTATATATTAAAAATAAAAGTTACGCTCAACATAGTTTTGACCAAAAGTTAAAAATTTGTTTTGTGTAACAATATTCTGTCAAACCCACTAAACAATCAGTGGTCACTTTATAATCAGTGGTCGAGATAAATTCATAGCGTAACTGTATCACCTTTAAGTCTTGTAAATATTAATTACGTTACGATGTCAGTTCGTCTCGCTCCTGATCGTCTTCCTCTTGCTCTCTTTGGTCTTCCTCTTTCTGTTTCTGTTTTTTAACCATTTCTGATAAGTATTTACACCTCTGCATACACTCCTCCTGTAATAATCGAAAGAGAAAATAAAATTATCTCCTGACATTTACAACTAAAAGTTAACAGCTAAAAACAGCTATTTTGACAGTAATCGTAACGAGCATTAATATATTTCTATTCTGGGTACTTTGTCATTTTGACATCACTGTCGTCTAGTGCCACAACAGCAAATATTTTACTAAAACCGTAGAATGACAAGGTACTAAAATGGTAACATGTTTATGCTCGTTGCTGAACGATGGATAAAGAGGTCTTCGATAAAGATGTTCAGATTTTTCGAGCGTTCAAAAATATGCGTACACGATACCATCGCCTCATAACATAATTTTGATGAGATCATTACATAAAGGTGTTACTAGACCAATCGATCGATCGTCGATCGAAGGCGTCGATCGATGTTTCGACTCTCATGGTAGCTGTAATTGATCGACGGATACCTATCGTTCGACTAACCAATCAATCGATTCCAGCCGTCGACGTTGATCGATAGGTCTGGTAGCATTAAATTTATTTTCTTAAATATATATAGCTATCGATTGACGTCGATTTATCTATTTTACCATTGATCCATGTCATCGATCGACGGTCGATTGATAAGTCTGGTAGAAACTATCGATCGACGTCGATTAATTGATTCTACCATCGATTAATGCTCTCGATTTTGTCGTTTTGTGAGGCGGTAAAATGGCCGCAATAATTATACTGCTGCAAAGTAACGCCGTTCACATTACTCCAATAGTACGCAACTACAGAAAATGTCTCTTGCAAGGCTTGATAGGATTTAGATTTTAATAATTATTCTACATTTTTAGAAGTTAATTTGATTCATCCTAAAAATTAGACTCCCAATATTATTACGTCTGCGCATTATTGTGAGGCATTTGTTTAGTATTATGACACGTCATCCCTATATACTGGTTACAATGAATAAAAATTGAATCGTTGTCCGTTGCATCTTGTAAAGTATACGACTCTGTTATATACCTATTTTTAAACCTTCCATGTTGACGAAGTGACGAAGCGCGTAAAACGTACTTAATTAAAACATGCTGCAAATGTCAAATCTGGTAATATTTTACTGCATAGACGCGCAGAGAACCCGCGCGCTATAATTATCATGTGAAAAGGCGTATGATTTTTTTGAGTAAAATTTCCCTTTCTGGGAAGGCAAAGGGATCTAAGCCCATACAGACTCGTCTTTCGTAATTGAGTTGAAATGCAAGTGTAATACATTTCAATTTGGCGCCAAATGGTCGACGTTAGACACAGTGGTGCTATATATTTGTCCGTCATCTGGTATCCGTAACACAAGCAGCATTTAGTTGCTTAAAATGGGACTAGTTGATAGGTGTGAATGTCTGAGGATATTTA
Organism: Parapoynx stratiotata; assembly: GCA_910589355.1. Lineage (NCBI taxonomy): Eukaryota > Metazoa > Arthropoda > Insecta > Lepidoptera > Crambidae > Parapoynx > Parapoynx stratiotata. The sequence continues at coordinate 2,677,795 of OU342463.1, forward strand.
TTTATTTATTTCGATGAGGTGGATTACCACGATAAAAAACTCATCACTTTTCACACCACTCAACGCTTATTTAATGATCCTCCACATCGCACATCATCATAGACACTCATTACACAAAAATATACTGATTGAACGAAACAATGTCCACTCCGAAACTATATTAGTCCTGTCACGGTCGCCATAATGTAAAGGTTCGATAGAGCCCGAATTTGTGTACACCTTAGATCTTCAAATAAATAAAACTTATGAAGATAAACACAAAAATATTTTCAAAGAAAAAATTACATACAATGACAACTAAAACCAAAAAATCAATATTGACGTCTTCTTAAATTAAAAATCTACATTACTAAATATGGCAGCCAGCCTGCCAGACATCCTCAATCACGTCCGCCATAGTGAAATGCCGCCAGAAAGTCCAAAAGGCCTAAGAGATATGTGGGGTGGTGACCTTGGTCTTGTCGGGCACGGCGGCTGCGATGCGCTGCCAGCGGTCGCCGGCGCCGCCCTTGGGGTGCCGCGCCAGCGCCGCCTCCAGCGCCCGCTGCTGCGCCTGCGACCAGCTGCCGCCCGCGCACTCCTCCGGCTTGCGGGTCTTCACCTGCACCGACCCACCACGTTAGCGTCACGAGGGACCAATCAAGTAGACGACGAGAACAATCAATAATACTGATGTATGAAATTAGGTTAAAATGTTAAACTGCTTGTATAACTTAGGTATGATATGACACTCATCTATGTATATGTTACAGGTAGCTAAAAGATGTGGTTAACCTTACCCGGGTTTACCTAGTATTACCCAAACATTTTGGGTAACCCATCCCATCCCTACCCAACCCATCTCTTCCCTTGGGTGTCGTAAAAGGCGACTAATGAACTTAGAACTGCATAACATCTAATAGCATATAGCGGCGAGGGGCTCACCACCTGTCAAGCTGAGTGCAGTCACTGCTTGGTGAAGCGCGGACTTTGGCAGTGGGTTGCTTTTGCGGTGCTTTTGCCGAGTCTCTTACAAACCCTTAGGGGATAATAGTCGTGAATATATGTATGTATTTTGGGTAAAGTTTAAAAAATATGTGAAATGACTTTTTATTCGGAATTTACCCATTCTTACCTATCTCTACCCAACTCTGAATGGGTAATGTTGGGTGTCGCATCGTACTCTTTAGCAGTAAATGACTCTCAAAAGGAAGAAAGTCTTCCACCTGTCAAATGTGTATACATATTTAGCACGTGAGTATCCCTAGCTAACAAATAAAGAGCATACCTTCTTGGGCGGCTCGGGCTCCGGCGGCTCGGCGGGCTCTTGGCCGGGTATCTTGTAGCAGTTGTCCTTGAGCTTGGCGGCCATGTGCGTGACCTCGGGCACGCTGCGGCGCATGGCGTCGGCGATGCGCTCCCAGCGCTCGCTCGCGCCGCCCGGGTACTTCTTCACCAGGCGCACCAGCTCCGCGAGGTCGTCGTCCGTCCACAGACCGCCCGATATCACGGGTGGCGCCTGTTTACAAGCGTTCATTGTGGATGTGAGGAAAAACAAACATTTTATATAGTAAAACGACGAAAAATCTTACGAATACTGTCTATTTTAACACTAGAATTTTAGAAGTCTTTAGCGTCTTTTCAAAGGCAATAAGCAGAGCACAGAACATAAAAGTATGCAATAGCTATAACTATAGGGAAATAAGGGTGACGTCGTGTTCACCATTTTGGGGGACGCTTTCTTTTATACAAACCTATACTACTGTCAACCAATTTAAGAACAGACTAGATAAACACGTCGCAATATAATAATAGGATACAGGCGACCATTATTATTGTACTCTTTATTGCCAAAATAAAAACAAGTTACATAAAAATAAAAACAACACAGTGTATGCAATGGGCGGGTTTATCCAGACCATCAGTTGTTTCAAATGATTGATTCTGTATGCAAAAAGAGTCCACCAAAGATGGCGTCCTAATACTTTGGCTGACTTTGACAAGATTTTGTATACATAGCATTGGTTGGATAGTTATAAGTAATGATCATAAGAGTGTACAGACCGGCGGACGCAGCGGCACGAGGCGGGGCGCGTCGGGCGGCGCTTCGGCGGCGTCGAGCAGGCAGTGGTCCCGCGCCGGCGGCTCGAAGCCGCGCCGCCGCCGCGCGCCCCCCGCCGCCCGCGCCTCCGCCAGCGCCGCCTCGCGCTCCGCCCTCGCACGCTCCTCCTCTTCTTCCCTGGATCACGACATACTGGCTCAGCCACTAATACGGGGTCAACGACCATCTTGAATTATCTCAAACGGAGAGTGAATTGATTTGTCGTTTCCTTCGGGTCTAACTCAGAGTTATACCTGCCCCTTTGGGGGAAAAGGCGTGATGATATGGTATGTATTTATAAATAATCAAATAAATATAAATGGGTCAATACGTAACCAATCAATATAATAAAAATTTTGTACAAAAAATCTGCATGCTGAAATGAAAATGTGGAATATTTGTTTATTCAGCTTGTGTACATTATTTTATGTGAGTATCATTTCAGCACATCTTCATATTGCACTACAGTTGATGCAACTGTGCAAACTATGTAATTTGTATTTATTTAAATATACTTACTTAGTGATCAATATACTGATATCTTATTTAAATCTTTTGACATAAAGCATAATGACAGTTGTTCTAAATCTTTTATTTAGAGCAGATGCCAAAGGAAGTTGAGTGTGCTAAATTTGAGAACCCAAAGGGGTTGGATAAAAAAATGGACCAAGTAATCTCTTGGACAGAGTCATATTCACATTCAGATTAATAATCTGCAACTTTTCTGAGTTCAATAACTATTTACAGAATGTGGCCCTCATATTTTGCACACTCAAGTACCTATGGTGCCTGCTCTAATTAAAACTAGCTCCATAACTGCAATTAATAAACATGTAATAAGAAATATTATCTAAATAGTGCAACATTAACAACTTACTTCTTCTTCAGTCTCAGAGCTTCTTCCTCCTTCTCTTTCATAACCTTCCTAATCTCTATAATGTTTCTTGGGAGAACTGCAATAGTCCACCATATAAACTTTGGTATTTGAAAAGGTAATGTATCCTTTATGCTTGGTTTTGGAAGCTGTTCCAAGATCTCAGCCAGCCCGGCATCAAACCCTGATTTCTTTGAATGCTTTTTACCTCTGCTGTTTAGAATTTGTTCCTTAAATAATAGATATTAGATATTAAGGTAAGGTAAGTAAGACAATTTTGAATCACAAAATTTATCAGTGAATTAGAAAAATATATCGATGAACTTACTGCTGTATATCTTTTCTCTGCATATGCAGCCCAGCCAACAAGATATTGTCCAAATGTTATGATGATAAATAGAATAAGGGAACCCTCAGCAAGTCCCATTTTCCTCACATGCCGATAATAGTAGACAGCAGATCGCCAATTTGGTAGACCATTTTTAAGTACATCGTTGTACCTAAGAAATAAAAAATATACTGAAGACTAGTCACTACTGAGCCATTGCATATGCCATTAACATCTATTATTTATATGTAAATTTAAAGGCTTGTCACATTCTTTGAATTTTGATATTTAAATGGATATTGATATTAATTACAACACACTTTTTAATTTGTGAAATAAAATTGTGAATTGAACCTTACATTTTCATTTGGTTTAATATGAATAAAAAAATATTCGCATATATCATTATTATACTTACTTCTCTCTCTTTACAGGATCCTTAAGTATATTATGGACCGACACCAAATTTCTGAACTGGACATCGGCATCAGGAGAGTCATTCTTATCTGGATGCAATTTCAATGTCAGCTTTTTGAAAGCCGATTTAATTTGGGCTGGTGCTGCATCCTGAAGGACAAATATACTTTAAAATTAATGCAATCCCAGAATGTTTGACTTTTATCCTGTTGTATTAGAGAGCAATCATGATTTACTAGCAAATATATTCAGGTTGGAATCTTGGGAAAGGATCCTCTTGACTATAATGATAAAACCGGCGCATACTCACCTGTGGAACTCCCATAAGTTCATAAAAATTTTGGTTTACTTCGTCAACAGCGTCAAATACTTCTAAATCCCCGTCATCCCATGCATTTGCTGATATTAATAATGTAAAGAAAATTATCAATGTTGAACGCATGTTGTTAAAATTTTCTAAAGGTAACTTAATTCAGAAAGGAATCTTTAAATCATTTTCAAAGTAAAATCTTGAGCTTGTAGATTCCTGACACCTCACCATCAGGCAATCTGACATTGATGGACGTGACATATAACTATTGTCATTTAAATGTCATTGTCATAGATGTGCCAAATAATGTCCCCGTGGATACCAGAAAAACGGAAAACTTTCTAAGCGGAAAACTATTCCAATCCTATACGATAAGAAATTTAAGCTCACAATCACAGGGTTATTTAGTGGATTGTAAAAGAAGAACTTTTTCAATCTGAAGATTTGGCTGTATAGATTTGACCCTATGCCTTATAAATTTTTAACACAAACTTAAGCAAAGGTGTTAAATTCAAATTTGCGAATTAAATAGTTTATTTAAATAACAGAAATTAATTTATTCCTCAACGTTTAGCCTCTCAGAAATGGTCAGGAAATCAGAGACAATAGAAACATATATTCTTTAAGTTCTGGTCATCTATTCAAGACCCGACCATGGCGAAGGTAGCGTTATAGTTTGTATATATATTTATCGTAGTTCGTTGCTGTTTGTGTGGAGCTTTGTTTTCGATATAGAAAGCTAAAGCATACTTACCACGACGCTACCGAGCTCCTCTAATGTATTTCCAAAAAAATACACAACCGTGTAATTTAAATAATAATTGATTATGATAAAACTAAGCACAGATTGATATTATGTTCGCATGAATACAGGACACAATGATAAAATTTAATAATAATACACTTAAATTGATAAAATACATTATAAATATTTTAAATTGCATACAGGACGGAAGGTTCCGAAAACAATGCTAGTATTGAAAAACGGAAGAACCTTTTCCAATTCCTTTTTTATTATCCTATTATTACGGCTACATCTTGCAAACATTCCGTAGCACTGAACCACTGACATAAGAATAAATATTACAAATATACAGATATATCACTTCAAAAACAATGTTAATAAATTAAGAAGTTTAACCTAATCGATGACAAGTTTCTCCAGTTGCTTTTCATAATTAAATTTTAATATTTTCTGCAAACCATACTAATCTGTAACGCTACGGACGAGAGCTTCAATTCCTCTGACTTTTTAATTATACTTTTTTTATTCATCAATCTGCAGGTTGCCTGCCCAACGAAGGATGATAGGATTTGTTGCTGTTTGTGTGGAACTCTGGACTCGAGTTAGAGTGAGACTTTCGTGCCTGCTACATTAAAGGTGGTAGAATCGTAGGATGAACTTAGCGTAGACCTATTTAGTTCCTTAAAAAGAGTAACGATGGTAGAAAAATTAATTGGAGGTAATTAGCACAGGCTGTAATTAGAACATTCCACACGGGTTTGACAAGGGTCTAATATGGATATACATGTGCGTGCGACTGTCTCATTTGGTATCGTACGTAAAATAATAAATCATTTAACATTTTGTTGATACGTAGAAGAATAAACGTTTACAAAGTTAAAACATTCAGTGATGTAAAACCTTTCGTTTCGATAGGTTTCAAAAGAACTATATATCTCACTCAGATATCTATGCAAACACTCAACCCTACTTTCGCCGATATCATGCTGTGTCTAAAATTTATACGTAACATAAACGCAACCTCATACATAACCGACTTATTTGCTGTTTACATTTTCTTTTGAATACCGACATAAGTGTTCTTTATTCAAACAAACTCTGCACAAAAATGATTTCTACGTTCTTGTGTTAAAGGCTACGACATGCCGCGCCACCCGTACACGGGTGCAAAATTATTTTTGCGAGACTGTGCCGCTGTCCAGTGCAAATAGATTCCGCTTCACGAAGGCTTTACGTTTCCGTTCGCTGAAAGTGGAGAGGGGGATAGGGGATCTGTGTAAATTGGTCTTGTAAGTACAGCGGTGTGTCAGTCAGTTCCGCGCGACCCTCCGGGAGAGACAGACGCGGGGATGCGGCGATGCTCCCGACGTGAAGCCACTCCACGGGGGGCGTGCAAGGTGCAAATGCACCTTGCTCTGGGGACCAGGTGTGCCAAATGATTTGAGAGGACCCATGCCCGGCCGCGCGGTGCTCCTAGAAATAACAATGTTTTTCGCCTTATTCGCTTTGTCAATGCTCGGATTCTTTATTATAAAACCAGTGCCAGTAAGTAATTTTTGTTGTAACACGATCCTTTTGTAATTTTTATATAGGCATTACTACAATTTCATTAATAATGTTTAATTAAAACATATAGGTAAATGTCTTTTAAAATAATGAAAGAAATAAACAGGAACAATAGTCACGTTTATTGAATTAACAAAATGCCGCATTATTTTTGAATACACGTTGTGGACTACGAAGTATTTACATTACATAAAAATGGCTTCCTTAACACTATAAAACATATAACAAGATACAAACTATAAAACATAGCAAGCAATCCACAATTTGAGGCTTTTACAAGACTTTTCTTGAATAATATGGTAGGAATTCAAAGTTGGTATGGTTTTGCATCGTTTGACATTAAATATCGATCGGAAACAAAACATGCGCTGTGATGAGCCCGGCGTGGTTTTCCCGCGTAAATTCCGGTGCTACGAGTAGCCAGTTAGCTTTGCTCGTAAGAAATATACCTATTTTTGTTTTCTATTTAAACTCACTTGTCGTTTATTATCTGTTAGGCACAAAGCGCTGTAGTCAGTAGGTAGGTATTAATCAAATGGTATTTACTGCAAACAATACAAAAAAACATATTTATAGTATTAAAAACTTTAAGTAGAAAAAACACATTATCACTGTATGAGACACTCATCCTTTTATTTGATAAGTCTTGTCATTATTTCCATTCAATATAAAGAGAGCTTTTAACGGCGTTTCTCGTGTTTCTCCATGAGGAAGGCTGCCCAGCAGTTCTTCGTCTATATTCGGTTTTGCATTAGTTTTGAACACTCTTCAGAGTTCAAAAAGATACACTAACACATCAGTTACCTATCATGGAAATTCTCTCTATTCAAAGTCGGTCACCACCTGTCACGCTGAGTGCAGTCTGCATGGTGAAGCGTGGACTATGGCAATGGACTGCTTTTGCCTAATCTCTGACTAACTAATGAGGATCACTAATGAGGATCGTGGTATTGACGAGACGTTGCAGTAGGCTCCTCCATTTGTTCCGGTCCTCGGCTTGCTGGAGAGCCTGGGACGTCGGCATCTTAAGCTCTTCCGATACCTGGTCAGAAAAGCGTTTCGGCTTCTTCCCCTCGGCTCTGCTCTTGCACTCCACATTGCCAGTAACTTTAGGCTTCTCCAAGATGTCTGTGCTCTGGCGGGCGACGTGTCCGAAGTATTGGAGAATCATAGAAATATTGTTGATACGCGTTGATGGACATTACAGGAAGAAAAAAAATAGGATTTGTTTTACTTTTAAAGCATGTTATATCTACGTGTGCTTCCAGTGAACACAACAAACTGCATTGTCATTCTTTTATTCTTGCATTTTGTTTGTATTGCTCTCTTAGAGCAACGCGGGCCTTCCGTCTATTGCTCTTAATGGTGTTTTCTATGCTGTCTGTCCCCTAACAAAAATATGAGTACTGTAACGAGGCGCCATAGCTATATTAGCGCCACGTTGCTGTCATTGCGCTCTTCTCTGGCCATTTTTCTCTTGGTTGCCGATTTTAAATTTGCTGTCTGTCTCTTTTTATTTGTTTTGTTCTCGAAGCTCATTCTTACGAGAGTCAGTGCGTAGAGTGGTTGACTCCCTTCTAACAATAATTGTATATATTTATAAAGCGAATCAATTTTTATAAGCTGAGACAAAGTTACAACAAACCACATTATCAGTTCCTAATTTATAACAAAGACTATATGTTTCTCTAAGGCACTATTGTAAGTAGCCCTACCCTTTTATAATATATTAAGTGTTAAATGTGAAATTATTTTGTGTTCAGTGTAATTTACCTTTTTTTATATAAATACAAAACATAAGTGACGACCCAACTGCATTTTCTTTATCCCCGGCTTCACCCCGTCACAGTACTAACAACTCCTAGTGGTTTTAATTTAAAACAGCACGACAAAAATAATAAATCGCAAACTCAAAAGCTTGTAAAAATAAAAACGCAAAACGCTTTTCGCAGTAGCTTGCTGCCTATAAAACCGATGTTTGCTCTCCGATGACGTCATAATGTTGCTCCAATGTATAATTTGTGTTAGATTCTGTTCTGATTCTGACTGTCTCGTTTACTCGCTGGGTCGTCTACCGATTCGGGTCAAAAAAATAGGCCATTGCAGAAAAGTCACGTACACATTATTGAAAAGCCAGAACTAGCCGTCATAGCATGTAAAATATACATAAAAAAGAAGAAACCTTACTCTTATGATGTTACCTAAGGTTGAGGTAGTCCGCCTAGGTTGCTTTGAATTATGTTTTGTATTTTTGTGTCTTCTCTGTCTGTTCGTCTGTTTGTACGGGCTAATCTCCGAAATGGCTGGACCGATTTCAATGAAATTTCGCATGGTGATACCTAATATTCCTGGTCAACATCTTAGATACTCTTTATTACGGAAATCTAAAGGGTTCCCGTGGGATAGTTAAAAAACCAGTAACTGCAAACGAAGTTACGGGCAACAGATAGTCTATATATATATATTATTTCGAAGTACCTTCTTAGATTATTACGCAAGACACGTATATTTTATTTCTAAAGCTGGTAGGCGGGCGGTTGCCATGGTTACCGACCTGGCGTGCACTGTGTACTGTACTACCTAACGAGGGGTCAACCACCGTTCTGTTAAATGCACCTTCTCTTTATCGATTGAAAATGAATTCTAGGTTTGTTTGACGAACCCCCTAAGTGTCAAGGCAATTTCCCTGTAAAAAATCACAAATAAGAGAACGTATTCATAGCTAATGTAAGCTAGAGATTCTTGATCGCACAGACAAACTGTGTAAATAGTTTTGTGGGACTTCTGTATTTATTTTTGTAAACCAATGTTTGTTTAATAAAATAAATAAATAAAATAATAGCTGTGTATTTAAATCTACTCATTTTTTACTTGCATAATTGAAACACCGATTTGCATAATTATAGTTCAATAATGAAAATATAAAGCAATTACCTACGACAGAAAAATCGGAGGAAGTCGCAGTAAAATTTTTGGACTTTTGGAACTACTGCGTGCAAATTTATGCGGAATTCACTATTGTTATTATGACAAGTTATAAAGTTATGGCTACAATTCACTTAGCAGTACCTACCTAGCGATTAAAAAGTACTTAGAGTTTTAAAATTAATATATTTCCCCGCAAATACTTTGCTGTTGAAATAAACTTTGCGAGCTTATAGGCACTAAAGATCTGTATGTAAGGTATCCTTACCATCAGTAAGGTCTGTATTTTTTCGATTAACCTTGTCCAGATAATACATAGGTAGTTACATATTTATAGTATATAGTTACCTTATAATCATAGAAGTGAAATTATGAAGTAATATTAGATCCGTGTGGGAGGTATCCTTACCTTCAGTAAGGTCTGTATTTTCCGATTAACCTTATCCAGATAATATATAGGTAGTTATATATTTATAGTTACCTTATAATCGTACCTAAAAGTAATATTATGCTCCGCATTAAATAGTTTAGAATATATTTAGGATTTATCCTTCAAAATTTTTAACATGGCTGATGTTAAAGCGGAAAAAAAATTCCCTTTTCCCGACATTCCCGTCACGTCGGTCATTAGAAGTGAATATTAATCACCTCCCGTTCATTTCAGGTAACCTGGTTAGGTTATTAATGAAAATGAGTGGAAGATATAAAAACATTTAAATGGACTAGGCTATCTAATTAGTCTGAGTGATTTTATTGCTTGCTTTAGGCACAAAATTTGATTATTTGTTCTGTGCTAAAACATAGAAATTTTAATTAAATAAAACAATACACATATGTATACTTCATAAGCTTACATCACCTTCAACAACAAACAATGCAATGAACTTAACAAACCAAGGACAATGAACCATACAAACCACAAAAGGCTTACAAAATACAAATCAAGCGTGGAATTGGATGCGATAGCTCAGTTTATTGTGTGCCCTTCCCACATCTCATACACATTACACACCAGGCTATGAATGTTTTTTAACATAAGCAAAGTACGTTCCTATTGGCATTCCCAAACAAACCGTTAAACCAAAACGCTGTTCATACATTCACTGAATGCCTCGCGTCGAGCAGATAGCAAACGCGGAACGTGTCTTTTGAGTGTAAAGCTTCCGACAGCCATACACTTCTTACTAAACTCGCCCCCGCTTTGACAGCCCAATGGCATCTAGATTGAAATGAAAAGCTTCAAGGCAGTATATAGATAGAAACATTTATTGCTAACAAAGAGATGCAGCACAAAACAAACGTGAAAAGGGATTTTCAAGTCTTTTCATTTAACCTCTGAATAACTTCAATGAGAAAATTTTAAAAGGTCGTTTAATCTTGATGAGCTTTTTATTGTTGGGACGTGGACGGATCTGGTTTCGAGGTTTTTTCTGGATCTTTCATTAATGGTATTCGGCAGGCTAACTCTAAAAAAAGATTCGCCACCCTGCCTGGTCTTACTCGCGCGTAATACACACAGAAGTTAATTAACACGTTTGTCGGCTAGGATTCCGCAACTCGACGACCAAGCGCCTCTTCTGTGTATAAATAAGTAGTTAACTAAACTACGATAATTGTTCTATTGTCCAGTGCGTCGGGTCCAGCGTGTGTAGCGACGGGCGGCTGTGCCCGGGTGGCTGGCAGTGCTGCGAGCTGGGATGCTGCGCCGGCGCCGCTGCCACGACGCCCGCGCGCCGCGACGACGACCCCTACAAGGAGGCGCCCTACCCGTACCCATGGTACGCGCAGTGGTAAGAAATTGTTTTCACACACGTAAAACTTTATAGAGTAAAGTACAAGTAGAGTGCATCAGAATGAAGTTGTGTCTCTTCTGAGTATTTTTTTTCCATTGAGTACTCATAGTGAAATCATGTCCATCAGATCTAACAGCGACAACTTAGGAATAGAAAATACACCAAAAATAAACTATAAAGAATAAACTAAAATTGTTTTCGTAAAAAGCTTCAATCAAAATCTTATATAACAAATAATAGGTTACACGTCTATGGCTACACGGCTACGGATATACGTCTGCGGCTACAAATACACGGCGTCGTCTACAAGGCTTCGGCTAGATGGCTACGGCTACAACTACCCAGCTACAGCTACACGTCTACGGCTTCACGACTACGGATCCACAGCTACGGATCCACGTCTCAGGATCCACGTCTTTCCACGGCAACGTCTACACGTCTACGGATACACGGCTACGTCTACACATCTACGGATCCACGGCAATGTCTTCACGTCTACGGATACACAGCTACGGCCACAAGTCTACGGTTCCACGGCAACGCCTACACGTCTACGGATACACGGCTATGTCTACACGGCTTCGGCTAGGCTAGACGGCTATAGCTACACCGCTACCCGTGAACGGATACACGGTTACGCCTACACGGGTTACGGCTACACGGCTACGCCATCATGGCTACAGGTACATGGCTACGGCTTCACGGCAACAGATAAACAGCAACAGCTGTTCAGCAACAGCTACACGTCTACGGCTTTAGCTACATGAAAACGGCTAGAATACTAAGCCTACTTGGCTACGGCTTCGGCTACACAGCAATGTATAAACGGCTATGGCTACATGGCTACAGCCTCACGGCTACGGCCACACGGCTGCGAAGTCTACAGACGCTCGTATAGAGCATCTTGAGCGCTACTTACGTGTTAACAACCCTTTAAAAATCAAGAGCAAAATTTAACACATTATTAGTTACCAGCAAACGTGACGATATAGCCCCCCTGCTGCTTCCATCCAATATAACGCTTTCTCAATGACTTCTTTCAACCTTACTCACCACTGGGGCACCATAATTCCCAGTACGGTTAATTAGCTCTAATCATTTATAGGTGAACGACTTCTAGAGATAGTCAGACGCTCAAGAGTTGAGTGGCAAATCCCACTAATAGTCATTGAAATTAAATAAATTCTAAAACAATATGAGTCAGATCTACTGCTTAATTCCACAAGCTGCATAATTTCCAAAAAGCTTTTTATTAGTGTTGTAAAGCTTTTCTGAAAATAGTATAACTAATCGAAAATTCATCTCAGGTATGAATTTAACCATCGGTCGGGGTTTCCACCAGCGAGCGATGGGTTTCATTGACCTTTCTTAGTAAATCGCAGCCGGACTCCAGAAATAACTTAGAAGCCGTTTGTTTTATCGATCCCAATTATTTAATAATATCCTGTCCGTCCCTCCACTGTACGGCTTCGTTAATAATTCAATCAGTAAGTTTACTGAACTATTTCGACCCAACCCAAGGCTACAAACTATCCAATACAGTAAAACAGTTGTATAGATTGACCAGGAATATAAAACACCTCGCCATATTGCGGAAAATTGAGGTAGTAATTGTTTACATGAAGCGTTACTCAACAAATTTCACGAACATGGTAGATAGCGTTTTTGGCAGATGAAAGAAAAAGTAAAAATAAAACAAGGCTGTAATGGCTAAAATAAATCCGTTGTGGGTCTCCCGTGGCCCCTCAGCTTTAGTAAAATGGAGAAAACATTTACGACTTGCGGCGACAATAAATCCAGAAGAACTTTATGAAGACTGAAATAAAGTTGTAAATATTTTAAGAAGCTCAAAATATTTTACTATATGTCTAAGGATTCTGCGACTTCGTGGAGTTTAGATTCGGATATGATCGATTATAATATGCGATTGATCAAACACTCTCATCAAAAGTAGACGATAATTTGTTTCTGATTCGTCGTCTTTCAAAATTGGTTAGACGTAAGACCTATCAAAAAGTGCAACGCATTTGCAGTTCCTCAAATGCAGGCAGTGTAGTAGATGTCTATGGACGACGGTGATCACTTTCCATCAGGTGTACCGTGTCTGTCCCTTTCCTCTCATAAAAAAGTATCTAACCATAAATAACCCACCACTAAATATCTGTTATCACTGTGGAATAATCAAAGAAGAATATTTTTCAAAAATATTTTCCTCAATATATAATAAACACAGAAAATACAGTACGTAGTATTTTCAGAGCATTCCAGTAAAAAATATTATGGGCTCAAGCAGAGTATCATGATTCTGGTCACGTCTGACATTGACAAGGGTGCAGCCGCATTTGATAACTGAATAGACAAGATCCTTATCTAAACGAGTCCCAGTTCTAGTTCATTCAATCTGTCTTCTCGAAAATGCCAGTGGGTCATTCATTCACTTATTAATCTTCCTCGGTCAGTTTTTGGGTTGTGTGACAAACACGCTTCAAACACAAGAATGTCTTGGTGCGTACAGACTGGTGAAACGTAACATAGAATTCGTGTAGTGAGGACGCCATGCGCGCATGAACCGAGCACGCTACATGTGTGAACAGAGCATTTCAAAAGGCGCGCGCCACGATTCTTCATTTATTGGTTTTTTGAAAGAACGTTAGGTGTCCTTGTTGGCGAGAGGAATAAAAAGACGAGTTAAAATTGTGTGCTTTACTATCGCAAGACTAATAAAACCATACGAGAAGTAATAGAAAAACATGTCAAACTTAAATAAAAACAGATATTGTTCAAAATTCAAAAACTAGTAGGTAATAGACAAATTATCAAAGTTTTTGGCGGCCAGCTCTACGGCCGCAGACCAGTCCGCATCACGCCTCTATAGTCTAGTGAATCACACCACCGGGTGTTGAGCGGGAGCTCCGGGTTCAATTCCCCGTGTTTGGTTTGTGGTGGAGCTTCTAAGCCCGCCTGGCTAGCTACCTAAATTTGTCACCATAATAGTAATATTTTAAACATTGTTGTGTTCTGGCAATCAGAGGTAAGATAGCCAGTTCCTCAGTTGTTGAGGAGTTCAGGTCACCTTCGGCCTTATCGTCACTTACCAACAGGTGAGATGAAGGCCAAGAGCTTACCTGTCATATGTAAAAAGAAACACAAAGAGGCGCGGGGTGTGCTCGGGGCAGCAGCGTCCACCCTTGCACCAAACATGCAATGGAAGGTAGAATGTTACATTGCATGTTACGTTTATACGCACCATTACAGACTTTTTCGTAGACATTTTTCATAATTTAGAGAATAGATTGTCATTCAAGAGTGTTTGAAGTCACGTACTAGTGCAAAATTTTTTCTTTCTTATCTTGACCCTTGAGCAATCGTGGTGGCATCATGGTCCATTGCTTTTTTCATGTTTAAAGATCTGTGTGTGTATCCAAAAGCTGGGCATATTAGACAGGTATAAGGCAGCGCTATAGTTGGTTCGAAAACGTCATTACACTGTCCCTGGTGGCAACAAGTTCGTGCCTTATACATATAATAAAACTGAACAGCTGGTATTACATAAATAAGGGAAATCTGTATTTAACACCTTGTTATAGGTGTGACGTTGTTATGTGCTGAACCATCCCTTGGTTTTATATGCCACTACCATGAATCTACTATTTTACTATTCAAATACTGACTGAATTCCTTAATAAGGTATTTTTTCCCTTCCAGGTCTGTGCTTTTTCTCCTCGGCACGCTGGGCGGTATTTTGATTTGTTGCATCTGGTGCCTGCTGTTCAAGCGGTCGCAGGGCGTGTACATGTGCTCGCTGGCGTGCTGCGTGCGTCGGCCCACATCGGACCACGACTCGGCGGGCTCCATCTACCCGCCGCCGCACTACAGTCGCTGCGGGTCCTTCCATCAGGCTCCTCCGCCGTATTCTGAAGTAATTATTTCGTCCAGTCCAAACGCATATAAAATTATATTTCTTCGTTGTTTCGTTTCGGTACTTTCCTGTACTTTGATGCATTTTCATATATTTCAGCCACTTTTCGAATAGGATGTAGTATTATTTTCTAGCAAATATGTTGAAAAACGTCGAATGATACACGTGTAATATAGTATAATAGTATAATTAGCGTCCTCGGCTCTCGACTCAGCGTATGTACCTCAGTACCAACCACCAACCCCTCTGTACCAACTACCCCTCTCTACCCCTCTGTACCAACTATACACACACATACAATCACGCCTGTGATGAAGGCAGAGTCTAAGGAGCACTGTGTTTCTCATAACCACATTTAGCCATACAAAAATTGGGTTTGGTCAGATGAAAAATCGTGAAAGAGTAGTAACAAGTGTCCAGCTCATCGCCAACTATACACACTTGTATCCTAATGTACTAATAACAACTCTACATTTTCTGTTGTGCAGGTAACTTCGAAGCCGGACCTCTATCCGCTGGTGATCACGTGCGGCGAGGGGGAGGGCAAGGCTGGGGGTAATTACCTTATGGTCCACTACTTCCGAAATTATGTGATTCGGGCGCCAGGTAAGCTGGATCCTACATCACTTACTTATAGAAGAGCACATTTAATTACGTCCAGTTTGGCTTTAAGTAGGTATGATGATGCGAATGAAATCGCATTGTGAATCGCTAGTGAATTACAAGTTTATTACAATTTACAAGCTTAAGATTACTGCGAGCGTTGCCCGAATCATAGGTAATATTCGTCCACTGCTGGACATAGGGGTCTCCTAATTATAATGTACGCCACCGCTGTCTATCATCGGTAGCTCTCATCTAGCCCACTCCAATCAACTCAGGAATATAGTCGCCCTATCTTCTTCTTCTTCTTCTTCAACAATACGGGCGGTTTCCGCAACTCGACGTCTAATTTGCGTCTAATTTGCGCCTGTTTTGCGTCGGAGGGTGAATGCTGGATTACTCCAGCCATCCAAGCTCCGCCAGGAAGTCACCCAGCACCTACACGTCGCCGATGGCGTCCCGGAGGGTACCCGGTCTGCCCAGGTACTTAGCCCGGCATTCTGCTACCTCGTCACACTCCACCATGACGTGGGAAGCTGTTTCTTCTGTCGCCATGCACGCCCTGCACAGCGGACTGTCGCCCTATCTTATCGGAAGGCGCTACCCATCATGTTCTTCGAGCGTTGATCTCGATTCAAAAGCTTTGCGACTGTATTGTTGTCGTCAGTTCTTCCATAAAGTTGAACTACGACATTTGAATGCTTTATACTTTTTGTTTTTTTTTACTGTGCAAAACTCTCAGCAACATTCCTAAGGCTTCTAGTACCTAATGAGTATAAGCTTCATTTTTACAAGGATTTCGAGCTCAAGCTGCAGTCAATGTTCTCGTCATTAGTGAACTAATCGGCTTTTATGATAATCTTTTGTGACGCACATTTAATTTAATTAGCTATAAAGGCTGACCCAACCGCTTCTGTGGGGCAGTCACGATGTAGTGGGCAAGTGAAGAGGTTGCCCTAGTTATTTTATTGGCAAAATGCTCGATCCAGTGAAAAACATGTTTAAGAAACACGAAGGTGCTCTCCGATTGGCAAAGCTAAACGTGACCACTGTCAGTATTATTCTATTCGGTTTTATTTGGTTTTGCAGTGACTTATGAACGTTTTCATTTCAGGTTCTTTATCAGCGACGAGTACTGCAGAATCTCTCAACTCCAGTTTCATATGCAACGCAGCAAATGAGGTATTATTATACGATAGGTATATTTTACGAGCTTTCTTAGCAGAGTCAATGCATTAAAAACCTACGAGATGGATTAATTAATCTCATATTACTCCTTTTTTAATTTATTACTCCTCATGTGTTTCTCCATGAGAAAGGCCTGTGCCCATAAGATGAGGACGAGCTTTAATTGTATTTCAAGTCATATTAAGAATCCAATGCTTTTTTCATATTAGCAGTGGAATCACATTTCCATTCTTGAAACTTACTGAGCTGGAGATAAACAATATAAATACATTTTTACAGGACAAAATGATATGTATTGTACGTATGTACTTTTTCTAGATATGTATAATGTTATGTGTGTATGAAATGTTGTTGTTTGTTGTATATGCTCTTGTCAATGGGAAAGGTAACGGAAGCTTTTAATTCAATAAGTACCATTAAGTTTCTGTTAATATCAGGCAAATTCGATCATCCCGCCTCCCTACTCTTGCGCGAGCAACTACGAGGAATGCGGCGGTGTGGGGTGCGGCCGATCGCTGCTACGCTCGCTGTCCTCGCTAGCGGCGGCGCCCGCCCCTGCCCCCGCTCCGACGCTCG
Source organism: Parapoynx stratiotata (assembly GCA_910589355.1). Taxonomy (NCBI): domain Eukaryota; kingdom Metazoa; phylum Arthropoda; class Insecta; order Lepidoptera; family Crambidae; genus Parapoynx; species Parapoynx stratiotata. Next base: position 2,695,119 of record OU342463.1, read on the forward strand.
CGCCCGCGCCCGCTCCCGCTGCTGCCCATGCCGCGCCGCACCAGCGAACGCGCACCGTGTCCGACGGCGCCGCGCGGCACCGGGAGACCGCGCAGGCCTTCCGGGATAACCTCATCACTTCTCCTGTTCAGCCCTTGGTAAAGTCATCGGAAAATCTTGCTTTTGATGATGATACATCAGACATCATCATCCAACCCGTATTACTCTACTGCTGACAAGCATCCTCTGATCAAAGGACATCGAAGGATGCTTGTCAGCAGTAGATGTATGTATGACGTATGCCAGCAAAAATCGTCAATTCATTATCTACTTATTTTAAATGTATATTATACATTTAGGTTGACAGGAGGGTTAAGCAGCAGTCGTCTAAATACATAAATATGATTCATTTTCTACATATGACAGACAAGCTCTTGGCCTTCATCTCACCTGATAGTAATTGACGATAAGTCCGAAAGTGGAAGCGAACATCACCTGTATTCCTCAACAACTGAGGAACTGGCTATCTTAAATCAATGCTTTATATCATTGTTATTATGGCGAGAGATTTAGTTAAGACGGCTTAGAAGACCCTACCAAGCTACTAAACCGAGCAGAAAAATCCCTGTTCCCGTGGGGAATCGAACCCCGGATCTTCCGATTAACACCCGGTGGTGACAACTACTAGAATTACTTTTAATATATTAACTACCTATTTAAAATTTTTAGGATCCCTCATTCGACTTGGAGTTGGAGCTGATCGACTGCGAGATGTACTGTGACGGAGGCTGCAAGCCGCGGCTGGGCGCGTCCCCGCCTGCGCACCGCCCGCCCTCCGCGCTCGACGACGGCGCCTACGATCGCGAGCCCTACGGCTTGCGGCACCTGTTGGCGTGCCCCTCGCCCGACGCCGCCGCCTGCGACTCGCCTCCGCAGCCCACCAGCCCCACTCAAACATCCCGTGATTCTACTTTGAGACGACCGAGCGACGAGCGCCGGCACCGCCGCCTCGAAAGCGTCAAGAAGACTTCCAAAACAAGGAAATCGAGCTTATACATGCCGTTATCCGTGGCGTATCCAGTGAGGACGTCGAGGATCTCGCCCGGGTCTCGTGCGTCCTCCCGCTCCGCGCCCGCCACGCCGTGCGGCGGCCTCGTGCCCAACCTCCTCACCTTCACGCAGCGAGTCTCCGCCTCGAGGCATAGCTCGAGATCGTCGAGGCTCGAGGAGGAAAGCAATCCTTTGCTCGCGCACGTTGAAAACGCTCGCACCGATCATAAATTTTAGACTACCCACGGAGCTATCGACGTCGTTTTATTTACAATACGAATGTGAACAGTTATTGTGATGAACTATTAATGGGAAGGTGCTGAGAATGCTAGTCCACACCAGTTTAGATGCGGCCTATGTTTTGCTTAACCCACCGACCGATAGTCTCCGTGCCGTACCAAATCACATTGAATGTTGTGATTGTATAAATCTGTGCTCATTATAAAGTAGAGCGATTACGTAAGCGAGTAAGTAGTTAGTTTAAATGTTATTCAAATATATTGCATTTATGATAAGTAAAAGAGCTTGTTGGACCATTGTTCACTTGCCTTCTAATAAGAAATAACATTCAAAATGCTAACAGACTTTTATTGAATATCCAAATTAAGAAACTTTAGAACCCCTTCTGACCTTATACATAGGTATACCAGTCATCAGCCTATATGCGTCTCACTACTGGTACGTATATAGGCTGATGAATGTTAGACCTTTCTACGTGGAGAAACCTCAGAGTAAACAGAACTGGAGTAGCCATTAGTCAATTTCTCAAACATTTTTTTCTGCCATTTCTTGCGGGGGGGTGAGGTTACCACTACACTCAAAGCCAGCCGTTTTTACAAATGCACACATGCATAATTCGACACAAATTTAAATTTCACGCACACACACGCTTAAAATAGTCACGTGGGGTGTGCGTTTTGACAACGTCACAGCCGCACTCCCCACGAGACTAGCGTTCGAAATTTGAAATCGTAGAATTCTAAAACATGAAATAATGAAGTAAATAATCATGAAATCTTAAAAATTATAATTACAAATAAAAGGTGACACCACCTTTTAGCATACTCGATGTTTTCTATTTATTTTTACAACAAAAAACAGCACAGGCAGGCATTTTTGCGGGAGCTCTGTTCGCCGCAACGTTTACAATGTTATGGCTGCCAAAATGGCGGCTCAACTAGTTTTATTAAACGTGCAAGCATCCGATGCTTGTGCATTTGGCAGAGGGGAATGTTAGACAAAGGCTACTCCAGTTCGGTTAACTCTGAGGGAGAAACACATGAAGAGTTGGGCCGTCCGGCCGAAATACCACCAACCGGCTGGCCCAATGAAGATTGACCGAGACCAGCAGCTTATCATGCCTTTCGAAACAACGACGAACACAAAATAAAAAAATTTTGTCACCCATCCATAAGCCAGCTTGACTGACTGAGCTCTACAGAATATTATTAATTTATAATAATTAATCACCCGATTTGGCTCCACAGAATGCTTCTTTGTGATCCTCTAAGTATTATGGAATCAATTATAAGTTTCTGTTTTTGCGTGTGCATTGAGTGAGAACACTCTAAAGATGTAGGCTGATGATGATAAAGTCTGATGTTAATAAAAAAAGCTTAAGCAGTATAGTCTTATTCCCTTGGTTTGGAAAACAATTGTCAATGTCATTTTGTGACTAATGTCAAAGTCAAATCGGTGTTGCTTGATGTTGAGCGTTGTTTCCCTTGAATCTCTGTTGTTAAACATAATTTTAAAGAGATTTACTTTATTTCACGCAAAGTTAAGAGAAAGCCGTCAAGCTGACTTCCAAAGTAGACATCGATATGAGTCTGCCAACAGACTTTGGCCCCGATTCAGGGGGCCGGATAAAGGTTATTATTTTATTTATATACATAAACTTGATATAATAATGTTTAAAAGGCAAAAGTTTACATAACATATTTTTTTTAATATTACAGGGCTTAGTGATAGTCAAACCGATAGTTTACGGAAACATTGCGCGTTATTTCGGCAAGAAGCGAGAGGAAGATGGCCATACTCATCAGTGGACTGTTTATGTTAAGCCCTACGCCAATGAGGACATGTCTGCCTACATAAAGAAGGTCCACTTCAAACTGCACGAGAGCTACGCCATTCCCAACAGGATAGTGATGAAGCCGCCCTACGAGGTCACTGAGACGGGCTGGGGAGAGTTCGAAATTGTTATTAAAATTTACTTTCATGACCCCAACGAAAGACCAGTGAGTATCCAAAAAGTTTATAGGCTTTATAAATAATAAAGAAACTAATTTGTGTCATAAAACATGTTAAAACATGTCTTGCTTTCTTTCTTTCTTTCAATATTTAGAAAATTAGACACAATTGAAACAACTATTGTTTGTGAAAACCAGTGTTCACGGTGACCACCAAGGGGTTAGAGTAGGATTTTATTGTACATCAAAAGTATAATGTTAATAATAATAAATAAAACATTGAAAATATATTGGCACCAGATGTATTATATATGCCTGTAAAAATTATAATATTCAGCCATAATTATTATAATTTTTACAGGCTTACATACTAACTAAACTTAAGACCCATATACCTACCTAATAGAACATGGTAAACAAACTTAAAAGCTCCAATGTTGTATGTTTACAGGTAACAATGTACCACATTCTAAAGCTGTTCCAATCGCCTGTTACGGAAGGTGTCCAGCCTCCGGTCGGCAGAGCGCTTGTCAGCGAGTCTTATGAAGAGATTGTCTTTCAAGAACCAACACAGCTTATGCAGCACATACTGAGCTCTGTCAAACCTATTACTAATGGGAGCTGGACACATGATACTAACTGTAAGTTTTTGTTTGATCATCATATCCCATCCCCCCACCCATCTCTGCCCTTGGGTGAAAAAGGCCACTATTTTATTTAGAACTGATAACCATCCAATAGCTTATAGCGATAGGCTCACCACCTGTCATGTGCAGTCACTGCTTGGTGCACATGTGCAGTCACTGTTTGGTGAAGCAGTGAAGTGACTATGGCAGTGTGGCAGTGGACTGCCTTTACGGTGCTTTTGCTTAGTCTCTGACTAACCCTTAGGGGATAACAGTCGTGATTACACTGCAAAACTTTGCCCTCACCCAATTTCTATAACAAATACCAATAATGCCAAATCTTCTTCCTTTGTATTTCTGTTGTGCTCAAAGACCCAAGATTAGTATATCGAGTTGTAAAACAGCTATATCACATCTATAATCGAATACCAATTAGGCAAAAATGTATCCATACTACTCGAAACTAAAAAAAGTACATTGAAATTTTATTACAATTATTTAAAGAGTTTTGTAAATAAAGGTAAAGATAGCCTTTATTTGTTGTAAATACTATTATATAAATATTGTTATCATATTATTATTTTATTTTAATACAATATAATAATTACTATTGCATTTTTTTTCGGCTGTCAACTGTCAAACAGAAAAGTCGAATAATTTCACTTCTTCAAAATAAATTACAAAAAAGTGGAAAAAGTGCTCAAAAACCTAATATTACCAGTTACGTGTAATAAACAATTAGTGTGTTATCTACTAAACTAATAAGTATTGTGAAGTGTGCACAAAAATACCAGAAAAATTAATTGAAAATTCAACAATCATTTTGAGGTTAGGAAACCATAGACTTTGGTCAGTTCTTCCTGTCACGGAAAGGCAAAGGGAACTAAGTCCACCCAGCCGAATCATTGTCGCATAATTATATAATAAGAATTTCCTAAAAAATATATATATATATTATGGAGGACCAAATAAAACACCTGTGGACGAAAATAAAAGAAGAACTGCAAATTCAAACAAAAATTATCACGGAAACAGTTCAAAAGTCAGTATCCTCTACAATAGAAGAACAATTGAGGCCAATTAAACAAGAAAATGAAGAACTTAAAAAAGAAATCAACAAAATCAAGGAAAAGGTTAGGAATTTAGAAATTGAGAACAGGAAAAATAATTTGATTATACAAGGAGTAGACGAAAATGAACAAAACAATGCTGAATTGATGGAAGTAGTTCTTAAAACTCTGAACAATGTGAACAAGAAGGCTATGTCAAATGACTGGGACAAGTGGGAAATAAGTCAAGTACAAAGATTAGGGAAGAAAGAATCGAAGATTAGACCAATAAAGGTGACCTTCACACTCTTCTGGAGGAAAATGGAACTGTTAAAGAACAGGAAGAATTTTCCTAAAAATATAAAAATAATGGACGACTATCCAAAAGATGTTCTCGAAAGCCGGAAAGCTCTAATACCGGCAATGATAAAAGCTAGAGAAGAAGGAAAATATGCAATAATTAAAAACAACAAACTTATAGTGAGGGAGAAGTTTGAAAAAACCAATGAAAAAAGGAAGAGAGTCCCTTCATCACCACCCAAAACTCCCCCAAATCAAGTCAACAGAATCCCAGAACACCATTCAAACAATTATTCCCAACCGAAAAAAATTTCTAAATACAATACTAACTCCAAAAAGGAAAGTGCACATAATGCCGCACAATCAAAAAACTAATATGTAACGACAGCCGGAAGAAGAAGGAAAATTTTGAATCAAGTACAACAACAAAACAAAAAATAACAGAAAAGACATTCCCCAATCCGGCTGGTCCCCGTGGGGAAATAGACCAAAACCCCCTAAAACCTAAAAAAGATAGCGAGAAGACAATGCCACTCAAAAATCAAAGAACAAAATTCAACATAGCTACACTAAACACGAGATCAATTAAATCGCATGAATCTCTAATTGAACTAGAGCATGCATTAGAAACAGTAAATTGGGATATTGTTGGGTTAAGCGAAACTCGACGGGCAGATGAGAAAATCGAAGAGCATGGAAAATACATACTGTACTACAAAAATGTGATAGCAGGATTATATGGAGTAGGATTCATAGTGAAAAAACACCTTAAAAATAATATAATCGAATTCAAGGGAATATCCGACAGAATCGCCGTTTTGAATATCAAGCTTCCAGGCCACAAGCAACCAACATCAATTGTTCAGGTCTACGCTCCAACAGAGATCGCCAAAGAAGAAATTAAAATCGAATTCTACAGTAGCCTCAGCAAAACGATGACAGACTTAAATAAAACTGTAATCTTAATGGGAGATTTTAATGGCCAACTCGGGAACAGAAAGAAAGGCGAAGATAAAATACTTGGACCTTATTCTACAGGTAAAAGAAATAACAACGGACAAAAATTAATTAATTTTGCTCTGGAAAACGACCTACACATAATGAACAGCTTCTACAAAAGAAAAAGCTATAGAAAATGGACGTGGGTGTCACCTGATGGGAAAACGAGGAACGAAATTGATTATATTGTAACGAACAAACCGAAATTGTTCTCAAATGTAGATGTTGTCAACCAGCTCAACTACAATACCGACCACCGAATGTTAAGAGGCCAAATGTACTTGGTGGAACTAAAAAAATCAAGAAAATCCTTTCAAAATAAAATAAAACAAATAACTTTGCCAATTCCAGATAGTATTCTAAACACGCTAGAAGCTAGTCTTATTAAAGTAACAAATACCAACAATGTTCAAGAAAAATACGATACTCTAGAAAAAGAACTAAAAGAAATAGAAATTAACATTATAACAAATAAAAATACAAAAGACAGACTTGGGTCTGAAGCTAGAAGCTTAATGGAAAAAAGAAAGATCTTACTGAAACAAAGGAAGAACAATAAATTAGAAATAATTAAATTAAGCAAGGAAATCAATTTGAAAATACGTTTGCACAGACAGAGAACAAGAACAGAAACAATCAAATATCACATAGAAAAATCAGGTGGAGTTAAAAAAGCATGGAAAGAACTAAAAAATAGCTTAGATTGGATTGGAAACATGGCACATAGAAGCACCAAAAGAAATAAAACCAACAGAATAGAAATATTAAAGATAGCTACAGATTATTACCGCGAGTTATACAGCGATGAGGAATCAATATTGAAACCAAATAATTCAACCGTCCACGAGGAAGAAGAGATTCCTTACATATTAAAAGAAGAAGTTCTTAAAGCAATATCATCCCAGAAACGCGGGAAAGCACCTGGCGCAGACTGTATTTCTAATGAACTTCTAATTGGAACATCTACCAAAACATTAGGCATCATCAATGAAATATTCAACGAAATCTTACATACAGAATATATACCTCATCAATGGAGATCCTCTTCCATAGTACTCCTACACAAAAAAGGGAAAACAAACGATATCGCTAATTATAGACCTATCAGCCTGATGTCCAACATATACAAAGTATTCTCCAAAATACTCTTAAGCCGTTTAACCAAGATCTTGGACGAGAACCAGCCAAAAGAACAAGCCGGCTTCCGGAGTGATTTTTCAACACTAGACCACATTCACACAATAAAACAGGTCATCCAGAAAAGCAACGAGTATGGCATTATCTACTATCTGGCGTTTGTAGACTACAACAAAGCATTTGACTCCCTCAAACACTTTAAAATATGGGAAGCATTAGACACTCAAGGTGTAAACAAAAAATATATACGTCTCATCTACAACACATACAAAAACATGCAAGCAAACATTAGAACAGAAAAGGTGGGCGAATACTTTCCAATAAAAAGAGGAGTAAGGCAAGGAGACCCTTTATCACCTAAACTCTTCTCAGCAGCTCTTGAACATGTTTTTAGAAATTTTGAATGGGATAACTTTGGGCTAAATATAAATGGAACACTACTAAATCATCTCAGATTTGCAGATGACCTAATAATCATCTCCAGAGATGCAGGCAACCTGCAGAAAATGTTAGATCAGCTGCTATATGAGAGTGAGCTGGTTGGTTTGTCAATGAATGCATCTAAAACAAAACTAATGACAAACGGAGATAGAACACCTATCACAGTGAATGGATCAACAATTGTATATGTAGACGAATACACGTATCTTGGTCAAATAATATCACCAAACGATTTGTCAACAAAAGAAATAAATAACCGAATTAATTTAGCTTGGAAAAGATACTGGTCACTAAAAGAAATAATGAAAAATCCACATATAGAACTCAAAGCCAAAAGTAAAATATTCAATTCATGTATATTGCCCGTTTTAATATATGGATGCCAAACATGGAGTTTAACTGAAAATAACTTAAACAAGCTAAAAACCTGCCAGCACAGTATGGAAAGAAGCATGCTTAATGTTAAGCTACATAACAAAATCAGATTAAAAACCATCCGTGACCAAACCAAAGTAGTGGATGTAATATTTTGCATAAAGAAATTGAAGTGGAAGTGGACAGGTCACATGATGAGGAGTACAAAGGACAAATGGGCGAAGGTTGTTACTGAATGGTGCCCTAGACAACACAAGAGAAAGAAAGGGAGACAACGTCGGCGTTGGGAGGACGACATTAGGAAAGTGGCGGGAACTGCATGGTCAAGGAAGACACACGATCGGATCCTATGGCAGACTTTAGGGGAGGCCTATGCTGGAGAGCAAGACAATCATTCAAATAGAAATGTTAAATTTTTTTTAAAGTGATATTGTAAATGATTGTAAATAAAGGCTATTATTATTATTATTATTATTATTGCATCTTAAATTAATTATGTAAGAATAGTATGGAACATCGTGGAGAGCCTATCCTTGATATCCAAGGCCCTAGTCCAGCTGTGAGCGGCTCACCTGAAGTAACTCCAAAAGTTTATGAAAACTATTATTTAATATGGCACAAACAATCATTCAAAAAAATTACACCTTGACCACCCAAAGTAATTTCAAGCGAGAATTCAACAAACATCTGTGTGTCATTAGGTTTAAAGTGTGTTATTGTATGGTAAAAATAATTATCTTTATTATTTTTCAGTTGAAGACAAGAAAGAAAAAACTCTGGAGAAGATAATAACAGCACAATCTAAAGTGAGGAATGAAATATCGGAGCTAAAGGATAAGTTACACTTAGCTAAGGAAACCATTGCCAAGTTTAAAGACGAGATTGCCAAAATACAAAATAATACTGTTGCTTAACTACTCTGCTTAAGAGTTTCTTTTATGAGAAAGCATCATGATAAGTAAGTAAGGATCTATCTAAATTCATTTCTAACTGTATTTCATTAGAGTTTCTTTTGTATAGCTATTAATCTTTCGTCAACTGTAACTTAATATTGTGCGCAAACAGTGCTGGATGAGCCCATAAGCAAATTAACAACAATCTGGCATTACGATCTTGGGCCACCAGAAACAGCCCAAAATAATAACAGAACACTGTTTTGGTGAACATTGCTTAGGGCATCAAGTAGTCTTAATCTGCACTGTGCGCATATTATAAGGTATAATGTATATAGGGAAATTTTCCACAACTAGACGGCTTGGCAACTATTTTGGGTGTGTCCTATTCTTGCCAACCTAGCTCAGTCTGAAATTAGCAGCAGGAGGTGCTTTGGACGAATAATAATTTAACACCCATATAGCCCTAATTTCATTTCTATTTGCAATATCAAAACGATAGCGATATTGCCGGGATGTAAGAAATAGAATAAATGCTGGATGGATGAAATGGCGAACGTGTCAGGAGCGACGTGTGACCCTAGATTGCCTTAAGCTTAAGGGGAAGACGTATAAATCCGTCGTTAGACCTGTCATAATGTATGGAACCAACTAGCCCCATTTTAAGCAACTAATGCTGCTTGTGTTACGGACACTAGATGACGGATAGGCTGACCCCACCTAGAGTGAGAAAATGGCAAGAAGAAGAAGACTGATCTCGACATTTCAAAAGTCTTGAACAGTGCTCACTGAATGCACAGACAAACAAAAAAATACACAAAATGTAAACTTACAACTAATAATTGTTAAAATGACTGATTCGACTTAATGTAATCTGAGTATTATGTTTAATTTTGTAAATATTTTGTATTTGCTGTATGCAGTGTTTATAATTACGAAAAATAAAAGTATTAATAATTTTCGGTTTATTTATAATACTCCTTATTTTTTTTCTCCTAGCAATAATCCATACTAATATTGTTAATGCGAAAGCAACTCTGCCTGTCTTACTTTCACGTCAAAACTACTGAACCGATTCAATTGAAGGCTATATTTTATCCCGATATTCCCATGGGAACGGGTACCGCGCGGGTGTAACCGTGGTTATCAATATCTGCTCGACCGAATATTATGTGACATATTACAATTTCATTTCGAATTTTAAATTTATCGGCATTATACAACAACAGAGATTTATCACCCAGCATGATCAAAAATTAAGCTATATATACTTACTATATAATTATAAGATATTATTATAAATACATACATATAATATATTACCACATAATACTACGAGTATATCCTTTAATAGACTAGACCATAAAAATTCATAAAGACGAAGAAGCATTTGATATTCCTAAAATGTGAACATGAGCCCTCCTTTTAAACGAGAAGCGAGTCTGGGCATCCTGACTTCGAGAGGTAACTCATTCCAAAGAAAGATAGATTGTTAAGGAAAGAGGACAGCGTGAGAACGGTGAGATGGGCAATTTAATAGACGATTAGAAGAGCGGAGATTTAATCAATAAAGGTCCATTATCAATAAGGAGTCAGTGGCGACGGCTCACCACCTGTCACGCTGAGTGTAGTCGCTGCTTGGTGAGGCGCGGACTGTGGCAAGGGACTTTATTGTTGTTGTGCTTTTGCCTGGTCTCTGACTAACCCTTAGGGGATAATAGTCGTGATTTTATGTATGTATGTAATAAGAGATTATTGTCGTCGATTGTCGTCGATGTCGTAATTTTATATCTCTCAATAAGAGACATTTATCAACAAGCGTCCTTTGCTGTCTGTCTATATCTACTGGGCTTTCCTCATTAGTATTGATCAATTGCTTTGTTTTTCATGTGACTTTACACAGTTCAATAAACTAAGTTTGAACTCGTCTTGGCACGTATAAAAATTGTATGCCGCATCAAACATTGTAAGTAAAAAGTGTTACCTGTATTTCCGAATTTCCGTTACAAAGCTAATGTCCTAAACAGAGTTTAGTGACACTTCAAATTTTAAGTAACCTGTAAGTTGACGAAATGATATGCCCGTTTTAATAATACCAACTAAAATTGGTGTTCTCGCTAACACTGTTTGTTTATGTACAAAAATAAACATGATATTCTTCTTATAGGATGCAGCTTTTATTATCCTATCAAATAAGATTTTATTTTATTAGAATGCACATTCAGAGGTGCAGCACCTATGCTAAAATAATCGAAGCTATTGTAGCCACTCGTACCAGGACATAATCGCCGTCGCAGTAGTTCTGAGAAGAACTGTTTTATTTGAAACAAGATTGGTCACTTCTTCACTTTATCGAACACGCGTATTTCTCTACCAAATTACTATCCTCCAAACTGGTGACCACCGACTGAAGAAAGAATCTTTGCAGAACAAGAAAAGTGGAGGAAACACAAACATACATAAAATCACGCCACGCGGCAGAGTCCAAGGAGCACTGTGTTCCTTAAAACCACACTTAGCCATAAAAAATTGGGTTTGGTCAGATGAAAAAACGTGAAAGAGTAGTAACAAGTGGCTAGCTCATCACCTACACAATCACATACCCAGTACCCAATACGCCCTTAGTCGCCTTTTACGACATGCTAGGCAAGCAAAGCAGTTGGAACATTCTTTAACACAATTATTTAATAAGAGATTGTAACATTTGCAGATATTTCATGTGCAGTTAACAAACACAGGAAGTGGGTCATGCCGGGATCATGACATCGACACCTCGCGTGCAGGTGCAACCATTAGCCTTTCGTTTGCAGCTGACGGTAGATACCTATCACAAACAACTGAAAGGAGAATACTTAGGCCTTCTGGTTTTATAACCTTGCACTTTTTAAAGTCAACATCGATTATAAGGCAGAAACTTTTGAGGTCGTCTTTTCAATACGCCTATCAGTTACGGTCGAGTAGTTCACTCTGGTAGTATTTTAGAAAACATTATTTAAAAAAGTATAAATTAAGGTACCGAGTCATTTAAATTACTAACTTACTTAACTTTTATTTATGATCTGATTGATATTTATTTATTAATCGCTATATACATACATACACAAAATCACGCCTCTCCCGATGGGGTAGATTTCAAAGATTTCAGATTTCCACTTGCTACGATCGACGTTTATATCTTTATATGAGGAGCTCGGTGGCATACTAACCACTACGTCACTGAGCTCAACAGAACAAAACAAAGCAGCCTTCGCCACGGTCAGGCCTTAGATGGGTGATCATAACTTTGTGATCTTGAACTCCTCCGTGCTTCGGAAGGCACGTTAAGCCGTTGGTCCCGGACGCTGTTGAAACCGTTTCTACCCACCACAACCCGCATTGAAATAATCGGAATCGAGAAGATTGGTTTATAATTTTAACGGGCCAGCGTGATGGTGTTATGGCCCATACTCCTCATGTGTTTCTCCAAGAGGAAGGCCTTTGCCCAGCAGTGGACGTTATATTTGCTAAGGTACAAAATTATGGTATTCATCACATCTCATCACATCATCTGTCTCTACTGGACTTAAACTCGCAACATCAGCGATGGCTATTTCTAGCCGGAATACAAACCATTCGTCCACGGAGGTCTTCTTCGAAATGTTAATCTAATTTTAAATAGTTTCCAGAAACTAACAATGTTTTCATACAAAGCATCGCTTTCAATGATGATAGAAATACCTACACGTGTTGCTTAATTTTCTGATGAGTCGCAGAAATAATTGTATGGTAGGTATCTATTGGTTAGTCGCCACGGACATGCGTCACCGCTCAGTAGGTATATATCAATAAAATCAATCCACCATATTGAAATTGCTTCTTTGCCCATGCATTAGCCAAGGTAGGTATTATAGTCGTTTGAAACTATTCAAACTTATTTGTATCTAAGGTTGACAAAGTTCGAGGTCAAAGTTCACTTCTTTAAAAAATTATACCATACAATAAGAATTTAGTTTGAAAAATAATATATTAAACAGTTTGCAAAATATTCGGATTTTGGTCGGGGAACAAATACAATTGGTCAGCTAAAATAATTAATTGGGCAGCAAATGTTTCTAAATTGGTCAGTAAAATAACTAATTGAGCAACAACTCAAATGTTTTTCTGCTGCCAAATTGTTTAATATAGTATGTTTTGATGACACAAATATTGTTTTTATGGTCATAAATAAAACTTTAACCTATTATCTCCCAGAATACATATCCTAGGAATAGGTCCTTGTTCCTTCATTGTTCCTTATATTATATTGCTGCCCAAATACTTATTTTGCAGTTCAACTAATTCTTGCCCAATTAATTATTCTGCTGACATATGGTCAGCAGAACAATTATTCTGCAAAATAATTATATTGTTGATAAAATATTAGGTCCTTGTATGGTGGTGTTTTGTATGGAGATTTTGGGGAATACTGCATTTTCCATACTAAATTTTTTTCAGTTTTCTTCACAACGACAAATCCAATGATGATAATATTTGGCATCTATCATTAGACAAGCTTTAGTAATATGTGAAATATCACACTTCATAAAAATTATTTTTCGTTTTTAAGTGAATGCAAATAAAATATTGTATTCGGGAGGCACTTAAAACGAGTTGTCTCCGTGTCCAATTTTAACACAATTAAACTTACAACAAATTATCAAAACAAATCAAAAGAGCTCAAAAATATAATCTATTTTTAGACGTGGTAATTATTTTTTAGGAATACTCTGAATCTTAATAGTTACGGACAAAATACTAAGAGAGAAAAAAGCACCAATTTCATAGGTAAGGACCCAATATTTGATTGCTACCCAAATGATTTTTCGGCTGACCTTTTTGTTGCTGACCAAATAATTAAATGGCTTCCCAATTAATAACTTCCCTATATTAAGTATTGATTTGATTTTTACTATTTGGTTTGGAGAGGTGATATCTCTAATAATATTCTGCCACAAACAAAATTGACACGACAAACTTTATGCACACAGGTAGGTATATTACTACACAGAGACGTTTTTATTGGTAGTCGGTTCAGATCAAGTTGACGACCGATGATCATAATAATTGATCATACCTCATATCTATAATTTTGGCGAAACGCCTTGATGACATCTACTCAAAGGTTCAGATTAATAGCCAATAATGTTTTGTGTCGTAAAAATGGGTATTTCATTGAAATGCTAAATGACTGCCTTAACTTTATTAACTTTTTTTTATATAACGCTCCCTAAAAAACTCTACTGACAATCTGCTAATTTCCTCAATTTAAAATAATGAGATAATTGTCTTTTCACTCAGCTAGAGCTTAAAAAATTGCTTTATAAAAACTATAATTTATGTAGGATCTAGAACTAAAGATTAATAGGAACGTAACAGAGCTAAAATCACAATAGATCAAGAGGCTATCATCCCTTATTCGTTGATTCTAGGCACAGAGTAACAGAGCAAAAGCTTCATACCACCGCAGGTACATATTGGGTCCTTACCTATGAAATTGGTGTTTTTTTTCTCTCTTAGTATTTTGTCTGTAACTATTAAGATTCAGAGTATTCCTGAAAAATAATTACCTCGTCTCAAAATAGACTATACTCTTTTGATTTGTTTTGATAATTTGTTGTAAGTTTAATTGTGTTAAAATTGGACACGGAGACAACTCTTTTTAAGTGCCTCCCGAATACATCATTTTATTTGCATTCACTTAAAAACGGTAAAATAATTTTTATGAAGTGTGATATTACACATGTTACTAAAGCTTGTCTAATGATACATGCCAAATATTATTATCTTTGGATTTGTCGTTGTGAAGAAAACTGAAAAAAAATTAGTATGGAAAATGCAGTATTCCCCAAAATCTCCATACAAAACACCAATTTCATAGGTAAGGACCTAATAATTACAAAAAGCGTACGGCTGTGTGCGTTTCAACCAGCCGCTGCGTCACGTACACGACGAAACTGGATAGAACCGGTTTCCGGTCGCTCGCGTGTTGCACAAACCAAGAGTTAACACAACGCTCGCTAGTCTCCTTCGTTGTAGATCACTCGTTCATTTATCTCGCGTAAAGTTTAAATATTTTAGTTCTCCAACAAAATGGTGGTTTACTGTGGTGTGTATAAAAAATACAAACAAAAATATATATATTTCGTATTTTAGCTATATCCCAAAATCCCAAGGATAATAGGCAAGTAAATTATTAGTTACAAATTATATGTATTTAAAATAAACGACGCATAAACTTTTTTGTTATGTAGTTTCCGTACTTAATATTTTGCTGTTTTATTTTCGTATCACTGACTATTGTTAAAATAGACTCTAACCTATTTGCATGCTTAAATCTGTTAGGATCTCAAGGAGGATACTTAAGTGTGGTTCAATATTGGCAAATATCTAGTAGCTATTATAATTCACACCTATCAACTAGCCCCATTTTAAGCAACTAATGCTGCTTGTGTTACGGACACTAGATGACGGATAAATATATTTAATAGATAAATACATATAAATAGCCTGAAAATTCATCACCCAAACATTTGCCCCCACTGGGGATCGAACCCAGAACCTCTCGAGATGGCGACGCCTTGAGACCGGCATACAGACCACTCGACCACGGAGGTCGTCGTATATTTGTATTTATATTAATAAGTCATCATACTAATATTTTATTGTTATATGCTTGTTTTATTTTGAAATAGAAACTAACAAGGTTCTTAAAAAAGTGGAGCAGTTTTTTCATGAATTGTTATCCAGATTATTGTAATAAAAACTGAATGTGTCCAGTTGGCGAAAATCAATGTGATTTAATTTTAATTTAAAAATCTTGGCGTGTCCAGGTGGTGGAATAATATATTAAAAATTTTTATTTCGTCAACTCAACACACCTTTGCCAAGTGCCAACCCTATCAAAATAGGTATGAATTTCGGACACTCGTAGGAATATTTTGCTCTGTTCCTTCTTTACTCTGTGGTCTGGTTGAATGCCGCGCTATGAGCATAGAACATTCGATAAGCCCAATTTGACGTTTAAGAACGACAAATTTGACAGATAATCCAAAGGAGTGAAAAGAACGGATGCTTTTGTCTATCAAATATGGCGGCTATCGAAGTTCTATGAGAGAAGTTCGAAGTTCTGAGAATAATAAATAATACGTATAACTTTTACAGTAGGTACCTACGCACTCTAGGTACTTAGTTCAGTAATATTTCTCATAGAAACAACGGAAACCGAATAATTGTTCCATTCAAACCATTTTAGGAAGTAATAAATTTGAAATAACAATGTTTCTACTAAATAGCCCAGAAACACTGAAAGCGTATTTCATCGGGCTTTTACTGCTATTACTAATTATGTAAATGCTTTACAGCGTGATTGTTATCGGGTTGGTCCGAGGTTTATAAGGAGTTACTTTGATTACCAGCGACCAAGAATTGTAATAAATTACAAATAAGGTGTGAAAGAACAAACAAGTACATAAATGTTTCTTAAACTCAATCCAGTAGACCGAAAAAAATTAAAATAAAACTGTAGCTCGATCGGTCGGTCGACATCTCTAAACATATATGTCTAACAATTTCTAATACCAAATAGCATTAAAATTTTCAATTTTATTGTATATGAATGAAATACGAAGAAGGGGATAAGTAATTTAAACCAATAAAAATCCACTAAAAGCAACGATAAAATAAATGTTTTACACAGGCAAATGTATTTGTTTGCTTTATATTATATTCCAATCTTTTGCATTATTACTTATATTATTTAATTTTACTTTGATTCCAAAAACTCATTATTAGCCTTAGCTTGACCCTGCGCTAGGCTTACCATACGTCTCACTTTCTTGAGAATTTCTTATTATCTTTAAATAATGAAAAAATTAAACACATTGAAATAAATTTTCTATAAAAAAAACATTAATGTTTATATTATATCCTTTACATTTTAATATTATATCCTTTGCATATTTCACCAGAACCTTAAGTACATTTTGAAAATTTCCTTACCTTCTAAATAAATATTTTAAAATAATCGCCACAACATATTCGTAACAATCAATGGCAGCAATGCACTTTTCATATGAAACGAATACCTGATAGCGATCTCAGTAACAAATTATACTTTACCATATTCGGCCTTGCGTGACACAAATATACCGTACGGTATGCATATAAATAATACAAGAGCATTCGTTGTCCTTTAAAAAATCTCATTAGTTGATGAAGTCGTAGCCGTTACCGTAGCACGTTTAACTACGTGCTACGGTTATGGCTAAGACTTCTCGACAATTCACGATTAAAAAAAAAAAATTGATGGGGTGTTAAAGCATGGGAGCTTTGGCCTATCTCGTGATTTTAATTATTTTTTTACTTTTAGTTTATTAGTATTTGATAAAAGATCAGGGAGATTAGACAGAGTAACAATTCAAAAGCAAAAGTAAGGAACCAGATGCAAGGGTAGCTGCAGCGGCTATCGCATTGTGGCCTGCTTTTTGCCTTTTCCTTACTTTTCATCTGACAAACCTAGGGGCAGATTTGGCAATAGTTTACCCGTCAAACAATAATTATTTACAAAGATACATCGGCAACGCGCTGGTCATGCCCTCAGTATTGCAGGCGTCCATAGGCTCCGGTGATCACTGCCCATCTGTTTGGGCCGTATGCTTGTTTGCCACCCTGGTAGTATAAAAAAAAATATTTAAGGCAGAAAAAGATCTGTACGAAACAAACGTTAGTCCTTTGACCTAAAGATTTCCCTCCTAACTGTTAGCCACCCTACTCCCCAAAGCACGCGAAGGGCCCACTTGTTGTCGATTGCGTCCAAGGTCAAGACGCGGTGTCACCTGAGTAACAGCCGGTTCAAGTTCATTAATATTATGTTCTGTTATTCCGATGTCCGACGATCAATATTCAGTAGCCACTATTAGTGTCTGTGTAATTGCTTTTGGATATTACATCGTATTGGAAAAGTATATGTTGAAACTTAGTACATTAGTATATTTTTATGGTATAATCCATCTATTTTGTAAACATTAACAAGTATTTTTGTACTGCATATCAAAATATAACTTTCTCACGTTGATTATAAATATTTGTGATGAATTGAATGCTACAGTTTTCAGTTTTATTTTATTTAAATAAATAAAAATATTTCATAATAAAGTTTATAATAAATATGTTGCTGTTACTTTATACATAATATTTATTACATATACTTAGTAGCTACGAAAAAATATTTATTATTCTAGTCTCACTTAGCAGATAAAAAATATTAAAATGAATGGAAACGATGTAATGTTTAAACCAATATCCAGTAATTATTTAACTGTCGTCGTGGAGTCGTTTAGTAGCGGCTCATTAAAAGAATACTACCAACCCATCTCTTCCCTTGGGTGTTGTAAAACACTACTAATACAGTAAGAACTGCACAACCATCACATAGCGTATAGCGGCGACGCGACGGGCTCACCACCTGTCACGCTGAGCACATGTGTAGCACGGACTACGGCAATGGACTACTTTTGCGGTGCTTTTGCCTAGTTTCTGACTAACCCTTAGGGGTAATAGTCGTGATTATGTGTATGTATGTATTTAACTCTATTTGACGTTTTGTCATATTTCGTGGGCACAGGCCTTCCTCATGGAGAAACACATGAGGAGTATGGGTTATAACACCACCACGCTGGCCCAATGCGGTTGGTGGATAGAAACGGTTGAAATAGTGATCGGGACCAACGGCTTAAGAGCCTTCCGAAACACGGAGTTCGAGACCACAAAGTTTTTGGTCACCCATCCAAGGCCGCTGACCATGGAGAAGGTAGCTTTGTTTTTGATATCGAAAGCGTACCTAGCACTACGCCACCGAGCTTGTCATATTTCACAACAGTTTATTGTAATAAATACACGGTGTAAATAATAGTCAAAGAGTATGTAATTTTCTACAAATGCCTATATCAATGTTTACAACGTAAATACATATAAGTCGGAAGATAAATTGCTCCGTAGAACAAGAGTACATAAATTGACTATGAATAATGTAATGGCATTACCGACAGACGCTTGAAATATACTTATAGGCGTTAATCTATACTGAAAATTATATGTTAGAATTGAAAAAAGAAATCTTAAGGAATAGTCTTGGTAATTGTTTTGGCAAGACAGAAAAATAATATATATTGCATTTGATTGCGAGTGTAATTTGAATTAAAAAACTTTTTATATAAACTCTCACACTTTATTAAAACATGCATTAAAATTCCAGTTTCCCGTGCGACTGCACTTTGAGCAATATAAATATCTTCGTAAACTTTTAACATTTAACAAAAATAAGTTTTTAACGCGTATTATCACTTAAATTGCTTTCTACTATTTTGTATAAAATCTTCACATAGAACAACACGTAAATAAATCAAACTCTCTTATTCTAAAACCAACTGTTTTCCTTTTTCATTTTGTCACGATGCCTCCCTTTCATTTCCAAACACTGGAATATCTCCGAGAGCTTGTTCAAGTTTTGACACGGACTCTGGGACAACTCCTGGAGTGTGCACGATGATTTTTCGCTTTCTGGAGGACAAAAATTAAAAGTTTGCCTTTCTCGCAGGCACAACAGCTTCCCTGTCTCCGGCATAGAAGAAAGTTTCACCACTTGCTTTGCCGCTTTTTTAAACCTCGTCTTTGCGGATTCCTTCGGTCGCTCTTGTTCTTCGGGCTGCGTCTCGTGCACTTCTATATTTTTCCGCGTTAACGAAGCGTCCCTCTTTTTAACTTTCACTGAATTTAAATATGTGGGTTCAATAACATCGTACGTGTTCTCCCTCAAAAGCTGCTGCGGCTTCTTTCTCTCTAATTGGTCTAACGAGTTCTTCCTGACGAACCCGTGGATCCTTAGAGGTGTTAGGGGTTTCAGCATGTCGTGCAGCTTCAGCGGCGTATCAAGATTGGTTGTTTCATTTTTGTTTAAATCGAAAAGGATAACTTTGGGTTTTAATTTTTCAGTTTTGTGTCCGATAGCGGGGAGTGGGTGAAAGGGGGATAGGTTGGGTTTGACAGGGATGTCGTCCAGCATCCTGGTGAGCGCGGTTTTGTTTTTGCGAGCGACGAGTTTCCGCGGCGCGTAGATGGTGGTGAGGGCGCGTGTTTTGTGAGGGTCGAGCGGCGCGAGTGTGCCGCCGGGCAGCATGCGGCGGTCGCGGGCGGCGGGGCGCGCGGCCGGCGCGGCGTGCTCCCGCCCGCCCGACGCGCGGGGCAGCGGCGGCGTGCTCCCGCCCGCTTAACAAGCGTGAGGCAGCGGCGGCGTGCTTCCGCCCGCCTACCGAGCGCGCGGAGGCCTCCTCACGCACTGCATCCACGCACGTCTAAACCCACGCTGCCCGAACTCGCACTACCTGATAACGATTTACGTTTCTTTCTCAATATCACCCTCGTGTCGAACAAAATGAACATAATGTCATTCTGACATCACTTTAATTTTGCAATTTTTTTTAAACCATAGATTCTTAGTCTTGGTACATTGCATCTTATTCACAAAGTTTTCATTGCTTAAACTATGTCTATGCTTTTATATACTATAGAAAACCATCTTATTCCCTGTTTCTTTAAATAATTTTTCAATAATTTGAAATGTAGAAATAAACTTACTATAACAGTGATTATTAGCAGGTAAAATGATTAGGGTTCCACGATTTGTTCACTACATTTTAATTAAAACATCCAATATTCACAATAAACACACACTTTAATTTAGTGGCAAACAAAAGAACTCACAGAAGAGTATCACTATTACAATTACCGCTTACATTTGAGGGTAGTGTACCCGGGCCAGGTCCGTCCGCCACTCGCCCGAGCCGTCATTACACCATCACACCGCATCGATCCATTGACCTTCGTTTACTATTCCACGTTAAACATTATCATGGACTGACAGTATAGTGGACACCATGTTTTCAGTTATATTACGGCAATCGCTTGCCATAAACTTTGAGGTGTTTGGGGAACAAATACAATTCTGTGTTTGGCCAAAAAAACTTTTTGTTTTGCTCTTTTTTTAAAAAAGCTGTTACATTGCTTTTTAACATATTTTTTATAAAATTACTCAAAACCAAGTCATAAAGCCAACATTGGTAGCTAGGACAACAGAATAAGAATGCGAGTCCGGTAAGCCACCTCCATCTTGCTGGTGCATAAAATAACTTTTTATTATGCCTATCCACGTTTTTAAAAACTAACATTCTTAAATCAAACATCTCTAAATTGGCCATAAGTATATTGATACTCCTATCAAAACGCTTAAACTTTTAGTTATGATTTAGAAAGAACTTATGCAAATATAGCATAACATTACATAATTATTATCATCACGCCTTTTTCGCCGAAGGTGTAGGCAGAGGTGCTAACACCCACACATATGTTAAGTCCCCATGTAACAGGTGGTGAGCCTGTTGCTAAACAGCGGACACAAATGCCAGGCAAGCAATATTCACAATCAACCCTACAAGTTTTATTAAAACTGGATAGGCGGTGGCATCGAACCCGCGAGTCTCGCGACCTCTCGAACGAGTAATGCCCCGTCCGTCCCAACTCGGCTACCTCTGCCAGAAAAGCAAATGTAGTTCCTTCCCTTTCTGGTTTTTTTTCTGGCCTTCGAACCACCACCATCAAAATCCTATGAAAAGCTGTGAACCTGATAAAACTCATAGAAAGCCACATAACTCTTCATATAATATATATAAAGAAATAGTATATCAATCTTGGAAATTTGTGGGAAATATTGCATATTGCCTATAACTCGTAATGACTTTGATAATCCCTTGGGCAGTGAAGGTCAAGGCGGACATAACTGCCCATAATGGATTTCTAAACGACAAAAGTTGTTTCTTTCAAAAAAAATATATAGAAAAAATTGTTTTGCGATGAGACTGTGTGTATCGATTACTATTTAATTGTGAGCAAGTGCTACTGAATAAATAAATAAAAAAACAATGACCAAGCAAAGAATTGTAATAATATACATAAAATATACATCATCCTCTTATTATGTATGTATTTATGTATTTTTATATATTATTATGTATTTAACTATTTATGTAGTTATAGTATTATTGCGTACTTATGTAGTAACATGTAATTTTATTTAATATTAAATTGATGCATATGTTAATTTTATTAAGCCGCCACCAGATCTCTGCTTTGCCTGATGGTTGACTGTTAGCCATGTGTACATTTTTTTTTGTAATGGACATGTAAGTTTAAATAAATAAATAAAAATCAGCACATACAGTTTCTCTTGAAAATTACATCTAAATAACGGTATTAGAGGAAAACTGCCCTGCAGAATGTCAACCGCAGATATGTGGCGCTCCGGTAACGAAGCGGCTCTCAGTGATCTGTGGGTAAAGGCTACGAAAGCTACGAATACGCACGTAAAGTCGTAGACCGCAATCGTAAAGGGGTCTACTCACGTGTCTTAAATCATGCTTAAATCAGAGGCAATATCGGGACAGTGCAGTGGAGGGGAGCGCCCCAAATTGCTTCCTAGATCGCCTCGTGTGTTGGAAAATTTTTACGATTTTACCACGTTTTCTTAGGTTGCTTTCTTGACCACTTCCCGATATCTGATTGAGCTGAAATTTTGCATACAGGCTTGCTTCCGGTGACAATACAATATTAAATGTAAATATATAAAAAAAGGAGTTAAATAAATACTACATAAAAAAACTTGAAAAAAAAAACACGTTTTACTCTTTTACTAAAAAGCGAAAAATTCATATTTTGGTTAAAAGAATATTCGAAAATTTAAATGTGGTGCGCATTTTACTTAAAATGATAAATAATTTTTAGTGTTTAGAGTAACAGCCGATTTTTCCCCGCCACTACTACCCCGATATTGCCTGTGATTTAAGGTATGTGAGTAGACCCCTTAACTCGTTAAATCGTAACATGTAGTTTGCATTGTGCTACGACGTAGCTACGCGTTTTGATGATTTGTAGCTTGGCCACCGATTATTTAATTGTAACGCTTGCCAGTTAACCAAAGATATATTTGTTTTACACAACTTTACCCTAAGATTTTTTACAGTTATCTGAATAATATTCACTTTATGAATATTGACACCTATAATATTTTTGTCTTCATCTTCCCTATCTTCAGAGTAAATCGGTCGGAATCTAATGTTTTCTTAGAGCTTGGTGGTGAAGCGCGTGTACTATATAACATTCAACTTATCGACCAAAATTTGCATTTCTCACTTCGGTATTGAATTATATTGGGTCCTTACCTATGAAATTGGTGTTTTTTTCTCTCTTAGTATATTGTCTGTAACTATTAAGATTCAGAGTATTCCTAAAAAAATAATTACCTCGTCTAAAAATAGACTATATTTTTGAGCTCTTTTGATTTGTTTTGATAATTTGTTGTAAGTTTAATTGTGTTAAAATTGGACACGGAGACAACTCTTTTTAACTTCTTTTTGAATACATCATTTTATTTGCATTCACTTAAAAACGATAAATAATTTTTATGAAGTGTGATATAACACATATTTCTAAAGCTTGTCTAATGATAGATGCCAAATATAATCTTTGGATTTGTCGTTGTGAAGAAAACTGAAAAAATTTTAGTATGGAAAATGCTGAATACCCCAAAATCTCCATACAAAACACCAATTTCATAGGTAAGGACCTAATATTAGGTAAAGAATTAATTATTTTAAAGATAAAAATTCGTGGCTACGATAATTTGCTCTTCTGCACATACTTCTTCTTCTTCTTCAGGCCATTCACGTCGAAGTGTTAGTAGGAAAAAAAATATTGATGTGCCAAAGTATTTCATGTAAATCTAATTGCAGAATAAATGATTTCATTTCATTTCATTTCAATACACTTAACTATGTTTTAAATTAAACTGTATTAAATTAAGCAAACGTCCATGAGACGAGTACAAAACTGATTGTAATTTTCTCATTAATCCTGTTGACGACAAGCAGTGCTACGACCTCTTTCCTTTTAGCTAATATTTTTCATATTCCTTCCTTCATATTTTTTTTATATTTAAACAAATATATTTTTTATATGTCATTTACAATTTTACACGTTAGTTCAATAAAGAGAGTCAAGCAAGTCTTTCTCATCGTGCTCTTCAACAACGCTCATGAGTAATTCACGCCAAAAAAATCCATACTAATATTATAAATGCGAAAGAACTCTGTCTGTTTGTCTTAAAATTCACGTCAAAACTATAATTTGGTACACAGATAGTCTAGAGCCTGAGAAAAGACATAGGCTACTTTTTATCCCGAAATTCCCATGGAAACGGGTACCGCGCGGGTATAACCGTGGTTATCAATATCTGCTCGACCGAGTATTTTGTGAATGTAATTTCATTACGAATTTAAAAATTTCTCGGTATTGTAAAAATAATGACACGACAACAAAGATTTATCGCCATGACAACAATTAATCAGATGACACTGACAAGAAATGATAATTTTCATTATTTTAATAATTAGTGGTTTTAGTTAAATTATTAACAATCAACATTTTGCTAATAAGAGATAGGAATGTAATGTTGAACACTTTGTAGAAAAACAAATACACAAACCCTTTTTGTGAACTTTTATCGGCGTTAAATCTAGTATTTATATGTATATTAAAATATGAAATAAATTTATGTAAAAATCATCCATGGCTGCAGTGAAATATCTAAATAGGTAGTATTATTTTATTCCTCATGATGTATCAAAATTCAAAAGCTCAGCGTAACTATAATAATATTTCTAAATTACCTTGAGCTAGTAAGCATATCAGAACTAAAACAATCATACAATGGTTGGGCCAAATAACGATAATTTTCTCCAGCATTAAGGATTTATTTGGGTCAAGCGCATTCGGCCCGAGCGAGGTGTCGAGGACGAAATCATGGCGTATCGTCCCATGAAGATTTGATTGGAGCCTTATCGATCCGTCGTTTTCGTGTATACGGAAGTGCTTTTAGTAAAATGTTATATATAAGCCAAGGAAAAATCTAAATTAAAAATACAAATTTATTTTAAAAAAAACGCGGCTTCAATATAATTATTAAAAAAATAATTTGTACCTTAAATGTTCGTGAAATATTAATAAAGATAAAATTAAATGTTAACATTTGAAAAGCTCGATTGCATTATAATTCGAAAACTGTGACGTTCAGTCTTGAAAATTGAGTTACTTTCACTATGATCTTCTATTCTAGAGTGACCAAAACTTTGTGAACTCGATTTTTTTCTTACTTCTGAAAGCAAGTTAGGCCATCGTCAATCATGCCCTCTTAGCATGAATACCGATTACGATTATCTCGTTCAGCTGTCAAAGTACTATGGAATTTGTCAACTGGGCGTGATAAAAACCTGATAAATATCATATCGCTAAGGCTGGCTACTCATGCTACTTAGGCTAGTAACTATTGCAATTGTTTCTATAATCCAATTCATAATCGGTGAGCGTGGTAACGCTACAGCCATTAATATCTTTTGATGGGGCCACTACTTCTTCTCCATGTATAGGTAGTCCAGTTTGTGGGGCGTATGTAGACTTATAATGACGAACATTAGTTATTAGTTTCAATAATGTAGATGTAGAACGTAGTGTAGAACAATAATGTAGAACGTAGAGGTTTTCCCTTAGCTAGCCTAAGGGAAAACCTCTACGGGGGAATATCTCCCAGGTTATTACAGCTATATACGTACCTATTTGTACGAGAGGAGTTTGAATTAAACTGTTATAAAGTAATTATTACGAACTCGGTGGCGCAGGGGTTAGTACGCTTTGGCTTTTGATATTGAAAACAAAGCTACCATCGCCATGGTCAGGCATTGGATGAGTGACCAAAACTTTGTGATCTTGAAGTCTTCCGTGCTTCGGAAGGCACGTTAAACCGTTGGTCCCGGGCGCTATTACAACCGTTTTTACCCACCCCGTGGTGATGTTACGGGCCATACATTAAGAAGACCTGTGCCCAGCAGTGGGACGTATATAGAAAGTACCTATTAGTTTATTTATGAACATTTAGTATCAACCTACGTAATATCTTCAGCGCCCACTCTTATAATTATCACAATTATCGCGTCAAGATAATACATGCCCTTGACGACTATCCACGCCTATATAATTCAATAGAAAAACTGCGTAATGGACTTAAAAACATTATGCGAGTGAATCAAATGAGTTACAAACAAATAGTTATTACAATAATGACGAATATGCCGCAGCAACACGTCACTCCCGTGACTCAGAGGTCCACGCATGCTGACAGGTTTCCCAGAACACTAAACAAAAAATGAGATAGCGAAAATATAGGCTCCTTTGAGATAGTTAACTAATATAATAATTATTATAACTATGTATGTAGTAAGTATCACAACTAAAAATAATCGGAACATAGCAACCACGTTCAAGATAATGGTGAAACCTCAATAAAAATACCTAATTAAAATAATTTATATTTGACTTATGATTTAGCGAACAATTTCTTTATCTAATGTCTAATTATAACGTCATACACCCAGTTGCAGAAACGAACTTTAAAATTTAATGTCGGCATTATCTCTAATGCTCCATTAAATTTATTTATTGAAGTGTCAAAAGAACACCTTAGCGTAGTTTTACGTTGCACAAAACGACATTAGCACCCTGTCAATGCTAAAGAGACATTAGCTAGAACTGTTTTGTGTTCCAACTTTAAATTTAATGAACTTTAAAGTTTTAATGTCTCATTAACAAATGTCGTCCTTAAAAAATCTTTGTGCAACTGAGTGTAAGTGCAGTAGAATCTATTTTTATATATTATTTTGTATCTACACACTCAATTTATGAATATAAAATTTTGACTCAATATTACAGTAACGGAAGCCATTTTTGGCCCATTTTCTAATTTCCTACATGAAAAACCGTGAATTTATAGCCGTTGTTCCCGATGAATTGCTATAGGCTTAAATAAAAATATATGCTCCATTTCTTTACTGTTAAATTCAACGGAGACAAAGCCGGGGGCAAAAGTATCTCTTATCTCTGTAAGATGTTTATTTATATCTTGTTATTTACAATGGATACATTATTATTATATATTATATTTTATTTACGTATTAAATTGGCTTTAGCAATATCCTATTATTTCTATGAATTGTTTACAATTTAGTATAATGTAAAATCTCGATATACGAGTATTAGGTTACGAATTTACGGTATATGAGCGCTCGTCTGCTCATTCAAGGTGTCCACGGAAGAAGCGTCGTGGTGTTCTACGCCCGACACATGCTGAGTACGACTCCTATTCAGTGCCTATTCAGTCTTTGTCTATGTTTGATTATTTTCTATGTAATTTCTTACTATGTGTGTACTGAATAAAATTTTATTCTATTCTATACTTTACGTACTCCGCAAAGGAAATGTTTACTTTAAATAAACATTTATTTTACGATGACGACCGACGTCACAAGGAAAACGAGAATGGGAAAGCCACCTAGCCAAAGATCGCGGAAAATGAGCCGTACTGTTAACACTCACTGTAATGAATCACTTGATTTGCAATTATGAGACTTATTTCAAGGGGTTTAATTCGATGTAAAAACGAAGAGTTGTTACGTATAGGTGACGTCACCGTGACTGACGTATTATACAACGTCGTAAATTTCAATGCCACGCGATGTTCTGTTTTGATATCCGCTTGTGTCAAGCAGTGCTCTAGTCTACACCCACTAAACAAATCTCTCTGCGTATTATAGAAATTAAAATAGTATGTTATGACAGAGAGTAGGTACCTATAGTGATGAAATGTAAAGAATTAATCAGTGAAAATATAAGTGGAATGTGAGTTAGTTGTGTTATAAAAACAAGGTGAGTGTCGAATGTTCTTTTACGTATTGATAAGATCCGTGCGAAGTAGTTCTTTCGCTCGAAATGATTGTTGATTTTTATCTCCGTTGTTTTTACTAGGGAAGACGTAATATACTAACAACATATTTTAGTATCATAATGGTCATGCACTTTGTCATTGTTTTGTTTCGTTAACTTTTTTTACTCGACGATTTTACATATAATTCGAACGGCAATTTTAACAAATGAACAACTTGTAAATTACGGTAAATTTACTGAAGTAGGTAAAAAGCAGGTGTAAAGATAAGTATTTATTCTGAGAAATTAATTTGAAATATTTTTGTACACTCGATAAAGATCGCAGTCGACCAATAGATACATATAAAGAATCGTTTAAAAGTCATAAAATTAAATAACTGATTTTTTACTTTTTCATGGTCACGCATTTTTAATTGTGCGCGTAATTAAAGTCAAATGTATAAATTATTGACTAGGAACGCTTTGTTAAAAGATATCTCTAGTAGTCGACCGTAAATGTCCCCTTCTATTATTATTCGCTTTACATTAACATTAACTAGTCATACTAGTCAACGGGCACTCCGTGCCCGTGGCCGAGTCTCAAGTCTCAAGGCCATCTCAAGAGGTTCTGGGTTCGATCCCCAGGCAAATGTTTGTGTGAAGAATACAGGCATTATATATTTCCTGAATATTTATATGTATATATCTATTAAGTATATTAATCCGTCATCCGTAACACAAGCAGCATTAGTTGCTTAAAATTGGGCTAGTTGATAAATGTGAATGTCTGAAGATATTTATTTATTTACTGTCGGGCACAAACGAGACACAATAGAAACATATATTGATTGCGAGCACCGGTGTCCGCGGTGTTTGCCAAGGTATTATTAAAAGTTTTGAATTATACAAAATGAAAGACTTAGGATTTCTAGACTAATAAAATAAACTTGGAAATTCCATACTAGTATAAGGATGGATTTTATTTGACTTCTTTATCACATTAGGAATGGTTTTAATCCCTGAATTTGTGATGAAATATTTACTTTATGATAAACGCGAGACGTTACATGTGTTTGCGCTATTTGTCTGCTAAAATATAATATAATGTCATGAAAACTTATGGACTTGGAACACCTTAGCTGTTCCGTTATTCACAAAAATACCCCAAATTAATACTTTCGAAACTTTTCGGAAGGAAGGAATTAAAAAAAATACGTTAATTACAATTTTATTTCATTTTAATTAATATAGTTATTATTTATAATTGGATTATGCACTATAACAATTTGTTAAATTATTAGGGTACAGAATTCTTAGAGAAAATCAATCTTGGGAGTAAATCTACAGAATAGAGGCTCAACAATATCTCTACATTTCTATCCTTTAATATTTTTTTTTCATGTTTTATTTTTCGGGCAGAACAAACCAATGGATTTCATAAACGGCGGCCTAGCCGGTGCTGGCGCGACTATCTTCACGAACCCGATCGACGTGGTGAAGACGCGGCTGCAGCTGCAAGGCGAGCTGCGCGCACGCAACGAACACACGGTGCGGTACCGGGGCATCTTCCACACCCTCTATGTCATCGCTAGGACCGATGGGCTTTTCGCGCTGCAGAAAGGACTCGCCCCAGCTATGTTGTTGGGGTTCACTATGAACTCTGTAAGGTAAGTTCGTAAATAATGGTGTATAAGTACACGCTGCGGTACCGGGGCATCTTCTACAAGCTCTGCGTCATCGCGAGAACAGACGGCCATTTTGCGCTGCAGAAGAGACTCGCCTCAACCATGTTGTTAGGGTTCACTAAAGACTCTTTAAGGTATGTTAGATATGGTTTATGCACAATTTACGGTAACGGGGCACCTTCCAAACCTATATGTCATCGCCAGGGCTGACGGCCTGTTCGTACGAAATCAGTTAGTAATTTGGTTTTATTTTTAAATTTCATTAATTTAAAAAAATATAAAAAAGTTTTTGATATATATTATTAAAAAACGATTATTATTTTATTTCTAATTCTTTATTTGAAATATTTATTCAAAAATACTTATATTTTTTATAACATTATTAATCCTTTTCTAAATCCACATTGAAAACATAGTTAAAACAATCACTAGCTATTTATGGAAACAACTTAATGTGTACCTTTTCATCTAGGTTAGGAATGTTCCACATAGCCGAAGACCGAGGCTGGACCAAGAATAAAAACGGCAATGTGTCGATACAGAAGGCTATCTTCTGGTCCAGTGCGTGTGGAGTACTGAGCGGGCTGACGGGCAACCCGGCGTCTGTGATCAAAACGAGGATACAGGCAGCTGCCCATCCCAGCATAGCTGTAGGAAGGCAACATAAGTACAAAGGTGACATCTCCATAGATCAACGACATTCTCAATTCTTTAACTTCATTGTTAACAAGGAATAAACCGCAAACTCCTCATGTGTTTCTCCTTGAGGATGGTCTGTGCCAGCGATGCGTACTAAGGACTGAACGAACTATTGGGTCCTTACCTATGAAATTGGTGTTTTTATTCTGTCTTGGCAATTTGTCCGTAACTATTAAGTTTCAGAACATCCTTATAAAATAATTGCCTCTTCTAAAAATAGATCATATATTTGAGCTCGTATTATTTAATTTGATAATATTTTGTAACTTAAATTTTGTTAAAATTAGACACATAGACAATTATTTTTAACTCCCGAATACATCATTTGATTTGCATTAACATAAAAACGATGAATAATTTTTATCAAGCGTGTTCATACACATATTGCTAAAGCTTGTCTAATGACACATGCCAAATATTATTATCTCTGGATTTGTCGTTGTGAAGAAAACTGATAAAATGTTAGTATGTAAAATGCAGACATCCCAAAAATCTCCATACAAAACACCAATTTCATGGGTAAGGACCTAATATTTGTGTCTTGTTTCCAATAAAAATATAAATATTTTTATTTCGCGGGCTAAGAGGCGCTTAAAATCGTCAACTGCAAAAGAGACAGTCAATGAAGCAATTAGGTATATTAAAATCGCTTTACGAGAACTCATAATCCACTTTTTGTAACCAGCAATACATTTTTATTGATTGGTTGTGTTTAGTTCCTAACAGATTTTTTTCAACCGCATCTCTGGTCTAGTGGTTCACACCATCGGGTGTTGATCGGGAGGTCCGGGTTCGATTCCCCATGGGGGCAGAAGTTTTTCTGCTCGTTTTGTTTGGTGGTAGGGCTTTTAAACCCGCCTGGGTAGCTACCACCGTTTTACCTAGAATTGTCGTCATAATAACAATGTTTTAAGCATTGTTGTGTTCCGGCAATCGGACGTAAGAAGCCAGTTCCTCAGTTGTTGAGGATAACAGGTGAAGCTCACTTCCACCTTCGGCCTTATCGTCACTTACCTAGAGCTTACCAGTAAAAAAAAAAGATCAATCTTCCTCCAGGTATGTTGGATGGTTGCGTCCAAATCTATAAGACGGAAGGCTTCAAAGGATTCTACGCTGGTATCAACGGAACTTGCTTGAGGCTCGCCATCGGGAGCGGCGCGCAACTGACCAGCTTCACCACGTATGACTTTTTAATTACCACTTCACTTTGGCAATAGCGATGACTGAGTTGAGATGAACGGCACTCGTGTAGGTCGCAAGATCGATCTCACCGACTGTACCACTGAGTTTGAATTAAAGTTAGGCGATTCCCACACTGAAACGCACACACACACACACACACACAGGCTCGCCATCACATGGAGACTTAAATATATCTGGCGAAATGTAGGTGTTAGCACCTCTGCCTACCCCTTCGGGGATAAGGGCGTAATGAGAATATATTATTATTTTGTGACGAGGTGAATGCCAGAGATGATATAAAATCCCGTAGGTTGTCACTTAAGGTATATCTAAATATTTAAACTTAGAGCACACAAAGTGCCCTAGTAAAGTTATTTGAAACTTGAACAATTATTGTTAAAGTTTATTATATATTTATAACTATTATTATAAGGCAACCGCTCCAGTCGCTGGCTCTGATAGGAATAAAATTGAATACCAAAACCAATGAAAAAAAGAGACAGTTGGTTACTTTAAAAACAGAAACAAAGAGAAAATGGCCAGAAAAGACCGCCATAAGAGCAAACAGTCGCTAATACTGCGCCTCGTGTTCCCTTACTAATGCTTTTTAATTTCTATTTTCTACTGCAGCGTCAAACAAATATTGAAGACTCGGGGTGTTTGTGAGCATTCGCCGGTAGGACTGGCGTTCACTGCAAGCGCTGTGAGCGGCGTCGTTGTAGCGTTAGCCATATGTCCTTTCGACGTCGTCACAATCCGCCTCTATAACCAGGGTAATCAGGTCTAATTTTAATCATATTCCAGGATAAAAGAGTATCTGAAATCCCACGGGTACTTCATCTACTCTCCGGTGACGCTCTCGTTCGTGGCCAGCCTGGGCAGCGGGATCGTGTGTATTATACTCGAAACCCCGTTCGATGTAATGAATACGAGGCTGTATAACCAGGGTAATATAGTTATTAAATGCCTGGGATACGAAGCTGCTTAATCTTCAAGATTTTATAGAATTCATATGACGCGTGTTTTCTATTACTCTTCTTAACATTAACAAGCGGTTAACTCTTAGGCATATAGGCTGAGGAGATAACTCTACACACGAACACTTAAGTAATTAACAATAAAATTTTTGGGTGAAATTGTGACAGAATCGCACAAATTACTTTTTAATGCCTACGCTCATGGGCTACTAAATGAATAGTATTTTTTCCCTTAATTTTAATTATAAAATAAAGTAATATTAATATTTTGCCCCCGATCAATGAAATTATAAGAATCGTCCTCAGCCTATGTAAGTCCCACTGCTGGGCACGGGCCTTTCTCATGAAGAAACGCATGAGAAGTATGGGCCGTAACACCACCACGCTGGCCCAATGCGGGTTGGTGGGTAGAAACGGTTGCAATAGCGACCGGGACCAACGGCTTAATATGAGCACGAAGCACGGAGGATGTTTCCGAAGCACGGAGAACAAACCCGAGATCACAAAGTTTTGGTCACCCATCCACGGCCTGACCATGGCGAAGGTAGCTTTGTTTTCGATCGAAAGCCAAAGCGTACGATTCTCGCCACCAAGCGCTCATTATGATAATGAAAGAATAGAAAAAAAATTGAAACTACACTTCGTTAACATTTATAGATGTTTTTTCTCCTAAAAAACTTGATATGGAGATCGTTATATTTCACTCATAATTCATGGTTTCAATAATATTTGCCTTATTACAGGTTCGGGGTCAAACGGTAAACTTCTATACACGGGGGTATTGGATTGTTTCGCCAAGATATATAGAACAGAAGGATTACATGGCCTCTACAAGGGACTCGGGCCGCTATATCTCAGAATAGCGCCGCACACTACACTCTCGTTAGTCATATGGGATATGTTAAATAATTTATTGCTTTATAATAAACAAAGTTGACATATTACTGCTTTTTATTGCACTATCAAGCTATTACAAGAGACGCAATATAAATATAATTGAGACATTATCAGATGATTTTAAACGAGGTATATAATGGGTTGGTAATTCTTCACTCCGCCACGACCCTTAACCTTTAGATTTAGAGACTAGAGGGGACTAGAGGCTAGAACGCCCTGAAAGGTTACTACGTAATTCATTTCGCAAGCCCATTCGATCATTGGTCGAACTTTGACTGTACCGACTACAACGCTATTGTTCGATTTACGGAAAAAACGAAAAAACAGTGACGGATTTCATTTAGTAGTCTAGATGCGGACTATGGCACTGGACTGCTTTTGCGATGCTTTTACCTAGCCTCTGACTAACCCTTAAGTGATAATAGTCGAGATTATATGTATGTATGAATTTATATGTAATATGAATAGGGAGTGAGTGGAGATTGGGACGAGTTAGATCTAGGCGAGCGTTTCCCGAACAAATCGAAGATGTTCTTGAGAAGGGCTAGGTC
This sequence comes from Parapoynx stratiotata, assembly GCA_910589355.1. Classification (NCBI taxonomy): domain Eukaryota; kingdom Metazoa; phylum Arthropoda; class Insecta; order Lepidoptera; family Crambidae; genus Parapoynx; species Parapoynx stratiotata. The sequence goes on from OU342463.1 coordinate 2,729,024, forward strand.
AAAAGTACCCGAAATGGTCGAGCAAGTATGAGGACTGGTTGAGAGAAGTTGATGCGAAAGAAATATGTATTCTTACATACTAACCTCTGCCTACCCCTACGAGAAAAATGCGTGACCTTTAATAATCTCATTTGGTAACACATTATCCTGTAAAAGGATGGTTTCAAGAAAATTGTCTCTCCTTTGTTCTTGTTACCATAGACTATTAAAGTTCTCGTTATCATATTAATCATTGCTCTAAAAATTTAAGAAATATTCATTTATGACTTTCCAAATTGACAGAAGTGACATGGTCAAACACCAGAGATTTATATATATTAATATTTTGATTCCAAAAATGTATCAATACATTTTCTATTCAAACTATTCTATAGTTCAAACGTAGCAAATAAGTTAATTTTTTTTAAATCTCTGCTCTGAATAACTGAAGAGGTGTCGAGATATTGTTCATCTTGCTAAGCTCGCTATCATTGAATACTATTTTACAATGACCTTCAAACGTATGTATTAAAATTAAGTTAAACCGTCCACTGTTAAACATAAGTCTCGGCTAATGAACGCCACCGCCCGCCCTCGATCCTTGGCCGCCCTCGTCCATTATACTCGTTACTTGCAGAAAAAAATAATGGAATGTAAATTTTTTTATGCTGAATTATTACAATACAATTCTACAGTTTAATATTGGTGGAATCTCTGGTGCAAGATGATGGATCTTTAGATATTACCTTACAAATGGACAAACAATTAATAAAAAAAAATAAACAACGCTGAAAGGGCGAATGATGAAACTGAAGGAGCATATTTTCCAATTTGAGTACTTTACGATAGTTTTTAGTTTTTTTCATATTATCATATCCAAACAGGAAAGCCACCATTATGGACTTCCTTACCGGTGGCCTCGCTGGCGCAGCCGCCACTATTTTAACAAATCCCATGGACGTAGTTAAAATACGTATGCAACTGCAAGGAGAGATGCGCGCGCGCACTGAGTACACTGCGCACTACCGAGGGTTTATGCATGCGTTCTATGTGATCGCGCAGCACGACGGTCTGATGGCCCTGCAAAAAGGTCTTGTTCCTGCGATGGTACTGGGGTTTACTATGAACGCCGTAAGGTTTGCATATAATAAAAATAATATCATTTTTTCTTAGGGTGTGTCCAAAGCGTGCTAGGAAAATCTTAGACGTAGTTTCGCTGTTCTGAGCGCTTTAATCTTCCAATCAGAGCGCACAGCCCACTTTGCCGCCTACGTCGCGAGCATTACGTGATCGATTTATCCCTTAAGCCTTTACTGACGGTTCATGAATCGATTTGGGAAGTCTCGTCCCATCTTGCATAATGCAATTAATAGTGGCTTTCTTTCGAGAGATTCGTTTGTGTTCAGACCGTTGACGTCGAATGGGGGGGGGGCTGTAGCACGAAGCGGCGCGGAAAAAATAGACAGTTTTGGACACACTTATATGCTTACATCTGTCCTGTCCATCTGACTGTTGGAATTTAGGTTTGAATTGCAAAGATGGTTTTGGATTTTCTATAGTGACCGGTAACGGCATTCGGCTTGCCTCACGAGGGATGGGATCAACGATTTCACAATTTTTGTGTGCACCTCTACCTACCAGTTCGGGGATATAGGCCTGATACTAAGTATAGAATACCTCAAATTTGCCATCAAATGGTGCTAATGTCGCTTTATTTCATAAAGTCCGACCACAAGAACACAAAACCGTTCTTGGTCTAGTGTTAAATTAAAAGAATACTACCAACCCAACTCTCTAATGGACTTAGAACTGCATAACCATCCAATAGCGTATAGCGGCGACGGGCTCACCACCTGTCACGCTGAGTGCAGTCACTGCTTGGTGAAGCGAAGACTATGGGAATAGACTCACTAACCCTAAGGGATAATCGTGATTATATGTACGCATATAACTTTGTCCTCCAGTGGAATATAACCATTAGAGTGATATAAAGTAATGTTATAAACAATACTTCAACAATAACATTTGCATTTGAGCCTAGATTGGGAATGTACAACGTAGCAGAAAACCAAGGCTGGACCACAAACCAAAACGGCAAGATATTGACACACAAGGCCGTGTTCTGGTCTAGCGTTAGCGGAATCATCGGCGGGATAGTTGGCAATCCTGCATCAGTAATCAAAACTAGGATGCAGGTAGCCACCAGTCAAGCTGCAGGTACATTGGGGAAACAACATGGTTATACAGGTATGAATACAGACCGTAACAAAAGTGCAGTGATATTCAAAAAGATTTTTCAGACCATGAATATTATAAATCGACTTTTACTATGACCAACAATCAAAATCTTTCGTCAAATTGGTTACAGGAACCTGGGACGCTTGCAAAAAAATCTATCGATCCGAAGGCATTAAAGGGTTCTTTGCTGGAGTTAACGGGACTTGCGTGAGGCTGTGCGTCGGCAGCGGGGCACAGCTGAGCTCTTTCTCCGAGTAAGGACTGATATTTACCCCCTTAGACTGCTTGTTCATAGGAGCGGAGAGAAGTGGAGCTTGAGTTGTGTCAAACTCAACGAATAGTAAGTTTTGCTTCAAAAGCTTTGCTGTTCAAATATCACGCACTATTGAGCAATACCTACCTTAAATCTCCGCTCCGCTCCCCCGCTTTGCTCTAGTGGACAGACAGCCTTATTCTCAACTTGACCAGGAAAGTCTGGTACCGTCTCGCTTAGAGATGTAAAGAACATGACTCTTCGAGTCCTAAATTTTGAGCGCGACTGAAAAATTGTACAACTCGACTAAGTACATTATGACTCCTAAGACAAGAGAATTTAAGTCTATATGATCTCTCGAGCGCATGCGCAATATGAAATGAGTCTTTTTAGCGCTCGAGTCGTTTTACGGAGCGTGTCGCGCTCGAGCTGTTTCCCCTTTAATTATTAAGAAATATCATTTTAATAAGCATTAGGTAATATTTTTCTAATTCTAATGAAAGGACTCGAGCTCTATTAAGTCTTTTTTAAGACTAGCTCTTTTTAGGACGCAATATAATATATATTTTAGATACTGATAATCGGTTCGACTCAAGACTTCGAAATTAGTTAGTTCACCGAGTCTTGTAACATTGAGCCGAGTTTATTGAATTAGGACTCAAAGACTCAAGATTTTATACATCTTTAGACATTCGCTCTGATACACCGCATAAAAAGTGGCAGGTTTAAGATTCCATGATTCGTTTGGTTTCCGACAGTTAAGAATATGGTCAATGTCTCATTTCAAGTATTCTTTGTAATAATACTGTTAATTTCTACATTTTCCTACAGGGCTAAACAATTTTTGAAGGCCCGTGGAATCTGTGACCATTCGCCGATCGGATTGGCGACCTTAGCGAGCGCCATTAGTGGTGTGGTCCTGTCCCTGGTTGTGTGTCCGCTCGACGTCATGGTTGTTCGCCTCTACAACCAAAGTAATAAGTGTATATGCCATAAAAAAAAGTAATAAGTGAAAAGTAACTTAAAGAATGATAGTTTTTTTTTTGGCTTTTATGCCCTCGAGTTGGTCGTAAAGACTCCGCCAAAGCGGAGACGAGACGAGCGGAGAGATGTTTCTTAAACACCCGGTAGAATTCCGTTATTCACACTGAGAAACATGTCTTTTCGTCTCCGCTTTGGACTTTTCCGCACATCTTTGCCTTGGTGGTGTCCGGGCCTAACATTCGGCGGATGTAATTTAGAGGGTGTTAAAGAAATAGTTTTAAATTATATATAGGGTTTTCACTCACACCAATTACCTTACCCAAATTAAGCATCATCAAGAGTTTGTATTAATATGCAACATATATATGTGTTATATATTGTGTACAGAGATGTTAATAATTAAATTCGGCTGATATACCTATTCTGCACTCGTAAATAGTTATGCGTACTAAATTGTATAGTAAATAAATTAATATCTTCAGACATTGCTGTTTGTGTTACGGATACTAGATGACGGATAAATATATTTAATTAGATAAATACTAACTACTAATATATATATAATTAGATAAATACATATAAATATTTAGATTCTATATAATACATATTTACACATCCAAGACTGGAGAACAAATGCCTGTATTCATCACACAAACATTTGCACCGGGGATCGAGCCTAGAACCTCTTGAGATGGCGATGCCTTGAGACCGGCAAACAGACCCTTGACCATGGAGGTAGTATAGTATAACTAAGTAATTGCATTAACCAATAATTATTTCATTAAACACCCTAATGCGTTTACTACAAAATTGGTAAAAGTCTACTCGTTTCAGGTACAAAAAAGAACGGTGATCGCCTTTACAATGGAGTTGTAGATTGCCTTTACAAGACATTTATGACTGAAGGACTCAGGGGTCTCTACAAAGGACTAGTACCACTTTACTTCAGGCTAGCACCACACACCACCGTCTCTCTGGTCATATGGGATGCGCTGAACCTCTATTTTATACCTAATAAACAAAAAGTTTGATAATAAGACTTTTACTAAATAAACTCTTCAATTAAATCATACTTTATTTTAGATCCCATAATGCTGCATCTCAAAGCACCCTACAAGACTTTTGATAAAACCCTTGAAAACTTGGGTATTCACACATTAGAATGTGATACAATTGGCGGCGAAAAATGAATCTCCCAATCGATGTCCATGGAGCTGCAGTTAGAACTGACGTCACCATCGGAGCATGAGCAGCTCTGGTCAGTGTCCTCCTCCTCGATGGCTTCGTCGCAATTACATTTAGGGTTGTTAGGGTCAAATGGTATTATGCCGGTCGCCTGTTTATAAGCCTTCAAACACAATCTTTCACAAATCTCCGGATGATAAGGATCTTCCCAGTCCCCAATCACTTCTCTTATCAAATGTCGTTTCTTTCTTGCTAACTTAGCAAGTTTCTCTTTATTATTTGCTTTTGCTATTTTAAATACTAGTGGTGAATACTGTTCGGCGTTACTTTCGTTATTTTCATGAGTCGTTTGCATTTCAACTCTGTATTCGCCGTTTACTTTGCAAATGATTAAGGTTGGTTTGTTTTCGGCTCGTTTCTTTAATTTCTTCATCGGCTTTGATGTTTGTATCGGCGAAGTTTTTCTTTTGGCTTTATTTAGTTTTCGCAGCATACATTTTGATATGGCACCAGGTTTCCAGCCTTGCGCTGCCTATGAATACATAAAAGCTACACTGTAAAATCTCGGAATCTCCCCTTCAAAAAAATAATATGTGAAACTTTTGTTTTTTGTACAGTCACAAGAAAAAATATGTCACCATTTTTAGTACTTTATCGTTGTTACACAATTTAAAGCATAGTTTCTGCTGTTTTATCTCTTGTTCAACTGCGTCGATGTATTTGATTAATTTACGTTTTAAGTGATACGTGTAAACTGTAAATAGGTAATTTTGTTGTTTTATTTGTGAACTAAAATCTTATTTCCTTAAAAAGAGCACGCACGCATTTGCCCGCGCGTACTCAAAGGTTTAGGGAATCATACTTTGCTCGTACATCCAGAGCATGGAATTCTCTACCGGCACACGTGTTCCCTCCTTCCTACAGCATGGGTTCCTTCAAAAGAGGCGTGAAAAGGCATCTTGTGAGCCAGCAAGGTGGAGGTCGCTAGGCCTGCATCCTTTGGTGCTGCCCTAGCATCCTTCGCAAATGGGCTTATCTACTGATCACCATCAGGTGGTGTTAAGTCATTTGCTGGGCTGGTTATAAAAAAAAAAAGGTTTTATTAAAGCTTAGATAGAGAAAGTACTAAAATAGGTACACCTATTTTTGGTTGCGATTGTACAATATATTGGGTCCTTATCTATGAAATTAGTGTTTTTTTCCCTCTTAGTATTTTGTCTGTAACTATTAAGATTCAGAGTATTCCTAAAAAATAATTACCTCGTCTAAAATAGACTATATTTTTGAGCTCTTTTGATTTGTTTTGATAATTTGTTGTAAGTTTAATTGTGTTAAAATTTGACACGGAGACAACTCTTTTTAAGTGCCTCCCGAATACATCTTTCACTTGAAAACGATAAATAATTTTTATGAAGTGTGATATTACACTTATTACTTAGTATTATTATCTTTGGATTTGTCGTTGTGAAGAAAAATGAAAAAAATTTAGTATGGAAAAAAAACACCAATTTCATAGGTAAGGACCTAATATTAGACCACAATACCTACTAGCCTAGAGTCTTTTATTCTCAATAGACATTTTTCGTAATAGACCTAGTAAATAATATACAAAAAATATTATGTATACGCTTTTGACATCTATACATATAACTGTAGAAGTCGAATGTCTGTACATTGCTGTACATAGATTAAAAAACTGGCCAAGAGTGTGTCGGGCCACGCTCAGCATAGGGTTATTTAGCATAGCATTTTTTTATCTCATATGGAAAACTATGAGATATATGAGATAAAAAAAATGCTTGCATATATGGTTGTCACAAATTTAGTTCAAAAATAATTTTGTAAAATTTATCAAAAACTGCTCATTCCATCAAGTTTAAAAATAATTTTATTATTTATTCTTTATGCACGACGTACAAAGGCGGACTTAATGCCTTGAGACATTCTCTACCAGACCAGAGAATTTTCCTAGAAAGTAAGTACTTATAATTTTTTCATATTTTTTGAACTTATGGTTCAAGAGTTAAAGGAGGGGAAACATTTTTAGGGTTCCGTAGTAAACTAGGAACTCTTAGTTTCGCCATGTCTGTCTGTCCGTCCGCGGATAATCTCAGTGATCGTTAGAACTAGAGAGCTGAAATTTTGAACGCCGATAAAGCGCACAAATCAAAAGTGGAATAAAATATTAAATGAGGGGGGGGGGTGCCCATACACGTAATGTAGGGACTGATTTTTTTTCCTCTGGACGCTACCGTGTGATATATCGTTGGATAGCTATTCAAACATGAATAGGGGTTTTCTAACAACATTTTATTTTAAAATTATATTTTCTGAAATAATCGCTTCGACAGACAGACAGGCAGACATGGCGAAACTATAAGGGTTCCTAGTTTACTACGGACAGGGGGATGTAAAAAAAGAGGGAAAATATCAAAGAAAAAAACAATTGATTCTCTGTCTGTTTGTCTCTTTGTACGGGCTAATCTCCGAGATGGCTGGATTTCAATTAAATTTTGCATGTACAGTCACCGGCAAAAATATATGACGATTTTAGTACTCTGTCACATTGTCATATCACCAGAATTTAGTCCGCTAAACAAATAATTTACTTTAAACCTTAAAATGACAAGGTACTAAAATCGTCATATATTTTTGCCGGTGACTGTACCTACCATACCTTATATCCGTGGTGAACATCTTAGATACTTTTTGTCCCGAAAAATTATAGGGTTCCCTTGGGACAGCTAAAAAAACCTTAGTAACCACGGAAAAAGTCGCGGGCAACAGCTAGTTTAAAATATTTTATTCCCTTTGAGACTTGTTATAAATCACATCTCATTTTGTCTATTTGGTGTCGTAATAGTAGTACCTCTGGTATTTGTAGAAAATAAATAAACTCCATAACTATAACATTATTTTACTTTGGTAACATCATTTTACAAATTACAAAGTTAACGTTACTTAATTTAACTTAACACTTTGCCAAATATCACTTGCACTTATGACACTATAATCCCGTAATAAATATACCATCACACCATAATTCCCACGTCACAAAATAAATCAATATATGGACACAAAAAGCACTATTAGCCATGGGTGGCGACACTCCTTCCCTGGGTAGAAAGGTTAATTAAACGTTCGCGCTGTTGTTGTTTCATTATCTCGCTATTTACAAACGAGTGGAAGCACGGAAGGTGGAAGGAACTCACACTTATTCCCCGTTCAGTTAAGTTTTCTATTCTCTCTTTCGGTCTCTTGTTTTTACGATCTTTGAGCTTAAAATAAACTTTATTTCCACGGGCATCCACCGCTACAATACCTTTTTCGGCCGGCACCTGGTGCTTGCATCGTATTCTCTCTTCATAAGTGTCACCATCATCCATTTTCCCTCGAGTCTTTTTACCTCGTTTAGATCCAGATCGCCTTGGAATCTCTGAACGTTTAGGTATAGTAACGTCTTCTCCCCGTGACAACATTTGTTTCAATGTAGATAGTAATAATTTTCTATCAAAACCGACTATTCCCATTTTAGATAAATGTTTCGGAGAAGCGTCGCCAAAACAACTCCAAGATGGTACCTCCGATACTAGAATTGCTGGTTTAGCGTCACCTTTTTTAGCGCCTTTTTTACCAGTGTGTGCCTGCTTCTTTTGATTTGGTATTGCTCGTGGTCTTGGATAAAATCGCCATCTTCCGTGGCAGTCTACATAGCCATCAATACCAAGAACAAGCCATTTCATATTTGCCGCTTGGAATTTACCGTCCTCTGCGTCGACCTGTTCTCCGTTAGGTCCTATAAAGCTGTTAGGAGCCCAACGATTGTCTGGTGCTATAATTCCGTCAACGTTAATTTGTAGCCACTTATGATTTGGACTCCAAAAACCTCCCAAGTCACTGCATTGTTGGCTACCATCAGGACCTCTAAAGAACCTGGGCACTGGGTTACCAAATGAATCTAAAAGCTTTACTCTATAATCTAAATAAGTGTATTGAGTACCAGTATCTACTTTCTGCACTTTTTTAGTTTTAAATGTTGGATCAAATAAAGCATTAGGAGGTGTGAATTCCACTATCCACTCATCAGAATCTGTATCTGAGCCCAAGCTTATCGAGTCTTCTGAACATGAGCACGAAATGTCCAAGTTTGTTCTATCTGGGCCTGGCTCTGCTGGGTAGCAAGTGCACTCAGGGTCCTCAGTGTCCGGCAAAATACCAAGAGCTTGTTGATAAGTTTTGAGACATATCTCGTTGCACATGTTCTTGAAAGCGCTTTGAATGAAATCACGTTGATCTCTCTCAAGGCGCCGTTGTGCGCGCTCCTTTTTCTTTTTTCTTTCACGATTCTCTTCTTCACTCCTTCCTATGGTATAAGTCACTACTGGCTTATCTTCATATGGATGTTGATTTATTCCCCTTGGTTTCGAATACGCTTTCATTGTTTCCATGGTAACAGTGAACTCGCCATCTTTTTTGTGTACAACCAAAAGTGGTCTCTTTAACGGCTTTTTATAAGGTTCTTTTTTTCGTTTTTTCGCGAGAATCTCATCAGGATTTCTTGCTATCCTTAATAGACGGACAACTTTCTTATTCGTTGCTCCTGGACGCCACGCAGGACGGAACTAAAAAAACAAAAAAAAAACTAAAATAAAGCATAAAGGATTTGACATGAAAAAAATTCAATAAATATTCGAAACTTATATTATTGCTTGAAAGGGGCTTAATTAAGTAAAACATTTACATGACATACCTTCATTCCTGGTACATCTTCAGCAGTCCATAGCCAGCCCATGTGTTTTGGCACAGCACCTAAAGTGCCAGTGCAAGGAATTGCGCATTGACTGTGTCCAATATGGGGTGCTATAAAACAAACAAATATTAAATACCTAAATATAAAATTATATTAGAAATGATTATACAAGATTCTATAATACATACGTATACCTTGATAACCGTAATTAAATTTAAATCTATCATCCTTTCTTTTCTTTTTTCCTTTTTTATTATCTTTTTCGGATTCGCCACTTTTGTCCGCCGTTGCTGTTCCTGTAGCTGTTGCCGGAGCTGTACCCGATCGCTTCGCACTTCTTGAACTGTCATCAGCTCGCCTTTTACTATCGCTACCAGAACTATATATCGACTTCATTTTATTTTTATCTACTAACTTATGAAATATAGGGCAAGGAAATGTAGTTGGTTTGTCATGTTTTGGATCATCTCCAATCAATTCGTAGCCTCCACAAACATTGCAGTATGTAGTTTTCTTTGTAAAACCAAAAGTACATTCACATTCGCAATAACAAGGGTTGTCTCCCACTTTCATTTTTGCAGTCATTCCCCCAACAACTTCTTCGATTTTTTCAGTCACATCACAGCACTCACCTCTAGCACTTGATAAGTCTATTACCACTTTATCGTCTGGTGGACTTGGGGGTTCTCTTCCTTTCCGACTGTTACAATCAACTCGATCACATTTCTTAACAGTTATCAAAGGTGCCGCCTCCAGTGGTAAGTCTAAGGAAATCTGGCTAGTAATTTGACCAGGACAATCGTCTTCACATAATTTGAATTTAAATTTTTCTTTCACAGTATCAGACTGTTCGGAACTTTTACTAGCTTTTATTGATTCTTTCGATGATTTTGGAGAATCTTTTTGTACAGTAAAATATCCTACATAATATATTTGGTTGGCGAATAAACTTTTTGGATCCCCAAACATATAATCCAATGTTTTTATGCGGCTGCCTCGTTGAAGGGAAGAACATGACTTAGTTGTGACTAAAGAAAAATGCTTATTAATGTCTACACTAGTATCACTCTTTACGAGACCAATGACATTTTCAAATACTCGCTGTTTCTTTGTGTCAAGTTTTGGCTTGCTTTCTTGTGGAGATATTGTTTCTTGTTTCTCAACGGATGCAGTCTTATGAATTTTCTTTTTATTACTTGAACGTTTTAATTTATTTTTACCTTCGGGGTAAATAGTTTTGATAATCCCGGTATCATGCGGCAAATAAATTTGTTTCTTCTTCTCAGGGAATAAAGGTGCTGCTAACGGATGTAAATCTGTGTACACTAAAGTCTGTTGACTTTGTTCGGCGGATGCTCTGAATTGGGTAGAAAACTTATCTTGAAGGTAACTCAATTTAATTTTGAGATTTATAGTAGCCATACGTTTTGATGTTATTTCGTCAAAAATATTATATTTTCCATCTACTGAGACTGGTAAAACAATCTTGTTATTTAAATGGCTCAAGTAATGAATATAAGATGCACTCCAAGGTATTTCTGTAGAACCCAGTTTATGTCCAGGGTAATTTTTACCGCATAAAGTGATTTCTAATGGATATTTCTGCATATGATCTATCAAAGACTCCAATGTATTTGTGATCAAAATAGTCTGGCCTATTGTTACCTTAGGTTTTAATGGCTTGACATACTTTGACTTGGTGCTCCGGCATCGAGCTTTTCGTTTCTTCTTTGGTCGTGGCTGTCCATCTATGTATATATCATTTGGATCCTTTAAATACAGCTTAAATACATCAGCGAACTGACATGAGATATTGAATTGCTTGCATTTTATAAAACTTATCAACTCTTCAACTATTATTTCGAACAAAAACATGGAATCCGAAAGAGACATTTTATATTATAACATCGGAATCTTTTTAAAAATTAATATGAATAGTTAAACCACATAATTTAACAAAGATAAACACCTAAAAATAATATAAACTTCCAATTTATTGGATGTGCCAAAAACTAAGTCAAAATCATTTTGAGTTTAGTGAAGTATCGAATAGATTTGGAGTCATTTTTCAAAAATATTTTTTTTATTCTAAACTTTGACAGTACTTGATTTAGAGGTTTGGGCCTATTTAGACATTTTTCTTAGGAGTAATATGATGAGTATAGCATAGCCTCGAGAAAATTTATAAGATCTTAACTTGTTAATGGCCACAAAACGAGACACAATAGAAACATCTATTGTTGGAAAACTGGTGTTCGCGGTGCCCGCCAAGGGGTTATCACCAGGCTAGCTAAAAATCCCGCAAGAATCAGCAGAAATTAAATAGGCTATCTAGGGTGCCCTCACTTGGTTACACTACAAAAAAACACCAAAACAAGCCCCATATATTATATACACCACGCTTTATAATGTTTTATATATAAATGTCAGTAAGAATTAAACCAATTTCATGGATGTTAAAGTACTTTATTGAATTCTTTAAATTCTTAAAAGTGGCAATTTTATTTTTAACACAACACCACCAGACTTCTACGCATAAAGTACTGCTAGTGTCATGATATTGTGGACATGTCAGTTTTTATAAAGGACACTTCTGGTACAACTCCTATCGTGTTTCGATAACAATCTATGGGGAACCTTTTGAAAGGCGTATTTGAAGCTCTATTTGTTTTGATCGGTGGTTTTAGTTCATAGAAATCATCATACATTTCCAAACCTTTCATTATCTCGCGGTATTTTGCAATTTTTCTTGGATCCATTCTCATTTTATCTTCTACGTGTAGCTTCGGTAATACATTTTTATCATAATTTACTGAAACAGACATAACCACCGCATTTTTCCCTTTGAACTTAATTTTAACTGGTGATTTCTTACCAGTATTTGCAGCTTGTTGTTTTCTATCACTTCTCTTTTCTTTAGAAGCATCCATTGTTGATTTCCCTTTTGCATCGGGCTTATCTTTCCCAGGTGAATCTTTTCTAGGTTTTGGTGCCCGTTTATCAGTCGAACCGGAAAAGGTTGATTTTGCGCTTTTGGCCAATTTTCTTCTTGGATACCATGCCCACTTGCCATCCTTATCAATATATCCATCAATTCCGATCTTCAAAACTTGGTTATTAGCGTCAGTAAAACCACCATCTTCAGCTGAATAAAACATACCATCGGGACCAATAAAGTTCATTGGCGCCCAACGATTATCGGGCCCAATGTATCCATCTTTATTGATTTCCATCCAAACGTGACCAGGTCCCCAAAAACCACCCAAATCACTGCACTCTTGTCTACCATCGGGGCCTTTAAAATACCTAGGAACTGGATTTCCTGCTTTGTCAAACAATTTCACTTTAAAATCTAAATAATTGTACTGCGCTTCATTTTCAGTTAAATTCGGTGGATGCTTACATTTAGGATCCCACTTTGCAAGGGGTGGTGTGAACTCAATGGTCCATTCGTCGTCGTCGGTGTCGCTAGTTGTAATCGAACCTTCCTCTGAACAGGAACAAGAATCGATCGGTGGACTGATGGGTGGGTTAGGGTCTGTATGACAGGGACATTCAGGATCATTGGGATTCGGCAGAGGAAGCAATCCAATAGCTTGATTATATGCCTTTAAACAAATCTCTTGGCATTTATCTCTGAACGTTGACTGTAACAGTCTGCTTTTTCTTCTAGTTTCCCTACGTTCTCTTCGTTCTTTATTCTTTTGAATTTTCAGTTTTTCTTCAGCAGACTTTCCAATCGTGTATATTAAAGGAGGTTTTTCGTCGTAAGGATATTGAAATTGTAATCTTTCCTTAGAATATTTCTTAAATACTTCCATTTGGACTGTATACTCTCCACCTTGCTTCTTCACTACCAAGGTAGGCTTCATTTCTATTTTTTTCTTTCGCTGCATCATGGCTCTCTTTTTCTTAGCTATTGTATATATTCCTTCTCTTATTGCTCTATAGCGTCTTACCAGTATCTTATTTGCTGCACCAGGTCTCCACTTTGGTCTCGGCTTAAACACAAATAACATTACTTTTAGACTATAATTAAGCAATATCTCAGTACTGAAAACTAACATTATTTCTCAAATAACAAAATACACTTGTATTTCAATATTAGGGCGAAGGAGACCATTCCTCGAAGCAGAAAAAATTATAAATTAAGCCTTGTATAGCAGTGTACGTGTTAATGAATAGAAGGTTAAAATATAACCAAATACTGCATTGTGCCTCTACAACATTTAGAGAACAGGTTTTAAAATAAAATAACTTTTACTGTGTTAAAAATCTTTATTTTGGTTAAGCTGCCTCTAAAATTAAATTTATTGTCTTACTATCTCTTTTCTCTCTGAATAGAGTTCTACTATTTGGTTAGGATAGCACTGCAGTTACTCTTAATCACTTGCTTGCGCCCTTAAAGAAATTGGAGTTGGATTGGATCTAATATGCTGCATATCGTTGCTCGTTCAAATCTGTAATTATATTGTAATGATAATTATGTATATACCTACATAATGCTTAAATTATGTTCTACATAGAGATATGACTACTTCTTATGAGAGAAAGAGAACATCGATGTTACAGTTTCACCGATCGAACTTAATGTTGCCTGACTAGTAGATGGTTTTAAAGTGTGTGTCCACTACACTGGAGCATAAGTACAGTCGACTTCAACAATATGTAACCACTTTTGTCAATAAATTACTCTTATTAGAGGGAAATGAAGATTGTCACCTCTAAAAGATGTATATATGTTTTTATACTAGACTGTACATGACTGTGCTACAGCCGATTCAGGCAAAAAAATATTCGTCAGCGTCGGCCCCGGTCTTCTGTCACCTGGTTAGGGCGGAGGTTCGGGCCTTCGAGCATTTATGCATTTTTTTGCGTCATAAGTGTAACTACTTGTTACCTAAATGATTAAATAAAGAATTTCATTTCATTTCATATGCATTAGGTTCTTTCTTCCATTTAACATCTAAACTCAAGCGTGCTGCAAAATAACTTCTAGAAATAAATTGAAAAAATAAAAATAAAGTAAAAAAATAAAACTCACCAAAGTTTGCAGACACGATGTTAATATTTTTTCACATTCATTAAAAAATAAAAATTAAAACTAACATTTAGAATGAAGGAAAATATATATGCGCCATCGCCTTAAGGGTAAATAAAGTCAATTGTTTTAAGAAAAAGAAAATGAATGAAGACGATGACTCCTTTTAGATGAATTAATTATCGTTTTCAAATCATTTAAAAAAATTACCTTCATGCCAGGTATGTCCTCGGCAGTCCAGTTCCATCCCCGGTTCTTTGGCACAGGTGGGTAAGGATACTTTGCTTCAGGCTTCTTTTCTACAGGCGGTGGTGCTAGAAACAAAAAGTAATGATGATAAATGGACAATATATTTATTAATAAATCTTATTGGCGATTGGAATAATTTGGTGACCTAGATGACGTAATCATTGACAAAACGAGCAATGCTTTTAATACGCACATTCCTCTGGTGCCGTGGCGGTGAATTTTCCAACTGCCTTTTTTTCTTTCTTTACCTTTTTTGCTTTATCCTCTACACTTCCTTCCTTTCTACTAACAGCAACTAAACTTTTAGTTGACCTAGGTGACGCCATCTTATTAACATTTGACCCTAATGGCCTTACATTTTTCGCATGAACATTTTCAGCCTCGGCTTCTTTTTTCTTTTCATCTTCTGGCCAAGGGTTTGGAGTTTTAATAGCTTTTTTATCGTACAGTTTGTGATACACAGGACATGGATGGGGCTTTGCATATTCTGGTTCATTTTTCATATCGTCACCTAAACATTCGTAGCCACCACATACAGCGCAGTAAGTTGTTTTTCTTGAAAATTTAAAAGTACATACACAATCGCAGTAACAGGGATCTTCGTCTTCAATTTTAGTTTTCTTGCTTGCAACACTATCAACTATAAAGTCTTTAACTCTATCTACGACATCGCAAGATTTTACGCAGCATGGGTTATGGATGTCTTCAAAATTGATGACTATATCACTGTCTGCCGGACTGGGAGGGGCCTCAACTTTTGCCAAGCATATTGATGGTACGCACTTAGGGTCAACTTCCGATGCTGCACCCGCTTCACTTAATTGACCCAAAAATTCTGATGGACAGGCAGTCTTCGAACAGGAAGTCTTTACAGAGGCTTTCATACTGGGGCACTCGGTAGAACAATATTTGAATTTCGAAGAGCCATCTGAAGCAGCAGTGGAAGAAGGAGTTGGAGCATTCTGAACAAAATCGTGCTCTACTGTAAAATAGTATACGTTATATACTTGCTTGTCTTTACTAAAGGGACATTCTTGTGCACCACAAATACTTTCTTCTATTTCAGCGTCCTCACAATCTTTACTACATATAGAAGTACAAGACCTTCTCTTTGTAAGTTCATCCTGCATAGTTTTTAAGCAAGCGCATTGAGAAGGAAGTCCTTCTTGAGTTTGCCCGTGTGCAAATACACCTTCATGTCTAAGGAACTGTTGAATTTTCTCTGCGAGAGTACATGCTTTGCTGCCACATGGTCCAACGATATCGTTTATGCTAAATTCTTGATTGTCATCGTGTACAAGATTTTCTATATACTGTCTCATATCCCTAGCTATTCTGCAGTCGTGTTTACCGCATGGTCCTCGAATATTTGCTATATCGAATGTAGCAGGTCGATCGCCTTCTGGCCTTTTTCCAGCATTAATGCAAATAGGACATGGCCCGCCTAAAACTTCTTTTTTGAACCTATCAGCGAATTCACCTTCTGGCCAATTTGTTTCTTTGCAATAGCAAAACCTATCGATATCAGTAGCTTTGATTCGAGGACTTATGGTTGGTCGGGGAGTTAACATTCTCATGTTATCGTTGCAAGACACTATTATTTTTCTGATGTAATCGACAATGAAATCAATATCAGGGCATGTTTCCGGAGATTTGTAAACTGCATCTGGAGGTTTGTCAGCATTACCCATACAGCAATATTCACCTACTTTGAAGTTCGTAAGGTTTGCACCCGGAGCGTTCTTATAGTCGGCAAAGACTACATTAGGCTGTACTTTAGGTACATCTTTAGTGTACGTATTTTCAACTTTATTGCTGTTTTCTATAAAATTTTCGTCTGTTGTTTTCATTGTACACATGTAGGAGGTTGTTTTAGAATTAGCGCCTGTATACAAAACCTTTTTAATAACAGGGTCTTCAGAAAGAGTTCTAAATGTCGTGGTAACCCTGTCGGTCAAATACGTTAGCTTAACTTGGATGCTTATTTTGGCCATAAGTTTAGCTGTTTCTTCTTCAAATATATTATACTCTTCATTCAAAGTAATCGGAGGCGGTTCTTGGCAATTGCAAATCTTAGTTAAATATTCAAGGAATTTTTCGTCCCATGGAATGCTGTTTGAACCAATATAAACCAAATTATCTTCTTTGCTCCACAAAGACATTTCTAATGGAAATTTCTTCATGTTTTGTATAAGAATTTCTGGGCTACTTGTGAAAAGCACAGATTGTCCAGACTGTATTACTGGTTCAGGTGGAGGCAGCTCTACTTTTCCTTTCTTTCCCTTTTTTGGTTTTGGTGGCTTTTTTTTCTTTCCTTTCTTACCAGCTGGCTCTGGAGGTAATGGGGGAGGCTCGGGCATTACTATATGCATTTGTTTAGGATCTTTTAACTCTAATGAGAAAATATCAGAAAATTCACTTCTTATTATCAAAGCACGACTTTCAACCAAACTCTTAACATTTTCCACTACTACCTCGAAAAGAAACATTGCATTAGTTACTGCCATTTTTCCTTTTTGGTTTGTTATATAAATAAATGTGTAAATAATTCCAACAATTTTACATATTTCAATCGTTTAACTATATGTTTTGATTTCTAAAACGTGTAATTTCGAAATACAGTATTTTGCCACGATTTTGACATTGCTTTTATTTACTATTTATTTTTTTAAGTTTTGGCCAGTCACATGGACCATAGATAGTACCTAAAGAATGTACTAAACAATGGTGTAAACGATCCCAATCAACGATATAAAACCGCCTCTCTGATCTAGTGGTCCAACACAACAGGCTGTTGATCTGGAGGTCCGGGTTCGATTCCCCATGGGGGCGGACGTTTATCTGCTTGGTTTGGTTGGTGGTAGGGTTTCTAAGCCCGCCTGCCTAGCTATCACCGTCTTACCTAAAAGAGAATGCGTAAAAAAAACCCAGAGTGAACAGATGTGGAATATGGTTAAGAATATTAGTGATTATTGCACTCTCAAATTCCATGGCTAAATATGTGATATTGCTATTTGAACTTATTAGGGGAATTTTTCGAGTATTGAGAATATCGTTTATTTCAGCTCAGCAGGATATCTAAATACATATTTAATCACTTTACTTGCTCTCCCGTGTGAAAAAGTAAAAATGTGCCGAAAAATAACACAATTATTGAGATTTTAGTATATTTTGCATATATGGGTATTCCGGTGATCAGAGGTAAGATAGCTAGTTCCTCAGTTGTTGAAGATTTACAGGTGAAGCATGCTTCCACCTTCGGCCTTATTGTCACTTACCATCGTGAGATGAAGGCCAAGATGTACAAAAAAAAGGATCAGTCGAACTCATCATAGTTATATCTTAAGAAGCGAAGCGGCTCTCAGTGATCTGTGGTTATATCCATACCTACGTTGAGAATAAGTTTATGGTTATTTCTATCTCGCGCAAGGAACTGTCGAAATAAGAAGTGGAAATATTTTTTTCTATATTACATCTTTGTTTATTTCCTTTAATTTTACACCCTTTTATGTGCTGTTTGATTCGACCGAATAACACTGATCCGTGCACCATCTAAACCTTGGAACTATCTGAACTAAATACTGAGTTTGACACAGGTCCGCTAACGAAAAGCTGCGACTGATGTTAGCATGAACAACTGCAAACACTCCATGGAATACATGCTACGTCTCCACAAAGGGACTATCCTAGGCCCAGTCGAGTCTCTAAATTTACAACCAACCAACAATAGCAATATAATGGTAATAGTGTTCCAATCATGTATTTAAAAAGAAAATTTGTCATGTCTAATTAGTACATTAAAATTACGTAGTCTAACTAGCTATAGAAAATCTATAACCGATACGAAACGTCAAAAATTGTACCATTGCTGTAACCAAATTGGCACAGTAATGTTTTAGGTGCTTTAACATCGTAAAAAAATAATTTTAAATGTGTTTATAAGATAGATTATAGACATGTATTTGAAGAGTAATAACTATTTACAATTACTTACTCAATGTAAAAATATTATAATTACAACAGTTACTCGACAGGTCATTCAAAAGCTAAATATGATCAAATCAAAAATCAATGGTCATCTGTGACCAAGGCCCGACACGAATGAGACCTCTCTAATTTTTTTGTTATGTTTAATGTAACACAAAAGGTAATTGTAATATTCAATATTAGTGGCTAACATATAAATATGTTGCTTTGTTTTTTCCTCAGGCGTAGTATGAAAAAGATAGAGGGAAATTAGTTTTTTAGATTCTTTCAAGTCTGGATGTTTTGGGATGATATCCCCGTCTAGAAGTTATCATCTGGTGCTCTGATTACAGCCAAAATAGCCATAAATAGCAATTTTTCTTCAAGCGCGGCGCAGTACTCATAACAGAGAAACGTTTTTTTTCCTCAGGCGCGTTATAAAAATATATAATTATAAAGAATTTTTTTGTTGATTGGGCTGTAGTGGCTGTAGTAGGAGTTTCATAACAATTTACCCAGACTTGAGACAAGCGCGGCGGTCAAGAATGGGTTAAAAAGTAATTTCAAGCCACAAATTTCCTAATGTAAATCCGGCTTTTTCGTGCTTCTTCAGTGGTCAAACAGGTGTTATTTGTGAAAACGTCTATTATCGAATAGATACTTAAGCCGTTTTAAAGGCGTTGCCACCTCTGAAGGTTCCGAGTTCTATTCCAGGTGGAGGCAATTGATTGTGTAAATACAGGCCCGTTCTCTAGCCTTGGCCTTAGTATATTTTAAATCTATGCTTGAATATATGTGTATTGAGTTTATCAACAAGCCCCATTTTAAGCAAATAATAGGTACTGCTTGTGTTACAGATACCTCCTAGATAACGGAAACATGTGATATAACAGATTAATAAATATATATAAATATTCAGAATATATACAATACATAATTCATAAACATCCAAGCCTGAAGCACAAATCACACAAACATCTGCCCCAACATTGGATCGAACCCAACACCTCTTGAAATGGCGACAACAGAGGTCATTCATATTAATATGTAGTGAATTTAAGTATCTTATTTTGTAAAAAAGGGGGGAAAACCTACTTACTTTGGGCTAGTTTATGGTTTATTGCTGGAGATCAGAAGATTTTTATTAATACAAGCTTCAGCGGAATAGTTGATTTTCATCACCTATCGCTATTCATTTGGAGTCCAAATTCATTGAAATTTTTTCATTGCAATGTGTACTATAAAAATCTCGGTTATTACGTAATGCAGACATGGCTGAAAGTGCTTATTACTTTGCCAAAAAACCATTAAAACAACAAAACGACAACCTTCAACATGACATTGACGTTTCCATCCATCATCAATCACTCAGATGAGATTTTTCATTTCATTCAAATTATGACGGAAAAGTTACGAAACTACGAAATAGGTAAATTTTACGCTTTCTGCTGATTCCCTCAGCGCAAAATGTTGATAGCAATGTTTTCATTACACTGTTGGAGATGACTTCTATGAAACTACAGTGACAATAAACTGGTAAGAATTTAATTTTAGTCATCATATTTGCTTAGAGATTTAATTTGATAATTATCACTTTATCATTGCCGTGAATTCTCGTTGTGGTAACTAGAATTACGTTAAATACTTATATCGTGTTACTGATATAATAACTGTGAGCAATCTTTTATAAAAAATAGCCTAACGTGCCTTCCTTGTTAGGTTTTATGTTTATAAAAAGTTGTCTAGTGTATTCAATGGAATTTACAGTCTGGGGATTTTTATCATAACCTTTAACTTTTAATACTATAGTTTTCTATTACAAAATAAAAATAAATAATTAAATGGTGTGTGCTTGTGTACAAAATTATAAGAATTGGGCAACTTTCCTCATTTATTAATAATATATCACAGTAAAATAGGGTTGTGATATTTATTACTGTAATATTATTAAAGCAAAGTATCATGATTCATGTGCAAAATGGGTGTAGAACCAACAGAAATAAAATGTGTTGTAATTTATGCTTTTGTACTTCCCAATAGCCCCTCAATACTTTTTGACTCCAAAATGCACCAGGTATCCAAGAAAAAAAATCCAAGAACTGGGTATAAACACACATATTTGTGAAAACTACTCTGAATTGATACCTTCTTATTTAAATATTCCCTAAAAAGGGAAAAACTCCCAAAACGCCAGAGAGCTATAGAAAGGAGCATGCTAGGAGTAAAATTGCAAAACAGAATTGGGAGCTGCGATATAAAATATAGAACTAAAGTCACAGACATCCTTACCCATATAGACATGCAGAAGTGTAGGTGGGCTGGACACAGAGTTAAAGCAAAGATAGAAAAGTGGAGCCAGAGGGTGCTCATGTACCACTCAAGAAATGTGTCAGGATCAAGAGGTTCCCAATTGAAAAGCTTCAAAGATGAAATAAAAACAACAGTGGGAACCCCATGGACAAGGGTCACACAGGACAGAAATTTTTAGAAGGAGTTGGAGGAGGCTTTTGCCAATAAGCACACTGAACTGAGAGACTTTATTTAATACGAAAATACACAATATATGAAAAAAGTTTAGAACAAAAAATCTAAAAAAAAATTTTTAATAATTATGGTAATCATCAAAATAAATGTTCTGTGTGCGGGAACAAAAAATGGTTTGTGCCATGCTACGCCACAGACACAGAACTTCCTAGTGATCTTCTGCCTATTTAATGCATTTCTAACTTTTTGATTTGATCTTGCACATAATGTAATACTTGCATTTGATTGATAGAGTCCAAATCATGTGAAATGCGATATTAGAGCATTACTGTACTTGCTAAACAGACAGAAGATCAGTAGGAAGTTCTGTGCACATAGTTTAGTTTTGTAATTTTATCAGGCTTAGCATGGCATAAACATTTCATTGCACCTGCTGAACATTTATTTATTAGCATTGATATTTGAATAAAAGGTATCAATTCATAGTAGTTTTTCAACAAATTTGTGAGTATATGTAACTAATCTTCAGGATTTTTTTTGGAGATACCAAATGCATTTTGAGGTTAAAAGTATTGAGCGGTTATTAGGAAGTACACTAGAGTAAATTACAACACATTATTTTTTTTTGGTTCTACACCCAGATCCCATACAAAAATAGTCCTTTTTAAATTTTAGAATATTTGAGTGGGAATGTGGCAATTTATTCATTCAATTTTATTATAGTACATTGTTTAACATTTTTGTACATGACGAAATTTTGTTCACCTTTATCCATCGTTATTTAAAGGCACATTTTATGTCTTACTCCCTCTTTGAGAAAATTAGTAAAAACATAAAATAGAAGTGAATTTCGTAGCACCATGGACTTCCTCGTTGGTGGCTTAGCTGGAGTGGGAGCCGGCTTCTTCAGCAATCCATTTGACGTTGTTAAAACACGTATGCAACTGCAAGGGGAGCTACGTGCTAAAGGACAGCACACAGTGCACTATCGTAACATACCACATGCAATGTACACAATAGTGAAGCATGACGGCGTTGCTGCACTGCAAAAAGGATTGATGCCAGCTCTCTGGTTTCAATTAGTTGTTAATGGTGTAAGGTAAGCTAGTGCATTCTTTGCATGTACATATTGCTTTGCTTTGTAAGTTAACACAATAGTAATACTACACAGTAACTTAAAATTTGTTTCTGCATGTATAACTTTAATATTATTTCAGGTTAGGTATATATCAACATGCAGATAACTATGGCCTGCTCAGAGATGAGGAAGGCAATACAGTATTATTAAATAGCTTATTTTTTGGGGCGGTGTCTGGGGCATGCGGAGCGTTTTTTGGGAGTCCGTTACAGCTAATTAAGACTCAATTAATGTCATATTCTTCAGAGAAAATAGCTGTTGGAACACAACATGCACACAGGGGAATGATGTATGCGATAATGAATATATTTCATAAGAATGGATTAGGGGGGCTGTGGAGGGGGGTGCATGGGATGATGCTCAGGAACTCTTCAGGGTCTGCAACACAGATTGCTTCATATGCAATGTGAGTTGTGTTTTCATATAACTAAATTTGATTACTGAAGAATATTTTTATTGATTGTTTTTTTTTCTTTAATGATTTTCCTTTACAATAATTTACAACATAGAAAAAAGTTTCAAGATTATTTTTTATACAAATAAATTAAATATTTTCAGTTGTAAAGAATGGATGGACAAGAACGAAGTATTTACGCAGTCCAAGTATTTATCAGCATTCATGGCGAGCAACATCGGCGCCATTGCGAAGACTGTGACTCTGACGCCGATGGACGTCATTATGACGCGCCTGTACAATCAAGGTTAATAGATGTTCAATATCAATCTTGCACAGATCAATATAAACAAACTCTGTTTGCTTATGTCACTCTTGGCTGAGCAATATTGATTCTTATTAAGTAACATTCACATAAACATGCAAACATAATAATAAGCATACACTAATACTGTAGTAAATTATGAAAAAAATCACTATTTGTGTCGTTGAATGAAATATGTATTGGATTTGACAATTACGTGAGTTCTCGACCGAAATACGTAAGACTCATTCAAAGGCCCAGCTGACCCCATGTCCATTTGAGCATGAACACAAGATTATGATATTTATCGCGTTTTTATCACGTTTATCTGTCAAAGTACTATGGAAAATGACAATTGAGCTTGATAAAAACATCGCGCTGCTCATGCTACTGCAGATGATGACGATACACGATAAAACATATTAAAACGTTTTACATTAGGAAACCGTAGCTATAGCCGCCATATTAATTAGTTTTCTTAATGTTATATATTTCATCCTAAGTTTCATCAAAGCCTACCACTGTTATCTCAACTGTCAACATTATAAGCATTAAATATTGCTGGCTTATTTACCATGTAAAGACTTACTTACACAACTCATATTTATGTTTTATGATTGTTAATGTTTTTACAGCTGTAGACTCGGAAGGTCGAGGTCTGCTCTACTCTGGGATAGTGGACTGCGCGCGCAAGATCACTAACACCGAAGGTCTACTGGCATTCTACAAGGGCATGGGCCCCTCCTATCTGAGGCAGGCCCCACACACAGTCCTCCTTCTCGTCTTCTGGGATATGCTCAAAGACGTCCAGAAATCTTGGGAGACGCAGACCAACTCACCAAAGACTAGTTAATCTTGTTAGATAAGTAAACATTTTATTTTGATAAAAAAATTTTATACTACCCAACGTTATTAACGAAAACTGTTCATTGAGATAGTAAGTTTTAAATAGTGATGCGCCGAATAGTGGTTTCGCCTAATAACCGAATAACGAATATTATTCGTTTTAACCTTTTTGTCCTCAGCCTATATACCTCCCACCGGTGGGCACTGGCCTTCCTCATAGAGAAACACATGACGAGTATGGGCCGTAACACCACCACGCTGGCCCAATGCGGGTTGGTGGGTAGAGACAGTCGCAGTAGTGACCGGGACCAACGGCTTTACGTGCCTTCCGAAGCACGGAGGAGCTCGAGATCACAAAGCTTTGGTCTCAATCTTTTCTTTGTTTTCAATCGAAAGCCAAAGCATACTAACCACTACGCCACCGAGATCCTATTTAGCCTAGCTTTACCGAACCGGATATTCGGCCGAATTATTTGGTTTATTATTACTTTGCGTAGCCACGGGAACAACTTAGACAACATGTGCTAATAATTCGACCGAATACCAATAGTGGAAATGATGCCGAATACGCCGAATACCGAATACAAAACGAATATTCGGCGCATCTCTAATTTTTTACTTGTATTGACTTACTGTACATTTTATCTCGGACATGCGGAAATATAAATATCTTAGACCAATCTGTACTCTGCTTGAAGGGCTAATTGTTTTATCTTATCAACAGAGATCATATTTTGTTGGCAGGTTGGAAAATATTATATTAAGTACTCCTGTTCTGCTCGTTTGAAAATGTGTTACTGATTTATCATAGGTATCAGATTTATAACATTGTGAAATTTATACAAAATCAGCGGATTACATCACATCATCTTCCCTATATATTTTTAGTATTTTAATAGCAAATTTTTCTAACATAAAACATATTTAGGCTGCCCATCCACTTCCATTTTTCTTACACCGATGTGTGTGGTAGAATCATAAAACGTACACATGAAATAGTGCAACACATGCTACAAAATGTAGTTCAGAAATATTCATGAAATATCGGCACAACTATGGAGCCTACAAAACAATGCTGACGTGGGCGGGCAGCTTAAAAATGTTTTTAAATAATTAAATTCAATTAGATTAATATTTCTATAATGTATGCAGGCAAATTAAGTTCTTTATTCAGACAAGTTAATTTGGAAATTACCACAATTTTTCTTTCTTTGTGGCTTCCTGTATCCTGTAGTAAGGTTGCACACTTGTCTGTTTATAGCGAACTTTGCTTAAACTTAGTAAAAATCAGTATTTCTATAGACCAATGCCATTTTGAAGTTCAAAATTATTAGTTTTTATTTTATATTAAGAGTAGTGAGTATTGTTGAATATGGTTTATTTTGTGTGTGATAGACTGTAATTAAACAACTTTATAGCACAATTTACTGTACAATCAAGGTTCACCAATTGATTTTCGACTTTAACGCGTTTTGATAAAGCGCAAAATAATTGAGAAATTTTTATTACGAATATTATATATTCCTACTACGGTAGGAAGGGTGGCAAAGGCCATAATTAATAATTTTAAAAATCTATTTATTATATCTATATGTATTTCGTATGGTAGCGGCTCATTGAAAGAATACTACCAATCTATCTCCTCCCTTCGGTGTCGTAAAATGCGACTAAGGGACTAAGAACTGCACAACCATCCAATAGCTTATAGCGGCGACGGGCTCACCATCTGTCACGCTGAGTGCAGTCACTGCTTGGTGAAGCGCGGACTATGGCAGTGGACTGCTTTTGCGGTGCTTTTGCCTAGTCTCTGACTAGCCCTTAGGGGATAACAGCCTTGATTATATGTATGTACGTAATGTGTAGATTTTTATTGTTTATGACGATATGTTGCACGAAAGATGTCGCTCTGGTTTCCTCTATCATTTTTGTTCTTTATTGCTAACGCGTTAAAGTGGAAAATTGATAAAGGAATATTCGATATGATGTAAAGTCTTGCGGGTTTTTTATTGAGAACATGTTCTATAATTAAATTTTCTATTTTGCACTGTTAAATCTCCAAGCAACTAGGTACTCTAAGTTTTTCTGATCAAGTATTATGAATCTATTATCTATAGTAATTTTAATTAAGCTTAAAAACTATTGTTTTTATAATTTAACAAAAGTGTTTTTACTTTTTAACTTATGGACAAATTAGACTTGCTTAGTTTCATACCCAATACACGAATTTAAAATTGAAACATTTTATTGAACAAATGTTTGTGTTTCAATGGAAGATTCTTAATATCGCTTTCCATGTATTGTGCCTAGTGCATTCCAATAGTTACCTGTGTTATACAAGGTTATTTTTAATACAATAACAACAGGTAGTCTAGTTAGCTCACATCATAAATAACTACGAGTTATTAGTTCTACGAGTTTTATCATAACTCAATTCATAAATTAAAAATAAAATTCTTTTTTCAATATTTTATGGTACCTACTATTGTGACATTTCTATGTCTATGTTCCATTCATACGTAAGGCGACACGTGAGACGCTCGCGCATAATGCGGACTGTGCTAAGAACAATCAGGTGTAAGATTAAAATGGTATTTATTTTATGAATGTAGATATAATGAGTCAAATAGGCTATTTGACTACTATAAAAATATAGATAGTTGTAAACTTAAAAATATACATTTTTAAACCAATTTATCCAACAAATTTCTTAATAAATCATTAATCATGTGACTTAATTTTCATGCTCGACCATGTGATTGAAAACGCACGGTGACGTCACCTGCTTGTAGGGAAAATGTTGGCCGTGTCAGCCAGTGCTGCCGACTTATGTTGTTGGATTTACACACACAATCACTGATTCTTTATCGTTGGATATAATTTTATCTAAAACTTGTCAAATAGCCTATTATCAAAGTCTTAGAACAATTTTAAAGTTAGTTTATGATGTTAGCTACCTCGTCTGGCGAGGTTATTGATGTATTAAAATTAATCCTGTATAGTGAACAAACATATCGCGAAATGTCGGTTTCTCAGTTCCTAGATCCTTGAGGTATACAAAAAATAATTATGTTGTTATATTTTATTAGATATTTTATTGTTTTGTGATTGATAAAATCTTGCCGCATTTACAATGTTGTTAATATACGAATACAATTAGGATTCAGTATTTAAGTTGGTAATTATTTTAAAGAGCTGTATACTTTTTTAATGATCAAACATTTTTTTTTCTCTTAAAAGTATTCGCTAAATCATCGTTAACTTATTACATAGACAGTAATTAAGATTATTATGCAATTTTGATCTGAATGCTCAAAATAATTTGTAATAAATATTCAATGTGCCTTATATTGATATTGTTATTCAGAGTGATTAATAATAATTGTTGTTATTTATATACCAAGCGGTATTATTTTAAATACGTTAAGCGCTGTACTTTATAGTAGGTACCTACTTTTTTAATTGGCTACAGCAAGAATCTGTAACTTAGTTGTAAGTTAGAAAAACTGGCGAGATTAATATAAGTTTGAATTTATTAAATTATTGTTCAATGGAAAAAACATTGCAATTTGACTAAAAAGATTCTTAGATTACAAAGTCTTCTAAGTAGATTTGCTAATAAAGCTGCGAAAAATAATATATGAAAGACTTATTTTGAAGCTTGTAGATAATTTATTAATATACTGTAAAATTTGTTAATTTTAGTAAATAAATTTCGTTGAATTTTAATCTGGTCTTTTATTACTTATAACCTCATGTTCTCAAATAAAGAGATTTGGAGAGAAAATCACCATTATGATTCCCCGCCCACTTCATAGGCGTCACAAAATGGCGGCCGAACAAGATGGCGTCGTGCGTGACCTCACTGACATGGGCATGGGCGGCGTGTCGGCTATGTTCGCGACACTGTTCACCAACCCGCTGGAGGTTGTAAAGACGAGGCTGCAACTGCAAGGAGAGCTCAAGTCCAAAGGACACCACACAGTGTTCTACAGAAGCGTACCGCACGGCTTGTTCGTTATTGCAAGGACGGAAGGTTTCGTGGCGCTCCAGAATGGCTTGCCTGCAATGCTCGGGTTTCAGTTCTTCTTGAACACATTTAGGTAAGTATTCAGTTGTCCAGAAGCGTATTTTAGACAAATTCATTACTTAGATAATAAGTCAGGTATTGATTAATTTCTTTTCGAGCTTTACTTGTACAAAACTGTCAAAACATTATTATTGATTGCTCTGATTCTATTAACATTTCTGAAACAGTATCATTTGCTGAACTTTTCAATAATATAAAAAAGTGCACTACAATTTATGTCTAGATTAATCCCTAGCCTATTAAAAGAGTTGTTAGCAGAATTGAAAATTGGTCCATCGGGTAGATAAAAAAATAATCATGTTTTTCAGGTTGGGCGTATACCGCATATCAGAGCGTCGCGGGTTGACAACAGACTCTTCAGGTCGCACATCTATAATAAAGGGCGCGATAGCGGCAGGCGTGGGCGGCGCGCTAGGCTCCATAGCGGGCACGCCCTTCTTCCTGGTGAAGACGAGGCTGCAAGCGCAGGCGGCGCGCTCCATAGCAGTGGGCCATCAGCACAAACACGCTGGGACGTTCGCCGCGCTCACTGATATCTACAAGACCGAAGGAGTAAAAGGTAAATAAAAGGGTTTTAGGGTTCTCTAAAAAGTGACGGAGCAGCGGGCACACCTCTCTTCCAGATGAAAACTCGACTCCGGGCGGAGACGGCGCGGTCCACTAAATAATAAATAAATATTTTCAAACATTCACACCTATCAACTAACCCCATTTTAAGCAACTAATGCTGCTAAACACTAGATGACAGAATAGAAATATATATAAACATCCAAGACTGGAGAACAAATGCCTGAAAACTCATTACCCCAACATTTGCCCCCACCTGGTCGTCAAACGATCTCCATGTCTCCCAATCCGATTGTCCTATTGCAAAAGAGCGAATTTAATATTGTGCGTTCCAGTTTTGCCGACAGATATTACGAAATACCAAGTTTACCAACGTTGCTACTGAGATAACTTGGGACTAGGCTGATTTAGATAAAAGATTGTTTAAAAATATAAAAATTCGTGGCTACTATAATTTGCTCCTCTGCACATACTTATTACTTATTTTATTGTGCTAATGCCTTTTGTTAAAATGACTGTTTAAAAAAGGCTAACTGTTGAATCTCTTGCGGCACTTCTTTTCAACAGGCCATTCACGTCGAAGTGCTAGTAGGAAAAAAAATATTGACGTGCAAAAGTATTTCATGTAAATCTAATTGCAGAATAAATGATTCATTCATTTCATTATTGATAATTGATATATTCATTATTGATAATATTTTTTATGCTAGGCCTATTCCGTGGCGTGCAGCCGCAAATCCCGCGCGGCGCGGTCGGCAGCGGCTCGCAGATGGTGAGCTTCTCGTTCGCCAAGGAGTGGCTCCGGGACCGCGGCGTCTTCGCTGACTCACCGCTGATGCTGTCCTTCTGTGGAGCCAACCTCGGCGGCATCGTCATGACTTTGTGCCTCAACCCTTTCGATGTTGTTGCGACTAGGTTGTCTAATCAAGGTAATACTTGTATATTTTTATCTCACAATATTTAAATCAATTTTATTTTATACTACTTATGCAAATCAAGGTAAAAGTAAGTCGTAGTTACTATCAATGTTCGACATGGTTTTCCCTTTCTTTACACAGTATTTAAAATGGATGATGTTGAAACTTTCATCAATTCGAGACTTTTGCTTAAATTCACGCCATCTATGTTTAGACTGGGCACAATGGACTAGCTCGCCATATCTTTAGCGGTCATGATGACGCTCTATAGGTTTCGAAAGATGGCACGTTGCATTACACATTCAAACTTTTTATTAGTCCCGCGTAAAAGGGCAAGTCCACTGGACATCTGATAAGAGACATTACCCGTACAAATATTATATTCTCCTTACAGCGGTAGACGCACAAAACCGCGGGCAGCTCTACAACGGCATGATAGATTGTTTCGTCAAAATGGTGCGGCTTGAAGGCGCACGCGCACTCTACAAGGGCGTGGCGGCCAACTACCTCAGGCTCGGGCCGCACACTGTGCTCCTGCTGGTCTGCTGGGACCAGCTCAAAATACTCGAGGACTATTTAAGGAGATAGCAGATACCTAAGGCTGACCAATCACAATCATAGACGTTATTAAACTAATAAGGGAAATAACAATTGTAACACGACATTAAGATAATTAAACATACATACATAAAATCACGCCTGTAATCCCCGAAGGGGTAGGCAGAGTCCACTGTATTCCTTAAGACCACATTGAGCCATACAAAAATTGGGTTTGGTCAAATGAAAAATCGTGAAAGAGTAACAAGTGGCTAGCTCATCGCCTACACAATCACAGACACAGTACCCAATACGCCCTTAATCGCCTTTTACGACATGCTAGGCAAGCAAAGCAGTTAGTACATTCATTTTGTGTCCCGGACCAACACGGGCACAATTAAACAATTTATCACTAAAATAAAATTATTATAGGCAGCGGTAGCAGAATTGGGACAGACGGGGCACTACTCGTTCGAGGCCGCGGGAATCGCGGTTTCGTTCCCACCGCCTGCACCACTGAGTTTGAATAAAACTTATGTACAGTTCATTGTGAATATCGGGTACCTCACATTGTGCCCGGTGCATGGCAACAGGCTCGCCACCTGCTACATGGGGACTTAATGTATCTGGCGAAATGTGGATGTTTATCACCTCTGCCTACCCCGCTACCCCTTCGGGGAAAGAGGCGTTAAGATATATTGTGTTTATGTTATATTTTGTTATACAGGAAATTGGGAATTTAACATAATTCTTCTTAATGTTTGCCTATTGTTTATTGCACTCTGCGCGGATTCTGCTTAGTCGCCTAGCACAGTTCTAGCAGAAAAGCAATCTTGTTGTAGTCAATAAAATTGTTATTTCATTCCAATTTAAAAACAATAACTTATTGACCAATTTACTAAGTCAGATACAAAATGTATAGATACGCTATATTATGGCTATTTAATTTAAATTTAGTTAACTTACTATTAGTTGAATTAACATTATTAGTTAAAAACGTTAATAGTAAAACAAACAACCCCCGTCCTATGTCTGATCGGAGGTTATTTTTATATTTTTTTTTACTTTAATGAATAAAAAAACGTTGTTTCACCTTTGAAGCCTCTACAAAATAATGTTATTGTTAATTAATTTAAGTAATGTTATGTATTGTTTTAAACTTTTTTATTTATTAGACAATTATTGATCACAATTAGTTTTTAAGGACATGTAGAGTAAATCAATACCAAAGGACATTGTTGTTCATCCATCAAGTATAAGACGGCTCTTGACATACTGTCATATAAGTCTTTAAGCCTACAGTTAAATTAGGAAGCCTAATGTTGATTTTATTTTAGCTGAAAAGCATTCTGACATTACTGTTGTATTGATGAAATTGTTATTATAAATTTTATTTTGTTAAAATAAATATTATTTTGTTTATGAAATTATTTTTGTATTACTAATTACCCCAGAATGTAGAAATGTTTATTTTATTGCAATTTAAAAGGTCAATAAATAAAACAATAATTATATACTTAAAAAAACTATATTCTTTTATATAGCAACAAATTCGTTGGAAAATTAGGAGTACCATGCATTAAAACTATCTTAACAACCAAATTCGAGGTTGACGTATTTTTTTCGATTTTAAACCCTATTGGATGGACATAAGAATAAAAATTTCAATAGAGTACCTAGGTGAAGGTAATTTTAATGTATGCCACTATAGTTTGTTTAGTACTTATATTAAATATTGGCGTGAAGCTCCCTTACATAAAAAATAATAAAATGTGCCACCCGACCTAAGTTACGCAACATAAAAAAGCAGTGAAATTATTTACCTACGTTAATTGATCGACGGTTTTTAATTCATAATTATGTATATTTTCAATTTAGCAGAATATGCACTTTTTTAACCCCTAAGATGACCCTACTAGATGACGGATATTAAATATGTTAGTGACTGCATCATTCAAATTGGATGGCAGAACCAATTCATTATAGAATTCATAACCTTCCCATTATATAGACAAACCATATTTTTAATTCGTAGCTCTTTATAATATTCACTAGAATTTTTGTGCAAACATCAACTTATATCTATTCCAATACAACAAAACCACATTCCGTACGAACAAAAAATAATTCATTCAGAAGTACACACCTCTGAATGAAACAAAAAAAATTTTTACACATTTGTTACTATAAAATTCTGGATACAAAATCATTTAAGAATTTAGTCACATCGTAAAAACACACTGAACATTAACCGAACAGCACTGACCTGTAATAATACTCGCTGGACTGGTGATCTGTACCAATTAATTGTGCCTAATTGAAAAGCGCCATATTGGCGCTGACAGCAGTAGTGAGTGAACTTGAAACTAATTCTAGTTATTGGCCACAGATTAGAGGGATATGTCTAAAGAGCCATTTGCAAACTAATTAGTTCTCAGTACACTCACGGTGGCGCTTCAAATCGGCACAAAAATAAGCTGTCATATTCTATGGAATAGCCAGTCCAGCGTTTCTAAATAGAGGTCAGTGCCGAACAGATATCGTAAATATTATAAATAAATTAAATGTTACCTTTTATGCATATACCCAACACTCAAGAGTAGGTAAATTGCAAAAAGTTTGCCTATTTTTATTAAATATCCACATAGCCATAGCGTAATCGAAAATTTAAGTACTTTATTCCATTTCTACATTGGAGATATTTTTGTTCAAGAAACTGTAAAATTAATTATTTTTAATTGTCTTTAGAATTATGATTAAGTAGTACAGTCGAGTACAAAAACATGTGTATACACAGTTTAGAAGTCACATCAACAAATATTACTATCCATTTCTTATTATAAAGAAGACAAGCACCCTTAGACCTAATAATAATTGCTGATTAGCAATAAGACCGCCAATCGCCATTTTGTTATTATATCATAAGTTGAATAAATGAATTATGTGCAATAAAGTATATATAAATAACAAATAATTAGCCACCATAGCACGTTGTTACTCATACATACATACAATCACGACTATTAGTGTTAGTGTTAGTCAGAGACTAGGCAAAAGCACCGCAAAACAGTCCATTGCCATAGTTCGCGCTTCACCAAGCAATGACTGCACTCAGCGTGACAGGTGGTGAGCCCGTCGCCGCTATATGCTATTTGATGGTTGTGCAGTTCTAAGTCCATTAGTTGCCTTTTACGACACCCAAGGGAAGAGATGGGGTGGTAGTATTCTTTTAATTCTGATAGTAATAACTATTATTCTTTGAGCAATATTTATTATGACATGGGGCTAGTGTTCTGAGGCTGACCGTTTGTCATATACCTATTGGACAGTAACAGTATTGTTCTATTATAAAGTATATTTTGTAGCTAAACATATATTAACCATTTTATCAAGTCTTTTCATGAAAATTATATAAAGTTGATAACTAGAAAATTCCTAATTATTAACGATATATTATTATCTTGATTCACAGTCAAATTGTCAGGCACTTCCAAATTTAGTTGAGCAGTTTAATACATACTTTATGAACATAGAAGTTGGGTGTATTCTCGATTGACGCCATCTATTTGATTCTTTAACAACAATAAGAGATTTACGTAAGTAATTACAGAAATAATTCTGTAATTAACGGCGTCTTGCAGGAAATTTAAACCGAAATTTATTACTAGATTTAGTAATTTTTGACAATTCTAATATGGCTGAAATGTCAAAAATTTACAAAATCTAGTTTTAAACTAGGTTTAATATTTCCCGTAAGTGGGCCTACGTTATAAATGCTCAACTAAATTCTTGGTTGAAACATCACAATAACATACAAGGGATCTAACTTTACGGGAGCTGCCTCGGCCTCCTCATAGAGAAACACATGAGGAGTATGGGCCGTTACACCACCACGCGGGTTGGGGAGTAGAAACAGTCGCAGTAGCGACCGGGTCCAACAGCTTAACGTGACTTCCGAAGCACGGAGGAGCTCGAGACCATGGTGAAAGAAGCTTTGTTTTCGATCGAAAGCCAAAGCGTACTAACCACTACGCCACTGAGCTACGGGAGCTGTAGCTTGTGTAAATTTACGAACCTAATAATTGGCCCAATGAGGGAAGGGGGCGGGGCGTGACGACAGTCTGCACATCTGATTGGCTCGCAAATGATTTCATAGCTAAAGTTCATATTAACTTGTTCTATTTTGTAAACAATCTTGGCACTACTTTTTATTGAAATAACACAATAAAGAAATATCTTCAGACATTCACACCTATCAACTAGCACCATTTTAAGCAACTAATGCTGCTTGCTACGGATACTAGATGACGGATAAATATATTTAATAGATAAACACATATAAATATTCAGAAAATAAACAACACATATATAAACATCCAAGACTGGAGAACAAATGCCTGAATTCATCACACAAACATTTACCCCAGCGGGGATCAAACCCAGAACCTCTCGAGATGACGACGCCTTGAGACCGGCGTACAGACCACTCGACCACGGAGGTCGTGTGGTCTCATAACTAAATGCAAAATCAACTCATAACTAAATGCAAAAGTTTTAAGAATGTAATGTAATAATTTATTGTTATAGATTGTTGTTTTTGATAATATATTAAATGAGTGATTTCGTTAAAGAGTAGTGCCAAGACTGTTTATCAAATAGGACAAGTTAGGATGAACAGACTTTACATACAACTGTCTGTGGCCAAAATTAAGGCACCTATTTTTTTTTTACATTTATGATTAATTTAGATTGGTGGGTTAAACGGTTGCTATGTAAGTAAGTAGTTTTAAATCAGATAAATATATTTACTCGCCGTAAAGTTATTTATCCATAACAGTAATTTCCAACAGTACATTAAGGCCCAATTATACGATTGAGAGTTAGCGCCTAACCTAGGCATTGCCTATATATTTGCCCAGGGTTAGGTGCTAACTCTCGACCGCGCAAGTGGGCCTAATAGGTTTAAAACTAATGTTTTGGACGTTAATTACATATAATTTGAATTGTACTTTTTGACGGCAAAGACATCTAATAATCATACTGTACTTATAGAACTACAGACTTTGTATATAATGGCGCATAAACAACAAAATTTACTTTCGCACGCATAATAAATAAACCTTTTGCCTAAATTTTTGGCTTCTCAGGTCATCTATACGCTAATTTATACAAAGCATTATTGACATATATAAATATAACCACATTTTTACAACTCACACTACACAACCACATCGAGAATCCGCAACCTTAAACTAAATATGTAGTGGATAACGCAAACCAGTAACAAAAGCCAATTAAATATTAAAACTCAATATGTAATATATTACTTTGATTAACTAAAACGTACTAATGGTCGGTTTAATATTGACCAATGGCGAAAACGTGTGATATCGTGATGTCAGCTTGACCAAGTCTATTTGATGCTGCGTTTAGTAAAATGGCGGCTGGCGGCACAGCTGATGTATATTCCTACCAATTTTCATCTGAAATCTATCTATTGGTCAAGCTGACGTCACACATTTTGGTGTTTCCATTGACGCCTTCGGTCTACAATTTAACCATTGAGGTCTATTACTACGGAACAAAAAACTGACCTTAAATACAAACATGAAAAAATTTAGTAGGATGTCTTTTATAAAGACAAACATAAATAAGATTACACCTCTTTGTATGATTAACACTCAGTTGCACAAAGATTTTTTAAGGACGACATTTGTTAATGAGACATTAAAACTTTAATGTTAAGGTTGTCTCACAAAACAGTTCTAGCTAATGTCTCTTTAGCATTGACAGGGTGCTAATGTCGTTTTGTGCAACTTAAAACTACGCTAAGGTGTCCTTTTGACACTTCAATAAATAAATTTAATGGAGTATTAGAGATAATGCTGACATTAAATTTTAAAGTTCGTTTCTGCAACTGGGTGTAAGACACCCAATTTGTATTAAACGGAAATTTCTCCAAAGATTTTGACCCTTAAATTATCTTACATAGTGTTTTATTGAGAATTTTTAAGTAGTGGTAAATTGATAAGTAATGTATAAAAATAAATAAATATCTTAAAACATTCATACCTATCAACTAGCTCCATTTTAAGCAACTATTGCAGCTTGTGTTACGGACACAAGATGACGGATAAATATATTTAATTTTATATTTAATAAATACATATAAATATAATGAATGTATATAAATGCTGGAAAATTCATCACCCAAACATTGGCCCCCACCGGGGATCCAACCCAGAACCTCTCGAGATGGCGACGCCTTGAGACCGGCGTACAGACCACTCGACCGCGGAGGTCGTCAAAACTACTAAGTAGTGTAATAGTCTTTTATTATGTGGTTTTGTGCAGACTATAACTGCTTATATGGTGAGTATTTTTCTGCGCGTATATAAAAAATTACATAGCTTTTAGAATCAGTTTTAGATATTTTTATTAACTATAAAATATTATTTTAGCGAATTACAAACGATCA
The DNA here is from genome assembly GCA_910589355.1 of Parapoynx stratiotata. Lineage (NCBI taxonomy): Eukaryota > Metazoa > Arthropoda > Insecta > Lepidoptera > Crambidae > Parapoynx > Parapoynx stratiotata. The sequence goes on from OU342463.1 coordinate 2,765,421, forward strand.
GAGATCACGCCTATCCAGATAAAAATATAATATGTATAATTGTTTTGAATTACATAATATATAATGCTTTTAATTAAAAAAATGTGTTCTTAATGCAAGACTAGATTTAAACATTTTTGTTTCTATTATTTTTTTTATAAATAATGAACATTGAGCAATTATTATGGCAGATAACTTTTAAGGACTTAATTTTGACTATTAGTAAAATAAAATTATACGCCACACTATTATAGGCGAAATAGATCTAATTGGAGCATAATGGAGGTAGTTTAAAAAATAATATTAAAATGGAACTATTAGGAACGAAAAGCGTTTCGAATCATTATTTATCGAATTAAATCAATATTATTCACCATTAATTATACGCTGGAACTGTCAACCGCCCTGACACTTCTCAACAATATATTGAAGTTAATGTAATCAAATATACAATGAGTTGATCATATGTAAAAATTGGCACAATATGCGACGTTTCTTAATATTATGCGCTAGCACATATCGTGGGCATAAATTTAAACACACCAGCATAATAAAAAACGAAAATTGAGAGCACCTTTTTGGTCCTTCGACAGGATACTCCTGTGGAACTCATTTTGACCGCTTAAAACTATCGCTGTTAAGTTTAACCGTTTATCATGATGATGAAGAGGAGGTGGATTCGGTACTGATCAGCGATCTACCTTCAGGTAGGGCCGTCATAGGCTGATGTCACAAGGCCGAATCTTGGATGTCTCTGGGAGAGGACTTGAAGCCGTGGCTGCAGAGCTGCGTCACTTGCAACGGCGTCTTACCTCGAGTTTCAGGAAGATACATTCTGAACATAAAACAGAAAAGGTTAGTTAGGTGTCTTTTACAAAACTGTAAAATTAATCAAGACAATAGAGATGATGAGTTTCTTAATTTTTTTCCGCAAACGTTTGACCGTAGAAACGGTTGCAATAGCAACCGAGACCAACGGCTTAATGTGCCTTCCGAAGCACGGACGAGTTAGAGATTAGTTTTGGTCACCCATGCAAGGCCTGAACACGGCGAAGGTAGTTTTGTTTTCGATATCGAAAGCTTACTAATCACTACGCCACGGAGCTCCTATATATCTATAAATAGATAGTTAAAAATATAAATTAAACTAACCAAATCTTATTCTTGCCCTTTTCCCACTCTAGGTGGGGTCGGCACAACATGTCTTCTTCTTCCATTCTCCTCTGTCACTCGTCAGCTCAGCATCCACTTCTTTTATCCTCATATCATTCTTCACGCATTCAATCCATCGCTTCTTTGGTATTCCTCTAACTCCAGGTCCGTCCACATCCATGCTCAGCATCCTCCTTGTAATGTGACATTCATCCCTCCTCATCACATGTCCATACCACGCTAACCTATTAAATTAAACTAACCAAATAAATAATAAAAGCATACCTCTGGAAGACGTATAAGGCACCGGTGATGGCGGCGAACATGAGGAAGCAGTAGGGCCCAATAGCCGCACGCGCACTCGGGAACGACATGCCCACGAGGAAGTTGCCCGCCCAGTTGCTGAGCGAGCCCCACGCCATGCCGGCCGGCCGCGGGCCCACCTCCAGCATCTCTGTCGTCACACACATCACGTATACAGCCTCAGCAACATAACAAGTGGCCCGCCAATTATAAGCGGCAACCATTAGCGAAATCGCTAATGGTTGCCGCTAATAATTGGCGCTTTCCCGTGTTGGTCTGGGACACAAAAAGAATGTACCGACTGCCTTTCTTGCCTAGCATGTCGTAAAAGGCGACTAAGGGCGTATTGGGTACTGGGTCTGTGATTGTGTAGGCGATGAGCTAGCCACTTGTTACTACTATTTCACGAATTTTCATCTGACCAAACACAATTCTAGTATGGCTAATTGTGGTCTTAAGGAACACAGTGTTCCTTGGAGTCTGTCTACCCCTATGGGGATTGCAGACGTGATTGTATGTATGTATGTATAAGCGAATGGGACAGACCGACGCCAAAACAAGCCTACAGAAGCTCATAACAAAGACCACAAAATTTTTGGCGTCTATACAATACTCAATCTTGGTTTAAATATTATTTATCATAAATCATTTAAGAATATAATATACTCACCAGAAGCAATGAAGTATGGTATAGGTCCAAGTCCAAACCCGTACACAAGCACGTACGACAGCACGGCCACCATGCACACGTACGGCATCCACGACACCGCGGACTATGAACAAAACAACATTACTTTATAATATTGGGTCCTATGAAATTGGTGTTTTTATTCTGTCTTAGCAATTTGCCCGTAACTATTAAGTTTCAGAACATTCTTATAAAATAATTGCCTCTTCTAAAAACAGACCATATATTTGAGCTCGTATTAGTTAATTTGATAATTTTTTGTAAGTTTAATTGTGTTAAAATTAGACACAAAGACAATTATTTTCAACTGCCTCCCGAATACATCATTTGATTTGCATTTACATAAAAACGATGAATAATTTTTATCAAGCGTGTTCACACACATATTGCTAAAGTTTGTCTAATGATACATGCCAAATATTATTATCTCTGGATTGGTCGTTGTGAAGAAAACTGATAAAATGTTAGTATGTAAAATGCAGACATCCCCAAAATCTCCATACAAAACACCAATTTCATAGGTAAGGACCTAATAAATTGTGTTTTTTGTAGCGTTCCTCTCACTTGCCAGGAACTAGAAACGCCAATTCGTGGTCAAAAAATTTTTGTCGATTCCTTAGAAGAGAAGACTGGAAAGTTTTTTTTTTATTAAGAAACACGTTTATGGTAACGTTCAACAGCTCGTCTTCTGTCGTAAAAACTGTTAAATTTCCTCTACAATTTATTATTTATTCCTCTACCATTCTGTTAACACGTTAGGTGATAATCTATCGAGAAATCAGTAGCACTTTCAGTAGGTCTACTGCGGACCCGATAGATAAAGTCCCCTGAGTCAAATTAACTCATTGCCTCTCCCTTCAACGCGAACAAAGAAGCGAGATGCAATGAACAATTTTGTCTGCACGGACCTTTATCTCTCCAGTCGGTATTACTGACATGGTGTTGACTACCATAAAAAATCACTCATAAGTTACTCAATTTTCGTATCAACCTGTACACCTAATAAAGTAAAACTGTAACTCACAATAAATCTCAATGCAGCGGCGAGCCCAGCCAGCAACAAGGTAGCAGCCAGTATGGACCCCAGCAGTAAGGGCCTGCGCCCACAGCGCGGCAGCAACTTGAGCATGATGACCGCCGTGCAGACGTTGATGAACCCGCAGCCGATGGTCGCGTACTGCGCGCCCGACGCCGACAGGCCTGCTTGCTCGAAGATCGTCTGCGAGTAGTAGAACACCTGCAACAAGAAAATGAATTTATTCTGATTGCTGGAGCATTTGGAATATCCGTTACATCTCTGTTCTGCTTCCTTAACAAATGCCTGTATTCATCACACAAACATCTACCCCCACCGGGGATCCCAGAACCTCTCGAGATGGCGACACCTTGAGTCCGGCGTACAGACCACTCGACCACGGGGGTCGTAAAAGAAGTTGGATGGACGGATGACCCATCTCACTTACATTTGCCTCGTTAAAAAGTGATAGATGTTAAGATTCTGCAATTACTTTAAAAGAATAGGGAGTGGACCAACGTTTTAGTCTCTCATATCAGTCGGACCACGACAAAAGTGTTTTGCCGCATACGGCAAACATTGACTGATGATTTGCAGAACGCTGCTGACAGATGCTGAATGCGAGAGGCCAAAGACAGGGTGAAATGGCGCACATTGGGGGAGCCTGTATCCCGCAGTGGAATATGGACCAATGTTTCGGGAATGTTAGTCATTACCGCATCATTCGCACTGGTCTGTCCGGCCTGCATGGAGCAGACCAGTAGTAAGGTCAGCCGCAGCCGCCTGTCTCGCAGCACGCGAAGCATCGACCAGTGCTGCTCGCTGCTGGCGGAGACGCGAGCTTTCTCTACAACTCCACTCCTTGAAGGACGACCAAGAGACTTGGTAACATCTAACCGGGTTAATCCCACTGGTCTGATGTCTGGCCTGCATGGAGCAGATTAGCAGCAGCGTCAGCGGCAGCCGACCTCAGCACCTACAGCTTCGACCAGTGCTGATCACTGCTATAAGCGACGCAAGCCTCCTTTTACAACTCCACCTAAGATTGTGCTGGGGTGACTGACCGCATTGATCCCGCTGGTCTGCTGCCCGGCCTGCATGGAGCAGACCAGCAGCAAGGTGAGCCGCAGCCGCCGGTCCCGCAGCACGCGCAGCATCGACCAGTGCTGCTCGCTGCTGATAGACTGGGTGACTGACCGCATTGATCCCGCTGGTCTGCTGCCCGGCCTGCATGGAGCAGACCAGCAGCAAGGTGAGCCGCAGCCGCCGGTCCCGCAGCACGCGCAGCATCGACCAGTGCTGCTCGCTGCTGATAGACTGGGTGACTGACCGCATTGATCCCGCTGGTCTGCTGCCCGGCCTGCATGGAGCAGACCAGCAGCAAGGTGAGCCGCAGCCGCCGGTCCCGCAGCACGCGCAGCATCGACCAGTGCTGCTCGCTGCTGGCGGCGGCGGCGCGCGCCTCCTCACGAAGCAACTCCACTTCTTCGCCTAAGAGACTGGGGGACACTCCCCGGAGGCGACTCAATTCTGCAAAAGGTCGTCACTATTTGTTAATCTATTAAAATTATGAAAGCTTTAACGTCTCAGCGGACACGAAACGAGACGCAAGAGAAACACATATTGTTGATTTTTATCGCCGTCCCACAGATTATATTAACCCGTTTATAATTTTCAATTTTAAGGTTTTGCCGAGGTTCAAGTCGAGGTTTGAGACCAATCACCTATTCACATGTGTGAGATGACAATTCCTTTCGGAAGTCATTTCTAGTTTTGAATTTGCCGATAATGTAACAGATTCTGTGTAATGATCGTATACAGTTTTGAATATAATTTTATTGCAAAAAATGCAAAATCAATATTAAAAAATAGATTAATAATAGATATTTATAATAATATATACAGTGGGCAATGCATAAGCACTCAGTAGACTGCAAGATGCTATGAGCGTCTATAGGGTACAATTCACATTCATTGTACAAAAGTAATATGAAAAAATATACAAAAACTCACCGTTTAATGCCGTTTCCTCATCTCTTTTCACTACAAACAGGTACTTAGGGCTCTCGGGCAATATAAAAAGTAGAGGTAGACAAGCTATGACTAGCAGCACGTAGACGGACAGAAGGTAGGGCCAGTCGTTGACGCCGCCTGCGAACAGTCATACAGATGTAGGTAGGATAAGCGATATTGGCTCTTAGTGTGATTAAAGTTATTCTTAGATCCTCGATCCTCGATCATCGATCCATGGTAAAATTGATTAGTCGACGTCGATAGATGGATTCTACCATACAATTAATCGATTCTACCATCGATCAATCGATTGATCTGGTAACACCCTAGACATGATGGTAATGTTATATATACTCTTTATTGCATTTGAAAAAATATACAAAATATATAATTTGTAATATTGTTAGAGAAAATTAATTGAATATTGAAGAGTTTGGGTACTTTTTTCTCATTAAATGGAAGAAAAAGGTAGCTAATGAACGGTTTGTATATTTCTTGACGTACACAAGCGTATTACTTATAAAATAAGCTAGAGAAGCTAGAAAAATTGTTTGAGTTTTTTAGTGGATTGCATAATAGATTCTATAACATACCCAATAAGAAATTAAGTCCCATGACCTGCCCGACGAGCACACCGACGTTGACGCCCATCGGGCACGCCACGCCCATGGCGCCCGTCAGGCTGAGGGGGGCCAGCTCCGTCAGGTACATTGGCACTATACTTGTGGTCAAACCTGCAAACGAAATTTAACTTTACAGGGCTGTTTAAAAGTGTAAACTAAATTAATGGCTTTCTTGTAAATGAAAGTAAATTTTTAAAATCCTGTGACGTGGTGAGCCCGGTGAAAAATTAAAGACGCAGGACTTATTGGTAGTATATTTAATTAATAAAAACTAAGGCACTCTTAAACAATTTATAAAAGGTAAATAACACAAAACACTGAACATAAAAACTTAGATAATTATCAAAGGTATGGCTACTTACAAGTGCCTTTGGTAAAAGTATTAAAGTTATTTGAAAACAATTCTCTTCAACAACAAGTCTTCTTTGGAAACAGTATAAATATAATATATTAATTATTATATTACTTGGAGACCAAAACAATCAGAAAGAGACAGATGGTTCGTTTTAAAAAAGAAACAAAGAGGGAAATGGCAGAGAAGAGCGCAATAACAGCAAAGAGTCGCTAATACTGATATAGTGCCTCGTTAAAATCCGATTCTCATTTTTACCTAACCTAACGTTAATCCAAAACTAAAAAGTTAAACTACTAAAAGGTCTAAAGTTAAGCTTTGTTAAAAACAGATGCTGTCCCTCTCTTCCTGTTAGCAAGATCCTACTGCTAGGCACAGACCTTCCTAGGTGGGTACAGAAGGTTGCATTAGCGACCAATGTCTTATCATCGACATTGGTCTTGGTCGTTATTGTGTCGGACGACTACTACGGCACGGAGTAGCAAACCTGTCGTCGTCATGTAAGTCGACTGGCTTACACCCTGCGCGATTTTCCGTTGGAATCGGTGAAATTGTTATTGTTATTGATTTATACAGTACAGGCAAAACATCTTATAATAATATCTAAAATCATACCCCCAGATAAGCCAACAAATAGCCGGCCAAGGACGAGCATCTCCACAGAGTTGGCTGCGCGGCAGAACAGGAACAGCAGAGCGCCGACGACCCATAATGCGCCAATCACCAACGTCGCCTTTTTCCTGAAAACACCTCATAATAAATAAAAGAACCACACTAAAGACGGTCAGTTAACTGGTACTTCTTACTCAATTCAAGCTAGCTGGTTGGACAAAAAAAGAATAAAAATTAACGGGGTTTCTTACTAAGGACGAATCATATGCGCCCGCGCGACCGAGGGGCCAATATGTATGAAAAACCAAATAGCGGTCGCGCCGATTCAAATAAATCGTTGCATACAGTTGCTTGTTGCATGCAGGAGCGCGGACGCATATAATTCAACCTTTAAACATAAATTTTCAGATTTGAACCGAGTCAAGATCCATTGATTTCCAATTATGACCAATTTTAAATTCCCAGGGTACCTTCCCCCATTTTTTGTATATTATCGTCGGCGTACTTCAATTTATACGCAGCTTGAGATCGGCCTTCGATTAGTTGCTATGCTAACTAACCATTCTTATCACTACGTAGTATTACACGAAATCGTTTCCCGCTCTGTCTCTATGTATACTTAGATCTATAAAACTACCCAAAACTGAACGGATTTTGATGCGTTTTTTTTAATAAATAGTATTTCCAGAAGAAGATACATAATTATGTATAATATTCAGGGATCGCATGATTACTCGCCAGAATGTGGATATGACTCCAAAATTTATCAAATAATTATTATTTTTTTGACATTTGATTTTGATTCCTAGTCTTGATGAGTCTTGATCATAGGATATTTTATGTGTTATGTTGTTAAAACGTAGATTTCTTTTCTTTTTTTCCAAATCTTTCTTTTCTTAGTTTATTTTTTTATTACATAATATACTTAAATCTGAAGTTCGAATTTAATTAAATGATTAATTTTTTGATTAATTTTGGAGTCATGTCCACATTATGACGAGTAATGACGCGTCGCTAGTATTATATAATTTCAGTAAAAATAATAGTTCATTCTTTAGCAACTCTAAGATAAGCAAGCATTCTCAATCTGTTTATAGAATATTTTAACCTGACATAATTAAAAACTCAGATATAATGTAAACTGTAAACTGTACCAAAATACCTTCCAAGGTAATCTGCCAGCACAGCCCCAAGTATGGAGCCAGTGCAACCTCCTACTATAAAGATGGAGACGACCGCCGACCACAGCACGTTCAGCCCTTGCTCGTTCAAGACCACGTTGTAGTGGGAGATCACGCTCTCGTTGCAAAAGGTCTTTATAAGCTGGAATAAAATTTAATATCGTTAAGTCTTTGCCACAACACCTATGAATCTACACCATTGTCCCTTATCCAATGAGAATATATGTATATAAATGGCTGGTTAAACTACTACCCCATAGCTACTAACCAACCGATATATACAAAATTGGAACAGAATTGGTGTGAAATTATCTGTTAGTTAATTTATCGGAGGTGATGAAACCGGTCCTAAACATTCAAAATATATGGGAATGGTTATGAGAAAATAATCAAATTTCTTCCGCCTCTCCTTTTTCCACCACATTATGTTTTCATTACACAGTAGGAACCAATACATTCTTCTTCTTATTTTTCCTGCTCTGTTCCCAATTACATTATTTGGGGTCGGCGCAACATGTCTTCTTTTTCTACTCTGTCCTATCGCTCGCCAAGTCAACACTCACTCATAACATTACCGCCAACAAATGCAAACGGAACTATAAATGTCACATATTCATGGCAAATAACACTTACTTCAGCAGGAGTATTAACTACTCCAATATTGAAGCCGACTGGCAGAGACGAGCCTAGTGTGGTGCTGATACCAGCCAGCACCAAGTAGAAGGACCATCCCGGCTTGTAGCTGTGCGATGTGGTTAGGTGCTCGTGCTCATTTACCTGATAAACAAAATAGTACTCTGTAAGTCTGGATATAGAGCACAAACATGCCAGTTTGACAAGCAAGCAAGCCTTTCAACCCAATACATGCGAAACTTGATATGATTTAGGGATTGCTATTGAAGTTATGGAAGTCGGCAAATATGTACATAACTTTAAAAAAAAACGACCAGTGGTGAAGAAAGCTGCCAACGTTGATTCGTATATAAAATCGAAATAAATTTTCTATTAGAGGATTAATCTTGCTGAACATTTTCCCAGCTCAGCGAATGGTGGTTTGCATATATTGAACTTCACTGTAAAATGCCTATACAATTTGTTTTTTTTTTTTTGAATACTTAGTCAAACCAACAGGACACTAGTTGACACTACTATAAACGGAACTTACAAGCTGCGGTATAATCTTGATCATTGTTGCGATGCTAAACTTAGAAATTAAAACTAGAACAATCTTCGCAGCGTCATCACCACTTATTGGAACACATGGTGAGCGCGGCAGTGGTTAAGTCGGCGAGTAGGGGCAGCACGGAACAGAGGCCGAAGATAGGCCAGTACCAATCACAGAGCCAACCATCCAGTACGAAATAAGTGAGAGCGATCGCCGCCGAACCGTGTGTTCCGATCGCTGATATATCACGTCAAGGAAATAATTTTAAAAAGTGATAAAATTTCAACCTTGGATATAATTTAAGATTCCAATGTAAATGGGTCTTCTCACTTCCCTAAAATCATAGGCAATATCATATATTAAATGGGAGTGCGCTGCGCACTACAATCGGGTCAATGGTAGGGAGCGCCTTAAATCACCTTCTAGACAGCCTTTGTGTAGGCAAATACGATTTTTAGTGTGTAGAATAGCAGCCAATTTAAGGACCGATTTATTCCTACCACTACTGTCCCAATATTGCCTCTGATTTTAGGCACGTGAGGAGACCCCTTAGAACCTCATTACCATTATCCTATACATGTCCTTTGTCAGACAGTTAGGTACCTTCCTACATTGAAAAACACACCAAGACGACTATGTTCCATAATATGAGCATGCTAGGTCGATTTTGATTAATGGTACAGTATCAGAAGTAGCTCCTCACTTTAATACCGTGTCACATTTTCTATGTAAGCGGCATTTTTTCTAGACACATCATGTCATTTGCTTCATTCATTTAATAGGCTAGTTGACCCTTTTTTATTGGGCTCCAAATGATTAATGACTAATAGCCAACACCATAAAAAATAATACCTTTTTTTTCCGAAGCCTTTATCACAATAAATTTTAAATAATAAATTACGTTTTTGCTTAAATGTCATAAACGCCTTCGGTCCTGATGGTCTATGAATTTGTTCGCGACAATAGTGTAAATAGTGTTATCAGTGACGTACTATAGTGTTATCAGTGATAGTAAATAGTCTGTAAATCCCTTTGTGTTCATTGTAATAAAATTGTATAGTTAATTTTTCTAATTGTTTCATTGTTTATTTGTTTGTTTATATTAGTTTTGTTCAACTTACCTGCGCATCTTATACGAATAAATCTTATTAGAATAGCCTATAGATAGTAATAACATACATAAATAGACATAAGATAATAGATAAGGTTCAATGTAAATATTTTTTTAAATAAATATTATCGTAGTTTGGACGTGAGTTTGAGGGGAAAGCGCCGAACGGGTCGCGAGTTGCGACACTCCCCAGTCTAATAAGACCGGACGAGCCCGCGTATGCCTTATGCATTCGTGATCCGTCGGCCGCAAGACTAACTCCTCTGATAAGATTCCTGCTCAAGCTACATCCAGCCTCAGTTATACAGTCCACTATAGTTTCAATTTATCTGTGCCGTAGCGTCACGATTATTGTAAACAATTCAATACGCTTGCGTCACATAGCCGACAGTAATGCTTGATTGGTTCCGAGTTTGCGGCTGGCGTTTGACGGATTTTGACCATACGTAATAACGCTTCATGTTAACACATGAAGCGTTACTTTACTAATTTGACGAACATGGTGGATAGCGTTTTTTGGCAGATGAAAAAAAAAAGTTTAAATAAAACATATTTAAATAGAATTTCTACAGCAATCCTTTATTTATATTTATCGAACTTGGTATATTTCGGACCCTTGTACTAAATACTATGTGAATGACACATTATTTTCATTACTTTTGTTGAGAGTCAACTAGCCTATTCTACAAGGAACTTAAATGGTCATCACCCCTGAATCCGGACTTTACAAAGAAATTGTTGCATCACCCATCCAACCGAACGGTTGTTTGAAAATTTATGTTTAGGAGTATATTAATTATTATATTTTGAATTGCTTTTATTATACGAACCCGTGTATATACGCCGAAAGGTTATGCCTTTGTTTATATTAATACTAATACTTAGTACTCATCGTACGCGTATTGCGTTTTAACTCTCAATAGTAATTGGTACGGTCATTGGCAAAATATAAGAATATCTAAGTACCTTGTCATTTAAATGTTTACAATTTTAAAGTACATTATTTGTTTTGCGGACTATATTCTAGTGATATGATAATGTGACAAGGTACGTATTGAAATTGTCATATATTTTGCCGGTGACTGTACGATTATAATTGGTACGAATGTCGCAATGAAATGATAATAGATTACGAAAACGTTGGCGTTATTACTTAACACTGTTAAAGTTTGTTGTCCTATTTAACCAACCAACATGATAATTTAGATGAATTGCTTTTATTGACAGATTCAAACTCATTGATTTGTATCTTTTAACTTAAATAATATGACTCATTCTTCATCAGAATCAATAAGCACGGGCCACTTATTTAAAATTAAAAATCTACTTAAAAATATTGCATTATGTACAGTCGAGTACAAAACACATGTGCAGTCACTGCTTGGTAAAGCGCGGACTACAACAGAAACAAAAAAAAAACAGTTATTTTAATAAGTCTCGCTTACTCACAGATTTTCGCGACGGTATATACTGATTGGTATAGTAATTAGAGCCGGCTTCGTTTTATTATGTGTTGATTAGGGCCAGGTGATGAGAGGCTAGCTAGTAAATGTTATTTGAATATAATCGGAGCATAATTGTAAATTTGTATAATCCTTAGATGTAAGGCTCGTTATAATTGAGTCGAGTGACAGTGTAACGCAACCTATGAGTTGCGACACTCGAAAATAATATGTGTAGGGGGCCCGATTGCTGGATTTTGTCGGCCGACCCTATGAAGATAGAATAAGGAAGAAGTCTTGAAGAAAATCGTTCCTTTTAACCGCGTTCGGTGCAACCAGTAAAGTATACAGTCCGCACATGTACAGGGGAGGGTCGCGTGCTAATACAGTTAGTTGCCGCCTCTAGACACTGCTAAGTCGACGCGGTCACTTACAGTGTTACAGTGCTGCGTTGAAATCATGGAATCTCTACCTGTCACATTTTATTGCGATGATTTAAAGTGAGACGGGACACGAAATTCCGAATTGAATCCGTGAACCGACATTTGAGTATAAGCCCCTTCGTACAGGCAACTTCAAAAATTTACCACCTTTGACAGTAAATGACTCTTATTAGAATTAAATAAAGATCGTCGACCTCTAAAATGTGTATACATATTTTTTTACTCGACTGTAGATTAAGGATTGGAGTCTCCAAGTCTCTACCGTACCACCATACAAATCCAGTCGCGGGACAAATGTCGGCGACGCGATTTTTGTACGAACCTCAATAGATTTTTTTTGTGGTAGTAGCTTGGAGACTAGAATCGTCGAGTACGAGTATCAATGATATGAGTAACCTTGAACGAAGGAAAGGAGGTATAACCCAAGGCATTTACCAAAACATAAAATACAAGCAAAGCACATTTATCTTATTTTGTATCAACAATCGCTACGTATTAGGTACTACTCAATCCATTGCTTCTAAAAAAAAGTCTCTGTTTTTCTAGATTAGAACATCCAAATACCTATACATTCGAAGCGATTGATTACAAAACAGCTTCCATACGTTTCTGATTTAATTAGATTAATGGCTACTCGCAATAAATATTTAGCCTATAATTGGTTTTCCTATTAATCGATCGTAATGCATAATAGCATCAATTAAAAAAATAATAATTAGGTACTTTAAGATTATGGTTCGTCACTGACAATTTCTGAGTTTTATGTGAAATAGCACTTTATGTATAACCAGGATGAGAATCTTTTACGGAATTTTTACAATTTTTTTAAAGTTCGACGCACTGAGAACCAAGTGAACGAAACCCAAAAAAATACATGAACGACATATTTATAGCGAGTTGCTAATAACGTTAATATTATTAGATTATGGGTGATTTACGATGAAAAGGATACATATCAATGAGACAGTGGTTGAGAACATTGTTAGTCCCAGGATGAAGGTGGTCAACTCTGCCAGTATAAAAGCTATGGACACCGCAAAGCCCGCTACCAACCTGCGAACATGCACATATTATACGTTTACCCCACTGAAACAGTTAGTTTTATGATTGTAAGGAATGAAAACTAGGGCCGGCGCACATAAGGCGAGGCGCAGCGCAAGTATTCTCGCGAGTGTGACACATCGAACTTCTAGCCGAGCCAGAAACCGAGGATGCACAAGTCTCCGCGAGGATCCTCGAGTCTCCGCGCGGAACCGCGAGTATAGGAATTAATTGTCATGTGAATTGATTTTAGATATTATTCCAATGAGCACAATGTCTATAATAACCTAAGAGTGGTAATTACCGTGCGCTGCAATTCGTCATCGCCATATGTGCGCCGGCCCCTAGTACCATCTTCAGTACTTTGCATTGTTTGATCATAACTTGAATTAATTATTCTATTAGACACGATACTTCCAAATAAATTGTTTAAGGTAAAATTAAATACATTCAATACAAAACCTATACCATTTTACTTTACCATGCACTAATAATACATTAGTAAATAAGAACCTTATAAACGCGTAGGAAATTTTCTCCTATACCTTAGGATGTTTAATATTGGCCGTCACTACAATAATGAAAATACACACAAAGCATGCAAATACCAGACATGTTATAAACAGACATTTTTACCAAAACATTTAAGTACCTATATAACTTTATATAGTAACACATATTTAGGAATGAAGCAATTCTTATATGTACTTCTATACATGTTAACAACAGTATAATAAAGCCACATAAAAATATTATTGTCATATACTTTATTGCATAAATTTATAAAAGAACATCAGAACACCTATAATGGAGATATCTTCAAGCCAACATAGGACTATCGGACCTTTGGATGCGAGCAACACAAGACGGAAGCAGAGGGCGTCTCTCGGTTCAGATTATGATTATATTATAGGTATATTATCACCAATAATTATGATAGAGATGATGATAATACACGTATTGTATTTGAGTATGTAGTTTGAAGATACGTGAATAGCGGTTGTTGTTCCTTTAAAGGAATATAGGATACAAACGTACATAACCAAAACACAATTACAATTGTAAACAAAACAGACGTCTTGGAAATTTTGTATAAACCGAAACGTACATATTTATAATAATTCTTAGATCCTACAAATTATTATATTTACGTTTCGGCCTCCGAGTACCTTGTAATTCGGGTCAACATAATTATCTTGTAAAAATTTATAGTAGGAATGCCCCCTTATTGAGGAGTCTTACGATCCCCTACACACTTCGGGAAAAATTGATGCCGCTAACTAAAGACATCGATACATATGCTATCAATTGATTGTTTCGATAGATTTCTAAGAACGGTTGCATCCTTACTACTATCTTAGATTGATGTTTAATAGTTTTGATTGGCGGAATATTGTACGATTTTTAACTTACACACAAAATTAACGGGTATGTTTTTTGATTCGTGGTCAGCTTGACTAGTTGGCGTAATTGGTTAAAATATGGACCAATGGCGAAAGCGTATGATGTCGTGATATGACAGCTTGTCGAATAATTAACTTTTCAAATGTAACTAAAGTTAAATAATCAAATCATAGACAATTTAACCACAGCATGGTGCTGGGATTAGCAATATGGCGGCTGGCGGCACAGCTGAATGCGTATTGATTTGAATTCTCATCGCAAATTTTGAATTTGTCAAGTTGACGTCACATATTTTGGCGTTTCCATTGACGCTATTAGTCTAGAATTTAACTATTGGTTTTTGATCCGTGGTCACCCACATTTCGCCAGATATGTTCGGTTTTCATGCAACAGATGGCGAGCCTGTTGCCTTGCACCGGGCATAATGTGAGGCAAGCGATTTTCACAATGAACTGTACAATACTGTACTTATTTTTTATTCAAATTCAGTGGTACCTACAGGCGGTGGAATCGAACCCGCGAGTCCCGCGGCCGGTCTCTCGCTCCGTCCGTCCCAACTCAGATAACTTATTAAACATAATAAAGTTAGTAGGACACTGAAGCGGCATTGTATTTTATTTGACTAGCGGCGCATTATTTGATTTATGCGTACTTACAGGTGTTATGTAAATAATTATCTTAGCATTAGCAAATAATGCTATTGTAAGTAAGATAAAACTGAATTTATTATCCCAGGCTTTATCTATAATACTAAATAGCAGATACCGCACCGTTAACATTTATGTTAATTCTAATGTTGACTCTATAAATAATGTAAGTATGTGATCGATTAAGGAATTAAAGTTGCTTTTTTGAGAATGTAATTTTGATTACTTATATAGTAGATTATACCTATATAGTAGCAAGCGGCTGAAATTATTATTATAATTGATGAAAAAATAACGTTTATTCGCCGTCTCATGCACAGTTCAAAAGAATGGAGTCTCCATTGCTCACCTTTTGAACTACTAAGTACGTTCTCTAGTTTGTACTAATGAATTTAAATAAATTTACATTGATTATAAAATATAAGCTGATTGGTATAAACTTTATAACAGTCATAAATCCGTATTGATCGATTTTCAGTCAATCACCTATGTATTATACTACTTTTATCCGACTGTAATCTATAAACTGTTATCGGTACCTATATCTTTATTATGTTCTCACAGATTTATATAACATTTTGTAAAATTATATTCAAATGGTAAATCCATTCTGTTGTTCAAAATTTGATGTGTTTAGAATTAGATCATAATAATTTACCAATGAAATAAAATAACTATTGATATACAAATAAGAACGTAAGCTAAACAGTTGGCATGAAAAAACAAAACCGCGTGGGTACGGCGATTATCGAAACAATAATAATTGAGTGTCCAAATTAGGACGAATCTACGTCGCTACATTTTCTTACCAAAGTTTTCTGAAAATGAATACTACAAAAATGAAATATCAACTACATAATATTTTTACGTTAATCACGATAATATCACTAATATCCACAATACACAAACCTTAATATCGCGAACGTCTTGACCCATGATAAATCGACCCGTTCACACTGACGCACAAACGCACAATGTAAGTAAATTAACCAAATATTAACTGATTGATATATTTACGAGTTTGACTGCTTACCTTAGACTGGGACAGAAACGTTTCAGACATAATAGCACTACTTACAATATAGTATAAATAAATAACATACCGCGTAACCCATAAATCTGTTATACATACATACATAAGTCACGCCTTTTTCCCACAGGGGTAGGCAGAGATTACATCCTTCCACTTGCTACGATCCTTGCATATTTCTTTCGCTTCATCAACTCTCATTACAGTCCTCATGCATGCTCGGCGATTTCGGGTACTTTTGACCTGACCCTTCTCTAGAACGTCACCATCTTAGCATACCTTTCTCTATTCTTGACACTACATCCTCTTTCAAACCACACTTCCTTCTTATCACATCATTATATATCCTGTCACTCAATTTTACTCCAGCCATGCTTCTCAAAGCTCGCATTTCTACATTATTCTACTTTCATAGCATTTATTCTACTTTCGTGTCTCTTCTCCCATACCCAACATTCACTCCTACATCAGTGTTGGGACTAGCACACCGTTGTGCACTGCTAGTCGTGCCTTTTCAGAGAGCATCTAACTGCTCATAAAAGCATGCATAGCCCCATTCACCATGTTACCAGCTTTCACTCGATTTTCTATGTCACTGTTATAGAGAATCTGTAATAGAGAAACTAAGCTATCAAAAATAGTTTAACATAACAACTTTAAAATAATTTACAATTCAATTTGTAAATTAATTGAAGTCTCGTGACCCGTCACAAGTCAGGCGTATAATAGCCAATATGAACTCGATCATAACACTATGTTTTATAAAGATTCCAACACACACGGCCAGCAAAACTAGTAGGAGCTGGATGTTGAGGCACATCGTTAAAGACAAGGATGGCATACATTCTGTAGTAGAATTTTAAGAAAACATGTTTTGGGAATAGCAATTATCTTTCCTTAATCCAGAACATGGAATTCTTTGCTGAAGCATCATGCATCATTTTCTTTTCCTGTTTCCAATTTTTGGTAGAATCATTTGGCAGCGAAAAACCTTCAACCAAGATCTGTAGGATCTATACATTGCTAAGAGACTTCTATGGACCAGCAGACCAAACGCCGCAATTGAAATTGGTCGGCTATACCCTCGAATAAAGGAGTACAGTAGGGGAGACCTGTGTTTAGCACTGAGCTTGTTAAAGAATCTTCCAAGGGTCTCTGAAACATGCCAAAGTAGCTCTAGACTGGAGTCATCAAAAAAAGCGTAAACGAGGTCGCCATAAGCAGTGATGACGGTGGAAGATTTTCGCAGAGGCGAAGAAAATAGGAAAGACTTAAAGCGAAATAAAGCGCAAAGTTAACTACCGAACAAGATAGGGCGAATTGTGAAACACCCTCTGCCCCATCTAAGAAAAATCAAGTCATGTGAGTCACCGTAATTAATGTAATAAATAAGACAATATTTTTGTGGTAATTTCACACTTGATCTGAAAATGTATAGGCCAATATGACTTTTACATTTTACAAATAAAATATATTTATTTCATAGGCCAAATTTGGCACTTAAAATAGTCAACATTTTACTATCTTAGATACAAAATGAGTGAAAAAAACAAATTTTTATTTAGCAAAGACCTTTTAAATAGTATGTATATTTTTTTTAATGTAATGTTGAATAGAAAACAAGTTATTGTGCCAACCCTAGGATAAACAAAGACAATGAATGTCAGTAAAGGACACATTTGCATATCATTCTCAACCCCTGCTAACACACTGCTGTACACTGCCTGTATCTGGTTTGGAGTTGTAGCTGCATAATCAACAGAATTGTTTGAAAATACAGGATTGACTTCCTACTTGTATGTGTTTAACAGTACAAACTCTTAATCTGTCTAAAGTACTTTTGACATGCAACATCACTCAAAAGTTAATAGTACTTTGAAGACACTTAACTTGTTCATCAAGTAATAAATTTAATGGAAAAACCTAAAAAGTACAAACTTTTCAACATAAAATATTTATCTATAATACTTTGGTCTGAAGAAGGAAATCATTTTTAGACTGATGATGGTCAAGAAGCCTTGTTTTTAGTTCTTCGTGCTATTTTTACTTCATCAAAGCTATTTCAGTTAATTTCCTTCTCACTTAATGCTGAAACCAGAAATTGTGCAATCAAAATTACTGCAGCCTTGTCTGACCTGTTTTTTCAGTTAAAACTCTTTTGATCAATAGAGCTGAACATTATTTAATGTTGAATGTAACATATACATAGATATACATATAAAAGTAGCAAACTTTCATCAAAATCTTGAATATGATGGGGCTGAACCACTTCAAACCTTTGGAATCTTTTGTTGGAGACTGCAAAACTTATTTTAATTTTGTCATCAGACTAGAGAATTTTGATTGTATGTTTAAAAACTATGTCTACTACTGTAATAAGACCGCCACTGTACATATTTTTAGTCCAAATTGTACACATTTCTTTTATATAGAGACACCTAATATTGGAGTACGGAATACAAAGTCAAATAAAATATTTCTGGAAACACAATAAAAGTTTCATCAGTATACACATGGAAAACATAAAACTTAAGATCAATTACACAAGTACAAATAATCAGAAAACAACAATATACACAAAGCATGATTAATCGCATCATAATTATACAATCAAAATAAACAAGGAAAATTTCAACAATTTAATGATTTTTGATTCATGCAGTTTTTATTCAATTGGATCATATTCTATGAAAGTAATGACCATTTTTATTTATACTATAAATAACAATTTACCAATTAATGAAGTTTACAAACAAATCCTATGAGTAATTTTCAATTGTTTAGGAATTGAACATTGAAACATCATTTAGGTATTTAACAGTGATGTTAAATCCTGAGTCATTTGTAGTTTCAGACAAAGAAATGAGACAAAAGAAGTATTAATTTTGTATCATTTCAGCAGCACTCTTAGATATTTATTTCTACCAAATTTTCATATTCAAATAATGTAAAATGATATATTTAATTCTCACAGCAGCTCTTAATTGATTCATCCATTTTTGATGTAAGAATTATAATATTATTTTGAACCACACAAGTTTAAAATTTGATGATAATATTTTTATTTAATAAAAAACGCTGCACCTTTACCCTCACAAAACAGAAATATTATTTTACATGACTTTTTAATACAAAATTAGTGAATTGATTATACGTCAAGTCGTCACGATTCGTAGGATTACAAATAACAAAAAACTAATATTCAAAGCTGTACGATTACTCTATATTTGGGGATCAGGCATAAATGCGTTAAATAGCAAAGAGAAATTAAAAGTTTTACTTACTGTCTGTGATAAATTTGGATATAATTCTCGTGGTACTGGTTTGGTAAACAGTGCCGAACGCTCTGCTGGCTCTCCCATAGTAGTGTCACAAGTACACACAAATGCCCAATGAGGGTTAAGAATCGAGCTGGAATTAGAGTGCTGGCTCCTCTCATGCCGTTTCAATTACGAACTTAATAGTTTTTACGATGTTAACCGTGCATGCCCAGACTGAAACTGGATGACATTGACGTTTGCACTTTTTGACATCTCTATTTTAAAATTCACCTGGATCGATAGGATCTAGCTCGTACAGCCCTAAGTTAGTTGAATTTAACCAGTAACGTCATAAGCACCACAAGTTCGTAGAGAGTTTAGGCTATAAAGAGCTCGGTTGCGTAGTAGTTATAAATTACGCCTTAGCTTTCGGTCGAGATCAATACCTTTGCCATAGTCAGGCCATGGATGGGTGACCAAAACTTTGTGATCTCGAGCGCCTCCATGTGTCAGAAGGCATGTTAACCGTGGGTCCCGGTCACCATTGCGACCGTTTAAGCGAAGCATAGTCTTCTATGCCGTTTCTACCCACCAACCTGCATTGGACCAACTTGGTACTGATGGTGTTACGGCCCATTGGTAGTCCTTAAGTGTGTTCTCCATAAGGAATGCCTGTGCCAGGCCATTATCACACTGCTACGCACGTACTACGCAGCGTTGCGCAAGAATGCGCCGCACCCAATGTGTGTTTTTTAAACAAAAGGAGGTACGTGATGCGCGATGCTGCATCGTGCGTCTAAGCGTGAAAATCGCTTAGTATAATAGTAAGAGCTAAAAGCGTCCCAGTTTGTTCTATTAAAAAATTTGACACATATATCAACACAATACATTTTTTGTTGAGTCTCCAAGCCGCTTATTTGTATCTTTGACTTTGCCTGAACATATAAAGGCAAAAACCATAAAAACATGCACCAATGCCGTTTGTTTGTTTTGTTGTAAAATTCTCCCATGTAGGGAAGGCAAAGGGAACGAAGCCCATACAGCCAAGTCTTCAGTATATTATTTCTTCAGTATTTACATTTCATGATTTCAATGCATCTTGGGAGAATTTGGCGTCAAACGATCGATGGCAGACACTGTGGTGTTACTTCGATGAGGTGGATTACCACGGTAAAAATCCCATCGTTTTTCACACCACTTGACGATTATTTCAATGATCCTCCATATTGCTTATCATTATTGACACTTACTACACAAAACTACACTGATTTTACGTAACAAGATCCACTCTGAAACAATATTACAATCACTGAAATAAAAATCAAGTCTGCCAGCGTCCGCCTTAGTTGAATGCCGCCAAAACCCCCCTGCACCAATGCCGGTGTATGTACCGGTTGACATTTTGTAACCAAACAGCATTGCCAATGTAATATAATTTTTTTACCATTATTTACAAATCTCACAATAGTGTCTATCCTAAATAGTAATTAAATTAAGAATAATACATTAAAATGTATTATATTTCTATACCAATTATTTTCGCTATTCTTTGTTAAAAAATATAGCGTTAATAATGTCTTATTCAGTTTTACGAAAAGTATTATTTATACCCGCTTAAGAGGGTAATCTGTTCAAGTTGCACGATAGCTGTCAAATTGTTGTGAAGTGTCAGTCTTAATCAAAAGTGCTTTTTTCAGATATTTTTAATTTCCAAGCGTTTACTTGCAATTTCCCAACAAATCCTTATATTACCGGTTATAAATGAAGCTCTTAAAGCCCAGTTGGGTTAATCATGATGGTGAGGGTTCGTTTATGTCATGTAATGTATGTAGAAATACAGTGCCGTGAACTTTGTTTATGTTTTCAGACAAACCTATATTTTCCGTGGATATTCATCCCGCGGGTAAGCGTTTCGCCACTGGTGGGCAAGGCGGTGACTCGGGTCGGGTGGTGGTATGGAATCTCAACTCTGTGCTGTTCGAATCAGTAGAATTGGACCCAAACATACCTAAGATGCTTTGCCAGATGGACAACCACCTAGGTAATTTGAATAACACAATATTTAAAATATCGATTTAGTTATTCTCTCTTACAATCTATGGGAATGTTACATGAGAGCAGTTTATTGACTGGTAAATCATGAAAAGCATAAAACTCCAAAAAAACGGATTATTATTCATAATATTCCAGGTTTTGTTCCCTGGGAACATTATTATCCATACAAGTCTGAAATTAAAATGCAACTACTAAATTAATGCATCTTTTGTATATTAACATTGGACATTTCAATCAAATTAATTAGTAGTGTTAAGTATTTTTAATCTTTCATATCTATGCTAGGAGAGTTAATCCTGGATAAGAACACAAGAACTTTTATTTTTCTTTGTTTAATTTAGTCCCTTAAGCTCTTACTAAATTGTGTCATAAATGATGATGAACTTTACAGATGATCCAATTTGTAGCTGACTATAAAATTTTATTGAATTTAAAGATTTTTTGTTACAATTTAAAATTATATAGGACTTTAATCATATATTTATATTCTGTAAGCTATGATGGCTTCTATGGCCCATGACTCATGTTTGACTTAATGATATATTAATACTATCTATATTAATTCTATATTGAGATTAAATTTTTCATTAATATTCTCATGTTATTTTCTTTATAAGCAATAGTTATTGATTCTATGTGTTTTATTCAGCCTGTGTCAACTGTGTTCGATGGAGTAATGGTGGTCGATTTCTGGCCTCCGGTGGAGATGACCGTCTTGTTATGGTGTGGGGGCTTAGTGTCTCCACATCTGGATCTGGAAAGCATAAAGCAGAGACTTGGAGATGCCTGTCCACTCTCAGAGGACATGCTGGTATGTATAACCACATATTATAAATTCTAACAATGCCTTATTGCTGCATAGTATTATTAAAATTTATATTGTCATTTTTATATGTTGAGATAAAACTATTGCACTTATAAACTATAAACATATAATAAAATACCACAAGAAATAAAGGATATGCCCCTCAGTAAATTTAAGAAAGTGAAAGTGAGACAGATAGATAGAGAGAGTTTCTTTCGCATTTATAAAATTAATATGGATTGTCTGAGTGGTGCAATTTGTTGGCAGCATAATAAATCATAGCACTGCAGCTATTCCCTCTCTCATCTCAACACCATAGTGTCTGCTTTATGTCAGTG
The DNA here is from genome assembly GCA_910589355.1 of Parapoynx stratiotata. Taxonomy (NCBI): domain Eukaryota; kingdom Metazoa; phylum Arthropoda; class Insecta; order Lepidoptera; family Crambidae; genus Parapoynx; species Parapoynx stratiotata. The sequence continues at coordinate 2,788,080 of OU342463.1, forward strand.
TATTTGTTATATAGTTTAAAATTAGTACAGCAGACCAACCACCAACAATTTATTCATGGTCCTTCAGACAGGATACAAAAAAAAGTTTTTGAGACTGAAACCTTCAAAATTTTTCCAGGTGATGTACTGGACCTGGCATGGTCTCCATTGGACAAGTGGCTAGCTAGCTGCAGTGTCGACAATACCATTATTATCTGGAATGCTGAGAAGTTTCCAGAAATGGTGTCTGTACTGAATGGTCACACAGGGCTAGTGAAAGGTGTTGCTTGGGATCCGGTAATTTTGAAATTTATTTTTGGCTTAAAATATCTTTATTCAACTTTGTATGCATTTTTACAGAGCAACATGATCATGTTAAGAGTTCTTTGACTATTATCCTTCCTTCCTTTATTCTTTCTTTAACGACCTCCGTGGTCGAATGGTTTGTATGCCGGTCTCAAGGCGTCGCCATCTCGAGAGGTTCTGGGTTCGATCCCCGGTGGGGGCAAATGTTTGGGTGATGTATTTTCAGTCATTTGTTCTCCAGTCTTGGATGTCTATGTATATTTTTATATATTTAGGATATTTATATGTGTTTATCTATTAAATATATTTATCCGTCATCTAGTGTCCGTAACACAAGCAGCATTAGTTGCTTAAAATGGGGCTAGTTGATAGGTGTGAATGTTTAAAGATATTTATATTTATATTTTATTATAAATTCCAAAAAGCGTTTTTGTCTTTTTTATTTAATTAAAACTTAGCATAATTTGTTAAAATTAAATGTGGGTGTTTAATCCATGTTGTTTATGTTTTATAATTAGTTTATAATGATATTGACTGAATAATTGGTAATTACAGGTTGGGAAATACGTAGCCTCACAGTCAGATGATAAATCCTTAAGGGTGTGGAAAACTGCTGACTGGGCCCAGGAAACAACTATAACTGAACCATTTGCTGAGTGTGGAGGTACTTCATTTTGGCATGTTCTTTAATTGAAAAAACTCAACTGAAAACTGGGTTTGAAGAATTTAAATTAAAGATTTATTTTTAAATATTCTCGATATTATCTATTAATTTTAAGGCACAACGCACGTGCTCCGCCTGTCCTGGTCGCCGGACGGGCAGTACATCCTGTCTGCGCACGCGATGAACGGCGGCGGGCCCACCGCGCAGGTGGTGGAGCGGGACGGCTGGCGGTGCGACAAGGACTTCGTGGGCCATAGGAAGGCGGTCACCTGTGCAGTGAGTCTGGCAGTCAGGAGAAACAGATAGGAGTATGGACTGTACCACCACCACGCTGGCCCAATGCGGGTTGGTAAGTGGAAATGGTTGCAACTGCGACCGGGACCAACGCCTTTACGTGCCTTGCGAAGCACGGAGAAGTTCGAGATCACAAAGATTTGGTCACCTATCTTAGGACTTTACTATCTTTTTAGTTGTTGGTCCCATTTGCTATTGCAACCGTTTCTACGCCCCAACCAGCATTGGGCCTGTGGTGGTGTAATGACCTGTACTCCTCAAAAGCCTTAAAAATGACATTTCATAGATTTCATTTAGCTATAACTATTTTCTCACAGTCATTTGGGACTAGCCCCCATAGTAATAAATAATAGTCGTAAAAAGAGCTTTCCGCTAGCTTACGTCTGGTTGTTATTGGTCGCTGGCTACATTCCCCATACATTTCTGTCCGTTCTCCTTTCAAAAGTTTACTGTATTTTGTATAAAATTAAAGTTTAATCCTATTTATATTAATATATTTTACCTTTCCATAGACAATATGTTCCAAACTGTAACGTTATTTTACATTGCGATTGTAATTACCGCTATACTATAGTACTTCTAGTAGTGGAAATCATGAATTTGACATTAGGGTTTCACAAAGAATGTGCCTTTAAACTTTTGTTTCGGTTATCCAGCGCTTCAACAGCAACATCTTCGTGAAGGAAGGCAAGAAGTGTTGCTGCGCGGCGGTGGGCTCCAGAGACCGGGCGCTGTCCATCTGGCTGACGAGCCTCAAGCGGCCGCTGGTGGTGGTGCACGACCTGTTCAGCGACAGCCTGCTCGACCTCTCGTGGAGCTCCGACGGTAACTGCTGCAGCGTCACACGCGGCACTGCTGACGAGCCTCGGCCTCTGGCGGTGGTGACGACCTGTTCAGCGACAGCCTGCTCGACCTCTCGTGGAGCTCCGACGGTAACTGCTGCAGCGTCACACGCGGCACTGCTGACGAGCCTCGGCCTCTGGCGGTGGTGACGACCTGTTCAGCGACAGCCTGCTCGACCTCTCGTGGAGCTCCGACGGTAACTGCTGCAGCGTCACACGCGGCACTGCTGACGAGCCTCGAGTTGGTGGCGACCTGTTCAGTCAAAGGACTACACAGTAGTGTTTACAAATACATTTTACTCCATATATAATAGTCGATTCTATAAAATTGTGACATAGTTGCCGCAAAACATTTATTTTCCACTAAATCTTTAATTAAAATTGAATTATTTATTAAGTCAGTTGTGTTTAATATCTTCCTTACCCCTTTGGTAATTGAGGTGTGATGATGTGTTATGTCATAATCCTGAATAGTATCGTAATACCTTTACATAAGTGATTATTTCTAATGTCACAGGCTTGAACCTGCTGGCGTGCAGTTCGGACGGCACGGTCGCTTGCATACAGTTCACCAACAAGGAAATTGGCACTCCGCTTACAATAGATGAAAAGGTGAGCTATTTAAACTCAATAAGGTCTAATATCAAAAGATAAATATTTTGAAATTCGGGAGCTTTATTTCTGCATTTTAGTAAATTATCTTAAAATTTTTCTAGTTGTTTTCCCTGGTTTAACTTACGTATTTTTTCATATTTAACATACGTATTTTTTTGTATTTTCCGTATTTGGATTGAATGCGAGAAGAATGATATGAGAATAAAAGAAGTGGATGCTGAGCTGATGAGTGACAGAGGAGAATGGAAGAAGAAGACATGTTGTGCCGACCCCACCTAGAGTGGGAAAAGGGCAAGAAGAAGAAGAACTTACGTATTTTCCAACACAAGTGTATATATGACTTATAGGAATCACCACAAAAAATATGGATACCTTTTCTTGGAGCGTAAATATCATTTGAACTAAACTGTTTCAGAACGCGTTCTACGAGAAGATCTACGGCAAGTGTCTGGCCAACGAGTCTGGCGGGGAACTGGCGTCCAACCTACTGGTGGAGTGCCCAGAGATCCTACTGGCGCGCGAGACTCACGCCAAGAAGGACGCGCTTAAGGACGACACACCCAAGGCGGACAAGTCTTCTGTAAGTTCAGACAGTTTACCTTTTTCTGGTCAATCCGGTATTTGACCTATTAAAAAAATTGCCGTGTGGGAGCGGCTCATGAAGATAATACTACCAACCCATATCTTGGGTCAATACGTTGGGTGTCGTAAAAGGCGACTAATGGACTTGAACTGCACAACATTCTATAGATTATAGCGGCGACGGGCTCACCACCTGTCACGCTGAGTGCAGTCACAATTCTTGGTGAAGCGCGGACTATGGCAGTGGACTGCTTTTGCGGTGCTTTTGCCTAGGCTCTGACTAACCCTTAGGCGATAATAATCGAGATTATATGTGTGTATGTAGTTAGGATTTTTTTGCCATGCCAAAAAGATACGCGAAGCGTGAGTCGAGAAATCCTAATCAACTGCAAACCGCCCTAAAGAGGAAGCGAATGAATGTCAGTTATGTTATGTTTTCGCGAGTAGTAAGAGGCCATAGCGTCCCAGTTTATTCTTCGAGGCGACAAATTTGTCATTTTTTTTAAATTACCAACACAATGACCTAAATTCGCTTATGTGTATCTTCCTGTTATACATCCTAAATCTATGATTTATGTTAAAAGCTTGTATCACCAATGTCAAAATATTGGGTCCTTACCTATGAAATTGGTGTTTTTATTCTGTCTTAACAATTTGTCCGTAACTAGTAAGTATCAGAACATTCTTATAAAATAATTGACCTATATTACCTTCTAAAAATAGACCATATATTTGAGCTCGTATTATTTAATTTGATAATTTTTTGTAAGTTTAATTGTGTTAAAATTAGACACAATGACAATTATTTTTAAGTGCCTCCCGAATACATCATTTGATTTGCATTAACATAAAAACGATGAATAATTTTTACCAAGCATGTTCACACACATATTGCTAAAGCTTGTCTAATGATACATGCCAAATATTATTATCTCTGGATTTGTCGTTGTGAAGAAAACTGATAAAATGTTAGTATGTAAAATGCAGACATCCCCTAAATCTCCATACAAAACACCAATTTCATAGGTAAGGACCTAATATGTGTATGTTGATCACCAGAGTAAGGTGACGATGACTCCGTCGCCGGCCAGCAGCGGCCCCGCATTACGGCCCGTGGACCGGCAGATCGAGACGAGGACCTCCGACGGCAAGCGGCGCATCACGCCCGTCTTCATACCGCTCACCAGCGCGGACGCCAAGTTAGTATACACGAGGCGCGACCTCGACGCCATCTTGGGTGGACGAATTTTTCATACGGAATCAAATATTTTGTATGAAAAAATCGCCCACCCAAAAAATTCGTCAGTGATTGCCCTTTCTTTATATCTTTAATCTACTTTTGTGGTACGTGAATACACCTATACTTTGACGACCGTGGAGGAGGGGTCTGTTAGATGACTGATGTTAGACATTTTTCTTGTGTTTCCTCTTATTAGCGATGATCGGAATAGAATTAAATTTCAATTTGAACGAAATACATAAAGTTGTGAGCCTAATTAATCTACTACTGCTAAGCTTCCTAGGTGAGCTGATTAAGCGAGAAAACCTTAAAAGTTTTCTCCCCCACATTCAATATATGCGCTCATACCTCTAGTTTATGGTACCAGCTCGATAATACATTATCCCATCAAAGCCATACTAATATTATAAATGCGAAAGTAACTTTGTGTGTCTCGCTTTTACGCCCAAACTACTGAACTAATTTAACCGAAATTTGGTACACAGTCTAGAGCCTGAGAAAGGACATAGGCTACCTTATATCCCGATATTCCCATGCCATGCGGGTGAATGTTAAAAAATTTAAATAACGCCTCCGACAAAAATGAATGACAAATTTACGCCACTATGAACTTCGCTTCTAATAATAGAGTAGGGGTACATTTTTAATTCCACCAATTGAGGCTACTGTTATAATTTGAAAAAATTATAAAATGTGTCATTAATAAAAAACAACTTGTGAAAGGGGCTGCAAAGACCATATTCCTAAAAGCCAACGTCGACTAGAAAATCTACTAAATCCTGACTAAAGTCACCGTGTGATCGTTACAGCGAGTCGCTGGGCTCGCAGCCGGGCGGGTCGGAGAACTGCTTCAGCACGTCGTCGCAGAGCAAGTCGCGCATCCGCGTGGAGGTGCGCGACGACATCGTCATACACCCCAACGTCAGCAACCACGCCGCCAACACCTCGAGGACCTCCGACAAGTCAGTTGCTCTTTATTATCATTTACAGCTTACAGCGTACTGGTCTAGCTGCGAATATTATGGTTTCTCCTAATGTCTCGCCCGCTCTAATTCAGCCCAGTAACTATTTATTTGTAATGAAGTAAAATTTTAACTCTGTCGGATTTACCCATAATTTTATCAAAACAGGTATATCGCGACTTATAGTCGTTATAGTTTTATTTCTATAACACATTTTGACCTGTCTGCCGTATTTGAGGTGAATGAAATTAATCTATAGTAAATTTTTGATTAGTCACTAGAGTATAGACTAAATATAATGATTGTCGTGTGTCCATCAGCGGACTGGACCAGCGCCTGCGCAAGCGCACGTGCGGCGGCCTGCCGGGCCCGCGCGCCGAGGACGTGCACGCCAAGCGCGCGTGCGCCGCGCCGCCGCCGCCGCGCGCGCTGCCCGCGCCCGCGCTCGGCGCCGCCGGGCCCGTCGTGCGCGCCGCCGGCGCCCTGCGCCTGCAGGTACACACGCGCCACCTCTACTCTACGGATTCTATATGTGCTACGGTGCCGCTCCGACGCCGACGTGTGCTACGGCGTCCGTTCCGACACCCTCATGTGCTACGGCGCATGCTACTTCTCTGACATATGCTACGGCGCCCACTCTGACACTGTCATGTGATACGGCGTCCGCTTTGACACTGACATGTACTATAGCGCTCGCTACGACACTGACTTCACCTACGACGCCTACTCCGACACTGTCATGTGACACGGCGCCTCAGAGTAAACAGAACTGGAGTAGCCATTAGTCAATTTCTCAAACATTTTATTCTGCCATTTCTTGCGGGGGGTGAGGTTACCACTACACTCAAAGCCAGCACAACGCACAACGTTTTTACAAATGCACACATGCATAATTCGACACACAAATTTAATCAAAATTAAATTTCACGCACACACACGCTTAAAATAGTCACGTGGGGTGTGCGTTTTGACAACGTCACAGCCGCACTCCCCACGAGACTAGCGCTCGAAATTTGAAATCGTAGAATTCTAAAACATGAAATAATTAAGTAAATAATCATGAAATCTTAAAAATGATAATTACAAATAAAAGGTGACATCGTCTTTAAGCATACTCGATGTTTTCTATTTATTTTTACAACAAAAAACAGCACAGGCAGGCATTTTTGCGGGAGCTCTGTTCGCCACAACGTTTACAATGTTATGGCTGTCAAAATGGCGGCTCAACTAATTTTATTAAACGTGCAAGCATCCGATGCTTGTGCATTTGGCAGAGGGGAATGTTAGACAAAGGCTACTCCAGTTCTGTTTACTCTGAGCACGGCGCACGCTACGACGCCTGACATGTGCTACGGCGCATGCTACAACTCTTGACATTTGCTACGGCACCCACTGATACTGTCATGTGCTACGGCGCTCGCTACGACACCGACATGTGCTACGACGCCTACTTCGACTCTGTCATGTGAAACGGCGCACGCCGAGATGGCTGACATGTGGTACGGCGACTACCTGTACTATTAGCGCTACTACAAATAGAACGTGTGATGTGGACCTGACAACGGATCTTGTTTACACTACGGCAAAATGTAAAACGACTATTACTTTGTAAGACGAGTTAATTAATTAAATAATATCATAACTCTAAACATTATTCTAGATCGTGAACAAAGCGGTGAGCACCCATTACGGCACGCTGTCGAAGCTCCAGCTGCTTCCGAACAACTCTGTGTCCAACGATCCTGTATGGGAAACTTATTTAGGTAGATTTTTCTTATTAAATATATTTGACGAGTGTAATCGACTTTGTCTTCCTAAGTCGCAATTTGATTGGAATATCGCTTTATACACCAGAATGTCATAATTAGAGATGCGCCGAATAGTGGTATTGCCGATTAACCGTATACCGAATATTTTTCGGTTTAACCTTTACCGAACAGGATATTCGGCCGAATTATTCGGTTTACAATTACTTTGCCTAGCCACGGAAACAACTTAGACAACATGTACGTTTCGTGTCACTACAGGCGAGGTTAAAATAAATGTTGACTATACTGAACTATGTTGACTATATTGGTAGTTACCAGTAACCTTTGAAATCATTATGTTGACATACATAAGTAACATAAATCTTACAGAGGATGTTATGTCTTTTTGTTCTATACCCGGTCATCTAGCCAAGAAAATGCAACCGAATATATTCGGCCCAAAAACCAAATAATTCGGCCGAATACAAATAGCGAAATGATACCGAATACGCCGAATACCGAATACCAAATTCGGCGCATCTCTATAATACACGTAATTTATTGACTAAGCATACAGAAAATACGTAATGTGAATGTTGGTAAGCGCAGGTAGCGCGGTGAGCTGCGTGGCGTGCGACGCGCGCTGGGCGTGCGCGGGCTGCGTGGACGGCGCGCTGCACGCGTGGCGGCTGCGGCGCGACACCGCCGACCGCGCGCTGCCGCCCTTAGGTGACTATACGACGCGAGGGGAGGTCGCAGGTAGCGCGGGGAGCTGCGTGGCGTGCGACGCGCGCTGGGCGTGCGCGGGCTGCGTGGACGGCGCGCTGCACGCGTGGCGGCTGCGGCGCGACACCGCCGACCGCGCGCTGCCGCCCTTAGGTGACTATACGACGCGAGGGGAGGTCGCAGGTAGCGCGGGGAGCTGCGTGGCGTGCGACGCGCGCTGGGCGTGCGCGGGCTGCGTGGACGGCGCGCTGCACGCGTGGCGGCTGCGGCGCGACACCGCCGACCGCGCGCTGCCGCCCTTAGGTGACTATACGACGCGAGGGGAGGTCGCAGGTAGCGCGGGGAGCTGCGTGGCGTGCGACGCGCGCTGGGCGTGCGCGGGCTGCGTGGACGGCGCGCTGCACGCGTGGCGGCTGCGGCGCGACACCGCCGACCGCGCGCTGCCGCCCTTAGGTGACTATACGACGCGAGGGGAGGTCGCAGGTAGCGCGGGGAGCTGCGTGGCGTGCGACGCGCGCTGGGCGTGCGCGGGCTGCGTGGACGGCGCGCTGCACGCGTGGCGGCTGCGGCGCGACACCGCCGACCGCGCGCTGCCGCCCTTAGGTGACTTTCGATCGAAAACAATGCTAACTTCGCCATGGTCAGGCCGTGGATGGGTGACTAATACTTTGATATCTCGAGCTCGTCCGTCCTTCGTAAGGCACGTTAAGCCAACCCGCATTGGGTCCGTGATGGTGCCCAGCAGTGGCTGAAGTAGATTGAATAAAGTAAGACAGTAATTTCATGCAAAATAGATTATTTCAATGATAAATTACTACTTGGACTTAAAATAATTCTTCCCAAAAAACTCTACTGGTCGACCGCCAACTTCCCCGACTGTACCATTAATCGACAATATCATTCGTCCTTTTTACTCCTTAAGGTTGTGCCAGAAAAGCTTCGTCGAATTTGTCGATCTGAGTCATCAAATTTGTTTATCTATTGTTCTATGCTCGTAGCCCTATTCCAAAATCGCATTCTGGCAAGGTCGTATCAATAGAGACACGGATATTATTTAATCTTTGTTTACACAACTTGTCAAATAGGTAAAGTTTCCGCCAGGTCTGAAGGCTCCATTTCAACGTGACAGTTATTAGATATTTCTCCGGCAGTCGAGAATCGAAAGGCTTGTAGTTTTGCGATTGGATGGCGTGGCATAATTTGACATTGATGAGTCTATCTGAAAATAATTATTTTTTTACTTGCTAATAATTTCACATCCTGTATTAAATTCCCTTAAACTTTCGCTTTCTCTTATACCAGAAGAGTACGTATCTGAATGAATAAATAGTTACGCAAGACGATGGCTCCGTTAGTGCTATAACTGCAGCTTTATCTGGTTCTAATGTCGGATTCTATCTTCTAGTATGTACTAATAAACTTTTTTGTCCCTCCAGCACTAATGTCGCCCGCAGCTAAGATGACGTTGTCAGGCGATACCCTGACCGTGGTGACGGCGGCGGCCGAGCTGGCCATCTGGGACCTGGAGACTGCCACCTGTCTCATACGGCCGCTGTGCTTTAGGAACTTGCTGTCTCATGGAGGTGAGAAGACTTTATATATATATATATATATATATATATATATATATATATATATTTATTTTTTTTAAATTTATTGAAATACCCAAATACCCACGCACGTTTACACTCATACATTATTAAAACTAAATTAACTAAATTGATTCTTGCTCAGTGTAACAGTCACGGGTAAATACCACATGCATAATTCTATAACCTCTTCATGATTTGAAAGTAATTATAATTCTACAATAATAACATTTTTAAGATTCTAACCTTCAGTTGATCTAATAAAGTTCTTTTGAGCTTAAAAAATGAGTCTTTGAAAATATCAATGATATCACTGTAATTATTAAGAATTTTACACAGCCTCGATATAGGGGAGTTTAAACCTAAAACTGTTTTGCGGACCGGCGGACACAGTGGGGTTATGGAAGTACGAGGATTCCTCCTAGGAACACGAAAACGAAATTTTTTTTGAAATAGCGAGCTGTCAATTTCTTCATTAAAGATTTTACAAAGGTATAGGTGGCAAACGAGCAAGCGGGTCACCTGATGGTAAGCGATCACCGCCGCCCATGGACATTTGCAACTCCAGGGGCGTCACTCATGCGTTGCCGGCCTTTAAGAAGAGTACGCTCTTTTTTTGAAGGCTTGGAGGTCGTATCGCACTGGGAAAACTGCAGGCGACAAGGAGTTCCACAGCTGAGTTGTACAGTAATGACGTTGGTTTAGAACGAATCTTTTGCTGGTTTCGTTTTTTGAGCTGAAGATGAGACCGGTATTTGGCGTTATACCAAATTTTACCAGAATAGTTCAATTTTATTAAATAATTTGTGGGGTGCGGAAAGGCATGCCGCACCCTCAGTGAAAAGGGAAGATTTTCCGCTGAGCCAGGTGTCCGACTGTTATCCGTCGAAACTTGCATAATTAATCTATCTTGGAAACTCTGCCATCGTGATTCAGGCTTGCTTATCTTCTATATTCCTTATTGCTGTAAACAGTAGGTCTAGTATCAATTTCACTCCAATGTTATTATTCACTACTGTACTTTTAGCAGATCAAGCGCCGTATGACGTAGCCGCTACAAATCATCAGTTAAAATTAGCTATATGTCAAAGTCAATGTTCTTTATTGCACCATGTTGTAACATAGATGTTATGTAATTAATGGACACAAATATGACCCTGCTAGGGCACAGCAAGTAGTCACCATACATCAATTCTTATAACTAAATTAATACAAGTTTTATAAAAAAATATTCTTAAATCAATGTACGTATTTATTATTTAGGGCCGATTTCACCGACGTGAACAGAAACCGAGTTTAGTAAAACTCGTTTCTGATTAATCTAGTTTAGATGTTAGTTTTGATCGCGGTTTACGTCTCACGGGTTTCACCGGCTTCTTTTTGATCCCGTTTAATAAAACGTAGTTTACCTTTATCAAGGAATGAATGAATGAATGATGCGTTAAAGGTGCTGCCATTAAATAAAATGTTCCTTCTTAAATGGGATTTAAAAAAAGCAAAAAAATTAATTATGATCGATCTTAATGAAGAAAAGAAAATGTAATGGGTACTAATAAACACAATGTTATTTATTCGATTTGATATAAACAATCAAATATGTATGTACTCTGATATATTAATTTTTGGTATTAAATTACGGGGACTTTCTATTATTATTGTGTCATCATTTATTTATAGCAATACTTTACTCTGTACAACCGGCGCACAGATGTTTTATACTCTGTGCTATCCGTGTTTCTCCAAGTGTTTTGATCTGCCTGTGCTCCCTGTTTTTGTTTATTTATTTTTGACCCTGCATCGATTTCTGGACATTGTGATTCCTCCTATATACGACGACCTACTGCCTGATAACTGGACTTGATTCTTGCGCACCTATTGACCACGGCTTCACCAAACGGATTGAAAATGTCGAAGAGGAAAAGGGACCCGACCTTTGCCGCTAGCGAAAAATTATGTTTAATTGAATTGGTTGAGAAGCATTTCGATGTAGTCGAGAATAAAAAATCCGATTCTTTAACTGTCAAAATGAAGAATGAGGAGTGGCATAAAATAGCCATCGAATTTAATGCGAACTCCAGCATCCACCCAAGAGACTGGGGGGTCCTCAGAAATTGCTGGGAAAATTTAAAAAAGAGGGCTAAACAAACCCAAACAATGCGCAACCAACATTTTTTGGGAACGGGTAAGTTACTGAAATTCATAAATCAATCCACTTTTTCTTGAGAAGTATTAAAACTAATTTAATGTTAAAATAAATTATTTTTCTTGTCAAAGGGGGAGGTCCACCAAAAAAGATTTTGGAAGATCCTGCAACTGAAAGAGTCCTTGAACTCATTCAGACAAGGGTAACAGGATTTACCAATACTTATGACTCTGATGGCACTCGAGTCTTAGGTGAGTTTTCTATTTCATTCAAAATATCCATGCACATATATGTAAAGTTTGTATTTAAGTTTCATTCAAATACCTTTGTGATTGTAAACCTTCTCTTTATATTTTAGCCTCTGATAGCATGGTAAATCAGCATGGAGAGGGTACAAGCCAACAACACGAAGAGTGCTCAAATGGTATGTTATTTAAATATATATTTATAAATTATTTGTAAAATTTTATACCTTATCATCAATTGTTTTTCAGATGCTCAGGGTGAACAAGTTATGGAAATTGTGAGTATTAAATATATTAATATTGTATACATCATCACATACATTGCTGCAATCTCAAATTAAGCACTTGCTTGTAATCAGAAACAACAATGGGTATTACTGTATACTGTATGGGAAGATAAAAAGTTATTTTACTGTTTACCCCACCTGGAATCAAAGTGTGTGTGTGTGAAAACCAGTGTGTACACCACTCCACCTTGGATGACAACATATTTGTTGACTTTAGTAAATTGTAATTCTCATATTATTAATGTCTTATTATATTTTTACATACACAGGATTGGTCTCAATATACACCTTCGATGCTGAGAGTGCCTAGACATCCAGTCTTGGCCAGGCCACCAAGTCCATCTGTTGATGAGCAGCCGGAGACTGGTGAGGAGGCCGACCCACAGCTACCAGTGGCTGATGATCCACAGCTGTCAGTGGCTGGGCCAAATGCCACAGAAAGTGATCAAGGGCAAAATATACCACAGAGGTAAGCATAAATAAACAAAATTTTTAACAACTTCATTTTATTTATCAATTGGTGGGCCGGGGCATTTTGGCCTCCCTCCTGGATGATAGGAGGGAGAAGATAAATACATCATGAATACTTTGCAGAGTAAACATGTTTTTCTGCAATAGTAATGTCATAATTTCTCACTAATTATGATTTGGTGACATTTACCCGAAGAAGGCGATTAGTCTTCATTGGAAGCAACCATCTCTGAAGGGAAAACAGACTGGTCTTAACAACCTTTAATATTACAGGGCCCGTACAACAAGAGCAAGCTTAACAAGTCGCCGGCGCCCAGTATCAAGGCGCGAAAGGGAGGCTGACAACCTTGCAAATGCAAGAATAAATACATTACTTAAATGTAATGTGCATGCAGAGGAAGAGCATGCTCTTCAAATGAGGATCCTGCAGTTACAGGAGCAAAAAGAGCAAGAAATATTGGAGCAGGAAAAAATAAAAACTAGACAAGAAAAAATTAAACTAGAAATATTAGAATTGGAGCTAAAAAAATTAAAAGAATAGTTTCTGACACAAAGTTGTTTTATTATTATTTCTTATTACACAAAAAAAAGAATTTATATAAATTTCAATCAAAAACAAATGATCACAAGATATTCTTATATTTGTAAATGAGTTCATAGTATCAATATAAAATTTATTTTAATTATCAAATAAATAATGTTGGAAAATTACATGCATAAAAGATCATGATGATTTTTGTTTATTTATTGACAGGCACTATTTTTCATTCGAATTTGTTTGAAGAAACTTATCTTGCTAATCTGTAAAAATAAAAACCGGTGCTTGATACAATCATTTTGATCCAAGTTTAATACACTATGGCATAGGAAAACCATAATTATTTGTGATTAAAGCAAAAAATATTTTGTAGTGAACTTACTGTGCAAAATAGTTAGTTATAAATTCCTGGCGCCTTCTATGATTAGGATTGATTCGTTGTGTTCTGCCTACATCTGTATTTCCATAATTAATATTGCCTAGTGCTAATATGGTATCCCAAGAAGCTGGAGTTATTATTTGGTTATCATTAGGAGGAGTTGATTCTCCTTTTCTTCTGGCAATGTTATGTAATACTGCTGTGGCTATTATTATAGGAAATGAATTCTGTACTGATACTCCTAAACCAATAGCCATGGCTGGAAAGCGTCTTTTCCACACTCCAAACAATCTTTCTACACAATTTCTTGTTCTTATTTGAGACTCATTGTACAAGTTTTCGGCCCCAGTGTAACACTGATCTAATGGAGTCATCATATAATTGTTACATGCATAACCCGCATCTCCAACAAGAACAGCACTTCCATAATGACCTTGTTCGAACATTGCTCTTCTGTAACAGTTGTTGAAAATATATGAATCATGTGTACCCCCAGGCCAGCGAGCAACCACATCAGTGAATTCCAATTTGGCATTACAGATGGCCTGAATGTTGAGAGAAAAATAGTTTTTTCTGTTACGAAAAATCTCTGGATTCTCTCCACCTGAAACATTTATATAAATATACTGAAGTGAATATCTTTATGTATATTAGATAATTGAATTTAGGTAAAATTCAACTAACCTGGTGATTTTATAAACTTAACATGAGTGCAATCTATGGCACCTATGACATATGGAAATCTCGCTCTCTTATAAAAGTCTATTTGTGTTTGACGAATCTCATCTGGTAATTCAGGAAAATATATGTGGCGTGGTCTGAGTGAAGCAATAGCAGCACTGACTTTGTGCACAATTCTATGTGCAGTTGAAGTGCTGAACCCACATAAGTCTGCAGCAGTTATTTGATAGCATCCAGTAGCATAAAAACGTAGGGCACATAACAACTGGTTGATTGGAGACACGCTGTTATTTCTTGAACAAAATAATAATAGATTACCACGGAAAATATTTACTATAATAAACAACATTGTTTTGTTATGTAGCCATAACAATAATAATGTAAAATGTTTCTTGCTACTTACATATTTGTAGGAAATTCTATTTTATCTTCAATCGACTCTAATACGGAAAGAACTGTTGATTTTGTAAGTCGAAATCTAGTTACAAAATCTTTGTCATCAAGAGTGTCGAAATGTTCTTCTCTCTCACGTATCCATCTGGAGCGACGGACAACAAACTCATCCTCATCAAAATTTTCGTCAAACGCTAGTGCCAAAGCTCTTCTCATAATTGTTTAAGGAAAAATAATAAATTGAAAATAAAGAAAACAATTCAACTATCTACAATCAAATGACACATGATGACATTTCTTTAAACGCGTTTAGATACGCTAAACGACAAAAATCGGCCGTTCAGAAAATGATCTAAGTTCAGCTTGAACGCCGTTTAGTTTATGCCGGTGAAACGCAAATTTAAGAGTGGAACTCAGTTTAGCGTGTGAACCGAGTTTATCTGGAGTTGATCGCGTTTAATTTTAGCGGTGAAATCGGCCCTTAGTATAGCACGCACCGGAGAGAAAAAGTCCCGGAAGACCACTTACTTACTGCCTCTCTCACACACACAAACAAATAAGCGAGAGCAGATGAGCGATTTTGTCTTCTCTTCGGTCCTTCCACCTCTGGAGGTGGTGAATCCAACCTGTGCATAATTTTTACGAAATATGCAGACATTGTGAAATATTTTACCCGTTACTAAACAGTTATCATTATGTGTAGTGATTTGGTTATTTTTGTTACAGTGACCGTCACGAATTGTACATTGATAGAAGAGGGCAATCCAATGATATCACTCAGTAACGGCAAAACGTACATCTACTGCAAGAAACTGAGTTCATGGTGAGTTGCTGAGTTTATAAGTGTAATTTTATAAGATCTGCCAGCTACCTACTTTCCGTAGGAAATACACAAGCTCAGAGTATGATAATCTTACACATGTGCAAGAACGTCAAATTCCTTGCTGTAGTATTGATGGCTCGACTTATCGCAGCTACATACGCACTTGTAGGCCAGTCGCTCAGACCAGGTCGCTCGTGCATTTGTGGTATTAGAGTTACAAGAAGTCTACAAGAATCTCTAGGCATATTTAAAAAACATAAAAACGATGATTTTTATATAACTATACCAACTCCTTGTCATTTTGTCTTTGGTCATCTATCAAATGACTTTTTTTGTTTTTGTGAAATATGATAAAACGCCATTCCATCTCAAGCAATAAATATTAATTTTAATGTGTATTGTAATATTAGCGAAAAAGTTTGCATCGAACAAACGCAATCTCCAAACCGGCAAGTTAGGTCGAAAGTTTTAATACTTATAATACTGAGAAATCTTAAATTTCCAGCAATACTAATATTGTAATGGTATCTTTTTCAATCTTTCTTTTTAATTTTTTTTAAACTTAATGTGTTCAATAGTAAATGCTTTAATTTGTATTTATGTAAACCTCGTACCAAAATCATCCATATAAATACTACAAAAACAAATTATTAAAATCAAACCGTATCAAGATCATGTGGTCCTATTCCCCCAGTATTCCTATCTACAAATTTTTATTACCAATTTCTCCATTAGATAATGGTACACCTATATCAATCTGCATTGTGAATTCTCTGTATATAGGGTGATCTGGGCAGACGCGAGCGACCCAGTATGGCGCGCGAGCGGCGGACAGACGGCCACGCGCGCTCCACCGCACGCGCTACACCCGCTGTACGCGCGCGCGCGGGAGCGGGGCACGCGCCACGCGCAGCCCGACACCAGGTGCGTACACGCGGGGAGCGGGGCACGCGCAGCCCGACACCAGGTGCGTACACGCGGGGAGCGGGGCACGCGCAGCCCGACACCAGGTGCGTACACGCGGGGAGCGGGGCACGCGCAGCCCGACACCAGGTGCGTACACGCGGGGAGCGTTGCACGCGCAGCCCGACACCAGGTGCGTACACGCGGGGAGCGGGGCACGCGCAGCCCGACACCAGGTGCGTACACGCGGGGAGCGTTGCACGCGCAGCCCGACACCAGGTGCGTACACGCGGGGAGCGGGGCACGCGCAGCCCGACACCAGGTGCGTACACGCGGGGAGCGTTGCACGCGCAGCCCGACACCAGGTGCGTACACGCGGGGAGCGGGGCACGCGCAGCCCGACGCCAGGTGCGTACACGCGGGGAGCGTTGCACGCGCAGCCCGACACCAGGTGCGTACACGCGGGGAGCGGGGCACGCGCAGCCCGACACCAGGTGCGTACACGCGGGGAGCGTTGCACGCGCAGCCCGACACCAGGTGCGTACACGCGGGGAGCGGGGCACGCGCAGCCCGACGCCAGGTGCGTACACGCGGGGAGCGTTGCACGCGCAGCCCGACACCAGGTGCGTACACGCGGGGAGCGGGGCACGCGCAGCCCGACGCCAGGTGCGTACACGCGGGGAGCGTTGCACGCGCAGCCCGACACCAGGTGCGTACACGCGGGGAGCGTTGCACGCGCAGCCCGACACCAGGTGCGTACACGCGGGGAGCGTTGCACCGACACCAGGTGCGTACACGCGGGGAGCGGGGCACGCGCAGCCCGACACCAGGTGCGTACACGCGGGGAGCGGTGCACGCGCAGCCCGACACCAGGTGCGTACACGCGGGGAGCGGGGCACGCGCAGCCCGACGCCAGGTGCGTACACGCGGGGAGCGTTGCACGCGCAGCCCGACACCAGGTGCGTACACGCGGGGAGCGGGGCACGCGCAGCCCGACGCCAGGTGCGTACACGCGGGGAGCGTGGCACGCGCAGCCCGACACCAGGTGCGTACACGCGGGGAGCGTTGCACGCGCAGCCCGACACCAGGTGCGTACACGCGGGGAGCGGGGCACGCGCAGCCCGACACCAGGTGCGTACACGCGGGGAGCGGGGCACGCGCAGCCCGACACCAGGTGCGTACACGCGGGGAGCGGGGCACGCGCAGCCCGACACCAGGTGCGTACACGCGGGGAGCGGGGCACGCGCAGCCCGACACCAGGTGCGTACACGCGGGGAGCGGGGCACGCGCAGCCCGACACCAGGTGCGTACACGCGGGGAGCGGGGCACGCGCAGCCCGACACCAGGTGCGTACACGCGGGGAGCGGGGCACGCGCCACGCGCAGCCCGACACCAGGTGCGTACACGCGATCTAGTTTGGCGCCGGAAAGCTCATCATGGAAATGCAGTGGCTAGTTGAGCGAAATCGTAGAAGAAGCAATAAAATCTGGTTAATTTAATGCCAAAGAATATCAGGGCTTGTGCTGTAGCGATTAAAACAGTCGTGCCCAAGACAAAATGTTGTTATTGTTTTCGATTTCAGTGGCACTGGCGCGGGCGCAGCGAAAAGTTGGCTCGAGGCGCAAGTTGCTTCGTGCTTACATCTGAGGCTGCCGCGCGACTACAGGCATTGGTTCACGTCGCTCTTCGCGCATCTACTCACACACGGTCGGTTACACACAACACACACTTTCACAATCACTAAACTTTTTCTTTTTTATTCACACACCTCTGCGAAATTCAAAGATCCTAAATGCCTAGTTGTCTTTGGGCCTTTCCCGAGGAAGTCAAATAGATTTGTGTTAAAATAATATTTATTTAATAACTAGCTGAAGCCCGCGACTTCGTTCGCGGTTACTGGTTTTTTAACCATCCCGTTTTTTAAGCAGCAATGGACACGACATCAGATATGGCATGAATTGTGACGTGGCTCCACAGTCGCACTTGGTTACATTTTTATTGTAATTGTAAATCCAGGCACAGAGGACCAGCTGCGTAGCTTACTGGACGACATGCTGGGCCCCAGCCACTGCACCTCCACGCCCAAGAAATGGCAACCCACCATATTAGTAAGTTTTTGTTTACAACAAATACATCGCTTATTTGATCATTTTTAGTATGTACCTGTTAAAGCCTCTGAATACCAACAATTTAATAAGTACTCTGCCACATTCTACTGCCAATCCATCCAATAGTTGTCTGGAAGACATCGGTCTTAGCGATAAGGCCGCCAATCCTACTGTTGTTTATAATGTTATATCGGTAATTTAAATGGTCTACAATAAAATTTATTTTCATTTCTTTCATTTTCATTCACTCAGTACATTACTGTTGCAAAATGGCGCCGTTCAAATTCTCGCCTATAATTCAAAAGTTAATAATAATAATATGTTTATTGCACAAAATTTGGTACAGACAGAAAGAGTTATAAATACAAAAAAAATTGATGAATAATATTGAACAGAGCTCACCATTCACCAACCACTGCTTACTTGGTCAATGCTACCCAGAATTTAGTACGTACTGACAGAAACAACACAAAAGCATCGATTGAATACAGTGCAAATATAAAAAAAAAAAAAAAAAAATATCCCAATGAATAAACATGTTATTTTTGTATATTTATTTGAATCGATATACAAGTTATACGTATTTCCTCCCAGGGGTTGAAAAAGCACGACATCTTAGAAGAGATGCTGTCCCTTCTAGTGCGGCAGCTGCGGTGGCAGCGGCTCTACTCCGAGTACAGCGACCAGCTCGCCGGCCTGCGCGCGCCCGCCATGCTCAACGGACACTGACAGTAGGTGACAGTGACAGCTGCTGTCAAACATGGCAAACAGTTAAACATTGTATATAAAACTTGGTGGATGGTTTGGCGCCATTCAACTATGGCGGACGTGATTTTTATTTCAGTGATTGTAATATTGTATCGGAGTGGATCTTGTTGCGAAAAATCAGTGTAGTTTTGTGTAATAAGTGTCTGTGTTGACGAGCAATGTGAAGGATCATTGAAATAATCGTCAAGTGGTGTGAAAAACGATGGGATTTTTATCGTGGTAATCCACCTCAGCGAAGTAACACCACAGTGTCTGCCATCGATTGCTTGACGCCAAACTGTCTTAAAATGCATTGAAATGCATTACACTAGCATTTCAATGTAAACTTCTGAAGAAATAAAATACCGAAGACTCGGCTGAATTCTACAGCAACGGCTCGGAGAATTTTACAACAACAATTTAAAACTTTGTAGCCCAGTGGTGCACTTACATTACAATTTGACTGAATGCTTCCAAGACTATCAGAAGCGTAAACATGTGTGCGCTTTACGCTAACTGCCAACCTATACCTGACTAGACTAGCGTGGTATACTCGTACAGCGATAGATATAATATGGTCGATATTTGAAAATAATTCGTATAAAAGGTACACGGCAAGGCAGAGACTGTCGGTTCAATGCCTTCTTTTGCCACGATGAATAATACTTAGTGCAGTTTATTATTAATATCGCTTTCCCTGCTGAGTCCGGTGCAGTTCGGCTCTCCTAATGTTAGATGAGGACGCAAATATATCTGACGAAATGTAGGCATTTACACCTCTGTGTTACACCCTTTCTCACACTAGAAAAAGAAAGAAAAATCTTTATTTGGTAACAAAAACAAAACACACAGCTAACGTAAACGCAGGCATTACTGCGGTAGTCAAAATTCTGTAGGTATTACCGAGGTCAGTAATATTATTAGAGGTTTATGCAATTACAGACATTTTTTACTTAAAAAGATAACTTTTATGAAACAATTATTATTCGATGTTTCATAAAATTTTACTTTTTAAGTAAAACATGCCTGCAATCGCATAAAACTGCAATAATATTACTCACCTCGGTAATACCTGCAGAACTATGACTATGACTACCGCGGTAATACCTGTAATTAAGCTTATCCTGATTATTTATGTACCAAAATAGTCCCCACTCAGTGCGGATGTGACTTCTGGTCTATTCTGTGGTGACCACTAGGAAGCTGTCACATTATTTTACTGGAATAGAATTTGCACATTATTTTTTTGTTATAACACAAAACATATCATCACGCCTCTTTCCCCGAAGGGGTAGGCAGATGTGTTAAACACCCACATTTAGCCAGATATGTTAGGTCTCCATGTAACAGGTGGCGAGCCTGTTGCCATGCACCGGGCACAATGTGAGGCAAGCGATATTCACAATGAACTGTACATAAGTTTTATTTAAACTCAGTGTGTTGTTCTAGATTTCTTTAATTGCTGGTAGTGGGAATAGTATGTCCATATTTTATCTATCGATACATATATACATAAATATAATTACGACTTATCCCTTAATGGTTAGTCGCTTTTGCGGTGCGCGGCAGTCCACTGCCATTGTTCGCGCTTCACCAAGCAGTGCACATGTGCTCAGCGATAAAAATACTCTCGATATAATAGAATAAGGAAAGACAAAGTATTGATGATGTTTTAGTCGAGCAGTAAAGTTTACTTATCGATATTAGACTCGATATGGCTACAATGCTGATGTTGGTTTGTGTAGGTGGACTGTGTGGATTCAAAAGACTGTACAAAATTGTCAAAACTTCAATGCATTTTCACCCTTAAGTAGTTGATATAAAGCAGATATGATTAAGCAGCGTTCTCAGATTTTTGTACCTTTTCTGTGGTATGGTCTTAAGATGTGATTCTTATAACTCCACAAGCAGCCAAACGTCTTGAATTGATTATCATCCATTGATTATCAGGACAAGAGCTTACTTGTCAGATATAAAAAAAAATTCACGAATGTGACGTAAAGTGCAAATTGAGAAAAGTTACAGATTATTGTGATAACTTCATACTCAATACAGTAATAACAATTATGTATTTAAATCGACTGAAATTTTCTTTTATTGTCTAAATTTAGCTATTAGTTAGATAAAGCATAACGAATTTTGTAGTTAGAAAAGGAGTTACAGTTCAGATAATTTCGACATACAAATTTGAACTTTAAATATACAGTGTAATGATTCGAAATAAATACTAATTATGTGCGAATGCTCTAAGTGGTCCCTAGCGTACGTAATATTGTTGACTAGTATTTATAGTAAGTGTGCTTAATATCTATATTTGAGATGCTTCAGGGCTGTCACAAATGATTGGGAATAAGTTTAAATTATTTTAGTCCGAAAGCATGGATCTCATTATGTCAAATTTACTAGAAACGTAGCTATATCCTTAAATTTTAAATCGAACTTTTCAGCATGCATTATGATAATTATTTTATTATGATATTTTCACTATGCATTATAATATGATTCTATGCTTTTCTTGGACAAGGCAACTAAAAGGCAATCATTGTACCATTCCCAATATCAACAAAAGTTCCACGTCGTGTGATTGTTACTAATTATAGATTGTATATCCTATCGTCAATATCAACACAAGGAATTACCCAAAATAGACCTTATTTTTACCGTTTTAAAGCGCAAATTTGTAAAATTTTAAAGTGAATGGTTGCCTATATATTCAAATTCTTATCTTTTTTTAAAAGCAATAAAATGAATTATGGTTTTATATAAATATTTAACTTTTGTTTATAGGTATTACCAAAAGGCCCTTACATAGCAAAAATGGTTTTGGACATAAAACAACTATTTATAATGAACAAAAAGATCACGATATCAACAATAAAGCTGTAGTGATTATAATATTTAAAGTTAGTGATATAATTCTAAGTTTTAAAATTTAGAAGGATGGAAGGAAGGATTTTCCTGAGTGTAATAATAATATAAAAGGCCTTTTGTCGAAAATGCTTAAAGATATAGGAAAATTATAGCAATTATGACATTTCATCTTTTAATTATAGTTCAAATAATACGTTAAAAAGTTGTCGATAATACTAATTGAAGCAATCGATATGTTCTCGTTGAAATTTTTCCATGTAAAAGATCGTAAAATTGCATTACCTTTCTAATTACATCCTGTGTGTGCCAAGCTTTTTTTGCTTCAAGAATATAATTCAATCAATAAATAACGTCGTGAAATTTCAGTAAATTATATGTATGAAAAACATTTGGTGCTGCTAAATGTTTTCACAGTAATTATATCACAATCACAATCAATCAGTATCACAATTTGAAATATTCCAATTATATGTGTTCTATATAAAAAATAATTTTTATTTTATAAAGCCGTTTAGATTTAAAAATAAATACTATGATGTTAACATAATAAAAAAAACCTTATGGTTAAATTTTACACCAAAAATGGTGCTGTTTAATGTAATAAATAAAGGTTTCTTCTAAAGATGTTTCTAATTGGCCAAAACAACTGTTCATATAGCGTAGAATCGTAATTAGATTATTAGCCATATGTAAGATGTAGCAGATAGATCATCTAATCGTGTTCATATCAATCTTATGAATATGTAGATAGAAAAGAGTGCGAAGCTCTGAGCATAAATGAAAAGCTATATTTAGATAGATATATCAAGTTAAGTGAAATGATTTTTTTTTGTCAGTTTCAAGTAGAAATATTTTAGTTTCATTTAAGACAATATGGTTTAGTATTATATTGTACCCTAATTAAAAGGTACAGCGTTTGTAAACTCTGTCCCCGTGCATAAGTCAAGCAGAAAATTTGTACTGAAACTTATGAAATATGTATCTCCTTCCTAAATACAACACGTCAAATAACAATTCATTTCGAAAAAGACGTATTTCTTTTTGTTGAAACATTCATACTCCGGGCGATTTTGGTAAAATGTTGAGTGAATATTGTATTTAAACTCAATTTTTTTACAAGGTTTTTTACTTCGCGTTTGTTTCACGTAAGTATAATAACAACAAATATTTACTAGTAAACGTAGGACTAATTATTTTATTGAAATTTTTATTGTAAGTACTTTGGTCTCTAGATATCATTTAGTTTAATTTTATATAAGTTTCTATCGTATTCTTGGTAATTGCGATGTTCTAAGGGAATTTAAATAATTGATCTGAGTCATGGGGTATTATTTCTGCGTTTGCATAGTAATGGCAGCTATTTACTTATACGGAGATTAGTCTTTTGAGTAGGTATTTGAGTAAAAACGGTAAAATTCATATGCCCCCAGACAAGATGATATTTCCATGATCGTTAAAACCTACAGTTTTGCCAGACAGAGCAGGCGCTACAGGAGATTGAGCGTGCAATATATGAGGACCGCATTCTGTTAATGGTTTTGAACTCAGAAAGCTAGCAAATTATTATTTTTTTGTTCATTGTTCATGACCATGAGTCGTACACATTGTGTGTAGTCTAATCTTTAGTAGTCTTCATTTGCATTGACATGCAAGTGTTATACATTTGAATGCATCCTGGGAGAGTTTGGCGCCAAATGGTCGACACTGTGGTGCTACTTTGATGAGGTGAATTACCACGATAAAAACTCATCATCTTTCACACCACTTGACTCTTATTTCAATGGATCCTCTACCATTGCACATCATCACAGACACTTATTTAACAAAACTACACTGATTTTAAGTAATACTCCGAAACAATATTACAATCCTCGAAATAAAAATCACGTCCGCCATAGTCAAATGCCACCAAAAACCCCAGCTAGCAGATTATAATTCTGAATTTTGCCAGGATATTTCTTAATCCATTTTTTATCCGATCCCTTTGGGATATCGAGTAAATTCAAGTAAATCGATTTGAAACTTAGCGCTAGTAACTTTATTCAGCAAAAAAATACCTATTCAACGATATGACACATCTATTGGAAGGTGGCACCAGGATCTACACAAGGCGTTTAATTCTATGTTTAATAAAGATTCACTATGAACGGGCAAAAATTTGGAACAGGCGCGATAGTAACTTATATTCAGCTCAAAAATACCTATCCAGGGATGTAACGTACAGTCAAAGTAAAATTTTTAGTCACATAGTAAAATACAATAAATAACGCGCAGCCTCTCTAGTGTGCAGAGTCAGGGCAAGCTCCATCAGCCTCTTGAAAATGATCGCCGACAAGGTAGACTGTGTCTACCTGAATCAATGTTGTAAACCTAAAATAAATAATTACTAACATTTAGGATAAGTAAGAATTACTAACAAAATATGAGCGTGGACTTGATGTCTTCTTCTTCTTTTTCCTGCCCTGTTCCCAATTCTATTTGGGGTCGGCGCAACATGTCTTCCTCTTCCATTCTCCTCTATTACTCGTCAAGTCAACACTCACGCCCATCCTCATCAAATCATTATTCACACAATCCATCCATCTTTTCTTTGGTCTTCCTCTCCCCACACGCCCATCCACTTTCAAGTCCATAACTTTCCTGGTGACATGATCATTCTCCCTTCTCATTACATGTCCATACCAAGAAAGTTGTTTTTCTCTCAGTTTGTCAGCAATCGGGGCAACTTTCAGACTTCCCCTAATATATTCATTCCGCACTCTATCCATTCTCGTCACACCACACATCCACCTTAACATTCGCATTTCAGCTACATGCAATCTTTGTTCATCCATCCGCTTTACAGGCCAACATTCCGATCCATACATGATGATAGGTCTTATTATAGATTTATAAATTTTCCCCTTCACACGCAGTTCTCGTAACCTGCCGCCATTTCATCCATCCTGAGCTAATCCTTCGCTTGACGTCCCGTTCAACATCTCCATCCTGCTCAAGTAGAGATCCCAGTTAACGAAACTCCGAACAGACTGGAAGATTCTCTCCATCGAGCGCCACAGGCCAAGGATTTGAGAGACCGCCGAAATCGCAGTACATATATTCGGTTTTGGTTCTGCTTATTTTCAGGCCAACACTCTCCAATCTCTGCCTCCAATTTTCCAATCTGTCCTGAACCCGAGATCCCTCCTCATCGATGAGGACGATGTCGTCCGCAAACAGCATGCACCAGGGAGCCTCTTCTTGTAGGACCGATAAATAATTAGCTTAGAACAAGTTTCAAATCGATTTACTTGAATTTACTCGATATTCCAAGGGTGTCCTGGCAACATCCAGAATTATAATCTGCAAGCTTTTCTGAGCTCAAAATTAGTTTAAGAATGCGCTCCTCATATTTTGCACACTCGATAACCTATGGCGCATGCTCTAAGATCACTTGGTTAATTTATTTCATTAATTCATCGTTTTTCCTCAGATACATTTGTATCATTTTCAGTAAATATATTATATAGTATGTAATTGGGCTGTGAATTTAATATGTATGCTACTTCGATGAAATTGTGTCTCTATATTATCTAGTCATAATTATTATACTGGATTCGATGTAATGTTCAGATGTTTTTGTAAACCTTCCTCCGCCTATTAATTAACCTACATTATGTAAACCTTTGATTTTAAACTTATAGATTTTTCTATTAAAACAAATGGTAATTATGATAAAATAAAATACAATAAAATAAAATCAGGTATTGTGTACAAAGTAAAAGAAAAAAACCCTGTTTCTTTCTAAAAACAAGATTAAATATTCCATATTTTGAGTTTAAATTATGTTATAAAATTTAAGTGCTGTTTTCATATGTATGGTCACGTGCTCCTTAAAAAACCATCGAAGAAAATATTATTTAGCAGAACAGTCAACAGCTTACATACTATAAAAACTGTCATATCTTCCTTAATTTTCAACCTTAACCCGTTAGATATAAAAGCGATAATTTTTGGGACAATTTGCAAGTTACTGGTAGTCAGGCTGTTGACTGCTCATTAGTAAATTATGACCATAATTCTAATTATTTTATCGGTGTTCAGTTATACACTTATATCGAGTCTTATTTCACACAGATTCAGGTGCAGTATTGTGACAATTTAAATTCTAGCATGAGTTTTTTTTAGGTTTTTAGATGATAGTTAAAATTATTATCATTTTTAACGGTTGTGATTGGCTATCGAACAGTCATTATTATTATCTGATTGGTTTAAAATGTATGTAGCTATAATTTTTAGACGAGAATAATTTTGTCACCATCCGAACTAGCTCTTTACTGAATTATGAAATAGAAATCTATATGCGATGTAGTATATTATACACTGCCATTTTGTATCACAATGTAATCTATGATGTATATCAGTGAAATAAAACATGTATTTGTAAGAAAATGTTGTTATTTTAATTACTGAAATGAAATCATTTATTCTGCAATTAGATTTACATGAAATACTTTTGCACGTCAATATTTTTTTTCCAACTAGCTGAAGTTACCTGCTCCTAATTCTAAACTGTCGGTTCATGGATTCGACACGGATAGATACTCCGTCTCGCTCTGATTCGCTATAGGAAAATGTGACAGGTATTGAAATTATATGACTGGTTTGGTTTTGCGACCATTGAGAATAGGTGGGTAAAATAAATTTTTGGCATATGGAAGAAAGGATGGTGAAGGTCAGATGAAGGTAATAAAATAAAAGGTAATCAATCTGTATCACAATAATTTATTTTCACGAATCACAACAGTTCTCACAAAGTATAAATCTTCCGAGTTAAGTTGAGAGATGGTTAAAATTAATCCTTCTCATAAAGACGCGACGTTTACAAATAAACGTGGTAATAATCTGAATATAAGTCAACTTATAAGAAAATCGCGCAAGGCACTCGACGATCTCATAGACAAATTTAAAAATTAAGTCGCAAGATTTGAGCTCACGATCCGACGTCCACACGATCCGTCCAACAACGGCCCGGAGGGGCCCCGGCGATAAACTCTCAATAATGTACAATACAACCGCAACAAGCGCCGATCGGGCGCGACTACACGAATTTTGGTCCCAGACGCGGACGCGCCTACGCGACCGACACAATCATGAACACTTACAGCTAGGCGTCGGCGGCGCGACTTCGGTCGCAGCGGGCTATGTACACGGGCCGCCCGACGCTAATATACAGGACTTTACTATAACTAGTGTGCAGTATGTACAGGCGGCAGCAGCCGGCGCGCGAGCGCGGCGGCTGCGCGACCGCTAGCAGCGCACCGCGCGCTCCGGCGCCGGCCGCAGCAGCCGCGGGCACGCCGCGCACTCGCCCGCGCCGCCGTGGCTCAGGCTGGCCCCGCTGTGGGTCAGACTGGCCCCGCTGTGTGTCAGGCTGGCCCCGCTGTGTGTCAGACTGGCCCCGCTGTGTGTCAGACTGGCCCCGCTGTGTGTCAGACTGGCCCCGCTGTGTGTCAGACTGGCCCCGCTGTGTGTCAGACTGGCCCCGCTGTGCGCCAGCGGTGTGTGTCCGTGGTGCGCGAGCGCGGCGGCGGCGGCGTGCGCGAGCGTGGCGGGCCGCTCGTAGTCGGGCTGGAACTTCTTGCAGAGCGCCAGCACTGATGGGGGGTGCAGCGCTGACTTGCGGGACACCTGCAATTAAATTCACAACGTTAGTTTTACAAGTAATCACCTACATCGATCGGGATCGTTGTTATTCTTTTTACATCTTCGATCGCCGACCTCCGTGGTCCGAGTGGCCTGTACGCCGGTCTCAAGGCGTTGCCATCTCGAGAGGTTCTGGGTTCGATCCCGGTGGGGGCAAATGTTTGTGTGATGAATACAGGCATTTGTTCTCCAGTCTTGGATGTTAATATAAGTATTGTATGTATTATGAATATTTATATGTATTTATCTATCAAATATATTTATCCATCATCTAGTATCCATAACACATTCAGCATTAGTTGCTTAAAATAGGGCTAGTTATTAGGTATGAATGGTTGAAGATAGAGATATTAGACATAACCGAACATTTTACAAATTATCATTGATAAGAAGAAACATTTGTGATGTAAGGTCTATTAGGTAAAACTTTGTGATCTTGACTTTTCTCGACTCCATTCTTTAAAACGCCGATATGCACGATATTATGTCAAAAGAGGATGACTTTTAATTATTGGTATATAATCGTATAATTATACCTTGGGCGTGGAGGGTGCGTCGGGGCAGGGCGGCGACAGGTCTCGCGCATGCGCGTGCTTCAGTGGCTTATCACGCTCCTCGCTGCCCTCACTGCCTTCTGCAAAGAAAAATCTCGTCCTTATAGCATCTACAAATTATACTTTTATCGTATCATCAATTTTAATTGATGTAGTTTTATTAGATTGGTCATTCTTTTTACGGCAATAAAATAACCTAACTAAAATACACTTAGGGTGAGTTTTTTAATCCGTAATAACACTAACTTCAATAGTTAGGATAGGATACCTCCGTGGTCGAGTGGTCTGTACGTTGGTCTCAAGGCGCCGCCATCTCGAGAGGTCCTGGGTTCGATCCCCGGTGGAGGCAAGTGTTTGGGTGATGAATTTTAAGACATTTGTTCTCCAGTCTTGGATGTTCATATATGTATGATATTGAATTTCTGAATAATTATGTGTATTTATCTAATAAATATATTTGTCCGTCATTTAGTATCCGTAACACAAGCAGCATTTAGTTGCTTAAAATGGGACTAGTTGATATGTCTGAGAATATTTATTTATTATTATTATTAGTTAAAATCTAGACCAATAGCATCAATGAAAACTCAAAAATGTGTGACTTCAGCTTGATAACTCATAAGTTTGCGATGAAAATTCGAAGCAATATACGTCATTTGTGCCGCTAGCCGCCGTTTTACTAATCCCAGCACCGTGCTGTTGTTAAATTGCCTATGATTATTTACTTATAGTAATATTTGAAAATTCGACTATTGGATGAGCTGTTATATCGCGATATCATAAGTTTTCGCCATTGGTCTATATTAAACCTTCTGAGCAACCTGACCACGGATCATAAAACCGACCCGTAGCCTAACAATCAAAATACCAATACCATTAGAAAGAAAGAAAGAAATAAACTTTATTAAGAACCATGATACATTGAATATAATAATAGATTCGACATGTTGTATACATCACGATACTTAATAGGTATCCACTCAGCATAGTCGATGCATCTGAATAATGCTCCGACGCTGGTCTTCCGTAGATGCCAAGAAAAAAAAAAAAGAGAAAAAAAAAAATATGTATCACATACCTTTATCATCATATGTGCCAGTAGTGCCGTTGCATTCATGCCCGTTGACATTTGCAACTCCGTTCACGCCATTAACTGTTCCGTTGACTCCGTTAACACTTCCATTAACTGCATTTACAGGTCCGTTAACTCCGTTTACTGTTCCGTTGACCCCATTTACAGGTCCGTTAACTCCATTCACAGGTCCGTTGACACCGTTGTCAAGTCCGTCGTCGGAGTTGTCGTCGTCGTTGTCGTCGTCGTCGTCGTCGTCGGCGAGCGTGGCGTCGAAGCCGACGCCGACGATGGCGCGCGGCAGGTCAGCCTCGTCTTTCAACCAGGGGTGCTCCAGGCACTCTTCCACTGTAAGACGACCTCTGGAAGAACATTCAATGCGAATGTCAATACAATTTTGTATGATATTTGAGAGTATTGACCGACAATATTAAAATGAATGGAATTTTCTGTGGTAAAATAAAACCTATGGTGTAAGTTAGACTGCATTCGATTTCGTGCAGTACTTTTGCGTAATACGCTTGTTCAAATTATCAAGCGTAATTAATGATAGAAGAATGTACTTTAAGATTTTAATAATAAGATCAATTTCTATGAATGTCTACAACCTATAATTCTAAGAACAAATATTTACAAACGTGTATTAAATTCTTAAATTAATTTTTAATTTTTTTTACACATGTGTTGTACCAAAGCAACATCCCAGCATACTCACTTAGGATCAACGACGAGCGTTTCTCTGATAAAGCTGATGGCCCGCTGCGATACTCCGCGGAACATGTCACGCGGGAACGAGAGCGTGCACTGCGCGATGTTGAGGTAGGTCTCCTGCTTGGTGTCGCCCGCGAACGGCGAGTAGCCGCTGAGCAGCACGTACGCGAGCACGCCCACCGACCACATGTCCGCGGCCAGCGACAGCGGCTCGTACGACAGGATTTCTGGAGCTGACGGCCAAAGCAATAAGCAAATAATTAATAGGGTCCCATATTAGGAATTAGGAGATCAGCTGCAGAAATAAGAATACCGAGTCTTAAGCTATAGAATGCCTTTGCAACGAAACGATTCTCGCGTGATAGGTACAGGCATAGATAAATTAAGTAGTATAGATCGCTATTCCCATACATGGGTTTTTAGTTCGTCTAAAACTTATTATTGTTGCTTGTACCCTTTCGTTCGACTTATTACGTTAGGTGGCGCTACTATACTAGCGGAATTACTTAATTTATCTATGATTCCGCTTGTATAGTAGCGCCACCTAACGTCATAACGTCATAAGTCGAACGAAGTTTCAGACAAACTATACTACTTAATTTATCTATGGTACAGGAAAACGTTGGTAGGCCTCCAAAAAAAACGGACCTCTATCTAGTGTAGAGAAACCACTACTTCTTTAATCACTTTACTGCTAAGAAACTATAGCAAGGGTTCCATTGCCTCTTTACATGGATTGTTCATGGGATCAATCCATTTTGATTCTTTACAAACGCAACAGCTATATCTCAGGGATTATTGAAAACATTTATTTCAACACAAGTTTTAAAAAGTATTTTTACAATAATCTCTTTGGCAAAATAACTGCTGGTTATGTCACATCAATTAGCTTGTACATTTATCTGCGCTGAATTGTTGAAAAGCAATAAATCGTTTGCAGTTAGTGGCAAAACGTCGTCTTTATAATCCATAAGCTTATTACTAATCCCCGACATATTGTCATATGTCACAAATGTAGCCAACAGGCACATTTACAAGAGTTTATTCTCTCATTAAACGTTAATTTACCTCATAAATATCAGAAGTAACATTTCAATAACAATTCCAGGGTGAGTTGAGTGAGAGGACTTTCGAAACGAGCGCGGAATTATTTTAAAATACCAATATAAATGTCAGCGCCTACGTAAACGTCAATTGACTCGGTCGGTTCTTCAGTTTCCGCGTTCACTGTGATTTCATTGACTTTTAGAAAAACCCCGAATTCAATGGTGATAACTGATTGGGGTTTATGTTACAATCAACCGCCAGTGCTAAAGCTTTGAATCCACATAGATGAGATCATATTTACATTATTAAAGATTTCTGTGCCCCTTTCCCTGACCCTGGATGTGTCCAGCTCAGTTGGTCATAAGAATAAAATTCTGAATAGAAGTTTTTTATTTTATATATAAAGCACAGCGAATGACTCGACACCACCTGATGGTGAGCAGTAGGAGAGCCCGTTAAAGACCGTCCAGCATCCATGCACTCACCAACATAGTCCCTGGTGCCCAATATCTCGCGCACGTGCGCGCCGGGCTGTATCGCGCGGCTGATGCCGAAGTCGCAGATGAGCAGCTCCTCGCCGGCGGCGCTGAGCAGCAGGTTCTGCGGCTTGAGGTCGAGGTGCGCCACGCGGCGCGCGTGCAGGTGCGCGAGGCCCTCGAGCACGTGGCGCAGCGCGCGCCGCGCCGCGCCCTCCGACAGCCGCTCCTCCTCGTCCAGCAGCCGCTGCAGCTCGCCGCCCGCGCACAGCTCCAACACTATGGCCACTTCTGAACGTGTCACGTATACCTGCAAATATATACAATATATCTTGTATTCAGTGTCGAATAAAATCGCTTAGTAATTAAATATAATGAGTTATAATAATAACATATATAGTGCGAGAGTCGTGTAGTAGTGGCTCATTGAAAGAATATTACCAACCTATCTCATCCCTTGGGTGTCGTAAAAGGCGACTAATGGATTTAGAAGTGCACAACCATCCAATAGCTTATAGCGGCGACGGGCTCACCACCTGTCACGCTGAGCACATGTGCAGTCACTGTTTGGTGAAACGCGGACTGTGGCAGTGGACTGCTTTTGCTGTGATTTTGCCTAGTCTCTGACTAACCCATTGGGCATAACAGTCGTGATTATATCTAGGTATGTATGTAATAGTGCGTTCAAACCTGTCAACAAGCCCAAAGCTATTTTGTGCCCAAAAAAAGTAGCTTCCACGCATAACTACCTGCATACTACATTTGCTCTACGACTTTTGATTCGTTAGATTTTACTTTCATACAACTACTGCGAGTTAACTGGCATAATTATAGTGATATTATCTTTCACTATCTTTCACGATTTTTCATCTGACCAAACCCAATTTTTGTATGGCTAAATGTGGTCTTAAGGAACACAGTGCTCCTTGGACTCTGCCTACCCCTTCGGGGATTACAGGCGTGATTTTATGTATGTATGTATGTATATTATACTCTAGTTTTTTTATAAACGACCAGCCAGACATATGACTCCATCACAACTGATATATAGTAAGAGTTTTGTGCTTTATCCAAGTGTGGGGCACCCTCGTCCTTTACCAAATAGCATAATAACGCATGCCCACCTC
Organism: Parapoynx stratiotata; assembly: GCA_910589355.1. Lineage (NCBI taxonomy): Eukaryota > Metazoa > Arthropoda > Insecta > Lepidoptera > Crambidae > Parapoynx > Parapoynx stratiotata. The sequence continues at coordinate 2,820,888 of OU342463.1, forward strand.
ATGCAGCCTGACGACCCTGGTGCAGTCGGCGCAGAGCGCGAGCACGGCCACCTCGTGCAGGATCTCGCGCGTGGTGTCGGCCGCGCGCCGCCGCTTGCGGATGAACTTGGCCGCGTACTCTTCGCCCGACACTAGGTGCCGGATCTTGCGTACGGATGCGAATTTTCCTCTGTAACAAATGATTCACAATATTAATTTATGCCATCGGGAATTTGCAAAACAAGCAAAAGAAAATCTAGGAGAAAGTAGGACTTCACGGGTAACTCTCGTAGAATGCAGGAACAGGCCTCAGTCTGCATTCGTAATTGGGCAATTTCATTAAATCAACAACGTCGCCGTTGGACCAACAGAACGCGCAGCCATAAACATTTCAGAGGCGGCCGTTGACGAGCATTAGTCACAATAATTACGTACCTGCCCTCATAAAGTATTCAAGCCGTGCGCGTACACACTCGACGCACGCACAAGCAGAGAAACAGTGCTTCTTCGACAAAAGAACTTAATTAAATGGTCGCATTAACACATACCACAATATTGTTCACAATAAAACGTACAACGCAACTGCCAAATTACCCTTTAAACTAGCCTCGCCTATCGCAGTAGCAATGCGTGTAGAATGTAGTGTAATATATCTGGAACAATGGCCTATTTACATGCTCCGTGTGAATAATTGAACAAACAAAGCGAGGGATGTGAGAGGTGTAAACCGCTTCAGAGCTAATTCTAAGCACCGCATAAATCTACGCTTTCATTGCGCACGCAGCTCGCAATTAGGCGGCCGTCGGCGCCGGCGCCGGTGGGCGCTGCGCACCCAGCTCGGCGGGCGCGACGGCCCAGAATGCGAGCCGCCGTATGTTATACATCTAAACGTTTCACCACGGGTGTTTGTGCAAATAACACTCAGCAAACAAGTTGATCGTTTTTGTTTATTAAATAGCGGTTGATTAATGATATTCCACAATGTTTGGAAAAACGGTCGGTAACCTCGTGTCAAAAATATGGGCTAATATATTTTCTAGTTAACGTATCAGTAGCTATATTTATTTTAGTCTGTATTTATCGTACTAAAATACCCAGACAGCCCAAGAAATATTCATCTGTTAATTACTAATTTGTGGTGTCATAACACTTGGGCGGGCTAAGTGGGTGCACACCCTTTCCACGTATCTTAACCGATGCAGATAAGCAGCTAACTCTTCAAAAAGATGACTCGCTCATTTGAGGCGTTGCGTTTAAAGTGTATTTGGAACATGCTCTACTCTTATGACAGTTTTAATTCATCAAATAATCGTTCCCCTGTTGAACACAGGTCCAACGTAGAAGAAACACGTAAGGAAATGCACCATACCATCACAATGACATAAAGCGCATTAGGGGGTAGGAACTAAAATATCCAAGATGGACATATGGCAAAAGTGAATTCGTTTTTAATATCGAAACCAAAACAATCCAATACGCCACCGAGGCTTTCGTAGCAATATTGCTGTATGTCAAACTTCAGTCTGCTTCCACAAGGCAAGTGCTGCATCAGCCTTAACTATAGCTCCATTTATAATGTATCTACCGGCCTCCTGAGAACTAATCTTTAAATCTGGTCTCACGAGTCAAACGCAGATAGAACGAAGAGATACGCTCGGCGCATAACATTAAACATTCTTGCAGCAATAAAAAGTGCGTAAGTATTATTTGATGTCCTTGCAACATGGAGCACTGAATGTGGAAATCAGTTCCTAGTTGTCGAGAATTTATAAACGACTCCACAGGTCTTACATAGCTACGATATTTATGGTTACTATCAAACTGTTAAGCGTTCCAAAAGATATAGGTACTTACTCCATGTTTCCTAAAACGACGGACCTTTTTCTTTAAACAATATTGCACCATACCACCCCACTAACTACCATGTACTATTGAATATTTCAATTAAATAATAAATAAATAAATATCCTCAGACATATATTTTTTTATTGTGATAATAATCTTGCGATTGCAAAAATACACTCTTTTTTAGTAATAAGGTTTAATTTCGATTGAACAAATACAGTTAAAGACGCAATCTTGTTATTATTTCACATACCTACATTAGTATTGCGTAGTAACAATCGAATTATCAGTAATGGATTTACGTCAATGCAATAACAAAGGGATTAATCATAATAATGCATATTTTTATATCCTTATTCTTAAAATATCATTGAAAAATGTACAGTATTAATTTATCGAAAATTAGTTCACTATGGTCTATTATAGCCCGCTCTTAATATTAGTTACAATTAGTGAAGCAGATACGGAATCTGGAGCTTGAATTGTAGAATATGCACTATCTGTTCGACCCAGTTCAATAAATTAATGCACACTCGAATTTACGGTGGACACTTTATAATCGTACTGTTGGGTAATGTTTATTTGTTGTGCATTTAAAATAAAACCATCATAAATTTAATTATATTTCAATTTATATGATTTCACTTAAGGTAAAAACTCACAACCTTGAACAGTTTTAAGTGTAGTTTAATCATAATTTCCCTGAATATATGAGACACTCCATTTTTACGCGTGAGTATATTTATGCGAAGTGACGTCACAATCTGTGCATTTCTTAAAATATGTTTTTATAAAATGTATCAGAAAAATTGGATGAATTTATGACACCACGAGTTTGTGACTATAATTCAAAGATTTGTGTCAGGACTCATTTAGGCCAATGCCAAAGCTTGTGCGAATGGAGACAGACCCTCCGGTCGAAAGGCCTCGACTCCTTGATAAGCCTGCGGAGTTTCGCCTAGTGGCCTGTTTAGATAGCATTTGACGTCTACTCGGTTCTGTAACATCTGCTACTACGATACAAATATTGTTTTAAAATCAACGTTTTGGGTAATATTAGACATTATTATGTAAGTGGGTAGTCCAAAATTATCCATTGAAAATATAACACTATTGCGTAATGATGTGAACTGAATAGAATAGAACAAAACATGCATTTGACGGTTACACGCGCCCATATCAACCATGGAAAATCAATACCGCTCACCATTGGCACCATCGGTGGCCCAGAAAACACAGAATTAGGTCACGAAGACTGCCAGGGCTTACTTGAGGTGACAACTTCACTCAGGCATACTATGAAAGCATAGTCTTCTGTGATTTAATCTATTTAACAAATAGAAATGTATAGTACGTCTCAATCCAAGTTGCCAAAAAGGTAAACAGAAAAGCCGACTTACCGAATTTGTTATTCAATCATCACACTTTTTACATGGACATTGGCACGTAAATATAATTAACGGTAACAATTGTTCACTTTCAATTGATTTCAATTATCTACAGTCATCACAAAACATTTTAGAGATGAAACATTACCTTTATTTTATTTACCTTTTTGGCTTTTTGTACCATAGTACCTACCAGTAATCAACCATAATCTGAAACATTGGGTCGTAAAGGAAACCGCTGATGTAATTATAAATATTATGAATCAGAATGTTGAAGGAGACGAATGATACCAATCGTACTACCAAAATAAATGAAATGCACTAAGCCCTTCATATCAAAGGGTCCTGGCGCCGCAAACAAGTGCTTCAATTCAATAATTACACAGACCTAAATCTCCGGCAGTATTTATCTTTAATTATTTGAATCTTACGACGGGTTGATTAAGGATTGGCGTGAGTGAGCGCAAGAGTAAAGCCGGCGAATTTCGGCGAAGAGTCAGCACCTGCCGCGCACGACAGCTGCCTTTGGCTTTACAAAAAACGTAACCCGACTAACTGCATCCTAAAGATTTAGTAGAACTCAATTCTGTAGGGAACTGTCAATGGATTTCATTAATGCAACAAAAAGGAGCTTCACAGAATTGATGATTAAATTTTGTAGAGCTTTTATAGATTACAACATAAGATACTACCAAATTAAGATAAAAAATAAAGCAATGCTTTATTATTTATGCACTTTGATTTGCACGCACTTAGAACCTCATCATTGGCGAGACGAACTTAGAATAAATTGACTACTGATTGCCAAATATCATTTCGCAAATGGCACAGCCACATATTATTATAATGGCTATTTATTAAGTCTTACACCTCTGAAAGTATCGTAAACGTTATTCTGCAACGAACGCCACATTACTCAATGAAACAAAGCTATTTCAGATTGCACTAGATTACAAAAATACTGGCATTTGATTGCATCTAATGGTTTTGTTGGATTACGCCCGGGCAGCAACGGTCACGATCACCGCTCACCCTGGTAAATGAAGCCGCGGTATCACCAATGGATCCCGAAAGTATCAGGGCATAAACTTATATCCCAGTTTCAGTCCACGAAAGTTTTGATGAATATATTGATCATACGGTCGTCTAATACTTTAAAAACAGCTTTATTCTAAAATAAATTAATGCAGTACAAATATTCCTTCCTCAATAATATTATTTCCATAATATTATGATTCCCTTCCTTGTTTACTTTGGAGGTGCTGGGAATAACACTTGGCAGTTCTTGGGAACGACCTATTTCTAACAATGATAGCAATAATATTGACCGGTCAAGAAAAATAACAAATACCTATAGAAGTTACGAAATACAAAAACATAACGTCATTGTTTAAAGAACTAGTTGAGAAAGCAGATAATCATTTCGTCTAATATGAATTCATTTCATAAGAAAAAATGACAAAGTCTTATGTTCAATCAAAACATCTAAATTGAACTAGAGCAGATTATCTATTTTCGACGCAACATCGAAGCCGGGTTGAATAATAAGCTATTAATATGTCATAATTCCAGTACAAGCAATCACTCTAATTGCGTAAGTTATTGCTGGTATCAGGATGATAAAGCTCCCACTTCAGTTTGTATGTATGAGCGTCCGTCAGCACTTATGAATATGCGAGCTGCGGGTGCTTGGCTGATTAAACACTCATTTTTCCATATAAACAGCTGTGAGCGGGCAAGCGGAGCAATAAATCACAATGATTGTGTGATGAGCCGCCGCGCATCATCCGCGGTCACTTTCCGGCGGACGGTAATGAGAGTGGCCGGTGCGTCCATTTGTTCCAATTCACTTTCTGCATAATTTGTGGGCGGGTGCAGCGGTTGTGTAACGCGTCATTAGTTGCATGCACCTTCGGGGCGCCGCTGCAGCGCTGGCGCAACGGGTTCGAGAGCGAAATGCTGCTTGCGCAACGGATCGATGACCGACTAAAAGCGAAAAGGCGTCCTTGGCAGTGAATCAAGCGCGCGTCCGTCATGCCACGCCGCCCGGTAATTATTCATAAGACGTTGCACAACAGTGCCCGGCGCGGCCGCCGCCGTCCGGCCGGGCCGTCATCGCACGATATCTCTTCGTCGATCAAAAGGCTTTATCGATCGATCATGAAAGAGCGCGCATCTCGCGCCATCCATCAATTCGACCATATTTCTTAATCTCGCTTCCATGATATAGATAATGCAAAATGGACCGTGTTAAAGCGTTTAATGTTCGGAATGCGATCGCTGCGAGACATGACTCAGCCGCTTGTGATGCGAATGTCATAAAAGTTTTAGGTTCTCGTACTATAAATATAGTGCCCTTGCGGCGGCTCCGTCCTGCCGACGTACAAAAATGGCGTGAACTAGAAGCGATTACGGTGAGGCACTTCGATACAGAATAATCATGTCCGGAACGACACTCGACAACCGAGATGTTGAGAGCCCGATTTGGTCACAATTACGCGCATCGACATCTAACAACGTCTGATAGGGGACGAGAGCCTATGAATAAGGAGAATCACAAAACGTGGCGGCCTTGCGACTGGCTAATTGCTATAAAAAAATTGCAATGCACTCGATATTTACATGTGACCTGCTGTGTGCTACGCGACGCGATGTATGCCTGCACAAGCCACAACTAAAATTGTAAAGGCATTAAGGGTAACAGCAAAAGGAAGTCATATAATTTTACAACTGTAGACGGGGCACCCTCAATTTATAGAACATTTTATTGGTTGCTCCCTGAATGTGACTTGCACATGCAAATGAAATTATGTCGAGGGGTCAGCGTGAGTCCAAAGGCAACAATTGTTGAGGAAGGTCTGACAAAGCAAAACCGATTATAGAGGCCGTAATCATCAAATTCCAAACAAGATAGTCGCATTGTGCGACTGGCGCAGCCGCGGCGTAATGAATTTCATCCCCAGTTGAGTAAGTTAATTGCTTTGGGACTGAGATAAGTAATGCACATTGCTAAAGCTGGTAGCTTGTTCGCTTTAAAATTACAGTTATGGAATACAATAACATCTTATTTCGACGTAAATTTATTTTCCAATCCCATTAAAATTCTTCACTAAATGAGTTGAGTTGGCACGTTTATTAAAATTGGACTCTCGATGCTGGAAAACGTTACGAATTGAAATTCTATGCGGCCGACGACAAATAATACGACAAGTTACAGGGCTTGTTACTCGTTTCCAGTACTAGTGCACCAGTTATAAAGAGAATAATGGGACCTCATAAAATCGTACAAAGTAATGGGATTGACAAGTTAGGACAGTAACCTACAATTAGTAGAATCGTCCTCGGTCTCTTCTTCGAGCTTGACACCGGAACAGGACAGAGCAATTTAAAGCAATTTGCATGGATTTATCCCTCGTTTACTTGTCACTATTAAAGGTCATTAATAAAAATACAATGTACTTAGTTGATCAGCCTTATCTTCTAGATAGGAAGACCAGAGATGACAAATGAACCGAGTCTTTCGAGGGGTCATAAAATTATCGTAATTCTCTTGTAGTTTAAAGATTCTGGCAGCACAAACAATGAAGCAGTCTTATGGGATTACCCCACGTTGTCTTGCTCATCGTAACAATTATTTCGGCTTTCAACGATTCATTTCAATTCTCTGCTATTGGGCTCTGCTATTTAATGGATTGGAATATTACAAAACCTTTTTTTGATATGTTTATTATATTTTCCAATTCAGTTAATCCTCTCTATTTACCCACCTTTGAATTTGCTTCGAATGTGAATTGAGATTTTAATTAATCGTTAAGTGATTGACTATACTCAAGTGTAAGCAGTTAGCTAAACTAAATCAAATGATCTTAATGATACTCTCGGAAACATTATCTCACCCAGAACAGAACAGGAATTAACACGGTCACCTAATTATCGAATATATTACAATATTTTGAAGATTACACGTAAATAACAATCATATCCAGTCTACACTTAGGACTTTATTATTCATGTAATTGTTATATGTTCATGGCCTCACCTGATGCGACGTGCTAGTCGAAGACCTGAGACAGATGACGTTTAGTGTGACAGGAGATATACGACGACGATCTTGTGATATGACAGACAGGACTTGACGGCGACGAAGACAGACTATTTTTTACCAAGTTTTTATTAACTCACTTTCTTGCTTGTCTTTTTGCCACTTTTTCATCATATTCAGTCGTTTTATTTTACCTAAAATAAACAGTAATAAACCTATTATAAATTGACGTTATTTGTAATTTGCTATTATCATTTAAGTAATTTGCGTATATTTAATTGAAAAACATGTTTGACAATTTGCTAATAAAAATTTGTTTTATGTTGTAATTGCGTGTTTGGGAGCGCGTTGACAAATAAGATACAGAGCAAACAGAGCTCTTCAAACATGTGCTACATCTGATAAGAGGCCCTTCGGGAACGAGACAAATGCTGCAACACTGTATTCATGTTATGTACATAATTTCGCAATTTACAGAAGGTCGTTTAGCAATCACAAAAATTGGTTTAGGAGGAAATTGTAAGAAATTCCAGATATACCAAAATCCATGGAGAAGTACAGATTTCATAATCTTCATTGATGATTTTGACTATTATTGCAAAATTGTTGAATTTGGAAATAATTCGTTTAAAATCTGCAGTATTTTAATTAAAATTAAAATAAAAATGCAAACGAAAACTACTACGACGCCGTTTACTAGATCTTAAACAATCTAACTAGGAATTCCATACAGGCTCTAAAAAACATCCAGTACGGACGACACCGCACGTCAACCTAAATGTGAGATCTATTTACTTAATTGAGTAATAAAATGAAGCAGCATTATTGTTAACATTAATGGTGCCAAGGCTGACGGCGACGAGCATATAAAGCCAAGTAAACAAGGTTTTACTAAGCTATCTACCAAGAATTAACATACCAAAATCTGTAACCATTTCAAATAATAACACCGCGCCAGTTGCGCCGTGTAGTGGACATGCAAATTAGATTCATTAACATAAACACCCTACTCAGTAGTACCTAGGGTTGTCAATACTAAAACAGAATGATCAATTTAGATTGAAAGGTTCATTTCAATATGGATCAAATTGTTGTGAACGGTGCAGCTCGAGTACTCACGCTGCAATGCCGTTTTTCAATTTTCATACAGCTTTATTAAAATAATAACCAATTGCATTAAGTCAGTCTATATTGGTGATTGTTGTACGTACTCGTATACCTTTGAATACCTACTAGGCTCATACCAGGTGAATGATGCTAGTCTGTAAATACATCTAGAATTCATATTGAATTTACAGCTGTTTAAATTTAACGCGTTACATATTACCAAATTTTTTATTAAACCTTTTATTTCCAAGCCCTAAAGTGTGGCGTGCAATCGGTGCTCGGCACCTGCCTGTCTGTCACGCCGCTTGCGCGCGCGCACCTGACGCCCAACAAATGCACACGAATGATACAATTTAACTTAAACAACTTTTAAAGTCGATCTTTGAGGTTCTTTTATAACTTATTAAGAGGTAAACCCTCAAGCCACTTGTAAAGAAACTTAATAATTTTTGAGTAGGTAGTTAAATGCATGTAGTTTTAGAGATTAAACTAAGCGATATCTTCCGTCTGCACTCTGAGCTCAAAAAAGATGAAGAAAACAGCTAAATTACTTTCTTCTTTTGAGATTATTTCTGTAATTATTTACAAATATGTTTTAAAATTGGTTATATTTAAGTATTAACTTAATTTACAAGGAGTTGATAATCTAAAAAACTTTACAAAGTTAAAGATATACCTCTCTACAATGAGGATCGGTAATGTTATACCAATTAAACAAAACTAGTACCCACGTCTTTATGACGTAATAATGATACTATTATTTACGAAGATATTAAGTATTAAACATACGCCGTCGTCCCGATGCTTAAACTCGATGATCGCGATATCTTTGGAACCATAACTGATCATCATTGTCAAAACATATCTTGAGTTTAAATGGAAAATCCATACTAAATGTCGGTGCTTTTCGTTGTTGTGACGTCACAGCAATTTTGGCGGCCTCTCGGCGAACTTCGCCAGTAATTTGGTCCTAACTTCGCCAATTTTGGTCGTATAACAATAATTTTTGCACTGTGTGTTAAGGATTTCTTAGCTTTATTAATCTGTATTCTCAGTTAAAAGCGTTACGGTTTGTTTGAGAGAGTTTGTCTGCATTAGCTACTAGACAAACTTTGAAATAACAAAACGCGTATCCTTTTTAAACCAGACATTGCCAGACAAAGAAACAAGTCACTCGAACTTCATTAATCACCAAGCGCTCTTGGTATTCATTTTTAATTATCTATCCGCCTATTGTTTTAACAGTAGAAAAGTCAACAGGTCGTCAAGCGCTTGCACCCACATAACATTGTTCGCTAACAAGCTACAAGTACGGAAACGGCACTAAGTGTCCCTAATGACTGAGACTGGCATGGTTCATCAATACAGAAACAATGGGATATTATTCTGCTGACTTCGGTTACTCATCTAATTGCCGTAGTAGAATAACAGCTGATTTTAACATAGGGGCTAGTGTTTTAGCACCTGTTCCTTCTAAAGGCGTGAACAGGTATGAACCTATAAGGTAGCTAGGGTATGACTGCTAGACTATCTAATTGGCCGAGCTATCTCCGCGTGTGTATTCATGTAGCTTCTGTGATTTGCCCGTTTTTTTTAAATATAAACAAAATTATGGCAAGACAAGGCAAATTAGAAACCAACATACCCCCTGGTGAAGTTAGAATTCACTAGCTATCTTCAGTATCTTCTCAAATGAACTTTAATTTACAACATCAGATGGAGATAACTAATTAGTGAATAAACAAGCAGCAGAATTACACCAATTTTGTAGTTTTGCAAATTCTTGCATAGTTAGTGCAAACACTATAACAATGAATCCATTTATTCTAAGGTCAGACACGCGAAAGTGTTTCCGTTGGTAAGGTGTCATGAACCGCTTGCTATCGGGCCAGTTCTACGTTACTATGCGAAGATTCTTAATATCTACAAACAGGGCAAACTTGCTAATAAAGATATGCAAAGTGGAATAATAAGGTCGACGATGTGATGACTGCTCGGATTACTTCTTAATAAGCAATTACGCTTTGTTTGTAATTGAGATGGACACAATGGGTGCATCTAAGCTTGCGCGGGCCGCGGCGCGGAAGCGATTGAGCCATTATTATTAATACGACGCCCACACTCCGCCGCCGCTTTTGATTTGCCGTGCTTATTTCTTTGTAAATTGCAAATTGCAGCCTTTGAAAAAAGAACTGGTTTTATTTACATCGAAGTCAAGTGCACTAGCTGAGCAAAAAGAATGATCGAGTGTCGAAGTTAGGTTTCCTGGGTCATTTATCTCGATCTGGACACTTATCTAAATGTTTTGCTTTTTGCTGGTCGCCTTAAATCGTCGCTATTTTGTCCTCAATTATACAAAGACATGCAAGTATCGAAGGACGCGTTCGACTTCTTCCGGGTGCGCTGTTCTCGGGGTATTATTTGCATTTGCATCGGGCCTGAGACGATAACCGGTCGCGGGACTAATAGACCGGCCCATTGTCACTGCCTATTAAGATCCTTGCTTCCGATAGCAGCGATAACCGATCCAAACGCACCAACCGACGTAACTTTCGAGAGACAACGACCCAGAAATTGAAACGGAAGCATCAGACGGAGGCGGTGTAATTAATTTTATAAAATCACCACCGCACAAATTAACGCCGCACAATGTTCTTTCGCACGTCTAACAATGTCTTGCTTTAACGGAACGAAAGAAAGCGTCAGTTTCAAGGTCGGCGTTCCATATAAAGATCATTCTCTTGACAATAAGTTTACTATAAAGCGCGGAAAAATTCCACGCATCAAAACAAAGGGCAAAGATTTCGTGTAATGCGAGTTCTCATGTTACTTATTTACCAAATCAGTAGCTAACGCGATTTAGAATACTCTTGCGTACAAAGAGATGCGCGTGGAGTCGTGCTCACTACTTTCTCTCGATAACCTTTCCAGGGGCGGGGGGAATGCACACCGCGATCTTGTATCGGTTGACCTCACGAGCGCTCGCCTTCTTTCGGTGCACTGTTCGCCATATGCGGAGGACTCGCTTTCTATTCAATTCCTAGACTCCACCGCGACGTAATCAGTTACGGGCGCATACTATGGGAGCACCGATCCCCTGACCCCGAGCATCTACGAGTAGCTCCTTTAGCATGGTTGGTTGACTCAACAATCCAGTAACCAAAAGAATAAAGTAATACATACATCAATTGAACACCTCGAATAAATATCAGATGCACGAAGAAAAGAGCGCAAGGCCATTGGTTATGTAGGACGGACAAGAACCTCTTTGTAGTATCTGTGTCTATTTGATTTATTTCTGTATTTGTGAATATTGGTGCAAGTCAACATAGCCTCATTATACGTTACGCTGTATTATGGAGAAAAGACTTATAGTACCTATTGCTTGGGTTGGGTCGTCAGGGGCCGTCGCATGTGAAAAGCTGCCAACAGGAGCAATTAGTGTGTAAACGGCCGCACCTTGTCTAGCCATCAGAGTCAACTTGGCGTCTGGAGAACTCAACACTTTCGCTACGAGATTTAGTTGTCCTTTCACATACATACATTTTTATATATTAAGGAACTAATCATAAACTAAATGGTTATATTTATTAGCAATGTTTATCATTGTCAACAGCCAATTGTCATTTAGCAATTAACGTTGCCAACAAGCAATTACTCCGCGGGCGGTCTCTAGCCAGCTAGCCACCGCGCTTTTAGAACAATTAATACTTCACTACTGTCACCTTGCAGAGCCGTAAAAAAATACTACATCAAATAGCTCAAGGTCAGTAAGTATGTGCTAGAACACGTTACAATAATTTTGACAGTCTGTGATTGATGGTATTACTGTTAATTAGCTATCCCGACTCTATAGATCAAACGTTTCACTATATTGCAACGATCGCCCGACAAGATCAAGATTGTGTTGTAAACATCAAACAGTGACATATAATGAGATGCAATAACTCATCGCGAGGTTGACGCTCCAGGAGGGAGGCTCGCTGGATGGTATCGGCGGAAATGGACATTATGATAACGATGCGCCCGCGCAGCTTCATGCCGGGTTAGTGCGCCTTTTGCGAGCGCCCGAAGAACAGTAATGTATGCTAAGTAGTCAGGATTGCGAGTCTCATTCTGTATTCATTGGCGGGCGTGTAAACAAAGACACGGTGAATGAGACATCACAAGATCAGAGAGGACGACGAGGGTCTCGATATTAATGCTGACTCAGAAACAGACTATGATTTATGGCGCAGTTGAGTGGCTAAAGGAGTAGAGGCGGCCACTGCACAAGCCGGTTCAAATCAGTATCAGAACCTTGCACGTTTGGTTTCCGTGTGCTCCAACAAGGAACCTGCATTAGCATTCTTTTGTCCTCAGTATCTAGTCGCCCAAGAACTCGACGGCATGCGGTTTTAATACTACCCACTAACTGTAAACAGACGATACTGGCGAACCGAGCGCGACATTGCGTATTCCACCCATCGCACGCACCGCTTCACATCAAAGAGGTTGTAAATTAACCTCTTATCTCGGAGATGACGCTGGATAACGGTCGTGCATCTGAGAACGTGCAAGCCGTTGACCCCTGCTAATATTTTATGTCTATTAGTAGTCGATCCACGCCCATGACCTGCCCCAATATAGGCCACTGCCAGCGGCATCGTTGAATTTTACGATAATCGCGGTTGCGAAACAACCATTGGCAAAATTTCAAGATCCTGTAGTGGCGTCTGTAGTAAGTCTGACAAAAGAGCGTTGAAGTCACATACGCCGTGAATCATCGTTACCGTGATACGGAATGAAAGCGCGTTCATTGTGATGACGAAGAAGCATTTTTCATTTTATTGTACCGCGAGACAAGTTTGCTCTCAATTTCATCAGGAGGAGGGTTCACTTTCATTTTCCTAACAGTCTACTCCGGGCGTCTGGACGCCGTAGGTGACTTTAATTTTAGAATAACGGAAACAGTAGCAGCCGGCGCGGGAGTCTCGTTTGTTTTTCCCTCGGCCTTCGCATGAATGGGATGCCGGGGCGGCGAGCAGCGGTCAACGCTCACCGGTTTCAATTTGAGCAGCGAACACTCAATAATACGAAATTAATTTATAGCTCGTTAAACTTGGAATATGCTCTCTACGATTGTCGAGACTATTTCTGTCGAGTCTTCGAGTTCTATGCTTACGGGTGGTACGTATTTATATGATGTTCATTATTATAGCGGTTCGTCGAACTGAGCCAAAATAAACACATACCTCCAGGGCAGCCGGTCGCTTTTATGAGTGCTAATGGATTTGAGCGAAAGAAATCCCGGTGACAAATTCAGTGGCACGTGGTTCGTGTTCACGAGGGGCCACGTGAGTGACGGGAATGAGCTTAGCCGGTTCAGAAACTATTCCAACTATGTAAAAGATTAGAAGCTGATATTCGAGCCGACTGATTCTGTTGACTTTTCAATCGGCCAGTTCCGAGTGTCGTGTGCTTGATACTTATTACTGGGCATGTAGCCTTGTGTTTCAATAGCTATAAAGATTATTTTAGTGTGATAATTTTAATGTCTCAGGTTGTAAAAGTTAAACGCCAGCTGAGACAAAGAAACATTAACGCTTGCAGTGATCCCTGCGAATGCTTATTTAGTGACATTACCCGTTGGTGCCCATTAAAATATTGTATTTATTGAACAGTTGGCACATTAAGAACTCTGCTAGAATGGTCCATTAAGTGTTTGATTTTATTCTAACGTGCGCATAAGATTTTGTCTTAAGAGACTTATCTCATTATGGCTTAGAATGTAAAATGAGAAGTTCTGTATGTGAATAGAATAAATTTAACTTTAAAAATCTGGAGTCTATAAGTTTATAGGATAACATAAAAAATAAAAATCTGACAGAAATACATTTTAGTGTTTACAAAAAATATGTTAGAAGACTCATGTTCGAATACTTAATCAGGTGATCAAAACAAGATCCAAACATGCGAATCCACAAATTGCCCGCGCGCCAAAAGAGGGCAACTCCAGTTTTTAACGATCACGATGCAAATGCCAATATCGAGTTTAGAGGCAATCATATGATGCCCACACGGACACGCGTGTAATTTTTATGTAATTATGTGTGGTTGTGAGTCACCTGGCGAGGTCGACAGTCCGCCGTCACAATGGAGCGGCTATGTAAACAAATGATTTAAGTCTGGAATTTAATTGAATGTAAGGGTGTACGCGTATATACCCCATAATCGTGAAAACCCTAATTGCTTTTGGTGCTGACGACGGACTAGTTACTTTGCATGGTTGGACCCTGGATAGTAACCCAATCTTTGTGTGAGTTCCTCATTCTGTCCAGCATTGAGACAATAGTAAAATCATCCCAACGACGCGCGACCGTTCGAAAATTACAATTTCGGGGACAATGTGATATCAGGCTCTCTAGACAGATGCCATTCAATGTTCTGGCGAGCAAGAAGATTTTAAACACCGTTTGAAAGCTCAGTGAAGACATCAGGATTCGTCAACGAAAATCTCTTCGATAATTGCTATCGTCAAACGGAAAATGGATGAGTTTTGACAAGCGTTCAAAGGCAATCGTTATCCTATCGCGAATAAGAAGTTTACTATGTCTGCTAGCCTTGCAGAATATGACGGACTTGAGGCTTAATAATTCACATGACAATCGTAATTTTCTAACTACCATAACCAACAATAAACACACGAGACCTATAATAACGTATACGTCTATTTTAGTCGTTGTTAAGTTTGATAAAATTAATAAATATAGACAAAAGAATGAGAACTTTTTAAAACATTGACGTATTGGTTACGATGATGGAAAATATAAATGATACAAGATTCTTTTATGCCGCAGTTGTATTATTCAAGACAAAAGTAAATAAATCATGATCATTGTGGCCATTTTGTCCATTTGTGTGTAAACATTAGAAGGTCGCCATGTTATTACTGGCATTAAAAATTTTATGACTGAGACCAGTTACATGATTGCAAAATCTATGGTACAGTCACGAGCATAAAGATATTACTGATTTAGTACTTACTTTGTCATATTGACGTCACTAGTGTCGTGGCACAACAGCAAAATCTTTTACTTAGGGCCTCTCAGAGACGTCATTTATTTAATGTTAATTATCGAATTTAAAAATAGTCTTTAAGTGTATTGAAATAAGTGTTTAATGTTTGTTCTAAGTAACCATTAAAGTTAATGAAAGACTGAGTGCGGCAGTTAAACCTTAAAATTACAAAGTAGCTACTAAAATGGGTAACATCTTAATGCAATTGACTGTACCTCAATAATGTCCATGAAAAGCGTATTGTCCGTGCGTATAAATGGATTATTTATTAAAGTTGGCTTTAACAAAACGACAGCATAAAGCAAATCTAAAATTAATTTTATAATCGGTCAATCAGATAGGCACTCGTGAATACATTTGAGATTGAATGTTATTTAACAGATTGTGGTTGTGGATCGACGAATTTATTCTTTTATTTTTTTGTCTAAATTACTTATATTTGAAGTTGGTAAATAAGTAATATAATTAAAAATACTACCAATTGATATCAATAACTCTAAAATAAGTATATTAGTCTTGATTGAGTTGTTCTTATTGTTAATTTCAAATAAAGACTATTAGGTTAATATTTATTTTGAATCAAGAAGACTTTAGATTTTTTTAATTTGTTTTCTAAAGCATTTCGTGCGCCAAAAAGAAATAATAAGAAATGTTTAAAGTTTATAATGAATTTTGACCCTTTTGTGGCAACATGACACGCACTGGGCGTGTAAAATTTACAAAGTCGGTAGATTTGTGGATTGGCATATAATTTGATAATGGTCATTTACTTCTGCGATTGAATACTAAAAATAATGTTGTTTTTATATTTTTGACATTTGGAGCTTCAATATCAAATCGCTTTCTAGATCCACCAAATTTGTGTCTGCGCCCTTAAACATTCACTTTCTCTATTTTGAGAAAACACTGTAATATAACTGGATCAATCTCTATTAATCCTAAGTTATTGAAAAAGTCTTAAATAATATTTTTTTATTGTTATTAGAAGCAAGCGAGATACTTTTTATAAGTAACTATATTTGTTAGAGCAAGTCTGTATTAATGTCGTTGTCCATATCGGGCCTAAACCGTGTAAGTCTTACACGTGAACGCAATACACAACTATTTAAACCAATTGACTTTATAAACGGCTTGCAGACTAAAAAATAGGCAGTGATATTTTACAACTAGAAATTCTCGTTGCCTTTCAAACGAAAATTGAAGATGTAGTGTGTAGGAAATACTTGTCACGGTGAAATTACTCGATAAATTATTAGTTCGTGACTATCCATATCTTATGTACTTACGATGTGACGAATAAAGTTATCTCGATTGACTCACCTGAAACAAAAACAAAATCTATTATTAGATGTATAAAAAACAAATGCGTAGGACATCTACGTACTACTGTGATATATTGATAATAAAAAGTCCAAGTTATTTACTGGCGAGGTTTAATTGATGTGCTGGCACAATGATTTGTACCGCACTTGTAGGTTCATTGTGCAAGTGTCTATTCATAATGTTTAGTGATGTGTATTTATTAGTGGGCCGCGAGTCGCGGCGTGTTTCTTGGATGCACTGCGGCTGCGGGCTATTCGGCGGAGGAATGTGTCGCAACTCTTGGCTACGTGAGCGCGTGGGCAGCGCCGGTCACTACACCGGAGATGTTCACCCACGCCAAACAGTGATAGCTTAAAGATAACATCGACGATCACTTAATGAAACAATATAGAGACAAGGTGAATCGGCGATTACAATGCTTAATTCAATAACTGTTACTCAACTCTCGTGGAAGGAAACATATTTATATTCATATACATATTCTAGGATTAAAGTACAAGAAGCGCATAGTAATGATCTCTCAGGCAACATAGATAATTTATCTTAGCATAATGCTTAGCTTTACGGCAAGCGCTGATCTTACCCTAGATCTGTTGGTACTGCACAATTACATAGAAAAAATGCACATACCATTGCCATATAGGAAGGTACTTCTGATTAAGCAATAAAATAAATGTTCAAATGCAAATATTTCACGTTAACCCACGTTAAAACCCATTAATTGCCATTACATGGCTTATGACATAAAACATTTATTTGTCAAGGGAAAAATGACCAAAGTGACCACTTTAAGAGCAGTGGGAGTGACCACGTTTCACCACTCGAGGTGACGAAAGAAGCGATGTTTACACGAGCGTTATGACTATAACAAGGTGTAATGACAGCGAGCGATTTAATTCGGCTGACATCCAAAAAGGTCTGGCGCATCACCGTGTAATGTTTATAAAGACGACGATTTATTGGTTCACTGGACTATTATCTCCGTACATGAAGTCTTATTATCAATTAAATTTGTCAGCTTAATTTTTTTTATAAACAATGATAATTTTATGGGAAAATCATTTTTTTGGAAAGCAGGTGTGGGATCAGATCATACCTGTTTCATTTGCTTTTTTTGTTCATTATTTAATAAACATTCAATTTTATAAATAAAACTGTAAAAATATATTTACAATAATGTAATCGATTACATTGTGTAAGGTCCATAGCAACTGGATTGTTGTTATTGGGATTAGGAGCCTAAACATATCGGGCGAAATGTGAGGAATCATCTCTGCGTCAACCTCATAGAAATACAAACGTGATGTGTGCCTCTTGATGAGGTATGTTTTGAAAAAAATATAAAAGATTTGAAAAATTTTATCAAGAAAAGTTAACAACCCTTTAACGAAATATGTTTATCAGAAATTTACAAAATACGGAATATAGATAACTAGAAAAATCCTTCAGATACAAACAGCAATCTTATCATATCAGATGTCATGTGAGCAGATAGTATAAGTATGTACGTACTACTTATTATTTTCTAAAATTCTCAGTCGCGATCCTTCAAACACCAATCAAACACCTACTAATTGAAATAACCACAAAGCGCGACACTTAAATTAGGAAAAATCATTTTCAAGGCTAACAAAATAAAATATTCGATTTTATTATTAATGATGTGTTTTAATGGTTTGTTTGGACTCTTCCAAAACACTCAGACCGCGTTATTAATAAGGCGCGTTCGTATAAGGAGCGTAGAGGCGAATAATCAGTTTGGTCAAACGAGTTGGTTGCGCAAGCGCTCATCTGGTCAATTAGCTCCTATTGCGCACTGATTTAGAGTCATGCCTCAAAATCAGCTTTCATCACAACAAAATAATTAATTTCGTAAATACATCAGCACGTTTGTGTTCCCGAAGGAATTAGGGGTCACGGCGACATTTCTAGTGATATAATTAAGTCTCTCTTTATGTAATATTATTATTATAAGGAAATATATATATTAGGTCAGGTCATATATATTCATATATATTAGTCAGGTCATATATATTCATATATATATTAGGTCATATATATTAGGGGAATTCTGCAATTTCCATATTGAATTTTTTTTAAGTTTTCTTCACAACAACAAACCAAATCAAAACATTATCAAAACAAATCAAAAGAGCTCAAAAATATTGTCTATTTTAGACGAGGTAATTATTTTTTCATCCCACCACCTCGGAAAGTGTAATTTTGCGCTTCGAAATCTGGCTGGAAAATTCTATTTTATTCGCTTGAGCGGCAAAGTAGATTTGAATTTAGAACATCACATATAATGAGTACTCAATATAATTGTAAATTCAAAACGTCATTAAACCTATTTAATGTAACCTCTATGGTGCCAAATTTATGATTAGAACTTTTTAAATTGTGAAAAAATTTAAATTTGGAACCTTCTTGGTTTCTTTGTTTTATTTGCGTGCTTCGCGCCATTCTAGTTTTTCACGTTTTATTGCTTAATATAATTTGTCATTATAAATTGTTTTCTTTTTCATTTTGTCATTTCCTCGCTGAGGTGGGATGAAAAGTTACGTATTGCACTCGAGTGGAAAGATTTTTCACCTTGTGCTCGTTTGTTTCCCTCGCTGACGCTCAGGATTCTAATTTAGAATCACTCGCTGCGCTCGTGATTCAACTTAAGAATCCTTCGCTTGCTCGGTCATCCAAATCGAGCACGCGGTTAAAAAGGAACTTTCCACTCTTGTATAATAAATAACTATTTAGGAATACTCTGAATCTTAATAGTTACAGACAAAATACTAAGAGACAAAAAAAAACACCAATTTCATAGGTGGGGACCCAATATGTACAAACATCAAACAGCCAATAACAAGCCTCCGCAGGTAACACTAATGTACTTAATATTACATTACAAGTAATGCTCTGTCATGATTCTATTCACAGAATTTAAGCTACTGCAAAATAGATCAATGCTAATAACACAACCAGGTCTTCAAACCTCGTTAAACATATTACAGACTCGAATTCTGTGATACACTGTACGCGAAAATGGAACGTGAAGTAGACACCTAGGACGGCAGTGACGCAGTGGGACATATATATACAAGTTAGACAAAAGTTCAGGACAGTCAACATTATTTTGCGCTATTTTCAAGAGAAAACGCAAGTCCGCAATCGATCTACGAACCTCAAGTGGAAGGTGAAATTTTCTGCAGCGATTTCTGTTATCCATATACGGAGTTTTAAATTTGTAACCTAAGAATCTAGTGAACTTCTTTTAGATTCTTTCTAATCTGAGAGAATTAATTGCATAGTTCGGATTCCACACTTGACTGGCATATTCATGGTGATATATAATAACAAACTAAACATATGACGCGAAACGTATGTTGTTAATTTCAGTATGTTGTTAATACTACCAGCTGCCAATGACCATTTATGTTATCTATAGTTAGTGAAAAAAGCCGGGATTAAGCCAAAGCCCTTTGAACAAGTAATTCCATGATTCTCAACTCATCTTCAGCATATGCTGGACACTGGTCCCACACTGCTGGACTGGCCCAATGCGGGTTGGTGGGTAGAAATGGTTGCAATAGCATCCGGGAACAACGGCTTAAAGTGCCTTCCGATGCACGGAGGAGATCGAGATCACAATGTTTTGGTCACCCATCCACGGCCTGAACATGGCGCAGGTAGATTTGTTTTCGATCGAAAGCTAAAGCGTACTAACCATTACGCCACCGAGCTCCTTTACTCACTATCGCCTAGGATTAATTTCAGATATGTTTTCCATTTGTATAAATAATGAATTGAAAATCCATTATGTACTTGAAAAATATATACTCGTTTCGTCCTCAAATAATCTTATTTTAATCCGTGCAAAAACAACACTAATTATAAACAAAATAAGCATCAATGGACTGCAAGCAAATTAATTGTTCCTACAAGGATACATAAAGTACCTACGAGTACCTATAACTGAAGGAGACGTGGTCTTCGTCATGATGGCCGCAGTCACGTTTACTACGGCGACAATAGTTGTCATGCTTCCATATTAGGTATCATTATTATTAACCGATATGGAAATTAAATTGGCCTGGTCACTCGGTAGCGGCACCAATTAGATATATTGATAGCAATAAAACCCATATGCGGCCAGAGATGTCACCGTGCACATTCCATTTGACACCTCTTATGGTGAAAAGTCAGCTTGACACAAATATTTGACCGCGTGAATTTTAATGGTGACAGTGTGAGACCCGATTTAAAAAGGTAATTTACTTAGAAGTAACTTTTTTATGTAGTCTCTATAAAACAAATATAAATAAGATATACTTTTAATTGTAATTAAGTAGGAATGGTTTACTGATATAATCGGTTTCATATTGTCTACTAAGGCCGCACTCAAGAGACGTCATTTAACCTAATGTTCAAGAACGAATTGAAAAATCGTCGATGTGTATTGAAATATGTGTAATTTTTTGTTTATAAGTAACCATAAAAGTTAATAAAAGACTCAGGAGTGAAAACTACAAATATTTAACAGACTCAATATTCATCCATTTAATCACCGTCCGTTTTTGTGAATTCTCTGAGTGAATTCAAATCACATATAAATAGAATATGAATGTTATTATTATATTATTGTAAATTATTGAATTTTAAATTTATTGCATGAATGGAAATTAATTGAATTGTTTGCTTATTAATAAATTTATTTATTTTTCATATAATTATTTAAGGTTATATATTTCAATTGGTAATGTTAAATTTAAATTATAGTTTAATTAAATATATTTTTTTTGGATACACTATCGTATTATGCATGCCTGTAACGAATGATAAAAGTATTCATGGCGTCTTGCAGGAAATTTAAATTGAGATTTAAAACTAGATTTAGCAATTTTTTGACATTTCGGCCATATTAAGGCCCACTTGCAGAAAATTTTAAACCTCATTTAAAACTCGATTTTGTTATTTTTTGACATTTCAGCCATATTAGAAATTTAAAAAAATATTAAATCTAGTTTTAAGTCTCGATTTAAATTTCCTGCAAGACGCCCTTAAAATGTCAAAAATTTTAAAAATCGAGATTTAAACTAGGTTTAAAATTTCCTGTAAGTGGCCCTAAATAAATAAATAAAATAAACAAAATCCCCACATTACAAAATGTTCCCTATCCACAATATTATAATGAAGCAGTTACTTTCGTACGTACCTTGATGCCTATCTCCTATTCACTATTCACGGTATATCTCAATGTATTCACACATACTAAACACAGATATCCCGGTAACTTGAGGAGCCGCCTGTCATTCACACATTGAGCATGCTGCCCACGCCACACACCACTATTGACCTACACCCGCTCGCATAAAGTGGCTACTTTTACATCGGTAAAAGCTAGTGTACAGCCTTGTAAGCAATTGATTGATTCAAATAAAGACACGTATTAGCAAAATTGATAAGCGTATGAAATGAATTATTCTAAATAACAGCATGTTAAAGGCCTTCTTCGTGATACTAGAACTAGTCAGTCACGAAGATGTTGGGTAATACGATTTTATTATGCACTTATTGAATCTCTAAGAGGCTGTCTAAATAACAAAGATTATCAGCACAAAGGATTCAAATACAACAAAATAACAGAACCAACCAATCAAACCCTTACTTATACCTAAGAGACAAGGGACACATTTTATTATTAGATACCTAACTAATACTCGTGTCACTAAGAAATAGCCTTATTAATTAAGACATCGCGGCGCAGCACTATAATTATTGTCCAAGAATAATTTTGAGTCAAGGATGAAAAAAATTACAAATAATAAAATAATGTCAATGTCGCGTTCGATATGGATGAGACTCGTGCAAATATCAAATCATTATGACGCAAGTTAGGTTATTATCTACGATTTTCATTTCGATTGCATTCCATGCGAAAATCAAAATTTGAGAAAAAATTTGTTTGCCTAATACTCGTACCGAATGCACGCGCTGTATTTGTCGTTCTGCGCCCAAGCATATCAATCGATAACCTTCGAAAAGTCGTTGAACCGATTGTTAAGTTGCAAAGCAGGAACAAGCAACAACTGCAACAACGTTTAACAGGCACTCGTGCGTGATTGTGCCGAAGAAAACGCAGAGTCATCCCCTGATGGAGACAACCTTGCGGACAATCGAGAGGGGTTACTGCACAAGGCTACAGGAAAGGCTATATTTGTTTCAATTGAACTCATTGAATTGGACAATGTTGCTTTAGTTATTTACAACAAAATGTAAGCTCCAACAGATACAATTTAAACATCAAATTATTATTTATCAATACAATCAAATCTCAAATCAATCTTGGAGGTCATTTAACTTTAACCGTTGGGGACGTAGCCGAAGCCGCGTTTAATGCATGACTGGTCAATTCAATAGTCGAAGCCTATGGATGGACGAGCGCGAGCGCCGATGTCGCAAACGCTGACGACCGTCCTTCAACTTGTAATTGTAAAGCGATGTCACGTAACGACAAGACCGATGAACCCTTTTTATTTACGTATTATATTCTCTAAACTTTCTTTCAAGCACAACATTTTTCAAGATATGACGCATCAAATATCAAAGCAAACATAGGTTTGTTTATTTGAATGAAAGTGAGAAAACGAAAGCACACAATATCGGTCAAACCTACAGCAAATCGATTCGTTGGACTGATTTCTAATACGTACTAAGTACCTACTGACAGTGAAATTGCTAAATACTGACCTCGCATCTTATGTCACGGGTTAGGAACTGTTCGAGTTACAGATAGCTGCAACTAATAAAGGTGTGTTCTTGTAGCCACAATTACTAGGCAGAACGTTTGTTCGTTAAATTGTAATAAAAATTTGTACGCGCATCACCAAATAGTAAATTAACCAGTCAGCAAATTCCAGGTGATTCTTTAAAAGGCGTGAGAAAGGAGGTAGTAACGGTATAAAATGACCTCGGGAGGCTTGCTGACCTGCAAGTAACCATCTCTGGCGAGCCGTGATCCCTTGCTGGCCCTTACAGCAATATATTACGAGTTCGTCTTTAGCAAAATAACAATGTGTGTCGATTCGCAAATTGAAACTCAACGGTTCTTGTGTACTTTATAGGCAAGTCACGAGCGACGTGGACGGTTCATACAAACAGATTTTAACGACATTTACAGAAATTACTGGGTATTTAAAGGTTATGGTTTATGGCAATATTCTTAACACTTGGACAAGAAATATGTTGACTTTAAGAATACATAAGATATAAGTCCACCAAAATCGGGATGTCTGGCAACACTGATTATGCTGGATCTGGTGAAGGCATTTCAAAACGTAGAAAAAACACATGCATAGTTCGCAACGTTACACTTACGCTGTTCCAAATCGGATTAGAGGAAACAATTATTGCAATCTCAACCAACTTTCTGACCAAAAAGTATTTAACCTATCCAGGATTTTTAAAATTATGCTTGGATTGAAATTAAGAATAATTTCAACAATGATATGACAACCGATAAACAACAACTTTACTGTGTAAGTGAATGAGTATAAATTTTATCTGAAGTAACAACAGCAATTCAATTACTGCAGCTTATAAATGACCGACATAGTGGCTCGTGCGCAGCTGTCTAGCAGACAGATTGCGAATGGAAAATCCATAATGCGACACGTTTCAAAATGTCGCATACGCAGCATGCCTGTAATAATTGCACACGACTTAGAAATTTATGCGTATAATATTGTAAAGCAAATGTTCGTTAGCATCTACACAAACTGTTATAGGTTAGACAAACAGTTGACGCCTCTTGCGTTGCTCAGTAGAAAGTCACCGATGCTCATGTCTGCTGCTAAAGGAATAATTTGTTTAGGTTTATTACCAGAAAAAAGTGTCGTTGCTGCGAAGGGCGGCGGAACATCGCCTTTAACGGGTGGCATCAATGACCACGACTCCTTACAGAACTGTTAACGCTAGCTCAGATTACGCATTAATCTGTATTTTCTTTGCCCTTCTTTCGAACAAGCATTTGAGAAACTGAACACCCGGCAGAAACTCATCTGACAAAAACTTAGAACTGTAAAGTAAATGTCCTACTTTCTCACATTTCTTTTCTCGTCGCCCAGTTAGGGGTACAATATGAACGTATTTTCTACAAACATTTAACAATATCATTCTAATATTATGTTAATTTCAGAAGGTGAATATCGTTTGCCTCACATTGTGCCCGGCGCAAGGCAACAGGCTCGCCACCTGTTACATGGGAACTTAACATAATATCTGGTGAAATGTGGATGATAACACCGCCATGCTATATTATGTGTTAGAATAAAGTGCACTAGACTATAAGAAATCATATTTTAATGTATTTTCTTGGCATATAACTTTTAAGCATTTTCAAGAAATCAAAGACGTAATTTATAAAGTAAAATATATGATGTAATATTTAATAAGATATTACAAAATTCATTTAAAATTTAATATTCCTATCAGTATTGTCAGTGGAATAGATATTAAACGTGCATCAAGCAAACATGCCTATACATTTTTTGTAATTTAATTCCAAACATCAATGCTCTGACGCGGCGCGGACGGTGGGCTCTGTGAATCCACTCATAGAGCAAAAGCTGACATTTTTTTCTAATACCAATAGGCTAGGTATAATTAGTTGGTTGTCAAGTAATCGCTGTCGATAGCGGCCGTTGAGCGGCATTAATATTGTATGAGTGGCGCAGGCGCCGGCGCGACGACTCTATGCAATACAGCTTAAAATATACGACCGAGTGGATGCTGTGTAAACATAATTAATATGCGATTAGAGATAAACATTATAATAAATATAAGCGAGATATTTGAAAAATGAAACAGCTCAATCAATGTCGTAATGGTTGCAAAAATGAATGACTAAACGAAAATTAATAATAAGATGCATAGTTATAAACATGTCATGGATTCTGGTGAAAAAACTTCCTATCGCACCTATTACTCCGATCACGATCCCACGTCATCCCCGTTGTGACAGATAAGGGTTTCTGCGAAGGTTTTTGGTTAGTCGGCTTAACCTTCTCCCCAGGAGTCCCACAATATCGTTCCATCTTAGCGGTAAGCTACCTTTGCCTTTCCCCGCTAAAAAAAAGGTTGCTATCACGTAATGGCCGTTAATATTAGCCACATCAGTCGCCTAATGGATTACTTGAAATAATGACAGCGGATATTAGCTTAGAAACATATGAAAAAGAAACATTTTTTTTTTATTACATACATAGCATACTAAATAAACCATCGATAGTTTTGGACTAAATTATTTAACAATGAGTTCTTGTGTCCCTTGAGGATTTTGCCTTTTAGAATTCCTTCTTACTGAAAGTTTGCGTAAATTAGCATGTCAATGGAAGTCAAAAATTTGATTCGTCTTAACATCCGCAAAGATTTTTCTCAATGGAGTTTGCAGGAAGCGTGTGTCAATTGTCAATAGTGACATAGTAAACAAGAGAGTGTGAATTAATCGGGAATCACCATGCATGCATGCACGCGTTCGGTTTGATGCCTCTAACGTATCATGGGTAATACTATTTATACATTACTATTACACGATATTTTTAGACTAATTCTAATTGAAAATTAAATAAAAGATAATTTTATTGATGGCTTTGTTATAAATCAAGAGTTATCAACTTGTACGAAGATAGCAAATGATTGTAAAAGTGCAGACATTAGAATCGGAGCACGCGCACGCGATCACGGTCAGTCCCCATATGTCATTAACACTTTTATGCATATCTACAATTCTACATCTCCAATATATCCATTAGCGGTTGACGAGATAGAAATCACTTTGAAATATAGGAGGATATAGAAAAGTAATAAAACACAGGTGTGTTTGATTGACAGTGTGAGTCTAATGCTTTATACTTAATGATTATAATATTTATATTAATTACTTCACTTACTTCAACCAACCAAACAAGAAATATTTGGGTCGTCTCAGAACATGGCATAACGCCGGAGCAAAAACCTGAAAACTGTCCAAAAAATGTCACGGAATGTAAACTGTAGAACAAAATAACCCACCCTCCACGCATCCAGTATCCACGTTAGGCAAATCAATCAATGCTTTGATTACTTTCAAGCCTACTTCCGAATTGACGATAAATTGCTTAACAGGAATTTAAACGTCAAACAATATCGGTGCGAGTTCGCATCAGTGGATTTATTACGAATTTGCGAGTTTGTTTGTTTGCGGAGTGTCGGGCGGGAACACCCGCGTGGTTTTCGTGGTTCCGCAGATCAAAGCGGTTTGTGTCTGGCGTGTATTTTTTGCAATTAAACTGTGTAACGGTCATGAACCCGGGTTCAGCGGGTTCGACGAACCTGACGCTTGTGTTTCGGTGAAATTATACGGTGCTTTCGTCTTGTTGGTCGTAATCAAGATCGTTATGACATCTGTAGTTACTGACTTGGAGAATTGTTCGAAAAAATACATAACCATAAATAAGTATATCACGTGAACTATAAGTGTGAAAGTCTTTTAATCTACTAGAACTAGATGCAGCCGGTCAGAGACGGTTAAACTTTAGGAATGTTGCTTCGCCAGCTATATCATCGGCATAGTTACTTCGATTTCTACCTGCATCTAGATTTTAATTTATATTAAGTACGAACCTATGTTGACTCGAATATGTCCAGCTGCTCCCAAATCAAACCGGCTTGAATCCAACAACAAATACAAAACATAAAACAGCACGAGCTCAAAAGCGGCCTTGAACAATATTAATTAAACTCTTTATTGCACCAATAAACACAAATACAGGTTATCACATAACAATAGAATATAAAGGAGGACTTATCTCAAATAGATATCTCTACTAGCCAACCCATCACAGGTGTGAGTTTTAGTATTGAAAGGGAAGAGACACCAGTGCGAAAGAGAAAAAATTAAAGATATTAAATACTAAAATTCAAATAAATTATAATAAAAAATTAGATAAAATATAATATATATTTATACAATACATAATTATGTATGTAAGTATAAAACACATAAGTAGTGCAGTAAAAAATATAAATATATAAAAGATATAATACATCCTGTATAGCACTATGTCTGTATTGAAAGGATGAGAAATGAGGAAATGTGTAGCTATATCATTTTAGGAAGAAAGCACTTGTTAATGCTTTTTGAGTTTGGTCTTAAAAGAAGAAACAGTTTGGCAATCTTGCATCTCTATATCTCAACATTCTTGTATCTCAATATTTTACAGTACATCAAATACAAATTAATTATACAGCATTAAACAGGTATATTTGCGATAACACAGTACAAAAGTCAGGAGTATCCTGCAGTTTGTGTGCGTCTTATAACTTGCCCAACCCAAAGTCACAAATCCGTTAACACCGTTCTCAGAATACGGTATGTACCGAGAATTATCTGGGAGGTCATTTACCCAAAATCTGTTATCGGTCCCATGATTGCACAAGTCTCTGCTCATTTTTCGAGGCTCACCATGCGTGAAGCGGAAAGCTGCGTGTACCGTTCGGTACACGTGTTTCGCGTAAATTACTCGCATCTGGTCCCACGGATCGTGGGTTTCCGTCCCACCCGCACTACATACATATTTATTGCAACTAGAGCTATAAAAAATGTTGAATCAGCGCTACGAGCATTCTCTTCTTCTCCGAAAAGTTGTATGAAGAATCTGACTGATAATTAGATTGTTAAAAATATTCTTCAAGAAATTATAATTATGCCAGTCATCATCGCTCATCAACATCATAAAGGTCATTTTGTAATTCACTTGAAATTCAATGCATTTCTTAATTTTTTGTTGGTTGGATTAATAACTTAACAAATGGACAACTATATTTCTACCGAATAAAAGCCTTCTTTCTACCGAAAAAAAAAACACGGCAAATCCTTCTTTAACACCTGTATTTGGAAATCGTATTAATTCTCATCATCGTCTCATTTAACAAGTTGCCACTGACATAATTATTCTTTTGCTGCATATTTGTGTGACATTAATTGTGAAAAGTTAACATCAATTTATCAGCAAAAAATAATTATTTCATATCAACCTTGCCAAGTAGCTTGTCGAGGAAAAGCCCTTGTCACAATTTTGATGATTTAAAAATTGTTGTGGAAGATAATTTAATGAAGGCATTAAGATCGGTCGGATACAATAAAGCGCAATCTGGGATGCTGTCGGCAGCGGCGCGGGCGCAAAGCCTCAAGTTCATTGGCGTGCCGCGCAAGCGATCCCGAGATAAGCCAAATTGGGATGCTCTGCGAGTCTGTCACCGAAAATCATGCTAACTCTGCATTTAGAGTGATATTGCGTACATTGACTTTAAAAACCAAATATTTTTGAAGTACAATTCTTGAAGTATTTTTAAGATAAACTTTCAAGGTGTAAGTAACATGCTGCTAACTAAATCAACATCCGTGTGGAATGTGGTACGCAAATAAGATAACGTCTACATACCTCACATATTTCTCGTATATTGATAACAAGTCATAACAATTACGGCTGTGTTACAAATAATTAGCTCAGTTAATTATTGCGTATCCTTGCATATATGCTGCAGGAAATGTACGAATAAATAATATTGGTGGCACATGTATCACTTATTGGTACAATTTACATAAACAAACGCTACTGTTCTTAATACAGTCGATATATTTTGCTATCAACAGGAAAATACTAAATAAGGTAATAGCAATATAAACAACGGTAGTAAATTCTACAAATAATCTCCTTAAGCTAATGGCGACATGGGTACTAATTGCGTTATATTTACTAACTATATTGTATGAAGACAAAAATACTAATTGGAATAAATTTATAAGCGTTTTTTACAAGCGTATTTTCTACTACTTCAAATTTCCATTTCATCCACGCCTAAATGAAGTATACCTACCATGAATGAGCTCTTTAGTTTTAATAAAAAACCGATCTCAAAATAATCGTGCCGCACCGAGCTCCCGCCGAGGACGGCGATAATTCACCAAACGAAATTACTTTGGAATCAGAGCCACATATTTGGATGTAATCATAAATAACAATGTCAAGTTATATGAGAAATCGAAACATGTTAGGACAGAATCAAACTATTTTCCCACACAATGTTTTGAATTCTGTTTCTGTAAAACCTAATACGTCTATAATGGACCTTATTGCACATTAGTTGTCTATAATTTATTCAAAGACACGTGCCCGATATGTATGAGAGCACGTGTAACGTAATGCGTGAACTACGTGGACAGACCGACAGACTCATGTTGTGGAACTAGTAGAAACACGATGAGACGCGCTTCTCTGCTCTACGACTTGAATATATTGTAAATAAATTTATTATCTCAACTTTTTTTGCTTGAAGAGCTTAGGCCATAAAATTATGTCTAGTTAAAGGAATGCACGGGTATTGCTTGGGACATCAGATAGATAGTATGCACTCTTTGCATCTCTTTGCTATTACAAGTCATAATACGCTAACACACAATTATACTATTTAGTTATAAAACCATTCATTCGCTCATATAAATCTATTAGATGACGAGATGGAATGATGATGATATTTACAAGCATTTATTTATCAATTTTTTAAAAGGCATCCCCCTGTATCTGGAGTAATTTGACTGGTCCTTATATAATAATAATAAAAGAAGATAATCATCGTTGCCTTAGTTTATTTGTGGGCAGCGTAATAATCATTTATTTACAATTTCTTCTATGGCTAGGTCAACAAATCAAGACCAATGACACATTCAAAATTTCATTAAAAAAACTTGTAATCGGGTAAAGAGTGACAAATCATTGTGGTAGACACAAAAAGAGGAGCAGGCCGCGCGTCCCCCGCTATTGTGTTAATTGTGGCCGACAGACAGATAAAAAACAAACCAGAATTTCAAATTACAAGCAACGGGAAACAATAAATAAGACAATGCGGCGCGTCTCTCCCTCGGGCTCATTGTCACAAAGGTGAGGGCTGTTCCATAAGGAAAATTTACTGGCTCAAGGACTTTATGCGCCGGCCATTGCTAGTAGGCTTATCTTTGGCGGCAAGATAGATATAACAGAACTAAATGCTTCAAGAAAAAATTCTAAATGAAAAACAAAAGAGTCACTGACATTGATGTTCAACTATTTGCGTAAATAAAAAATATTGTTGGTTTTTTAAAAACTGAGATAAGATAACCTTAATTAAACATTGACTTCAAAATTAATTCGTCTGCATTTGGCTACTAAATATCTAACACGACACGTGAAGTGCGCTTGCGTGACAAATTAAAAAGTAATTTAATCTGACATGTAAAATGCTTCGCTTCACGGCTTAAATCGCTCTCGCTAACTCCTGTTAGCTGATGTTTCAGTCATTATTACTTTCAGGCGAGAATCTCAATGTGCTGTCAGGCGAGCGACGCGACGTTTAGAACTTTAGACGACATTTGTCTTCCGGAGACGGATCCATCTCCGCCCGCCTCAAAGCAACAGTGAAAACAATGCTTTAGCACTTGCATTTTTTCCTACGTTATTTATGGACGGCACTCATGCAAGAGGATGTCAGTTGAATCAGGATTTGAAATTTGAATACACTGTATCCAACCCAGTGCATGGCTTGTGGCTATTGGCTCACCGCCATTTACATACTTAGGGGAAAACGGGGCTGGTTCTAACAAATTTTGTATTAGTGTTTATATTAGGTCCTTACCTATGAAATTGGTGTTTTGTATGGAGATTTTAAGGAATTCTGCATTTTCCATACTAAAACTTTTTCAGTTTTCTTCACAACGACAAATACAACGATAATAATATTTGGCATCTATCAATAGACAAGCTTTAGTAATATGTGTAATATCACACTTCATAAAAATTATTTATCGTTTTTACATGAATGCAAATAAAATGATGTATTCGGGAGGCACTTAAAAAGAGTTGTCTCCGTGTCCAATTTTAACATAATTAAACTTACAACAAATTATCAAAACAAATCAAAAGAGCTCAAAAATATAGTCTATTTTTAGACGAGGTAATTATTTTTAAGGAATACTCTGAATCTTAATAGTAACAGACAAAATACTAAGAGAGAAAAAAAACACCAATTCCACCCAATATTTTCATTAATAATCAACTTTTATCCACCACTTCGGAGATACAGTCGCGACGTTCGTAGTGTATGTTATCTAATTTTTAAAAAACCTGGCTCTGTACTGCTCTCATCCACAATACATTTGCTGTGTGTATTATTTTTGCTGAGTTTCCCCTCACCCGCTCGCCTCGTTTCTTTGTGTTCAAAACTTTCCTTGTTAACAAAAACGGGTCAGTGTCACAGTATACCGAGCTGTTGTTAATTCATAGAAACCTGTATTTGGGCTCCCGACACGCCCACGGCATTGTGTCTTTAATTTATTATTGTTACTTTTCCAAATGTCTAAAATACACAAACGTGTTATTGCATACCGATTGAATAAATTAAATTGGATGAATAACTACGACTTAAATAATTAACGATTATCGAGAAGTCGTCTTTGTGATTAAGTTTATCATCGAGAAAACTACAGCTGCCATTAAAATATCTTTATAATCATTAAAATAAATTTCTAAAATATTTTTTGGTGTTTTTTAATAACTAATAATTAACATCACCAATGAAATAATTCAAACATACATGACGATAAAATTCCATGATAGAATTATTTTATTACTACTAGATATGAGAGAATCTCATAAATTTTACTATATTAAATACGTCTGTTAAGCATAATTGATTTAACATTTTTATTTTAATTAAAGAGTCGTATCAATCACAAAGAAAACCTTATATCGTTGGCACAAAGCTTTTTTAGAAAACCTATACAATAATAATAGGCTTACAGACTTGTCACGCAAGCGGACATCGCAAGGACGAACGGGTAAAAAACAAAGAGATGTGCATTGTTTCGTTACGTCACTTCGCAAACATGTATGTACAGCTACATGTAGTACATGTATGTAACATGTTGACGGTGACGCAACCAGGAAGGAATTCGGCAGTCGCTGAGAGCCGGCGATTGGCTTCAGATGCCTAAATTATTATACAAACAACCTTAACTGGTTTGTAAACAAACGAGAGATCAAACTGATACGTCTAAAATGATAAGATAAAAGACAACATACCCTTTCATGACTTGAGATGTTGACAACATACCGAGCATTGCTTTATAATCTTTATATTATACGTAATTAAATGGCATCGTAATCAAGTCAAAGCCACAGATTTATCTATTGTAATTGTGGCAGTAAAATGTGTCTGCCAGATCATTAGTGGTATCGCAGCGGTTGTTTAATTCAATTAGCGTCTTTGCGTGCGTTCTCGTGTTGTAATGAATTGCTCTATTAGTCCTAATGATCGACTGTCATCTTTAAGATTACTAAATACAAGTATGTGAAATAACTACGAAAATGTTTCGTTATCATTAGAATATTTCAGAACACGTATTAAAACTAACGCATTTACTCATACAATACAGAGGTACCTAGCATTACATCAAGACACTCGTCTACCAGACGCAAGGGTTTGTCCAGACTTTCCTGGACAAATCAAAGAGGACGATAACTTACGACGGTCTCGTAATTGGCAATCCACCATTGAACATATTCTCGTACGATTACGACCTCCATGGATGCAATGATATACAATTTTCGGGGAGAACCTCAATCGGCCTCAATCATATGAAACAAATCATGCAATAAAGCACGACGTAATAAAGCATCTTAACCATGAATTCATTATTGAACATACAATGTTAAATTATATTAAATTATAAAACCGATAAATAACCGAAATTCAATTATGAAATCAGACCGATTTTAGGCCATGACAGATCTGACGGGAACGATTTATCCTCACAGTGGGGTTCCAAATTTATTGCCCAATGACCTGAGGTAGAAATGATTAAAAACGAGTTGTCGAATCTCGTGTGACTTTCTTTTGTATACAGAATTCATGCGCGGCTAAAAATACACTCGCAAAATATGGGTCAGGTAATAAATAAATCTTGAAGATAATCCAAAACCAGCTTTTAAATAATTAGCTGATCCAGTTCGATGCAGACTTCTAACTGATAATTGTTCGGACAGAGATGGATGTTGCATTCCGGGGAACGGTTCGGCGAAAATCAACCGAATCTTTATCATCGTTGAATAATTGGCGAGTGAAATTCGTAAATTAGCGCTTGGCGTGCGTCCGCGTACCTCGTTTTGGATACTCGTCTGTTCCGAGATTCGCTCCACAGAGCAGGCAGAATGTAGAGAGCAGCGTAGCTTGTCAAGGAATTACTGCTGTCATCATAAAACTCGGCTCGTTAGCCGGAATCACGTTTCAATAATCAAGACTCGGCTGTCACTATAACATCCGAATTAGATACCACTGTCACATTAGCCCAAAATAATGCCTCATTAGATCAAATTTGTTTTATGGGGGCAAATTCTATATAAGGCCAGATAGTTAGGTGACTAGGTTGACTATTGACTTGCATTGTATTGTACAGGACTAGTTCTGCACCCGATCATGATGGCTTTGCAGAAATTTACAAAATATCTTTAACGAAAGGGCCATGAGCAAAACCCGGGGTATACCATGGTCCTGCTCCCAGCTGTTCTCATTGCAATATAGGACTATACCTAATACCTACCGGAGAGTCATCGCAACACTGTGTACATCAACATCGTCATCATTATGGATTTACATCAACTTCCTGTTTCGTATAATTATATGGCTGTATATTATACAACAACGATTTCTAATTGCGCTAATTCTGATGTACCTATAATACGAGGGTGGATTGAAAAGTAATCGGCCTAACCAAGAAAATAAATATATAATAATTGAAATATATTTTTATTTTTCAACGTAATCACCATCAAGTTCAATGCACTTTTGCCACCTTCTCTTCCAAGCATTTAGCCCGTTGAAAAAAAATGATTCTTCCTTAGAGTCAAAATATGCGTCTACTGCTGCTTTGACCTCGTCGTTTGTCAAAAATCTTTGACCTCCCAAGTGCTTTTTTAGGTTAGGGAACAGAAAAAAGTCTGACGGTGCTAGATCAGGTGAATAAGGTGGATGCGGTAACAGTTCAAAGCCACAGTTGTGAATTTCTGCCATTGAT
This sequence comes from Parapoynx stratiotata, assembly GCA_910589355.1. Lineage (NCBI taxonomy): Eukaryota > Metazoa > Arthropoda > Insecta > Lepidoptera > Crambidae > Parapoynx > Parapoynx stratiotata. The sequence continues at coordinate 2,855,770 of OU342463.1, forward strand.
TGAACAGACGTGTGAACACGAGCGTTATCTTGATGAAACAGGACTTTTCTTCTGATCATTCCTGGACGTTTTTCTTTTATTTCCTCTCGTAAACGACGTAGTAAGGTGCAGTAATAATCAGAGTTTATAGTCTGACCCCTTTCAAGATAATCAACCATAATCACACCCTTCGAGTCCCAGAATACTGAAGCCATCACCTTACTTGCCGACAAAATCGACTTAGCCTTTTTGGGGGGTGGTGAACCATGTCTTTTCCACTGTTTTGATTGTTGTTTTGTTTCTGGTGTACAGTAATGAACCCATGTTTCGTCCATAGTAACAAAACGATTAAAAAAATCACATTCATCAGCTTCAAATAACTCCAAACAGTCGCGTGCAATAGTCAATCGCATCTTTTTTTGCTCAACTGAAAGCAGTCGCGGAACCCACCTCGCAGACACCTTGTGGAAACCCAACACGTTGACTATTATGTTTTGAGTACGTTCATAAGAGATGCCTATAATCTCGGCTATCTCTCTAATTTTCAATCTGCGGTCTCCCATAACTAAGTCGAGTATTTTTTTAACATTTTCGTCAGTAGTGGATGTCGAAGGCCTTCCAGAGCGGGGTTCGTCTTGCACACTCTCTCTACCACGCTTGAATTCTGCAATCCATTTTTTGACGGATGAATATGAAAGAGCACAATCCCCTAATGTACTGACCATATCATCATGGATGGCTTTTGATGACAGCCCCTTCTTATGGAGGTACTTAATGACGGCACGCTGCTCGATTTGCTCCATTTGCGAAAATGATGTCAGATTGCTTTGTTAATAAATTTATAAAATTAAAACTAATTATCTCATACGTTTCAAACTTCACACAATTAACAGGTCTGAATTGGACTAAATAATGTGGGTAGATTTGATTTTTAGAACTAAATGGATCAGTGTTAGGCCGACTACTTTTCAATCCACCCTCGTATTTTCTTAGAAATATTGTGAGTACTTAGCTAAAGTATCCTTATTAATTCTAGAGTTTCCAGATCAGGGTACAAAAACTACGTATTACGAATAAAATTAATATAGTGTATATATTTCAATCTATTAATTCATTTCATTTTATCGTGGGATTTATTGGTTATTAATTTAGTATGCCTGTCAGCATTATGTCGTCGTAACAAAACGATGTCCTAAAGATTCAGGAAGCCATTCCGTTCGAACGTAACTTTTTCTGGGCACTAAAAATACATAATTGATGTTTTATGCATTTTGTGGTGTTTACGAGCCGTTAGTTAAATCTGCGTGCCGCGGGCCGCTCCCACGGTGGAGCGGTGGACCGGCCAATCCTCTCAAGTGTTCACAGATCAATTTATCTGAACGGTATATAAATACTTTATTTTGAGATTAATGCCCTTTTTGACCTTGCCGAAATAAAATAAATCAAAAATATATTATGTTTTACATAATTACAAAATTGGTCGGATTCGGTTGCAAATATTTTACTTATTTAATGTGTTAGTAAGTACATTTGGAATATACACTGAACATCTTGTTTAGAAATACACTCATTAAAGAGTATCAACTACTAAGGAGTAAAACTAAGGAGTACAGTTCTTAACAACGAATTAGTAAAGTTCTAATGTTAAATATAAACATTTTACTACTGACTGAAATCAAATTTCCACGAATAAATATAGGAAGTTTTGGGCAAAAGCTAGTCTTAAAAATTAATCTTTCACGGCTGTGCCAGAGATACAGCATCTACAATTTAGTTATTCTGTAGAAAAACATGGAACAGGTACCTCTCGCACAATTGATTCCGACGTTTCCGACGATTCCCACAGCGGGCGCGGCGTTTACGAAAAAACGTAATTTGAGCGGAATGGCAATTAGGCGAGGCATGGGAAATGACCATCGGAGACGGAATGTGCACTGCGGAGACGGCAACCTGTCGGCAACGCAGTGTACACTGCAACGTTTTATGGTAAGACACACCCTACGGGCATATGTAAGGGCTCTTACATATGCGACGGTATTTTTTATTTAAACAACTCGTTGGCTTTTATACTCATTGAGTTTGCCTAAGCCAGACATAGTGTCTAACAAAAAAATAATCAAGTTCCATATTTAGTTTTAATTTGTTAAATTACCGAACGATATTTCAAATTAATATTTATTATAGGCAATAAAGATACGAGTTTTATAATATCATCAAAATTACTGTGGCATTTAGTACTTTTTTATCACAACATTGTAAGTAATCTGTCTTCCTTCATCGTTATTCATCGAATAAATTATAGCATAAATAAATTACGATTACTGCATCAATAAAGATTTACAACGACGGATGGATGTTGGGGAAATTGTGGAGAGTCTCCAGTTTTGAACGTAAAGTGTAATAATCACCTTTATGAGGTGTGAAAACCTCTCCCCCGGTGTTATGCAGCCGGGGCGTGACAGTAGCACAAAGGATAAGCCAGCGAATTCCGCGAGTAGAGCTGCCAACACAAAGACACTTCACACTTCTGTAGGGCTGTCTCCTGACATGGGAAACCTACGAATTGACAGGCATATTGAACGCAGTAAATTGAAGACAGTTGTTGCTAATAAATTCAATTTATTTCTATTATATTCATAGTTACCTATTCATAAAAAAATCTATCAACTTGAATCATGAATCAGGTCATGACAATTTTTTACAATCGTAAGTTTCAATTAAAAATAAAATGCACGTCTTTCCAAAGCTTCAGTTGACTAAAAAAATATGACAACCAGTCTCCCCCTTGACTGTCATCCCTAAGCATGTCTGAGTAGGTTCAGAATGGGACTTGAACTAACTTAGTCCTTCACTGCAGGCCTTTGATTGTCGATGCAAGGCAGCCCTTAACAGCTGTCACGTCATTTTCTTTGTTGCCTTACTATACCTTATATGTCATTGTTTCTTACGTACGAGTATTTCACATTGAAAAAAGAATGTATTAACTGGTATATACCAGACCTTACCTGCATCAGAGTTTGTAAGAAAGAAAAACATTTATTAATCACAATAATGAAATACTGAAAATGTCCAGAGCAGTCTAGTTTTGTGGTTCTAAAAAAAAATTAAAAAATTCATTCATAGATACTATCCCTATTACAATGTTTTGGACTGATCCTTTTGAAGTGTTTGAATAGAACATTGGTAGGTACAGTTAAAATTAATGACTAAATAAATGTTTATCTACCTACTTGTTCAATAATTCCGTAATCATCCTCCAAAACAAAAATCCGTTTAAAACCTGTTTTCAAATTAAAATTAGTTACTTTTTAACCAACTTCCGCAGTTGAAAACCATACAGGTATTTAAGATTCATCAGCCATTGCTCATGATGTAAAAACAAGCTTCATTCATGTGGGTACGACGTTTCATTTCACGGTTATTATTTAAGAATTAAATTGCCTTCATGGTGTTAAGACACACGGCATTCCACTTTATAGTTAACTTATAAAAATAACACGATATGATAAGAGACATCTTTAACAAGAAATACAAAACAAACTGATTTTATAATTATGGCGGCATACTTTACAGAATTATTTCCCAGTCAATCTTTAATGTTTCTATAGCATAAGACAAGAGTAATATAAGATCGATAGACAAAAGAACAACATAGTGGATACCAAGAGACTGCGTTAGAATAGAAGTTTAGAAAAAATATTTATGAAAGAGACTGATGCATAGAAGATAACCAAGGCAAGGAATAAAGAGAAGCTATATCTGAGACCAGAATCGAGATTTGTAAAACTATATAGTAATAACGTAAAGGAAGAACATTTATTGTCAATAAAACTAAAACTAATACAACTCAGAGAAAGATAGAGCATCTAAACAGATGAGACGTTCCCCATCTTTAATGTAAGTGAATATCGTAAAACCAGATATCTACTGCCATAGGTTCGCTGCGCGGTTACTGTTAATTTATACAACAATATAATCTCAGAGCCCGTGGGAAAGGCAAACCTATAAGACAGTATATGTAAGCACTTTGTTTTGTATATGTATGTAATATGACTAACTGAGATGAGCTGGGATGTGGCAACAACTTTGGACTTACAGATTAAACGAGCCAGTACCTAATTAAAATAAAACTTCCTAAACTTTTTTAATAGGACTGTCTAAGCCAAGTTTAGAACCATCTTTCATCATAATCAGAGTTCTTATTTACCTAATCATCATGATTTGGGATAAAGACAAAGTTTTATTATTCCGTAGCCCACCACCTAGACTATTGTGTAAATAGTGTTGGAAGCTTTCTACACCTGTAGCTGTTTTTCTTGATGATCGTTTGAATTTAAAACAAAAACTTGCGGTTTTAGTAAGTATTCTACAAAATACCATCGTGCGTCATTATATGAAATCATAGTAATAACCGAATATTGCGTTTAAAAATCATTTTCTAAAGTGTGCACTGACAATACATAGGTAAGTGACGCAACGTGCAATATTAGAAAAAGGAAGTAATTAATTGGGCAGCCATTTCATTATTTGGTCAGCAAAACAATGTTCAGCCGAAAAATCATTTTAGCAGCAAACAAATATTTTGTGTGCAATATAATTATTTGGGAAGCAAAATAATAATTTGGTCTGCAGAATAATTATTTGGCCAGTTGAATAATTTATTGGGCAGCAAAATAATTAGTTGGAACTGATAAATAATTATTTGACCAGCAACATAATATGTTACCGGAAATGTATAAAATCTAGAAAAACGATCAAAATAAGATCAAGATCAAATGTATTCCGATAGATATTAGGTTAAGGTTATTTTTTGATGACCATGAAATTGGCAGCAGAGAAATCATTTTATTTGCTGCCTTATTAGTTATTTAGCTGACAAATTAGAAATATCTGCTGCCCAGAAGTTGGTGCACAATTAGTTATTTTGCTGACCAATTAGTTATTTTAGCTGACCTAAATCCGAATATTTTTAGACCGTTTAAATAACACCCTAAGAAAAATAATGACTTACAATAGTAAAGAAATAAGGAAAATTGGCACCGTTTCCGGACTTTCCGGTCTGTCAGAAGCAAAAGAGTTACTAGAGGACAGACAACATTTAGACTATAGGAATTTTAGTTGAATGCAACACATTCCGTGGCGCTATCAACAAACTCACCAACTAGAATGAATCTATTAATGAAGATTCTTGAAGCAAATCTACACATTGTAAGCTCGCGGTGGACGTGGATAATTTTTTATACCTCAAAAATTATGAAAAACAACTATTAGGTTCTTACCTATGAAATTGGTGTTTTGTATGGAGATTTTGGGGAATTCTGCATTTTCCATACTAACATTTTATCAGTTTTCTTCACAACGACAAATCCAGAGATAATAATATTTGGCATGTATCATTAGACAAGCTTTAGTAATATGTAAAATATCACACTTCATAAAAATTATTTATCGTTTTCAAGTGAATGCAAATAAAATGATGTATTCGGGAGGCACTTAAAAAGAATTGTCTCCGTGTCCAATTTTAACACAATTAAACTTACAACAAATTATCAAAACCAAATCAAAAGAGCTCAAAAATATAGTCCATTTTTAGACGAGGTAATTATTTTTTTGGAATACTCTGAATCTTAATAGTTACAGACAAAATACTAAGAGAGAAAAAAACACCAATTTCATAGGTAAGCCCAATATTAAAAGTACTAGTGTGGGCCACAAGAGACAAGATGGGATGACGTTATTCGTAGATTGGCTGGTATGGTTTGGATGAGAACAACCGAGAATCGAGAGCGGGTATAAGGAGAGGCCTATGTCCATCAGTGGACAAACATAGACTGATGATGATCATGACTTTATTGATGGTAAGTGAACATGTCCACCAGTGAACCAATATATGATTTACAGTATAATCAAGACTCTCCTCATACATTGTATCTTATACATATTTCTGTCTTTAATTAGTTGCAATACAGAACTTCATCTATCTATCTATATTGCAGAGGCAGAGAGAATTTTAGTCACAAAAAATATATTTTACTAAGCACCATAATTGGGTCGCCAGACGTTATGCGACACTTATGAATATTCATTAATATCTTGTTTCTTCAAATATCAGAAGCAACAGGAAAATTAATTTGTTTGGGTTTTAGCGAGACAAACATGATTGAAACATACCCCTAATTTAGATTAATTAGTATGCAGTGATGTACACCGAACGTAATGCGTTCGAATACGTTGGTATTACTTATGAAAGTTAAACCATCATTACTTAGCATCATTAATTTATTGCTTTTACTTCTAAATAGATCCGGTTCAATTATGCACAGTTTTTAGATTCGTCCTTTATTCGACATACGAGATCCCTTGATAATATTGGTTGTCTAGTGTGCATGTATCATCCAATAGTTGGTTGATATTTTTTTGGATATCCCAAAAATAATAAACGATAATTTTATAATAAAACGTCATTTTCATGTTCCAACAGTATCTGTAATTTGAGCTCTGCGAAACGATAAAAACATACTGAATGATAAGGTATTCCATCAACTCCTAATCCCTCCTTTATTCCTCCAATCCCACGACCGCATTTAGTCTATCACAGTACTAAATATAAATCATTAGGCCAACCTACAGGTAATTTATTTCCAACGGCTTCAAACCATGGCATTATTCTATTCATCTTGTTTCAATTGAACCGAAGTGCGTTTGCGCATTCAGTGTCGGCATTAGCGCCGGAAGGGCCCCGTTACACGGCGCGGGCGCATCGATCATGCCGTGAACTTTGTTTATCGATGCGACTGACCCTAATGAGTTCTGTACATGACGAAACGGCGACTTATTATACAAGTACACGAGGATACAGGAATGTGGACAAATATTGACGGCATCAGATACTTAGGAGATAAGATAACATATCCTAAAAACCAAGATAGAAAAGACTCCGATTTCCATATGAAAAGGAATTTTCCTTAAGACATAGTGGACAATATGTCTGTCAAGTTAAAAGTAGGTACCTATTAATGATAAATTTTGTTAATATTACAGACCAGTAACCTTTGATTGAGAACTTTACTATTTACCATTAAGCATTAAAAAAGAACTGGACAAGGCATTGTCCGCATTTCAATATTTCTTTTTAGATTTATACCTCCAATATGAGAAGTAAAACCTCCCTTATTGCTTGTGTTACAATGGGCTGCCTATCTTAATCCTCATCGTAACCTTTAACTTGTATCGATTGTCCGAGATCCCCGGACAAAGCTGCGCCTGCGCATGCGTGGGCGCCAGCGGACAAGGGCTTGGGACACGGTGAACAGTAAATGTCAAACACATTGGACATAATAGTTATATAAATTGAGCACTACAAATAATAAGGGTCATTAAAGAAATACCTGACTTGCAAAGATTGAGAAGATAAACATGATTGGTTACGGTTTGAGAACTGACTTTATATTCACGTGCCAGCATTGAACAAATCTATAAATTTACAAATACAGCATCGCTAATAATTTACTTGCAATTTTATAGGAAAATTAGATAAAAGTAAATTACAATGTAAGTGTTATGACTCTATTGGTGGTCATCGCAATGATCTTAGAGAAGAATAATATATTTCAAACAAATATATTAATGTTTAGTAACAAATAACAAGCAAACTTTTATGAGGTTAATAATCGATGGTCTCACAATCGTATAGTATTTATACCATCTATTAATACTATTATGGTCTGTCTCACGAGTTCAATAGAAAATATTTTTAATCCGTTTGTTTGATGAAAATTATCGACGGTACACGCCAATCAAAACTAGGTCCGTGCCACGACCAGGTCACCATATTTTATAGAACTAGTTCATGCGAAATAAAATATTTGCACGACACAGATGGATATAAACGACGTTAATAAAATTTTTTAACGATTCACGATAAATGGATCGAACAGCGCTGAAGCGAATATCTACAATAACAATCCACCGCGCCATCCAATTATTGAAATTGTGTTAGCAATCCTAATTTTTGAACATTAGTTTTGACATATTATTTATTAGGCATTTTATTACTTTGTTGTTTAACAGGTAAGTCGTTTTAACAAAGCTCTATTGATAGGTTTTTTCCTGTACCTTAGATCATGTAAAAATTTTATACAATTAATCATACAAAAGAAAACAGAAATCTGATCGCTAGAGATGTGTATTACATAACTACAGCAACCGTATTTTCGATTACGATTCGTAATGATAACGAATTTCATTGCACCCATCATCGTTTCAGTTCAGTGAGTAAACCGTAAAAAAAAGTTGAGATATTCCGTAACAGTACTCTAGTAGTCCTACAAAGCACCCAAACAGAGAATTAATAGATTAGTCCAAAGAAAAGAGAAAATGTCAATATTAGCGGAGCGGAGAAAAGGTTTACGCTAATACTAAATGGTTATAAAAACAAAGTAACAAGCTATTATACCGCTTAATAATAAGAACAAAAATTGTTATAAATGATAATATTTGTATCTAAACGAAATCCGTATGCGCGCGGCTTGCGCTTCCATGTATGCACAAGTGGCCGACATTTACATAACAACAATAACACACGCTCATCTACGTCGCAAGGAAGACTCGCGTTACATCACAACACACACATTCATTTTAATGGGAATATTTATAATAATTTCCAAAGCGATTGCTGACGTTGCATAACTGTTCATTACCAAGGCAGTACATCATCGTCGATGTACTTAACTTATCGCATTTTTGGGTCGGGTTTTATAATAAATTTGCATGGTATCAGTCTACGGCTGGTCAAAAAGAGAGAACTACAGGAGGCAATTTGCATCAGATTAATCGTTGAGTTATGGTCAAATTACGGTGCCGAACATTGTGGTAATAACACAACCGGATTTGTTTACGGGGACAGTGAGGAGAAAAAGGGTAACGGAACTCGTGATCGAAATCATAAAATACACTTCGGAAAGTAGGACCACTCGATGTCTGCCGGGAATTATGGAGGACGTTGTTCGCTACCTAAATTATGGTGCTCCGTAATCAAGGACCAGTCAGAGCACATACGACATTAATATTAATGATGAACGTTTACAAAAAAACTGCCCGTCGATATATCATTCACGGGATTATTGAGTGTCAAATTAAAAAAAACACGGTTAAATTTGAAACCTTGTCTTGATTATAATTTATGTACACACACAATCTTTAGAGCGATTTGTCGTAGGAAGATCCAATTAAATGTTTTTGCTGAACCACCAACTACAGACAACGTTTGAATTTAATACCTCAGTTTAAATTTGTTCTTATGGTATTCCAAAAGTGCAATGACATTTCCGTAAAATGGGTGTAATCAAGCTCTGTTTATCAGACAATACTTGACGCGAAGCGGGACGAGGCGTCACGAGGAATGATGTAGGGCCAGCAGACGGCGGGTCGCGGACTTTCTCCCTGATTACCCACCAATTACACCTCCCAGCTGACAGCTTGTGAAATATATCCATGTCGACCAGTTATGCCGTATCACAACCAGGAAACCGTGGCTTGGCAAAAAATCTTCCATAAATAAACTGATAAAGCAGCAGGAAACACTGCTAATATCCTCTTCCAATTAAATTCTAGTTCAGATAGGATACGGAGATGATTATCATTTGACTGCTTGAAATAAGAGTATGATAATTATCTAGAAGCCGTTAATTAGAGGCAATATAGCCTATCAATTACATTATTTTGGTATTAAATTTAGTTATCCCTAGGAACAATGCAAAGATTATCTAGCATAGCTAATCAAATAGGCCTAAGATTTTTTATTTTTCTCTGTATATAACAGAAAAATTACAAACATTAGTATAATATGACCAAAATGCAGGAAGAGTAGAAATTAGAATAAAGACAGGTAACAGAACTAACAAAATTGAACGTTCAGATTCGCCTTTGACTTTCTTTAAACATACTTGACGAGTACATCAGTCCAGGTTCATTAGTAATGCATGTAAATCGATCATATCACCCATCGAGATACGCAACAATACATAGTTAAGAGCCAGGCGCTGCCCGTGTAGCATTAGTCGCTATTGTTAACGTGCGCATTAGGGCCCATTGTTTCACCAGTTCTGACAAGGAAGACCCGAGACAGGTGCCATGGGTCAAGGATGACCCCTACCTACCACTATTGTGTGAGCTACAGAAGAACAGATGCACTGCTGTGCATTTATCGAATCGATTGACAAGGTCAAGATTTCTTGAAAAATTACTATTGATATAAATAAGTTTTGTTGTGTTGATAATAATAATTGCTTTGAAGTAGAATAATTCTACTATGTTGATGCACATTTGTTTATAGAACAATGAAATAAAAAAAGTTATTCAATGACATATTCACTGTCTTATAATTACACACTATAGACAGATACAATACCATTGCATTCCTATATACAAATAAAGAATACATATTGTTGTAAAGCTGACAATTTATTGATACGATACCTTCGTCTGGATATTCAATTGACAGCTATTGTGTAGACCATGATATCATCTCTTACCTGTAACAAAAAAGGAATATCTTTATAGTCAATTACTCAAGGACACTTCCAAATTAAGGGGTCGGATCTTTTTGTTCCGACATCATTAAAAAAACCTCTTGTATCATATGTAAAAACACTTTAAATATACTCGTAGAATCAGAATTTATAGTTTCGTCGTAAGGGACCACACAAAGACGTTTTTGTGCGCTCGTAATGTGTAAACAGGTGACTTGTACTGGATCAATGGAGGTTTCTTGTGAACAGGAACAGTCCGTGTGGTCCGACTACAGAGCGGTCGCGATGTTTGGTGTAAAACCAACAAATTGTGAACGCGACAGCACGCATGCGCGCCGTAAAGGAGTCGCGGGCCGCCCGCCATATGGCGGAAGTGGTTCGCATTCTAAACTGTGTTGTTCTTGCAACGGATACGAAAGACTCCTTTTTAAATTGGAATCCACTAATGAACCTGCGTCCGCGCACAATAATAACACTGATGAACATCAAATCTATTCTTGGAATCAACATAGACACTGCTAACAAGCAGATTTTAATGTCATTATTGTGCACGACTTGCTATGTAATTGTCAGTTTCACAAAACAGAAGTTTATTCCTTCCAAGCAAACTAGTTTATTTTTGGTTGATCCGTTAAAGGAAGTTCAAGGTTGGCTATTCGCTATACTTCTCAGAGGCAATGTCAAAACAGATTTGCAGCAATTACAGTCTTTTCCGCGTTCCAGAGCCGAATCGAATCGTGGCAGCACAAGCAATCAACGACCTATTAAACGCCCATGCATGGCTCGAATTAGAAAACCACATACAATGGCAAATTATTACACAATGTTGAACACACGGAAGGCGTAATCGACGGCGCCGCGGCGCAATCATTTGGTTCATCTCAACTGTCGAAATTGGTGATATACTCTTACAACAGAATCTTACATTTCCTTTACACACAGAGGTTTGAACTTAACTATCACTTAAAATATTGAGTTATCAAGATGTTTTGACGGGGAACTAGCAGATTTCGTTACAAAGTAGTGGCGGAAAAGAACAAGGCCAAATTTTATTGCGAATTATGAAAACAATTTTTTACACGGTTTACGACATTGACAGAAGATTTATGAGAATCGCTTCAAGTGGTTTGTGTTTTTGATTTTTATAAACATTTACATGGCCAATACTCCATATACTGAATGACATGAAAAAAAATTTATTTTCTATATTCCACATATCCAAAGAATAAACGATAATAATGACTTTCTAAGTTCAAGTAAACAGCGGATACAAATTTAGCGAGTGCTCTGAACTTCTGCGGATATGGATTTCCGGCACAACGCCTCTGCACAAGGAGTATTACACCATGGAAAATATTGGGTCCTCACCTATGAAATAGGTGTTTTTTTTCTCTCATAGTATTTTGTCTGTAACTATTAAGATTCAGAGTATTCCTAAAAAATAATTACCTCGTCTAAAAATAGACTATATTTTTGAGCTCTTTTGATTTGTTTTGATAATTTGTTGTAAGTTTAATTGTGTTTAAATTGAACACGGACACAACTCTTTTTAAGTGCCTCCCGAATACATCATTTCATTTGCATTCACTTAAAAACGATAAATAATTTTTATGAAGTGTGATATTACACATATTACTAAAGCTTGTCTAATGATAGATGCCAAATATTATTATCTTTGGATTTGTCGTTGTGAAGAAAACTGAAAAAAAAATTGTATGGAAAATGCAGAATTCCTAATATGTGAAATCATACAAAGATAAAAAAATAATTATGTATCTTCGAGCAATTCACTTTTCACTCAATCATCGATATCAATAGATGGTGTCGTGGCCATCAGCGAATATATTTTATCGAACAATGAAGATATGGCCAAGTTCATTATATTGCCTTGAATAGGAATAGGTAATGACGTTATTCTTTTTTAATAACAATGTAGGTAATCAGTTCATGGCAATGGCGATTGACAATATTGTTTGGTCACGCGCAAGTGTTAGGTACTATGGCGCCTACAGACCTCAAATGTCAATTTGTCTCGGTATCGTTGCGGCTGAATGTATTGAAATTATTATACATATTATTAGAAGCAATGCATTAGAGTAGAGATTAACAAAATAAATGACTATCGATTCATTATCTCACCTTTCTCATGCAAGTTCAGCAACAAAAGCGATCAGCGTATCTACTAGATTTGTATCGCAAATCAAAAGGGTGCGGCGACCGAAGGCCGCGTGGCTGGTCACGATTGGAGAGACATAGCACACGAACCACTCCGGCCCAATATCCAGGTCCCAAGGTTCCTCGTGACTAGATAATATACAGCCCAAAGGTCAGAGGTCGATTTGAAATTCGAACGCGCCTGACAGTTTGATGTATGTCATAAACCAGCCACAGATAATGTACACAACATTCGAAACTCAGTCCGCTCTAAATTGTCTTTGACGGGATCATTACCATAATTATGTTGGCATACAAATTTACGATTGCTATTTCGATTATTTCTTGAGTTACAACCGCGGATAGAGAGAAGGAGAATTTATTGATCCGATACAGTTCTGTATTTACTTAGGTATTTCGATTTTTACAATTCAAATAGTCCATTTAAATATTGTAACCAAATTACACAAAAAACTTTAAGATTATTTCCTAAACATTTTTTGTTCACATTATTCCAATACAAATGAATACCTCAGCTGCGCGGTCAAGCATCTTCGTCAAAAAAGATAAAAAGCGTCGAGGTGGCGGATCCAATTGATTCACAGCGAATTGACTTCTTGATGCATTGTTTCGATTAAGTATCGATTACATCACGATCATGCGATTTGTGTACTCAAACCGTTTTACGCAAGCACACAAGCACTTTACGAGAACTTACCATTACGCTATAAAATCTTAGAATTATTGGTAAAGTAAAACATATCAAGAATAAACATCAATCATTAGTTTTACGGAGTTAGTAAATTGATTATACGCAAAGGTTTACGAAATAACAATCGATTTACTTCAGCATTGAGCAATGTTGTGTTGTAAGACCATTTTAATTGCCGTATCGTTTATTTTGAACATAGAACAAATTGTACATGGACGGGACTTTGAGGCTCATTAGCAAGAGGCGGAAGTGAGGGAACGTCAGCGGGCAAAATAAGTTCGTTGAGGAGACGCACCGTGAATGCCTAATGAGGACCGATGTGGAAGCTCTTATTATTTTTAATGCATCTCTTTAGTAAGGAAAATAATCATTTTGATGGATATAAAAACATTCGGCCTCATTTGTTTTATTTTTAAACTTACGCAGTTTGTATTTCGAATGCTGTGCTGCGCGCATTGCTATTTTCTGTGCGTTTCGTTTTAATCCTTGCAAGATGTGGTAAGAATATGAATTCAGAATTTTCACAAAACCTCGGGTCATAAAGAGTTTACGACTAACAAAAGTCATTGAATAAATGGCTTTTGTTGTTGAACTTACCTAAGTGGGACCACTTACGAAAGCTTTCATTGGCGTTAAATATAATTTTTCCACAGTTCGCAAGCCAGCACATTCCAAAGAAAGTAGTACCGTCGGTATTAGCCGCCTGTTTGCCTTCGCTAACTAGTATCTGATCGTTTTTTCCTGGCATGTGCGTATTTTGCCGTAGATAACATAATCTGGACACTAGCAAATTAAATTTACTGGTGGCAAGCGCTGATGGCTATCCGCTGCCGCTGCGATGGCAAGACCGAAATAATAGGGCTACTAACTATGGTAGTGTGATACAAGGTGGCTATAAACTTATTGATATTACTCATACTTAAATATTTTAGTACCAACGCCGCTTAAGGTGATTTTCTGTAGAAAACAAAGGCTGAAATGTAATAAATGTTTCAATTCTGTTATAGCTTTTATCGTTCGCAATTTGAACGTTCGCATTAATGAGTCAATATTTGTCACAAACAATTAGTTGTAGTTTATGTAGTCTGTTATCAAAAGTTTATTGAAACAAGAAGGTAAATAAACAGGTAAAAATTATTGTTGTACAACATCATGTTTATGAACGGGGCAATATTTTATTTAAATGCTCAATAGGCAGTAAGATATTGTGTCACAAATCAACAAAAAAAACGACATCGCTATAACTCATTCATAAATTACTTGGAAATGTCAAGTCGTGATTGATCCTAGTATCTCACTAGTGCACCAGTAGAATGATCTCATGTCGATGTCGAACGAACAGTCGAACGAAACGCCTACATATGGTAATCTCTAGAAATTAAATTATGGGCAAGTAGTAAAAATATCGGTGACACTGATGCAAGTGAATTATTTTCTTGGTAATATAATTAGCGAGAAAGCTCGGCACTCAATCCGTCAATTTCCGTCATGATACTATCTGGTATATGTGCATACTTTGCATCTTACAAGTCATGGGAAAATTTATATGCTGCCATTAAAATGGTCATCCTCTTGTTAGCGTGCCAATAAAGTTTTTATGACAAGAATTACTTTCAAAATGAGATGCGATTGCTTTTTTTGAAAGCAATTGGGTTCTAGAATAGCAAGAAAAAGGGGGTTTTAAGCACGTCCTGATGATGTCAGTCTAAATGAGGCCATTATTTTCATTTGCCATTTATTCGAAGCTGTACTTATTCAATCAGTGATAAAAGAGTTTTTTCACTCGGTAGAGAAAATTCAATCTCACTCAAGTAATTCAATACCAATCGAAACATTTTAGCTCTCTCGAACATTCCTGTACGCTTTCGTATATTCCCAAAAATTGTGACACATTTATAGTCAATTATCAAATTGCCGTAAATAGAACGTGATTAAAGCAGTTTTCACCCGTCAGAGTGTTCATACGGTTTAAACGGAGGCAGGAGTGCGGACGCACAATGTGGAGCGTGTGAACTGCGGCGTGCGCCTCCGCTTATGGAGCCCCTGATGAGCGCGCATTCGAGTCATCACTAATTACTGCCCACCATTCAGCCCGGCCCGGCGCATCACCGGAGAATAGGAACAGGCCGTAATGACCACGCTTGTCGTTTCAAAACTCGCTCCATATACGTTACCCGTCCATAATTATGTATAAAGTTCAAGAGTACACAACAAAAAATTGCTGCAATATAATTAAAATTACATTATAATCAGTAAGCCGGCGTCAGTTATCTATAATTTGTAATATTCTCATTTCGCTACTTGTGGCCGCCAGTTTCGTGCCGAAATACAAAACCGCATTAAATAATAGTGACAACACGTCGTTGGCCAACGACATCGATAAACATCAGTGAAGAAATCACGCGGTTAGGATTGTTTTTGTGGACAGTTCGGGTCCATTAAGACAGAATGTTTAAATTGCCATGACACGATCGCGTTTCGCGTCAGAAGGAAGCGGCGCGAGATGTCATTAGCGACCATTAAGAAGCTTTAAGCCATTACCGCGGCGGTCACGGTGCAAGGTCGCCGGGCCGCGTGCGCACACGCACCTCATTTCTTTCCATTCTTAAAGCAGGCTGCAAAGCATTGAAGCTTCTAATGACTAGCTAGCGCGAGTGCCGTTGCTCGAGAACCGACGAAAAATACAACTTATTATAAAACATAAACAGTGAAGCGCATGTAACATAATTATAATTATATTTACTATACAACGGGTAACAGCGAGCGTTTCAAATAAAGTTGATTCTTCAACCACATTGCTAACATTGGTAGGTCAACTTTACCAACAAATAATTATATGAGAGGTTAAAATTTTTAATTACAATTGTAACATCGAAATCTTACTTTGTGCTAAAAAACAACCTTTCAAATATTCTATTACATTTTTTCGCAACTACACACCAGTTTATAAGCAATTCAGTATTTAAGTGCTCCTCATCGAACTGCCTTTTAAGTCCAAACGTTAATTATCAACATTTTATTATTAGATCAAAAGCATCGTACCAGCCAGCACTCCTGGGAAAATATTTTAAATTCTCACTTCAAGGGGCGTGATATTTACCGAGTCCTTACATGGCAACACAATTAAACAAACTTTACACATACCGCCTCATAAATCGTACCATTATTGCATTGCAATATGTCTGTCACGTATGTAAAATATGTGAGCAATAAATAATAAAACTCCATTTGACACTTAAAACCATTTCTGCAAATTTAACGACTTGTACGTGAAAAAATAAAAAATACATTAAAGTGTTTACGGGTTCAGATTACGTATGTAATGGCTTTATGTATTGCCAAGATTAAAATTACAAAATATACAATCACTCGAGATAGACAAGCTTTATGGATGAGACAATAATGGATTAAAAAAAATCTTATAAAACGACATGTGAACCCTTCACATTAACCAAGTAAAAAAAGCAATCATAATAGGCGTTTTAGTGTTGATCAGTAAAGTAAAGAACTCAGATCCATCATCATTAGCGAAGTAGGAAACGACAAGCAAATTATCGCGTATAGCAGGCAAGGATGCATCAGGTAATTGAAGAATCCGCGACGAACCCGCCCAGAACGAAAACAGGGTCAATTACACACACGTTTAAATGTCATTAACGATCAAGTACCGCCCGAGCTATTCTCATTAAGGATCTGAATGTCCCACCTCCTATTTAACTATTGAAAAACACAGTAATTTTATACTTTTAAAATTATATTCTCAGAGAAGCTCAGAGGCGGACTGGAGCAGTATAAAAACAAAAAAAATGTCTTTTCTAGTTCCTTCGTGATTCGGAAAACCTATAGCCGTAAGTCTCAGTTGGTATTGTAATAATTAGCCTACCAATCGGCAAAGGGCTTGGGTGGAAGTGTATAGCCTATAGCTTATAGCTTATATTACTTAGGTCTTTCTATCTTATAGGAAGTTACGAGTCCTGCAGTCGGATGTTTGCACTGGTAATAATAATACTTTCTATTTATTCTTATTTTACCAATAAGCCGTTATTTATTTACCGTGGCCAGACATTTACAACACTAGAGACATTACTCGCTGCCTATCCTTTCAAGACCTATTTATAATACGCTCTTATTCTGTATGAATCAATAGATTTACTACGACTTACGGTCTTTTGGAACATCATTATCTAAACACATTATAAGATGATGATTACGATGGCTAAACAATTTACAATGTAAAGTTTTAGTTGTAAACTAAATTAGTGTACAATAAACAATATTTTCATTTCATTTCATTACAATGACAGACATCACTATAAGAACACGAACAATCAATAACAACAAATTAAACCTTAACATAACATATCATCACGCCTCTTTTCCCCGAAGGGGTAGGCAGAGGTGTTCAACACCCACATTTCGGCAGATATGTTAGGTCTTCTGTAACAGGTGGCGAGCCTGTTGCCGTGCACAGGGCATAATGTAAGGAAAGCGATATTCACAATGAACTGTACATGAGTTTTAATCAAACTCAGTGGTACAGGCGGTGGGATCGAACCCGCGTTTCCCGCGGCCTCTCGAACAAGTGTGCCCCGTCCGTCCCACGGCTACCGTTGCCTTTTAAATCTTCATGATACAAAATTGTGTAAACATAACTTGCCTCCTTTTTTTTTCATTTTTTATAGTTTACAAAATAATACATAAAGTTGAAAATACATTGATATAAACCACAGAGGTTTCGCGACAATGTAGAAATCAGATCA
Source organism: Parapoynx stratiotata (assembly GCA_910589355.1). Taxonomy (NCBI): domain Eukaryota; kingdom Metazoa; phylum Arthropoda; class Insecta; order Lepidoptera; family Crambidae; genus Parapoynx; species Parapoynx stratiotata. Next base: position 2,873,904 of record OU342463.1, read on the forward strand.
GATCATCACGAAAGTACACAATTTTACAGTTTTGGTAACAGGTTAGCCAAAGAGGTATTGATTTTGAGAACCAGGCAATGTTTCTTCCTATGTGTATTTAAACATTACACGGATCAACTAATTTTTGAATAAAAAAAATCTTAATTAGTTTGATATAAAAAGACAGTATCTAATACCGAACGATAACGAAAATAATTAAAACGTTTACCAGATCTTCAGGGTTGATATTTTCCATATAGGTTAGTTATGTTTTTTAAGGAATACGGTTTTCCATTGCGCTTTAATTAAATTCATTAGTGTGAATTCACGAGTAAATAGTTTGTAAAAGGCAGAACTTTTTATAGCACTTAAAGTGCACGTGCGTGGGACAGAAAAGTATAAATCTTCATTTAATTGAAACCTGAATATGTTGAACAAGACAGTTAAATTAACACCCGACCTTTAAGGACATGATCGGTTTAATTAAAAGCTTTACTACCTTAGCTGTCATGTTCGCTATAATAAAAATAATTACAATAGGAAGATTAATGGAAATATTATTGTCGGACATTTAACAGTACCGGATTTCTCGCACTGTATGAACAAAAAGAGAACTGATCACATTAACATCTAGACTTCAACAGCTGTACGCCTCGGATCAAAAAAAATTCTACAAATTCATACCAGAGCATATCTGCAGATTGTAACTATCTTCATCAGTAGAGACCAGAGTAAAAACCAAAGGTATATCGTCCTCAGCCTATATACGTCCCATTGATGGGCACAGGCCTTCCTCATGGAGAAACACATGAGGTTCGTAACACCACTACGCTGTCCCAATGCGGGTCGGTGGATAGAAACGGTTGCACTAGCGGGGCCAACTCGAGAGCCCAAGATCACAAAGTTTTGGTCACCCATCCACGGCCTGACCATGGCCTGACCAGGTAGCTTTGTCTTCAATCGAAAGCCAAAGCGTACTAACCACTACGCCACCGAGCTCCTCCAGAGGTGTATAGACTTGGTTTACTGTATTATTGACATTTGACTTTTTCGCATAATTACCAGTTGTCTATTATGGACTTAGGTGATGTGCCTCATTCTGACAATTTCTATAATACATACACCCAAAATCGACTATTCGTAGCCTAATAATAATAATAATAATCATTTATTTCGGACCCTAAATAATCCATATATATGTTAGTAAGAATATGTTAGTAAAAATTACAATTTTCTATTTTCTAAATGTTAGTTAAATGGGTAATGATACAGCAGGGTAATACGTTTTTATTATATCAGTTAGGTAGTTCCACAAATAAGGATTGAAAGCAATCAATAGTAATCGTTATCGTTCATTCTAAGTAAGGCGCAGACCACACATTGCATTACACCTGAGATGACATTTCGCTGTTACGGTCGCTCGTGACTGCGAAATGACAAGTCGTGGCATTCTCAATGTATTTTTCACCTTTGCGAAAGGAGTCGTGATCGGTACCAATTGTCTATTTCCAGGCGGCGCGGCGATCTAATCGAAATAGGTCGCCCATACGTTCATGCCACGGTGCACGCCGTGCGCTGCGCTTGCGCAATGGATGCAGAACATGGATAATGCAACATTACTTTATGGCACATTCAATTAGAAATTGCCTTTTTGGAAGCATTGCAACCCAAGACATGACCCATATTGTAAATAGGACTAGTATAACTTTATCTAACGAATCTGAGCTTGTAGTCATTTTTCTAATAGCAAAAAACAGTTTGCTCAGCATCTACCTGGTCGATGTGTTCATTGACATCGGCTGCTGCCGCAGGACGCTTATTTTTAACTCAGCCGTCCGCTATCATGGCACTTTTTGCTGTCCAACCAGACAGGGCGGCATACCACTGCCGTAATTTTATAGTTCCGTAGAAACGGTTAAGGGAAGCGACGGTCGTACTAAAGCGGTGTTAATTATTACTTAAACACGCCCGATGGCGCCATTACAAAATATTTGCGACATGGACCAGTATCGTGTAGAAAATATATCAAGGCGGGTGGGTGAGTTATGCGATGGTCGGCGGTGTGCTCGTGCAGCTCACGTTCGAGAAACGGTGGAGTTAATTCATCGTGGTAAATGAGGCAATTTACCACGTTTCCATGTTGGCGGAGACACAACAAAGAGGCAGCAGACGGGCGCGCTAGTTGCACAATACCCGCAACAACAATAACACGCGGCGGCGCCGACGGCGACGCAGGCCCGCACTCGATTTATTGCTCGCGCGCACCAGCCATTGTGCACCCCGCGCTGCTCATGACCGCTTCATTTGCGAACACCAACAGTTTAGCGGGTATAATGACATCTTTACTTATGCTATCGTGGAAGACATCGATAATAAAAGCTGATCCACAAACTAATGTTAGCGGGTTTCGCTTTCAAGTCGGGAAAAAAAGCCGCTGATAATGTGAGCGCGTGAGCGAAGGGCCGTGTCACGTTTCATAAATGCTGGCAATGCGCCATGGTTCAATCGGTTCTAGTTATTCCCACATGGTCTTATATGGGATAAAAATGTATGTGATGTATGTCCGTGTACGGCAGGCGGACTGTTGTTACAAGAGTCGGCGACATGAGTCAGTCGACCAGCAACTATTCTTTACTGCGCTCACTTCGACCTAAATGACTGTAGTCTATAGAAGAATAAGAAACTAAAAGGTGGTTCTACAATGAAGTCTTTAAAGTAAATATCTGCAACAAAATTACGTTTAAGACTCGAATAAATACGCCGTGATTAAAATGTGCGGGCGTATCAAACAAGTAATGAGCAACTAATTACGTTTAAACGAGCCATTGAGACATTCCCGGGAAGGCAAAAAGCTCTATTAATACGCAACGTTGAATGAGATACGAAAAAGGTTGCATTCGTGGGCCGCCGCGGCCGCGATTGCTGCTCCGCGCTCTGTGACATCTTTATTCTATCTTCGTTTATGCAACATGTAACTGCTGGTGTCATTTCGTGACTCAATCTGAGTGTACACAAAACGATTTATAATATGTACCTACGTATATAGACTATTTATATGTTTTCCAGAGAACACGTGTAACAGTCCATTATTGCGTGGAAAAACTTCCCGTACTCATGGTTGAGTGACAAATGTGCTTAACAAGGGTTGTCTCCTGATAGTTGCCAGACGTTATGATAACAAAATACAACATTACTTATTATCAAGCCCGTGCCCAAGGGGGCAGATGCGTATCCACATTTCATCTATGTTTTAGTCCCGTGCAAAAGAGGGTGAGATTGATTTCCTGCTACAAGCATATTGTAAGTCTCTCATCTCAACGGTGAAATAAGCAGCTATCTCGAACAAGAGCACTGTTTATGCCATCTTGTGTGTAATTTTTATTTATTACTAGCTCTTGCCCGCGACTTCATCCGCGGTTTTTAACTATCCCACGGGAACCCTTTAATTTCCGGAATAAAAAGTATTTAAGATGTCGACCACGGATATAAGGTATCACCGTGTAAAATTTCATTGAAATCGGTCTAGCCATTTCGGAGATTAGCCCGTGCAACCAAACAAACAGGCAGACAAAAAATAAATAAAAAAAATTTTTTTGGTATTTTAACCTTTTTTGCACTCCCTGAACTGGTTTTAAGCATTTATTTTCTATGTACAGACATTCGACCTCTACAGTTTTATTAGGTAAATGTATAGCTAGATATAAAGATTAATAAAGAAATGGATTGCAAAAAAATTAAAAACAAAGTAACGTGAAATGCGATAAAATTTTTACTTGAATACATATTTACTGCTTCGTGATTAACACTGTGTTTAACTACCGATAATTCTTCTTTCTTATATAATCAAATATGGCGCATGACTCATGGGTTACGTTAAGCTTCAACAATTCCATGTATTTATCGCTAAATAAATAGCAGTAATGGCGTCGGATAATTTATCGTGTGTGTAAGTCGGTGCGGTGACCCGGGTGCGCGGGCGCACCGGGCGAGCTGCGACGTCAGCACGGTAGGCGTGCGTTGCGATAAGCCTGTCAATATCGATTTACACTGACACCCCGACGTGTTGACAGCTCTCTGATCCACAGACCGATTACTGTACTGTGTACATATAAATTAAACTGCTTTTATGATATATGAAATTTTTTGGATCGACGGAAATCCAGAATATTTTTTTAGCAAATGTCGTATTATGAACGGTACAAAATTGTTTAAACTGTAAATAAATTTTTTATTTAGTAACTAGCTTTTTCCCGTGGCTTTGTATCTGGACGACTGGAATTCAGAATCAGAATCAAATATAAAAAAATTACCCACATTTGTTACACCCTTTTAGTTTTTCTTAAAACATCTACAATATTGCATTTTCCTGTTATACTTTACAAACATGGAACTACAGATTTCAAAATTCACATTAGCAACCCTAGTACTCCCCGTAAGTGCACAAGACACTCACCTAAAAAGCAGTCTGATGAACATTGCGATTTGAGTGCGTGCGCCATGCACAAAGCCATCCTCAAACACCCAACCGCAAATGCAACCACCCCGACCGCATATGAAACCACCCCAACAATTCACGACCCCATTCAGACTGTCTGACGAGTTTTTATCAGAGGAACTAACATTGCGCATACATTATGCATAGGCAGTAGTTATTTCAAATGTATAAAACACAGGCCTGTGGTCGAACTCTGGAGAACCGCCAAACCAAAAACTTTTATTATTTTCTACTGAGCCGTCACTGGGCCAGCTTTGGAATATGATACTATTTTATTGGTGTTTTGAAGGTGGATGTATCAAAGTAAGTATGTAGTGTACCTACTGTTATACATATAACAAAGAAGTAACATAAACTCTATACCAAAAGCAATTCCGTGACTATTTACCGCAGTGATTGTAAATGGCAATATAAATAAAATTCCTAGTCTGAATGAGAACGAAACCGATAAATTAATCAGCTTTAAAGACCTCCGGATAGTCAAGTGTTGTGTTGTTGAAGAGAAAAAAGCGAGAACTTTTATCAGAACACTATTATCAAGAATCTGAGGTTAGGCCGTTAACGAAGAGGCGAGACGAGGCGGGCCGGCGGGCGCCACCACAACAATAAAACGAGACGTGCGACAACTCATTCGCACTTAAAAGTAGTTAATCGACACAAAAAGCAAAACAGATCTTTTTCATTAATGCCTTCCTCGATAGTGAGTCGCGACTGCTCATTTGCCTTCATTATTTAAGTCTCCCAATCCGTGAGAGGCCATTGTTGTAGTACCCGCGTGTCCCCTTAATCCTCATGTGCCGCCATGTGTCCTCATGTGCTTCCGTTTCAAATATATTTATATTCGCAGACTGATGGGAATTAAATTGTTTATAGGCTGTAATATTAGGTCCTTACCTATGAAATTGGTGTTTTGTATGGAGATTTTGGGGATGTCTGCATTTTACATACTAACATTTTATCAGTTTTCTTCACAACGACAAATCCAGAGATAATAATATTTGGCATCTATCATTAGACAAGCTTTAGCAATATGTGTGTGAACACGCTTGATAAAAATTATGCATCGTTTTTATGTTAATGCAAATCAAATGATGTATTCGGGAGGCAGTTAAAAATAATTGTCTTTGTGTCTAATTTTAACACAATTTAACTTACAAAAAATTATCAAATTAAATAATACGAGCTCAAATATATGGTCTATTTTGAGAAGAGGCAATTATTTTATAAGAATGTTCTGAAACCTAATAGTTACGGACAAATTGCTAAGACAGAATAAAAACACCAATTTCATAGGTAAGGACCCAATATTTTATATGAATAGGCGTGCTTACTTTATTGCGTATTAAAAAAAAATAAAGCTTTACACTATATGGTTACCATACATTATTGAAAAAACAATTCTCCTTTAAACAATCTACAATAACTGATTTTTATCCCAGCGATAAATTACAATCGTGAGTAGCAGATTATCTTTCAATAGAGGCATTACATACTTAGCGAGTGCCTAAAAGGCTCATCACATTGTGTCACTACCGAAGATCTAAATCTTGGTTGCCAATGGTGGGTGGAACTCATTTCATTGTACAGAACTGTAGCAATACTTTAATTTATGTATAAGGTGAGGTCTATTATTTACAAATAGGTTAAACGTTGCGTATGTGTAACAGCTTTAATCCTAATGAGCTGGCGGAATAGAAATATGGAATAATAATTTTCTAAGAGGAGATAAATTGATGACGCCATTCAACGATACTTATTGATAACTTAATCATATTACAACAGAAACCCACAGCGTTGGCGCCACGGCTAATGAAATCTTTACGCAATGCGATTTTAACATAAAAACGCATGGAATGGTCAGTTTGAATTTTATTGTGGGACGGTATTGGTGTCGCTGGGGACCAGCGGCGGTACAGTTAGGAATCCAAACATCGCGCATCTCCACAGCTGGTAACGTGCTCGCTCTCGCCTACGCCGTGATCTTCTAAGTTTTTGTAAAAGTTATGGCCTCGTTCGAGCCAGAACGAACCACAATCTGCAATTTAATGCGAATCAGTCGATAATAGGTGGTCACCTATTAAATATATATAACGTCTACATTGTTTATTTCTCTTCCGACACTAACGATATTCACGTCCTCCTACACAAAATTAAATGGCGATCATTTTGCATTAGAATTAACAACTTGAGCAGTGATTAAATATGCGTCATACATAATATTCGAAAAGGATAAGTTACCATTTAAAGTAAATAAGGAAGACAGGTTCTAAACAGATTTGTTTAGTTTTAATGCAAACCGCTTTTCAGTTCAATTAATTTTATTAGGTACTTTTTAATGATAGCGAGATTATGACATACACTTTTAGATTCATCAATCAAAAAAAGTGTACAGATTTATTACGTCTGTAGACTTAACAATTCATAAAAAATCTGTGTGGGAAGTGGGAACTGATGCTATTCCTATGTCAATTGCACGATGTCAATTTAATAACCATTCTGTTGCTATATTTAATCATTGGCTGTCGCTTATAATTAAAAACCCAAGAAGTATATATGTCAACAGATCTAATTAGTGCAATACAGTAGTTGTGAATGATTTATGGTTCCTAGTTGCTAGCATGCATAGAAATTTATAATATTCATGATTATCGCAATCAAATGAGTTTTATACCAGTTATGTGGGCGAAACTATTTTACATTCAGCGACACTCATAAAAGATATTTCTGTAACGTCCCATTGAGGTAAAACGAAGACCGTTAGCATAATAAAAGAATTTAAATAATTCACGTAAGTATTTCGATAACCGTTATTCCAGACAATAGCTTGACACGTATTGACCTCGGAAGATCCATGACCGCATTTAGAGCATCCTGAACAAACAGAAAGGAAATAAGCAAATGCTTTTTGTTTGTCATTCGAAATCAGAGAGCATTAAAACTGCACTACCCTCGCAAACAAAACCGTCATTTTGCAGTTCGCATTAACGCGCAATGTTTGGGTAAGCTGACAGGCCACACGTTGGGCGCCAGTAGGGCGCTGCATTACGCGCTCCCCTCGACAATGTGTCGAATGCATCGTGGTATGAAATATCATTAATGGAATTAATCTACGCACGTGATTAATCAAGATTGCAATATTTGAATGAGCTCACCCCAAAGTTCAATGCTCTGCATCTTTTATCTAAGATACGAATACTTGTTGGTATAAATCCGTTGAATGTATTTTAATTTATCACTTGAATGCATTTTTCTGACGTGGTGGGGTCGTGGGGTTCCAAGTGGATATTATCGGTCCCCTCTACCTATTTTAGTTTAGTTACATGTACGGCACGTGCAGGACTTTGCTGAATAGTAATTTAAGCTTACTGTATTCTAACTAATTGCATATAAATCATTGTACTTGCTCAAAATAACCGTACACCCTAATTCTGCAGAATGGACTCTGTGGATAAATGGTAGTCATAAAATTAATTATTTCGCATAAATTAAAAATAACCATAGCAAAACGCATAATAAATATTGGGTCCTTACCTATAAAATTGGTGTTTTTATTCTCTCTTAGTATTTTGTCTGTAACTATTAAGATTCAGAGTATTCCTAAAAAATAAGTACCTCGTCTAAAAATAGACTATATTTTTGAGCTCCTATGATTAGTTTTGGTAATTTGTTGTAATTTTAATTGTGTTAAAATTGGACACGGAGACAACTCTTTTTAAGTGCCTCCCGAATACATCATTTTATTTGCATTCACTTAAAAACGATAAATAATTTTTATGAAGTGTGATATTACACATATTACTAAAGCTTGTCTAATGATACATGCCAAATATTATTATCTTTAGATTTGTCGTTGTGAAGAAAACTGATAAAATGTTAGTATGGAAAATGCAGAATTCCCCAAAATCTCCATACAAAACACCAATCAAGGACCTAATATTTTGTCATTGATTTTTATGTTTCCGCTAAATAACAATTTATGGGTGGTTCTAGTGGCATTACCGTAGGACAAATTCCCATCCGACAGATATAAATACATCAGCTATGAGCCCAGTAAATACACAAAACGCAACTTAGTAAAATTGAACTGTATTACAAAGCGAAAAAGATTCAATAGCTATTAAAACTGTTATTCTTACATTTGACGTGCAGTGACGGAGCCTACTAATGGGCCACGTGTGCCGATACTTCATATCGAGTATCATGAATAACTTGATCACTGGAAAATCAACTTTAATTTTTTGACCAGTAGGGTGTATAGGGTATAGCAGTCGCTATTCGGCGTGTACCATTATTATGATAAAACAGTAACCTTCAACGGAAAGATTGGTAAGTAACACTAATGCGTTGTATGCACGGGCTATAAATATGACGTATCGCGCGGCGCATGACTTATACAAGTCCACTAATGCATCCAGCGAGCTTTTTGAAACTATAAAAGAACAAACAGACTGGGGTCTGGATGTATACAGTAACTGCTGAAAGTTCAAACCTTTTTATAGAAGGAAAACATAGATAAGTACAAAGTACTCACGCCCTTTTAAGAAAAAGAAACAAAAGTTAAAGCATCCGCTGACGAGTTTGTGTTTAGGAATATAATCAGAATTATCCGCTACAACTGTGATAAACATACCTACAATAGTCGAATTGGTAACTTAAAGTTTTGTAAATTCAAATTCTAATAGGCAGGTTAATGAATCTTAAGATGAAACCTCGGTTCATATAAGGACCATTGGCCACTATTTCTGTATGTTAGCGTTCTCTCCGTCCGATAAATCCTGTTCGACGTTCCCTCAAGGGCACGCTATTTATAGCCGCCCCGACTCCCGACCGAAGGCCGCGCCGTTCCCGCCGCGCGAAGGACGCTGCGCGAATGTTCTATGCGCACGAGTTGCGGCTTCACGATCAACATACAATTTGAAATCTCCTAACATCAATCTTCTTTGGAATAATACGCTCTACGTTTTGAAATTTTAACATCCGCTTAAGATTTGATTTACCTATATGTATTAAAATACAGAAACGAATCCTCACGAATTTCAAAATAATGATTTTTAATTCATGCTGACTGATAAAAGCAAATCGAATAAAGTAACTTAATATCCTTAAGTTTTAATAGTTTAGGAATTTCCATAAGTCAGGAGGAGGCATAAAGCCCGCCCGAGGCCGTCGGCTAGGCTCCGCAAAGTCCACAGTGAAAGGCATAATTTGCGTAGCATTCCAACGTGGCACTGGAAACCGTGGCTTCCGTACTTTCGAGAACAGTGTTGCTCAGTGAGACTTACTAATCAATTGCAATGGCAAATTATGGTGCTCGCTTAGAGCAGTATTAACAGAGATCGCGTCGATATTCTCAATCATTATCGAATGTTAAAGCTACAAATGATTTGTGTGGGTGCTTATGTTATGGAGTTTCAAATGGTTTTTTGGCCATTGTGTCTGATCCTTGGCGACTGGTCTCGTCAGCCGAATTTTAATGCGTTTCCCCGAAGTGCTGCCAAAGGGCGCCGGCCGCACGTCCGTCAGCGACCTAAGGCATGTTTAAACATGCGAGTCTCATAAAAACTATAAAGCTCACCGGGCCGGGGTACTTGTAAATCGACGCAAGAATAATTATCTCTCCCCTTTCATTTATAAACTTTATTCCTAAGTAAAAGCACGTGGTAGTGTCCTATGAATGTGTCCTATAATCACAAAAGATTATTATATTTATTTACTTACCCTAAACTATGAACATTCAAAATGTAATTTATATATTCAATAATAATTGTGCACTAGACAACTTCAAAGAGCACAGAGAGGAATTAAGTGTACAATGCATAGATTTACTTCATATATAAATAATAGAATTGTTATTATGGAGTAATCCTAGTATGACAATGGTAATGCAACAAGGAAAACAGTGTTTGATCATTATATTATTTCCAACAACAAAACACGGTGTTCTAACTGGGTCAATGACGACAATGACATGCATTTAAAATAATATGCAACTTATAGAAACCCATGATTAACACATGAAATATTATTTGGCAAAGATAACAAAAGTTTTATAAAAAAGGTTTGCGATGATGTGACCATGATGTGACGATAACATTATGACGGAAGGTTCTACGCCATCACCAAAGTGTATACTTTAACCTTCAACAGTACGGTCACCGGTTTGAATAAATATATGACTATAGACAGTCGTGCAAAAATAACTGCTGTTAGTATGATATCATAAATGACAGTAATAACCTGGCAAAAACCACTAATGGTGTATGAATATTATTTTATTATAAGAGTACTATTATAATCCCATAATAGAGTAAATGATGTCACGATTGGTATTTATATGGTAAAATAAGCTCAGCGAACTTTCCAGCAACATCACGTTTGAATTTCGACGCAAACATTTCAATCCACAAATACATTGTAAAGAGTACAATGCCTTATGACTTCCACGATAAGACAGAGACAAATGGCTGAATCTAGATTAAGCCAAAGCTTTCAATAGCCAGATTTACGGGTATCGATACTAAATTGCCAGGGAATAAATTGGCCTCTAACATTAATTACCAGCAGTTAATTAGCGCTGATGATGCTATCGGACTGACGAGGGATCAACTCCAGGTAGCTTTAGTAAGACTTAGGGCGTTTTATTTTATTTAAGAAACCCATAAGAGTAATTAGTGGGTGAATCGATCAATTCAAAATAACACAGTAGATATGTTAGCTCGGGGCAACAGAATGTAGAAGAAGCGTTGGAAATAATATATAGAATCAGACTTCCGTACAGATAAGATTGTGAAACGATTGCGCTGTTAAAAATTGTATAGAATTAAGATTTGTAAAGAATCGCTCTTTGGACAGCAGTAATTAAGATTTTTTCTTGGAAATAATACAAAATCATCGACATTGATGTTTATTCCTGAATTCTTCATAATACACAGACATTTAAATCTTGGCTGTTTCATGAGTCCTATTCCAATTCATAATTATTAGGACCAACTGGTTTGAAGTACAATATTAAAACCCCATCCAAGTTAATACCTTGTTCAAAATTGCAATGATAATTGTATAATAAAATGTTCAGCAGCTTTTTTATAAAATGAAATAAAGATTAAGTTAAATATTATGTCATTTGTATAAAACACGTAACATAGGTTACAGACGGATATTGCGTTTACTCACCGGGTTGTTGAAACGATTGTTAATAGCGTAGTCAATATTTTCATTTAACTTAAATTACAAAATAAACTCTCACTAATCACTAACCTACACACATAAGTACCAAGCTCACGTCTACAGGGAAGAAAGGAATCAACATGACCACAAGAGTAATAAAAAATAATCCTTTCGTTAATACATGTGTAAATTATTCTATTTACTCATCTATTCTAATAATTCTTAAAATCACGCCCGAAACAGGTGTCTATGTGCATCCGTAACTCGTCTAGATATCAAAACTAAAAATCTAAAATAAATATTTATTAAAATCTAGGACAGTCAAGTTTGGTGCTTTGGTGTTCCACAAGGAAGTACATTAGTGCCATTGTGCAATTTTGAATTGAACGCAATCTGACAAATTCTTCGAATAGGAAGATCTGTGAAAACTCTCGAAGTCGAAGTCTCTACTAACTGTACAACATATAGAACAAAGTAACGTATTAGATGATAACTACTGATTAGATGTATATAACCCGTTCACAAGTTATATAGTACATCTAATACTTAGTAGTCACCGAACGTGAGTAAACATCTAATTACAAGGAAGACATAAATAAATTACTACCTCTATTAATCTAATGGTATGTAATATCTCCTATTGGAAACATTATTAAGGATCTGAAACTGCAATTTTAAAGAAGATCTACATATAAACAACAACCAACAATTAACAATGTAGTCACCATAGCAAATAAATAATATTAGGTCCTTTCCTATGAAATTGTGTTTTGTATGGAGATTTTGGGGAATTCTGCATTTTCCATACTAAATTTTTTTCAGTTTTCTTCACAACGACAAATCCATAGATAATAATATTTGGCATCTATCATTAGACAAGTGTCATATACCACTGTCTATGAGGTTGCTAGGCAACCGTTCTGTTATTACTCAATATAATGTTTTCAATACGATAACACATATTTGTTTTTTTTTTTTTTTTTTTTTTTTTTTTTTTTTCTCTTTAATAAGCCTTACACCATAATGGTTAAGCCGGCTACATGATAATAACCTAAGAAGGTCTCTTGGCGAATGAACACAATATAAAACTTATAATTCTAGGACTGTTCTTACTTTTAAAATTCGAACTTAGACAATCATGAATAACAAAGAACAGGTCTTCTCTTGTACACTTAATATCACAAATGAGATCAACACATATTTGTTTATTATTTAAAATTGGCGACGAGGATGTCTGCTGAAAATATTAGAATGAAAAAAGTGCGCGCCTCATTACGAGGCGTGCTTACAAAGATGGACAATTACATTCAAGCACAAGAAAATATCTGTGAACAAGAAATTGATTCGCGACTAAGTTACGTTCAGGATACAATCTTGAAATTCAGAAATTTACAAGAAAATATTGAAGAATACGGGAGCTACATTTAGCTGGAGGTTGCTGTAACATTGAATGTAATTTAGTTCTTACCTCCCGTCCAAACATGAGTTCATAAGCAGACAAACCATTAGAATTTGGTGTGCGCCTTAAGCGAGCTTTAAGGGTGATCAGTTTAGTGGCGATATACTCAATAAACTGATCACCCTTAAAGCTCGCTTAAGGCGCACACCAAATTCTAATGGTTTGTCTGCTTATGAACTCATGTTTGGACGGGAGGTAAGAACTAAATTACATTCAATGTTACAGCAACCTCCAGCTAAATGTAGCTCCCGAAGTACAGCTTGTCAAGCACAGCCAAGGAGGCAATTTAAAGAGGGCGATCGCGTTCAGGCCCGAAATTACAGCAAGGCGACACCACATCTCAAATGGATGTTTGGAACAGTGACTCGACGCCTAGGTCGCATACACTACGAAGTTGCGATGGATGGCGGAGAGCTTTGGAGGCGCCACTTGGACCAGTTACTCCCGGCTCCCCTGGTGCGGAAGCCAGGAATGACCGACGAGGCGTGTCATATACCACTGTCTATGAGGTTGCTAGGCAACCGTTCTGTTATTACTCAATATAATGTTTTCAATACGATAACACATATTTGTTTATTATTTAAAAACAAGCTTTAGTAATATGTGTTATATCACACTTCATAAAAATTATTTATCGTTTTTAAGTGAATGCAAATAAAATGATGTATTCGGGAGGCACTTAAAAAGAGTCGTCTCCGTGTCCAATTTCAACACAACTAAACTTACAACAAATTATCAAAACAAATCAAAAGAGCTTAAAAATATAGTCTATTTTTAGACGAGGTAATTAATTTTTAGGAATACTCTGAATCTTAATAGTTACAGACAAAATACTAAGAGAGAGAAAAAACACCAATTTCATAGGTAAGGACCCAATATAATAAGCGACTATCCTTGTTGCGTACTGTAATCTATCAAGAACGTATGTAAAACCTCTTGTTACTGAGTAAGAATTTCGCATACTTTAACAATGCGGTATTGCGCTCATTATTTGCAGCATCACGTACGAGTGTCGAGCATCAACAACACGACAAGAAATTAGATTCCCACGACCGTATAGTAAAAAAACTACATTTTGATGCTAGTGTAATAAAAGGAAAACCGTTCATTTGAGACAACGTTCAGAATTCTTGATAGTCTTTTGCAAACAGGTAAATCAAATGTTTAAAGACAAATTCAAGTCCTACCGCGTATCTAGAAACATGACTCGAAGTATTAGGAGTGGAAACAAAGCACGTAGCGCTATCGGCATGCGCGCGCAGTTCATATCGGGCGTTATTTATTGCGGCGCCTGCGCCGGGATGCGGCCTGTGCGCATGCGTTGGCAACGGAACGAACAAGCGCACAACCTTATATTTGATGCGAGAACTTATCTTACTTTTTGGTATGACTTATGATAAATTATGTTGGAATTGCTATGTGAAGTATGACAGGACCTTATCTTAGGTTACAATGAAAGACTTGAGTATTTTCTTGGTGAGGGTTTAAATTAAGATATAGCTGAATATACACTTTTCATTTGATATGCACTTGCTTCGGTATTTACGGTATTTACGGTCCATGAATTTCTAGCCATTTCTAAGATATCTCTATGAACCATCAGCATACCGTAAAACAGGGTCTCGGTCTGGAAACGTACTAAAAATCCAATAGAATTAGCAATTCCGCGGAGTACTTACGCCTACTTTATCGGGGCATATAACTCGTTGGGGCCGGTTCTAGTGGCGGGTTGGGTTGCAATAAAAAGCGGGGTGGTTACCGAACGGGTCGGCGGCCCCGAGCGGCCTTCGCCCCTCGCCCCGCCCGCGCATGCAAGGACGTCGCCCGCGCATTGCATAACCACTCGCACGCAACTCGTCGATACCGTTCCGAGATGCACCCGGTGCCGTCGTATGGGCTGCGCGAGCGCACCGGAATGAAAATAAAAGCTCAACGTACAACACATAAAATCGTTGTATTGGTATTCATAAGCATGATGCTTTTATTTGTCGACGGGTTGCCTGCGCGAATATTGTTGATTACTTTTTAATTTCAATTATGACTACAATTATAATATAATCTCGTTATTAGTTTACCTGCGACTTCGAACGTAGATATTTATGTTATCTATATTTTTTAGGTTAGAGATCATGCAATAAGACGGTGAACTGAATTTAAATCCGTAGCTTTTGTGAGACGCGTGTACAATACAAACATCAGACAATTATGGTTTCATTTGCTCTAAAAAACAGGAAATTTCAAAGATAAGAAGAAAGAGGTAAATTAAAGATCCATATTTGTAGCGCTCTTTAGCAAGGGCCACATTAAAAGGAAATTTTGATGAAATTAAAAAATACACGCATAATATTAAATGTATGATAATGACTACAAAGATGGGTATAACTAATAATACATGCATTATCAAGAAAAATAATGTGCAAAGTTACTTACGCTTGAGTCTCTTCAGTTTTGCAGCCACGATACTCGGTGTCGTATAGGCGCGGTCGATTAGTTTTCCTCGAGACACCTTATTAGCAAGAAAATTTTCCTGGCCCGGTTCTAGTACAAGATTTTGCATTCCCAAGGACCTCATTAATATTCGCAATGTATTTACATGCCTCCGTAGATAGAGACTAATGGCGGTGGCCAATTGCGTCTCGGACGTGCGTCTATAATTGTAGGAACTGGATATCGGAGCAAACGGGGCCGGGGGCTAAAATTATAATAGGTGTTTTAAGTCGAGCCGCGAACTAATAGTGATTACGTGGTGTTGAGAAATGTCAAAAACGATTAATGGTTCCGCGAGCCGAAACCCTCCTTGATCGCCAATTAAAAAGTGATTTTGCACGCTGCAGGAAATTGAAGATGTGTTGGGTGGCAGGCTGTCATCTGCATGGCCTGCGCTGGGCATGTCCGCCTTGACGTTGTTTATTATTACAGATTTTTGTGTTGACGTTGAAATGATGGCCCTTGCCAGAGTGGACATAAAAAATAAGTGTCATTAGCGCGTGTGAGTCTGCTGTGGGAGCCTAAGTTAACGACTTACACGCGAAATACATGATTTTAAAGACAAGCTAATATATTTTTCATGTGAGATCGGTTTTAAGATACAATCAAACAAATCAAGTCGTTCTACTCCACCGCAGTAAGATAGCATGAATAGCTTAGAAGACACACAAATTTTCTTATTCCAATGTTGCAATACGAAGTCAAAATAGACAAATTGCATTTTATTATTATGTATTCAACATGGAGGACTTACCTTAGATCTGAACTTATCTCCGCATAATAAGCGGCTCAGGTATCACACACAATGACCCCATGCACAATAGAATGGGATAGGTTTCTGCAAATCGCATCATAACTTTACCTGGAACAAAATGAAAAATAACGTTAGTATTTTACATTTAATTTATATGACGATATAGGTGATTATCTTGCAATTAGGTTATATAAGTGTTGTGCTGTTATCTTTTTTATCGATAAATACATTTTCGATAAAGATTTTATCGAAATAACATCAAAAGTGAGAAAAATTAAGGTTAATTGGTATGTAAATAATATCGCTCGTCGCTCGCGTTGTGGCGATTGTGTTGGCTGGCTGGGACAAAGGATTGCCAAAGCTTACCGTACCATTTAGGTATAATCTAAATATCAGCCAACACTTGCGCAAGCGCATACAGTTTCAGAAACCTTGCCACGGATTGTGGGATAATTTATTATCACAATGGAAAAGTGAGTTAGTGATCAAAGGACGGGACATATGAAACGGTAATGCTAGATGATATGGGAAAAGGATACAATGTTAAAGATAAGCATATATTATTTGACTTTTGGTGTTTGTATTAAAGAATTCAGATTTTGAATTATTCACGAGTTAAGGTCGAAACGCCCGTAAAGTTTGATTCGAGTCAAATAAAGCGTGTGAGCCGACAAACGTTTAAGGACAAACCACACAAGAAGGACGCGTCTGGAATTTCACATTTGAAAAATAATATAACCTTTAAAGCAAAGCCCAAAAGATATCATATCAAATGTCTATACAAATGCATGAAGATTAGGATGTTTATATGACGCACTTATATAACACGAATTATTTGAGAATCGAAGCAGTTTGATGCGTAACGAGTAACGAGGGATTTACGATGATATTGTTAAATATTAATTACTTGTGCGCTTTTTAGTTTCCAACTCTTACACTTTTATCATCACTTCTGTATCCTCGAAGGAAAGTGCAAAGGTTGTTTAACATCCCTTTTTCAGGCGTTATACTAAAAAGTCCTTTTGTTATTATCAAGGTAAATATGCATATAAACAATAATAGGCATTTAAGCATCTTATTGATTAATATCGTAGATAAAGTATCTACTACAAAATAAAAACAAGGGAATATTTTTCATTTTTAACAATTCCGGGAATCTTATATCTATATATATTATCAGATAATTTGATTTAGTCCATACCTGCAAGACAAAATTTGCACCTAACATTATTAGTACCTAACAACGGTAGTAACTGTAAAATTGTAGGGGATTGTCCCGTACACTCTACAGTCGAGTAATAACGATCGAACGAGTGACTCATACCCGACATGTACCTAAAACCACATTATCAGTTTAGATCAAACGGATAGGCTTGTGTTATCACAAATATATAGTTTATTATGCTTAACATTGCTTAGAATTTGGTACATACAACTGCAAAATTATATGAGGAATATGAGGAAGACCGAAGAAAAGATAGAAAAGAAAAAGGATAGATTTTGTGAATTTAGGATATGACTAGGATGGGTGTAAATGTTGATATGGCGTGTGATAGAGGAAAATTTACGAGGAAATCACATTACACCGACTCCAAATGAAATTGGGAAAAGGGCAGGCAAATGAAGACACTGTAGTGAAATACTCTGGATGCAGGCAGATTAATTAATTTGTTGGCAGGATTAATTTGTAATAGAGATCCTATGGGGAGATCATATCCAGTATTGGTGATGATGACACTCAGAGACAAGACTAAATCCTGCCTACTACACTGTAAGACAATCATATCAAACATAGAAGTAAGAAGTTAGAGCCCGGCCGATTATTGGAACAAACGCTAAACTCATTATAATACTTTTACCTTAAGGTCGAATTTGACCAAATAGAAATTAGTAACACAGGAATAGTAACACCAAACTGAGCTGAAACGATTGGTCGAGTCTGCCCTGTGTCAAACGAGACATTGACATATTCGTGCGCGAAAAACTGCGTACTCCGTTAAAATAGTATTACTCGCGTGTAGCCAAACATGAAAAAACTAGGATAGCTAATCGGCTCCGCCCTTAGGGCAGATTCGAACAATCGTGTGAACTCAGTTTGGTATTACTATTCCCGTGTTACTAATCTCAGTTTGGTCGAATTCGCCCTTAGTCTATTAATACCTTGGTTACATCAAAAAATGGATCATATGATTTTAATTGTCGCAGTCTCATGTAGGATCGTCCTTAGTTAACAATGGGATTATATTGTTATGCTCGTTACAGTTATTAGAACGTTTACGTGGAAAATGGTCACGTTGCTTATTCATATCGAGTGATAAGGCTGTATATTATATGGGTATTACACTATTCGTAACTGCACCTGAGAACACCTGCTTATCTCAGTTCGCACATACTATTACGATAGAACAATTGCCATTTCCTTATCAAAATGGATAAATTATGTTACGTATTTTAAATACTGTTTTATAAATAGTTAATTAGTTTGCAACTAATGCAATTTGTAACGCTTTCTACTTAGAACGCAATAAACGGAGACATTCAAACGATAGGAACTTTCTAAAGCAATGGAAGCTAACCTTAGATCTTTGTGAAGACAATCGTCGTTTTAGGTCGCTGGGTCACATCCGTCTTAAAGGGCCATAAGCCATCGCCCGCCAACGACATTAACTTCATTATAAATCTCAATCATGTTACATTTAGGTGCGAAGCAACATCGTAAATAAGTTTTATTCATAACCAATAAAGGTGCTGCGATCAAATGATACATTTCATTAGGCGGCCACCTTGTCAAGTTGCGTGGTTATGAAAAAGCGGTGTAACCTTAGTTATAGAAGCTCATTAAGCTAATGTCGGCCTACTCAGCGGCTGCGTCATCAACTATAAACGCTATATACAAGGTACAGTATTATGAATTCGCTGCATTTTTTAGTGCAACGACCTAATAAGGTAGCGACCACACGCGCGGGTCGCAATGATGCATTGTGGACGAACGCGCGAGTGCGGCCGCGGCTGAGATTTATAGCAAGCAACAACCGTGTTCGGCTGGTGCGTACACCGACAACAAGTGGATTTATTTATACCATTACATAGCACATAAGAACCTAAAGGGCCTAACATACTTCAACTAGGATATAAAGCTGTACACCCATGTCTAACAACCAGCATTTATTTATACCAGTCGCGTGGATAAATTTTTACGATACACAGTCATATATGTACTACATCAGAATGCTTTTAATAACAATGAAGCTACATTGAAAAACTTGCGTTATTCAGCAACGATCAAGAACAATTTATTTTGAATAGGTAATATACAAAATGCGTCTGTCTAACACAATGCGTAATAAAATTGAAACTGCCTATTGCGATAGATAAAGCGATTCTTTACATTTCCCAGCACAAGTGTGCCGCAACATCAATGAAACATTTATCATAGTTACTGTTACTTATAATGCATTCTAAGCATATCCAATTTATAATGAAGTCAACCTAGCCAAACAGATTATGGCTTTTAAGTCTAAAACAGAATGAAACAGTGGTTACACATGTAAAACACGTTTCTGTCGTTCTAAAAGTAATATTTCCTGGGGTCTTTTGTTTTCAACTCTTAGGTGGCCTGATGTAATTCTAACCAAGTCTCACCAGAGAGATTGTACAGTGCTCAGCGAACTTGTTGAACAGTTAGTCGTGGAGAGGGTAGCTCTCGGCGAACTTCTTGAACACTTAGTCGTTGAGAGGGTAGTTCCCGCACTGTATTCCGAACTAATCTATACTAAAAACTGTTCTCACACTGTCAAGGTCATTGTTCAAGAAGTTTGTTGGGAATTGTACAAAGTTGCCATTCTATATCTTTTCTGCCGCAAAGCAGCAGTGCTTGGAATGGTTCCAGGGTGAAGGGTAAAATAGGCAGGAAAATAAGTTGACAACTTTCATTGTTTTGTCATCTCTACATTAGATGAGTTATTCTAGGAGGTCATAATAATATGATAATATTCTAGGAGGTTGTAGCATCATACAATGTTGCAATCAATCCTCTTTACAAACATGTCGAGTTAAAAAAAACACAATGTGATTTTGACAAAAACCGAACACGCCTTCTCGATCGAAGTCAATCGCAGGTGATATGTAAATATTCCACTTCACTGGGTGATATTAACAGACTTTTTGCCATATGCGGCTCTGCGCGTGCGTCCGCTTACAACAATGTATCATACAGCTTTTGTTTTGCTCACCCTCAGTGTCACCGACAATAATGTATTTAATGATCCGATATACATACTTGAAGCCTATTCCAAGTGCGTCGTTAACGTTCATCAAATTACCATTGACTGTAACAAAGAAAAGTATGCTACTTTATAAAGTTTCGAATACTTTGGGTTTATATCGATTCTGGAAACCGATATCAATTGTATGGATATCCTGATTCGATTCCAAGATTTTTGAATATGGAACGTGAGACACGACTCGTTAAATTAAACTCCGTGATTTCGTTCCAAATGTGCGGCAACCGCTTTGTTTGCCCAAGTCGCGTTGCGCAAAAGCTGCAGAACTATCGACTAAGTGACAACCGATAATTTATCAAACATAGTCTCAACTAACGAACGTGATTTCATTGCACGGCCTTCGTCGCTTTTCCCGTGAGAATCGATACCAGCTAATTGTTTTCCTAAAATTAATATGTATTGTTACTAGTACTAAGAACTGTGCTAAATAGATATAATAACCATTAATAGGGTCAAGTATACCGGAAACAGCTGGATACCCGCTGCGCACGCTCAACACATTCAATGTTTATCACAACACAATGGGCTAACTAAACCGACACGCATTTGTATTGCACATCTTTATCTATCAGAATAGAGCTTTGTGTAGTGTTACGAAACTGTGATATCTAAACTGTGACTTCCCAATTTACAGATAGATTTCCTTTATTGCATCGACAAAAATTCAAGTTCCACATTCCTCGAATTTGCATTTGTCGGCGACGATTCTCGACTCAATAGCCGCGCTGATTAATAGTAGTGTAATAGGTCTATTACAGACCACACAACAAGATGCACTTAGAAGAGTCATAAGACAAAGTACTAAGGATCAAAGTCCCTTACGCTTAGATAAAATAAATCGGCTGCAGGGACAAACGAGGAGTATTAGAATGAGTGAATATCGCTCTTATCTTACCGTGACTGACATACATAACCACGCTCTTAAGTCTATGGAAGTAGAAGTAACTTTCCCATAAACGTTTCAACTCCACATAATTGACACGCAGGAAAGTGAAGGCTATTTAGTACAAGCTAATGAAATAGTAACACGTAAAGATTAGATGTATCAAATCGTTGGTGCACTTTTAAGATTTATATATTATTATTGCACAAAATATAAATCTTAAAAGCTTTATTGCACAGAAGCAAAACTACAGAACATAAAAAGCAGAAGCATGCAAGGAAGGACTTATCTCTTATAGTGATGTTTTAGCCGACCTGTCACAGGTGTGTGAGATCTCGTGTTGCGAGAGAAGCGACACCAGTGCAAGAAACAGAAATATATGCAAAAATATATATAAAAAGACAATAAAAAATATTTAACCTACTTCTAAACAAATAAAATTATATATATAATTATAATATACTATTATTATTAGCGCTACAACGGTCTCAAATTGCGTTTATCCGATCCGATTATCCACTAGAAGCCAACTGACTATCTTAGATTATGCATTATTCGACTACTTAAATCGTTCATTGCTCAGATGTGGCAGATGCAATAAATCAAGAATCACGTGATTCTAAAAAGTTTGCGATTTCAATAACGATAACAGATTTCACCGAATAGGAACAATTCAATATAACAAGTTTTCTTTGCATTCAGTCGTTCTATTGCATCATTATTACCTAGTAGGTCTATAAACAATTATAGTTCTGAACATGGAACTTGCACACATAGATAAGCATAGATTAAGGAAACAATAAAACAACTATTTCATGGATTTTCATTGATAGGTCATAAATTTATAACAAAAACTTTTTTCCAGCGAACCCATATACAACATACATAATCGTATACCATGACGTCCAGTTAAACTAGACACTGGTTATACGGATAAAGTAGATATTCACACAAAAGGTTAACCAACTTTTTTCTTTTGCGTTTAAGAAAAAGTATCTCATTAATATTGAACATGATTGCGTTCTTGGCACGTCACTCATTAACAAGTCCTTCTAGTACAAATTAATCACGATCAGACTTCAACAGTAAAAAGGTCACACGAACTACACATACACACACGCTACCCGGCCGTAACAACTTGTGTGACCATTACAGCATGAAAATAAACATTAATAATTATGCATAATCAGTTAGATAATGCACATAAGCTTCGTTATTAACGGCTTGCGCTTGCGTTGCGACCTTGGAGGCCTTGGGACGAGAAACTAGCCAGTATTATACAGAATATGATATATTTAATAAAAAGGCTGTAATAATCATGTTATGTTTATTACTCTGAATAATCCAAAGAAACTGATTGAACTGAATTGCACACAAATTGTTGAACAAACATAGGTACGTACGTTTTGTTTGTTAAATCGAATGGCCGTTTATAATGATGCCATTAATAAATTAAATTTTTTGTTAGTTATTTCGTTGAATCATAAATTCATAATTGATCTAGATACTTTTGTAGAATATAACGTTGCGTTAGTAGATTTAAGAAAAAGCTATAATTGAATTAAATTTTTAAATGCTGTTTGAAACCTAATTGAAAATTAATAATTTAAAATGTCGCGTGTCCTTGCTCTACACTGCATCCGTGTTATTTATGAGTGTAAAGTTACACCAAAACGAGTTATTCTTTTGGATTGTCAGCGTCAATATTAATACATAAAATTATTTGCATGACATTCAAAGGTTTTTAATTTGTGCATATAAAAGCTGTACGATATATTGTTGCACTCTACAGTATGGCAAAATGTGGAAGTTACAAAGATTTTTAGTGAAAATAACTATTCGAAAACATCAAATTTACATTACTATAATGTATACTTTTAATTTTGACTATACAAGCAAACAAGCGTTTTAATCTTGCAAACAAGTAAAAGTCATACGATTTTGTATCGGTAAGCCATCGCATGCGGCGCTATAAACTGTAACGAGTTAACTACAATGCACCTTCCCAGAAATGGCTATTAAGACAAAACGTGCGCTGTGCCACGGTTAAATTGCAAACTTTATAGGTTTGCTCGACCGCCCCGATGCCCGCGGCCAGTTCAAAGGGCTACCCCATACCCGCCACGCCGCGACGTGATCTCACTGAACCCACGCCTCGAGAATACACCTTGTCACAACGGAATAAAGCCGCCAATTCAAGGCTGCGTAAACACTATTGTCAAGCCCGTAAGCCAAACAAAGTGGCCGCGTGTCACGCCAGCGCCAAAGAGCAAAGGTCTCGAGCACTCAAAAAGGGTATAAGCATTACTTTCATTTCGAAACAATGGAACGCGAAAGCCATAGGCTCTGCAGGAGAAATCGCCTGGGAACTAGGAAGCGGTCAAATCAAACCATACTAATTTGATTTACCTTTTGCAGAAATCTAAAGTCACGTTTATGGGTTAGGTAAGTGTGTATTAAAGGTTAGACCCAATTGAATATTAAATGTTCTCGACAAATAGGTACGCTCCGCATATGGGTTATTTTGCAGCAATGTGTTTAACTTCCGATTATTCACGGTAAGAAACTACGCTAATACTCTTATTATCATTATTATTTCACAGACATCGTATAATAATTAATTTACATATTAATCATGTTCAGATTAATAACCCGTCGTTAAGTAGCCTTGACGAGATTTCCTCTGCTTATATCTGACCGTCGAATCTCGTTAGTCAACCAAATTTACCGTTTACTTCATTTCAAAGATAATCTTTAAACTTGTTGCTCGTAGATAAATATATTTTAATTCAATGGCCTAATTACTGACCTAATCGTTAGACTATTAGATCCATAAGGCCGGAAACCGTACCATAACTATGAATTAGCCGTAGTACTAGAATCGATTAGATGGCGCCCGCCAAGTCGGCAAGATAGCGTGTCCTAGAAACCTTGACTTCGTGCATTAGAACGTTAAATAATACATTGTTGAATGTATTTGAACATTCTTAGGGCTGCTTTGGCCAAGCAACACTAACGTCAGGACTTCTAAAACATAAAATACAAAGATTCTAAATAATACTCTTAAAGCAACTAAATAGTTAGTAACAAAAGCACTAAGATACCTTCTGGAGAAGAAAAATAGCGCCAACATCTCACCAAGGAGTGATAGTAAACCGGCACTGGAACAGATGTGGACATGCAAAAAACTATAATGGTGTAATAACTTACACAGAATACGATAAGATAGCTTTAACGGTGACAAACTGCCAGATTTAGGAGAAACGTAGATAGAATGCAACATATATGGGCAGCTGCAGTCGCGCGCGTCTCATGTTTCACATGTCGCGTTAGATTGGCCGGCGCGGAATAAAAAACACATCAAAAATGCCGCGCAGTAGACAATTAGCGAGTGGGTTTCCAAGAGACACCACATCTTCATCCTCAAGAAGTAAACGACGGGCACAAAAAGTGTCGTCCCTCGCTGGAACTCGGACGAGTCTCGTGACCCGGTCACGGCACGGAACCTACTACATCTGGATGACGTCTTGTACGACTTGTGCGTATTTAACTTGAGATTCTTAATTAGGACGTGGGAGGCTCATTAAAATTGTAAGCATTTTGCTTCTTGAATGTTCTATAAATACACTTCAGGTACAATACTACCACTCGGGCTGTTAGAGAAGACATTTAACTAAATGTCAGATGGACGTTCTCAGTACAATACAAGCGCGTGCCCTCGGCCATTGTATAAATAATTGACTCTGTGAGTAGTATGATTTTATTTAACATTTCCTACTTGAAGCACACCTATTTTAAAAGGCAGTGTTAAAATAACAAACGTTGCAATGCAATTTTTTATCTTTGACAGCTTGTTGTCAGGTTAAATCTTTGTCATGTTTATTGTTTTGTAGCCACCACTAGCACCTCGAGCCGGAAGTTGTCACAATAAAAGCCAAACCTAGTCTATTGTTACATTTAGCAAAAAGTTAAATGCTATCCTGTGTAACCTTCTAAGTAACATGTATTTTTAGTGAATTTATCATGAACCACTTCGAGTGAACGTAAGGTCAAAATTGACAGTTCATTTATTAGCATATTCGCGGTCGAATTGTGTGCGACTACTATTGCCGTGCCTTTATGTGATTAGGTACAATTGACAAAGATTGTAATCTACAATAAGGCACTTGTCCCTTTCGTCGTTTTATTGTCTGTTTGACATGTGACATAATTGCGTAGGCATTAAGTATGACAGCTATAATTACTACAAAGCGCATTGAAATTCTTTGTTTTGCAAAATGATTTAGAGATATAGTCTGGTATCAGTCCTTGACCTGTCGCTTATGAGGCTGCAATTAAGTCAACTGCCCACATGATATGTCTTAACTACAACCACTCTCATTTGCGCGTGGGAGGGAAACTCTCATGCACATAATTCTTTGAGATTTAATATAAATTAATTTTCTCACGTCGTCGTAAGGGTCAATTACCTAGCAGGGTGCATCATAGCTCTGACACGATGTAATGGCTACCCTGCCCATCGTTATATTCTAAACTATTATTAAATAACCGATGGACCCTATGTTTATGTGGAAAGATCGTTCTACGAAGTAAATGCGTGAATTAATAATAAGGTGTTATAATGTTCGTTGAGAGGTAGGCTCGGAGGTGTTACTTCCCGGAAGTGACACTAGGGCGAGGGCGCTGGGTCTCAAAAAGCCCACTAGTTTACTTGTACAGGCCGGTCTCTCGCCGTGGCATTCACGAGGGTCAGGGAAGGCTGTAGAGCATTCAAATAACTACACGTAAACCCGGATCGCCTCCTACGAAGGACTGCCAGGGTGCGGCGCTGACGTGCCGTGACGCATATTCATTTTAACAATCGGTTGCGTATCTGTCATTATAAAGTATCAATCAGTTGCGCGCGCAAACAATGGTGCCATACTAATACATAACGTAAACAACGGAAGCGTCGCTCTTCTCGCTATGTTGGAGTTCGCTTCTCAGGAAGTACAATACAATTATATATCGGTTCATGTCTCAATGATCTTTTGTAAATTTAACGATGCAGTGAAGATATGCAACATGATATTAGATATCGCAACATGGTTGGCACACAGAGCGTAGGTTCCCGCGGTCAGTGTCTCGTTGCACAACGGTTGATGCCGCCTGTTGTCGAGTTGTTTACAGAGGTAATTAAACTGTCGGGTTGGTGCCGCCCACGGCCAACTCTTGGACGATTCAATTAGCCACGTCTAATCCAAGCACCCGTTTGCACAATTGATTGGGTACTAAGAAGTCACCCGAGCCAAATACATATAGCCAAAAATTTTGTTTAAAGTAAAACGCATTTAATTAAACAGTGTATTGAGAAAATATCAATCAACCAGTTGTTTACCTACTGCATTAATTTATATTCATACAACAAGCATTATTATTATACATTTTATACTAAGTTAGTATAAACAAAACATACGACTTTCATAGAGTAAAAATTGTGCACATTGTAACCAAATATGCTGTAATAGATGTATCTATTTTACAACAACACTAAGCATTAAAAGATTTCAACACAAACGGCGAATGAACTCACATAGCCATACAAATCGAGGCCTGCGGTCAGGATTCCTGAGCCATATATGTGTATTTGGCAAACGAGGCGCATGCGTTCTGTTTTGCGCAACTGCAAGAGTTCGGGGGCGTTAGCGCAGCACGTCTCGCGAATCGTCGCTCTAAATGCGCAGAGACAATGCGCATTGCGCCAGTGAGCCCCACAGCTTGCGTAATGAACGGTGAAACTCGAGAATCTCGCGATTCAAGGATCATGGGAAATTGAGGGGTGCTTAAAGTGCTTAAACTCGACATTTAATCGTCGTCCTCAGGCTATATGCGTCCCACTGCTGGGACAGGCCTTCCTCATGGAGAAACACACATGAGGAGTATGGGCCGTAACACCACCACGCTGGCCCAATGCGGGTTGGTGGGTAGAAACGGTCACAAATGCGACCTGGACCAACGACTTAACGTGCCTTCCGAAGCACGGAGGAGCTCGAGATCACAAAGTCTTGGTCACCCATCCACGGCCTGACCATGGCGAAGGTAGCTTTGTTTTCGATCGAGGCCAAAGCGCACTGACCACTCCGCCACCGAACTCCTCCCGACATTTAACACATTTAATGGGCAAAAGGAATTATATTAGGCATTCAGCGACTCATATAATATCATTATGAGATTAAAAGACACCGTGGCAACAGGCGAGCCAGTTACATAAAGCCTTAAACTCGGGCGAATGTGAATGTGGGTGCTAATATCTCTGCCTACTTCTTTAGGAATAGAAGCCACATGAAGTATGTGTAAGATATCGAATAAAAATACTTGTAGCGTTGATCGATGTTATCCAGGTTGAGGGCTTCTTGGAAAACATCTGTGAAGATAATAAATAACCATATGGCGGCAATAATATTAAATATCAAGCATAGAACCAATTAGTGACGAGTAATTTGGCCACTTAACCTGACCTCATTCCAGCGTAAAACCATTAGCTCATCGGCAAATGATTTTTTGCAGGCCAATCCACCAAACCAGTTATTCCATAAAATGTGATTCGTTGAAAACGATATTTACCAAAGAATATTTATGAAACTGTGTCTATCGAGGCCTCAAGTTGAAAATCTTATTAATTTGCAACGATCAAATATGTCATATAGAAGAATAAAAATGAACTAACAACAAAAAAAAGGATAGACTGAACCTAATTTACCTAACATAATATAGCAAACGTTAAGTCATTTAATTGAACAGTATGCACTGGTACCAATCATAGTGTGTTTACATTAATTGGTGGCATAATTCTGATGAGGGATGTCTGCAACATGCAGAGTTTCGTCAGTTCCGTTCCCTACAATGATCCACATTACACACAGCGCGTGGGAACCCGACGTGCGACAAAAATGCAACAATGCACTTTTGTTAGGCGAGTACCGTACTTCTCCTAACCGAATACATCACTGAACCTTCATATTTACTAAAGTCACTTCCTTTATTCTTTCCAAAGAGAAAAACGGTACGGATGCCGCCATTGTGTCTAGCGGTCGCCAGACGTGTTAAAAATAACACGTCTTTAGTTAATGTCGGATGAAAGACTCGGATGAGTCAGAGAAAAGTTTGCAAAGAAGTCAACACTTAGAGTGCTAACTGATTATCCTATATCTTTGTTTTATGGAACGGCGTCTCATTCCGAATGTTTAAACGCGTTAGTACTCTACGCTCCTTCTCATTACTTAACGGGTTCTCGGAAAGTAATTACGGAGGTAATGCTTACCGTTAAATTACTTTTGACCTATGAGTACAGCTGAAAGGAATTCGTCAACACGATACTATTCTTCGTAGCTAAGGAATGTTGTTATCAATAGCTAGGACACAATGAAAACACTGCAACTGTATAAATAGAGAATGTATTATAAAGGCAGTGACACGGGTTTTCCGAGTGTTTAGCGTTGATGTCTGCTGAACGAAAGCGGAGATCTTACAAAGCATTATGTTAAATTGGAATTACCTACTGGAGGAGTGTTTTTTTATTAAATAGCAACGGTTGATTCGCAAAAGTATGAGTTGCGTGTGTGCGAATGTTAGTTGAAAGACGGCGTGGTCCAACCGCCAGCCGCGCCTGTACGTACACCGACCTCCGTGAGTCATCACTCTGACCGCTGAGTAAACGCCCAAACCGTTGAGAGAATTAGTTTATCAGTTTTATATAATTTAAACGACCGAAGCTAGACCGGTCACGTGGCATGTGTGAGAAGATACGTTTTTTGCTAATTTACTGCCACATTTCGTGCAAAACGTTCGATAAGATTCATTCAAATTAAAGAAACAAATCTGTTTATTACGTTTCAGTATTAGGAGCTTTTATATATAAATTTTGATACGATATTATTTGAATGAATCATTGGTAATCCGACTTTTAACTATTATACACGACTTAACGCTATTCACTCTTTTGGTAAACAAGTAGCGTTTTCAACAACACCAGAATTTAAAACACGTATTGGCCTGCACCCGAATATAAATTGGCATTTCACAAACACCAGACCACTATTTGAAATCGAAGCAAATATTCAGCAAAACAAGTGTTTGCTAAGATCAGCAAGGGTCAAGCGCAGGCTAAAGAATTTAGATGGGCAAGAACTCGAAATGATCTTGACACCTTAAAACTGGTGAGTGTACTGGGATTGATGTTAGTGGGGCATGCCGATACGTGCGACTTCTTTGCATTTTGCGACACGTTGTTGCAAAAAACAGCGCCACGTGAATCTACCGACAGGTGCCGAAATTTTGCAACGGTAACTAACATTCTACTAAAGCAGTCCAAGACAGTTGTAATAAAGCACCTGACAATATAATCGTGAATAGCAAAAATTTTTAACTGCCTCTCTGGTCTAGTGGTTCACACCACCGGGTGTTGATCGGGTGGTCCGGGGGCAGAAGTTTTTCTGCTCGGTTTGGTTGGTGGCAGGGTTTCTAAGCCCGCCTGGTTAGCCACCACCGTCTTACCTAAATTTGTCGCCATAATAACAATGTTTTAAGCATTGTTGTGTTCCGGCAATCAGAGGTAAGATAGCCAGTTCCTCAGTTGTTGAGGATTCAGGTGAAGCTCGCTTCCACCTTCGGCCTCATCGTCACTTACCATCAGGTGAGATGAAGGTCAAGAGCTTACCTGTTGTATGTAAAAAAAAAATGGTATCTACAGTAAAATGTGTGTAGTTCTTCAATTAGGCAATGGAGGTGTTGCTTATTTGGAGTCTACTAAATATTAATCAAGTGACATTTGCATCGACCAAAACAAAATGTTCGAGACGCGGAGAGGTACGTACGTACTATTGAAGCCCACACAATCGACACTTGACATTGACACTCCTAATTACGCGACGTACACAGATCAGCATTGGTTGCTTCGGTCACCGTCACTGTACTCATTCAAACGTCAATCCAGCTAATAGGGTAACCTACCCGACATAAGCGAGCGTAACTACCATAGGGACAATAGTTGTATATGTAGTTACTTTCAACCATGTTCCAAATAAAGAATATGGTCTAATATGGTTGCTTCGTGTTTACTAAGGAGACTATCTTCTCTTTGAGGAAATTTTTGAAGATAGTCTTCAAAAACACTTCAAATGGAAACTAAAAGTATAAATACTTGAAGGGGATTCCATTTCAATCTTTCACAACCAACCGTGTGTGTGTTGCTCATTTTGTTTTAAGCAAATACTCTAATTATTTTTCATTTAACAAAGTAGGTTACGTTACAGAAGTCGGAATTCCTAACCTTAATACAAATGGAAAGAAAATAAATATTTCATGGAAACTAGCAATTTCTTCTATTTCTAGAAGAACCGCAAACGTACGGAGATTCGGTTGCGATCTCAGCGTGTTATAATCTAATGGCAAATTGGACCGGGGCGACCTTGTTATTGTATTCTAATAGCTGGTGAAACATTCCATTGTGCTCTGCAACGATAGCGGCGGTTGCGCACGCGCCTCACAGCTTGACTCGAGCCAGAGGACACTACACTTGAGATTATGTCTAGCTAGATATATATTTACATTCATGTACTTAAAACACTAATACGAAAATTTTTAACATTATATTGTCAAGGATGCGAAGTTTTACGAATAAAAATACTGCAGCTGTTTAATAACAATGGAACGAAACCGTGAATATTCTATAACTGATTAGTTTATTTTATAAAAGATCTTTTGCGAATTGCGACTGAACGCTATAAAATTATTGGAGCGTTTTCAACAAAAAATATTAGGTCCTTACCTATGAAATTGGTGTTTTGTATGGAGATTTTGGGAATGTCTGCATTTTTCATACTAACATTTTATCAGTTTTCTTCACAACGACAAATCCAAAGATAATAATATTTGGCATCTATCATTAGACAAGCTTTAGTAATATGTGTAATATCACACTTCATAAAAATTATTTATCGTTTTTAAGTGAATGCAAATAAAATGATGTATTCGGGAGGCACTTAAAAAGAGTTGTCTCCGTGTCCAATTTTAACACAATTAAACTTACAAAAAATTATCAAAACAAATCAAAAGAGCTCAAAAATATAGTCTATTTTTAGACGAGGTTATTATTTTTTAGGAATACACTGAATCTTAATAGTTACAGACAAAATACTAAGACAGAATCAAAACACCAATTTCATAGGTAAGGACCCAATATTTACAAGATCATTTGAATTCTTTATAAGATTGAATTATGTTAAAGGCTGACTTGAATAGGGATTCCTTTGAGATTTTGCACAATTTACACAATGTTATTAATTTTAACGATACATACCTAAACCAATTTTTTTCTTTAAAGAAGTTCTGCAACAACAAACAGGCAATTGTGTAAACATGAATGCTACGTCTTATTGATCGTGCAGTAATACAGTCAAAAGCGTTGCGTTTATGCGCCGGCACCGACACGGAGGATGCGGCTCATTACGGACAATTAGAAGCTGATCCATAGCAATAGTTTATAGTTAGTGTATGCGCTAACGCCGACGCTCTTGCTTGAATAAGCGCTCATAGCGCGCGGCGCCGCGCAAACAGCTACCGAGGCGATACAGATAACATGTGATTATAGAATAACGTTCAAGAGTATGCATTCAAAGCATTTAGTATCACTAAGTATCAACGGAAGAAGAACTTAAGAACCAAGAGCAAAATTCTAAGATAAAATATATTTCGAACACAACAGAATTCAAAATAGCACTAAAGCATCATGCTGAAGATGAAAAAACTGAGCCAATTCAAAGAGATATAAATCAAAATGACATTTAGAGTCCTAGCAATGACAAATATAGTATTTTTAAGTCAGTGGTATTAACTTTGTATGTCCTTTACAAGGAAAATAAATTGTACAATGATATTTATTTGTAATTTCCAAATGTACAAATATCATGAACGCTAGTGGCAATTTGAATTAGAGGTAGTTTTAAGTAGTGAAAAGTGATAACGCTTAGTGACAACCCTGTAGCATGGGACGACAAGACCTAGATATGTATGGATATCTAGGAGCGATAATGGATAAAGTACATGTTGTAGACTATTGGTATCAATTAAGAAGACAACAACTTCCAAGTTCTATGCAGTTGAACTTACAATAAGCACATAGAATCCTTTAGCGCTTATAATCAGGGACCATTTCTTAGTAGGTAGGTACTTCTTATAACAAATTACTCAATATTCTTGGGTTTGTTTGTTGTATATGCGGATATCTATTTCGTATTACAAATGGGTGTTCTCATTGAGAGCTCTAAAATATGTTCAATACGGCGTTTATCTCTGAACTGAATTAATTCCTATTTATCAGCGGCACAGGCACTTAACAGAAATAGGGCGGCATGCGCGTGCGCAGGATTTGCCGACTCCGCCTTTCACCGTCATGTTCAGTTACGGGGGTCACGATTTCAAATATTCGTCGTCAATCATAACTGTGTACTGCTGCATTTTACATCCTCGTAAATTTTCTCGAGGTCACTTCTTTATTAAGAAATATATAAGGTAGAGAGAATCAATAACGTATTATATTAACATAATTTACGTAGGGCAAATATGAATACTGATCTGCTCTTCAAGAACATCATCACGCCATATCGCCATCGCCAGGACCTGCTCCATCGAGATAAAATGGATTAAAAACAATAAAACCTAATCTGTTTTTCTTGATAGCGTACTTATGAGCGGTTTGGCGCAGTTTAGGTAATGTGAATTGAGGGATACGGCAGGATCAAAGAAGAGCGCGAGCGCAGTGATCACGAGTGCCATTGCCGTAATAGAATAATTAATGGGCGTAGAATCGCGCAGAGGGTCACTGACAGCGATGCGCTCTCTTCAAACCGATGTGCATCTGCGCGCTTCGTTCGAGGGAATTGCGAGTTGATTCGTAATAAACACATTGTTGGTCCTTAGTCCGGCTGTTAGTTTATTTTCCTTCATGGGTTAAGCATAGTGCAAGCAAGGCTACTCCTTATTCGAAAGTACTCAAAAGATTTGTCCTCAATCTTTGGTACAGATCCAGCGGAACCACCCAATACAGTTTCTAAAGAGGCTGTACGTTCCACTTACGAAATTTACTGAAGGCTCGGTAGTTATTAGCCATTCAAATTGTTGAAAACAATGCCCCCAGTTAGGGGGTCGCAGCCAATAGACAAACTCATGCAAATTTCCGACACTTGGAAATAATTGCCGGTTAGTCCGCTTCATTGTTTACAAGAAAATGTACAATGTTGCAATAAGATGGCCTTAGAAATTTGCTAAACTTGGTGTACTTTTGATTACATAGCTTAATATGGATACCTTATAAGGCTCGTCTACGCAATA
The DNA here is from genome assembly GCA_910589355.1 of Parapoynx stratiotata. Taxonomy (NCBI): domain Eukaryota; kingdom Metazoa; phylum Arthropoda; class Insecta; order Lepidoptera; family Crambidae; genus Parapoynx; species Parapoynx stratiotata. The sequence goes on from OU342463.1 coordinate 2,907,777, forward strand.
TATAAGATGAGCGGTTTGAATTGTGGGAACCCAGCAATAAAATAAAATAGTGGATAAATAAAAAAATCGTTTTATCGCAGCAACATGTCCGTCCATCAGGATCCTAATTGAGTGGCAACGTTAAAGAAAAAATATAATTGAAACAGGAATGAACTGTACAACAACTATTGGAGTATTAATCAGTAGCTTATTACTTACGTAAATGGCAAACGTCAGTCATGTATTGCCCAGTGATCTTTAGAAGGAGTACTCGATAAATGGTCATGCAATTTTCAAACCGTGGCAAAGGAGCCCTGACAGGGTGGTCGACGTGCAACTCTAATGTAATGTAAGCCCGCTTGAGGCGCTCCCGACTTGAAATATCACGGAATCTTGCAATAACCTAGATGAATATATTACGAGTTAGTTAGGTACGATGAAATGAAACTGTTTCTATCGCAAGAAATGGCAGAGTGATAATTATGGCTTTTAGCAATCATTGTAACTCATATAAGAATGCCAGTCCTCTATAAGTCCTCAATAGTCTGAGATCATTATCTTGACCTCTAACATGACATACGTTGTTTTACAAAAACTAACATGATCAAGATGGTGTACACCCACGTAGCACTCAGGTAAAGTTATTTATTTAAGTTTTAAACCAAACAAAATTACAACGGAATCGGACATTCAGGCAAATTTTTAATTTAGCTTTGTGTATTTTGAGTTTGGAGCGTTTCACATAATAAAGAACTAGAAACCGACTGGGTAAGTTAAATATATTGGTCTCAGGGCGCGATAACCAACTGCGGAAGCAGGAGCCGACTCTCGCTTCTATTGTGAGAGCCCGGCGCCGGAACGGCGACTGTCCTCTTAACACAATCAGGTCGAATCAACACACACAATGGAAAATAAAACGGCGAAGCATGCAGGCAGGAGCACCAGGAAACGTTCCGGTCCGCGTTTCTAGCGCTGTGGTAGGAGTAGAGAGTTGTTTGGAACACTATCGCGTTACTGGCGTCCGCTTCGAATGTGACGGACAGCGGCGGATGTGTAACTTGAATATTGTAAATAAATGAACGCATCTGACAAAACAGTTGGTGCCGCGGGCGAGGCGCGATCGCCACAAACCACGGCTTTTGTCGACGGCTAATAACTTTGAGGAAACGCTATAATCGCGGTGGCCTAGTTGCGCCTGCCCTGCGGTGAGACCGCTACTCAGACTCAATTTCGCGCCTGCGCCGTTTCCTTGCGGATCGTTTTTCAGCGTATGCGATGCTCGCACAAGATAACAATGGTGTACGTAGACCCGCATAATGATAGTAATGGGGGCCAGTCAGCGAGATACTTGCATATCTGTTGAGTTATCGAGCCTGAACACGTTGTCTACTGAAACGCAATGAGACTGCCTTCTTAAAAATGTTTTGTACTTGGACAATAATCACAATTCAAAATCTATACATAAGAAAATCAATTCAGTTGTCAATCGTTATATTGTTCCTATACAGAGGATTGCACGCCGGCTCACAAGCTGACACAATGGCGAGCACTCGTCGTAAAAGATGGCAGGAACTAAATAGTTCCCGTCGTTATTTGACCGATTGGTCGTAAAGTTGTTACAGCTCGCTCGATAGCTTTGTCCCGCTCGCTGATGACGACTGAATACGTGGCGTATGATAAATGTGACCATCCATTTGACTCTATTATGGACTACGTATGTCATTCATTGTTCACAGCATAAGATATCTGCTTATTGTATAGACAAAAGAGAATTACACGTTTTATTTCAGAAATTATAATGTGTTTCACAGTGAGAAATATAACAGGATTATGAGAAAATTATGAGCATAAAGCGTAAAGAAGTCAACAAAGTTCAGACTGCACTATGTTAGTACCAATGACTCCAAGCACGTGAACACGTTACAATTGCTCGGGACACGTGAACTACAGCGATGTTATAAATACCTCAGACTTCCTCTATTGAGACAATTATAGCCAATTGGTGGAATATGACATTGTAAGTTATGAGAATTTAAAACATGTGACAATTACTGTTCATTTTATCAAACTGGATCTTCCCCGCTAAGGACTTCACACTGTTCGCATGTGTGGCAATTAGAATCAGGCAGTAAAATTCAACATATAATATATTTGAAGTAAGGTTAGGACATCGGTGAAAACTGAAATTCAATTGCACGCAGTAACTTGTTCACAAATAAAAATTCTACAAACTGCAATTTAAATTTTAGTTGCTCTACAAAACCTCTTCCAAGTCATTGGCTTTTACAATTAAAGATACGCATTAGAAAACATTACTATTGTAGAACACCTGATCTTAGCTCGTAAAAAGCTTTTCATATCCCATTAGGTAAGCGGAAATGAAATGTAACGTAATTATCATAATTTTATTTCGTTGGTAAGTACGCGTGCGACAACAAAATCGTGACGTCACGTGAACCAACCTTTGCGAAGAAAATAGAGTGATTCATGCGTCAAATCGTGTCCAAGAGGTGCGCGGGCGCATATTAATGTAGGCATGAACGCTTACGCCCTCCGTGAATGTCTAACGAGCAACCATGTTTTACTGACACTTATAATGGCTAACACATACCCGGTTCACGCATTGGTAACTCGGTTTGTTCCAGAACAGTTCACGAAATTCATTATTACCTGTAAAAAAACAAACATAAGTTAGATAATACATTGGCATTTTTACAGTATCAGAGTATTAAGATAATAGAACAACAATCACAACGAAGGTAATATTGAGCAATGCGAAAGCACGGTACCGGCAGCGGGAAGCGCAACTGTTTTACTCGCAACTATGACATTTACATGTGTTTTTATAATTGAATTACTAACGAAACGAATTGGTAGCACTCAAGTGTAACTCACGAGCCGAACAAAACCATTGTGTAACAATTGGACGTGAAGCCGTGGAATCGGTTCAAGGTGGCTTTTAATCTTGCATCGGATCTATCAATTTGTAATATTCGATCTTTGCGCAACGATTTTTATATTTCTAAATGTACAATCAAATTTTGTTTTCACCTTTGAATATTTAATTAAGAATTGCAGAAAAGAGGGTAAATATCATAAGAAAAATGAATTAGGTATTTCGATTATTAAATAAATATCCTTAATGTTTCTGAGTCAGGATGAGAAATATATATAGTCTAACGAAGCTGTCACTCTTGAAATATTAATTCTGAAAGGAATGTTGCCTTAGGAAGACATGACTGCAATTTTCCCCTTAACAAAGGCTGTCTCTGAGGTTATCCCCTGTCATATAACACGATGATCAAGGGTCCTCGGGTCAACATTCACGCTTCAAGCTTAGAACCAGCACGAACAATATTTCTCTGTCTAATGTGAAAGTTTATTATTTTGTCAACTGAAATACGACTAGGCAAATTTTCACGAAGTAGGTTAAGGATGTATAATATTATTTTCTAAGGATATTAAATTCAGGATTAATGAAGCAACAGCCATTTTATTGCATCAAAGAACAAGTTTAAGTTACGTAACAATTCGTGTCGAAGATGTACCAAGCGTGAGATAAATAATGAAAATTATAACTGACAAAGCTATTATCCAAAATCGATTCGGAGTGTCGCAGTCGCATAGGATGCGCCGAGTTAAGAGTTGAACGCAACAAAAGGACCTTGCATAACACGGGAAAATATCCGATCACGAAGCGTCCGCCTTGACGCCATTATCCAATGAGAAATAGCTAACGTCGATAGTAAACACGCAATTAACTCTTCAGATGAAGGTTATAATTTAGCAGCACGACTCTTGGGAAAGCTCTAATGTCGCAGCGGTCAAGGCGCACGCTTGCAACCAAGATAGGCCTGACAATAAAGCCGCGCTGCACTGGGATAATTAATTAAAAAGTGTTCCCTCATTAATCAGTAGCCTGGCCTTAATTCGATTGCAATCGGAAAAGCCAATTTATTACGCTCTAGATAAGCGATAGATCATGGCAGTGAGTTATTTCGCTCCAATCGGGTATTTATTGGCTTCTGTAGCCAAAAATTGGCGTAGCGGTAATTATCAAAACAATTCCTGTCAAGACGGATATTGAGACAGAAATAAAATTATTTGTTGTAGACACAAACTTTTCCACGTAATACTTTCAGAAGTGGTTGGAATGTAGTTGCAAATGTTAAATAATTTCCATAGTCAAGTGCACACGAGGACCATTAGACTAGGTGTCGCCGGGATCGTTAACGACTTCATGGAAGGCCGTGTACGTTGTCCCTATCTGATTATTCAGACATGATTCTAGCAAGTAGCTTTCTTGATGAGTACGCGAGCGCTCGATCACACGGTGCCGGAGTATACAAGGTGATTTAATAACCGCTCATCCTGGCTAGTACACTAGATATAATGTTAAGTTTGGTCGAAGCAACTTAATCATGTTGATAATGTTGCGGAGCCTGCGCCACTCCAGGCGGCGGGTGGTCCAGATAACGCGCCGCGCCGACGCATCTCAGCAGGCGCATTGTCTACCACTGTTTTCACTGATAACGTAATTAATATGCCTAATTTATTGTTTGAACTATCGCTCCACCTTAAGTGGGGTGAACAAATATTGGATTGTTGCATTATCATCGAGCATGCTACATGCATCGGGTAACATCGTGAAGGTTGTGATCGTGTTTATAAATCAAGGACTCATTTAAATTTTCAATTTCAATGAAGATGTGCATAATAAAAGTGAAAATCAACAGTTAGTATGGAGTGGTCGTCATATCCGGTGACGGAGTGGGCCGTCTTCTGGGCGCCCTAGCCCCAAGTGGGACACTTCGCTTTCTAGGAAGAGCCTGGCGAAGTGACGGACGAAGGATACACGACTAGAATAATAACGCATGAATTACTGCACTATACATAACAACACTGATTCATCGTTGCACACGTTGCGCTGTCATATTACGACGAAGAAATGAAAATTGCACTATATGTATAACTGAGGTCGTTAGTAACCATGTGGTATTAATTGAGTAATATAAATTGAAAACATAGGCTTCTTACACTATTTTCTATAGAGCTGAAAACTACAGAAGCAGTTTCGAAACCCCATGAATAATATGATACTAATAAGGCTATAATAATAAATGGTCAATATCCTTAGAATAAGGCAATTGAATATTTACACGGAACTTTCCAGACCAATAAGTGGTAGCAAACGTCAGCGGTGAAGAGTATTGAGTCAAGGCAAACACTTTCAAATACTACACAAATTTAAATTTCTATATATCCAACACAAAAATTAAAGCATAGAGCAGACGCAGTGAATGGAGAGATGCGAATAGTGTTAAAAATTAATAAATATGATATGATGGTAAATATGTGATTTAAACGTAAATAACCTTAATAGAGACATCAAACTGAGCACCTATCTAATAAAATTCATCTCACATCGCCGGGGCGGTGTGGTCAGTCGACGATCGATGTTCCGTTACAAACAATGACCCCACATTCAATTATAGACTGATTCAATTGCGCAAGCCGGCATTACCCATCGAAATAATTGAAAAGTGTCAGTCTCATTTCAATCTTTGCACGGTAGATTATAACGGCACTGCTAAACTAAAGTTAAAGTCGAATGTGCTCCACATATCGTTGCACAATATAGTCAAGTTGAACATGTCCTAATTGGCAAGTGATCTCTGCTGAAGAGATGTTGCACGTTTGTTTGGCCGGAGAGGCCTTTAACCGCCCACTGGACCCAAACTGGGTCACTGCCAATTCGCGAATTGAGCATCATTGTAATCGCATTATGATGCGAGTCGACCGCGACGGGGCAGGCGCCAACGGCACAACGGCGACGCCGCGCCGTCCGCAGCCGGGGTCAAACGTCAGCCCACCACATTGTTATCTCAAGTTGGCGAAACAGCGACCCTCACGTGTTTTCATTCGAACATATAATTCAATTACCGGTTTGTAATAATACAAATACGGAGATCGCTTTGTTTCTTTATTATTGGTTTACTATTGAACAATTTTGTTCGTGACATAGCAGATAAACTGCAGGAAAGTCGCCTCCGATAGTTTGGCCATATTAGCCGCAGGCCTCCAGACTACGTCGGAAATAGTTGCCTCGACCTGGCTGTACAGGGCCCTAGATCTCGTGGAAGACCCAAAAAGCGCTGGCTGGACGTCGTTAAAGCTGATATGAGAGAAGACGACCTTACTGCTAGGGATGCCGAAGACCGGGCAAAGTGGAGAAAGTGTAGTCGGAAAGCGGACCCTGGCATGAGGCCGGGAAAACGCTAGGCAGAAGAAGAAGACTATTGACCAATTTTATAACGTCAACAAGATCAATGAAGTCAATCATAATATAAAAGTTTAAGTCTAAATACTTACTTGTACACTTCGTTTATGGATTTTTTTCACTCTATAACATATGGAATAAATTTTAATAATCTCTTGTCAGCATGTCTTGGTAAAGATCGATCAACAAATAACTTCATCTTTCTTGCAACATAAAAGTTTATTGCTCCAGTACATGGGAAGCGGTTGTGTCGGATATGATCGTACCGTTGGAGATATAGCGTGGGCTATAAGATGGGAGATTACGTGTGATCATAGCATCATATACAACGTTGTTTGAGCGGCCACCGCTCGCTGCAAGCGCAATGCAAACTTTAGAATAACAGTTAATCATAAATATCGTCCCTATAAGCGATATCGAACTATTTCCGTTCAGATAATCTCCAGGATTGAACAGCCATAATTTTATTGAACTTTAGACTTTAGGATATTACAAACAAACCCACACGAACACCGATGAAGACATCCTCATGCAACTTACATTACTGGTTGTTTAACTACTGCAGATGGGATTTTGTTTAGAATAAATAAAATTGAAGCTTGTCGTGATTTGCAGCTCCTCTTAGTGCAATTATGTCGCCTCGAGCCAGTTGCATATTTTAAATTAAACGACATTAAAAAAGCCCGGAAACGTGCTTTCAAGGGTGTACTGCAATAATTTTTCACAGAGAAATCAAAAATAATTCAGCTAACACCTTACTGTCCTACAAATAAGATTCATTATCAGTGAGTTTTTAAACCATTTCGAGGTACATAATGCGTGCGTTGAACTTAAAAGGTTGTGACAGGGGTATTACGGTAATTACCTTAATTTGTAAACACAAAAACCACTGTCGGCTCGTCGTATGTTAACCCAGCGAAAAATAAATAACAGTGACACACGATGGCACAGCTCCCAACAATTAATTCAGTGGGTAGAATGAAGATTACGAAGCAATTTAAAACAGTGAATCTACTCGTGAGGGCATTATCAATTTTCTGTAAAAAAAATTAATTGTGCCGCGTGCAACAAAACATCTCAATTTAAAGTCAGTTTAACATTAATGGCCATTACATCTCACGACAACGGTTTGCGGCGCGGAGCCATCGCACGAGCCGCAGCATCGCAGAGCGAGGACATTAGCACGTTATCTTCGTGAAAAAATCGCAGTTTGGATTCGGTTCACGTGAGGTGAGGGCGCGCTCCTAACGGCTGATTTGCATATCATTTGCATGAATCTCCCGATGACGAACACCGCCGGAATGTGTCTGGAAACTCAGGACCGGTCGTTGACTGATCGTTCAAACAGTTCCGCCTGCGGCCTCTCATATATGGTCTCATCTATTGTAGCAAAAAAAACAACAGAACGCAAACATTTATGAATCACCGATGAAGCCTTTTGCGGAAGGTCGCAGGTTAACACCGCCTCGGCCAAGGATTCCAATGATGCGTAAATCAAAGCATTTAACGAGGAAACCGTCCCGTCGACAGCACGAGTAAATTCGACGAGCTAGCTTTAATTAACCATTCCCTTAAACGGTTGACCTTCACTGGTGACACTTGAAAGATTAATTCGCAAACGCGTGTTATTATAAGGCATCGTTAAAAATAACACAAATCATAAAAGCGATTCTCTACGGATAAGATCGTATGGCGTATATTATCCTTGTGAAGATATCGCACCGCCTACAAATGGAAGTGATGTAAACAGCTAAGATCCTACGGTCGCGATATGGAGCGGAAAATGATTAGGCAGGAAAGCTGATGTCTGTGAGATTTAGTGAGGTTTACCGAATAGGGAGTTGCCGCGCGTCTGGCGAGTGTCGTTACGGCGCGTAATTGGACCCACGTCGTCGCCGACCAGCTCAAAAGGGCTGTGCGTGACCATCGTTCATGATATCACGGAATCACCTACGATTTAAAACTGCATTAGCATACAAGTTACAAGTTGCAGCAAGAGCTAATATTTTACCATTTTGTCTTCATTGGTGATTTTAGATTTCAAGTATTATTTTTGTGCGGTATTAGGTTTCTAATACTTTACTGGACTTTGCATTAGTTTCGACGCACAATTCCAAATCGGGTATGAAATAATAATAGTGTCTGATGTTAGTATCGTTTAAAATCCGGCTTCGTGCCTTTGTGAGGCGCCAATGCGGCAGGCATCCCGGTGGAAAGCACCCGTTTGTCAGAGCGGCGGAAGCGGGTCTTCCGGCGGGCTTGCGGCCGTCTTGCATATTCAATGGTGCTAATTAATGCCGACCTGATATGAGCTCAATCTAGACCTGCATCTCAAGCACATAGTTTCCGGGAATGTTTGCGAGATTTTCTAATTAGGGATTGTTAGCAATGTGTCCCCTTTACTATCTTGCATGTGCTATAAATTTATTGAGATATACAAGATATACAACTTAATACGAAGCAAAATGAAAATATCCTAATTCAATAATGAAGATGCTTTTAACCATAAACAGCAGATTCTAAAGGTATCACACTATAAGATAGGGCCTTTCTTCTACAAAGGCACAATTACTAAGCAAAGATATTATCGTTAATTTAAAATCATGATAACGAGAGAGATGTAAAGGACTGATTAAATATTTTGTCAATAATGCGTGTTTGTTTGGACCCAATTATAGACATTATAAATCTAGAACTAAATGCTTAAAATTAACGAACAATCAAAGGAAACCAGAAACCACACAATCAGAAGAGTTCCTTACAATGAAAACCTCAAGTATGATTGGAAATATAAAAAAGTGTACTTATGGATGTAACGAATAAGATATTAAATTACTTTTTACGATTGAAATTTTCTCAGCAAGCCTCATACAGGTTATAAAAAGCTCACAAACAATACTAGTAAGCAAGCAGAAACTCTAATACAATCTTGGAAAGTAATAGACTATGTCCTATAGTAACCAGAAATACAGTCATAAAATTATTAGATCGAAAATGGCATTGTCGCGTCTAGGCTACCAGTTTATGAGCTCCAGTTTGACACAACCACTTTTACCTCGTGTCTTGGCGTGTGAAAGTTACCAAGACTATAGGGGTTTAGGCGAGTTGTGCGTTGTTTAATTAATATTAATACGGAGCGTTGTTCTCACGGCGGCAGGCTGCGCCCGCGCCGCCCTTCGCGCCGGTTCCACTCCGGCGCACTTCCACGGCTCCTGAGCATCGTAATCGCTCCAGAAACGTTGCCCTCGACGGTATCCGTTGAAAACTATTATCATAGTGTTTCTACTCGAACAAATTTTAGTATGTTTAAAGAACAGTGTTAACTGTTGTTTGATATTGCAACAGATGGTAGAATGAACAGTCTAGAAGAGTTTTCCGAAAGCGTTATGTATTTAAAGTACTTATTTCTGTATATCCTTTTGAAGAAGTTTGTAGAATTTTTTAGCCATATTCTCACTAGCTTATCATACAGTACCTATAGGAAAAGTGACGAATGAAAAATGAAAGTGCTGCAGGTGCGCATCCCGACCCTCTCGGGAATGGAATGGGACTATTATTAGAAGCCGGCGCCGGCGCACGCCGCGACCGTAACACAGGGTGTGCCCATTACGATATACATAATAACACTGAACACGTCAATCCGCCAAACATGCTGGCGACCGACGATGCATTTTAGACATTCCTGAATAGTATAAACTATGAAAACGAGTTTCGGAGATAATAAGTTTCGTACTTCTCACACAGTACAATTAGGATTCGTTATGTCACGTTAGATTAGAAAAAAAAGTTACTGACTCTACTTAACGAACTTTTTAATTTATATCTGTGATTGATCCCAAAAAGTAATGTAAATAAACCTTTGTATTTCTAACATCCTATGTGACGGTGGAGCGTTATCGGTGGATGCTGCGGGCATCTCCGGCCGGCGCCGCTGGCCGCCATTGTTAGCGAGCCTGCGCCCGCGCCGCCATGCTAATGCCGTACTCACTCGCGCATTGTACTGTAAGGGCTGTCACCCTACCACGTGAAAATTTTACAAGTAGATTGTAGTCTTTTATTTCTTACCTCTTAGATACAATCTGTACAGACATTTAAAATTGATTATGATGATATTTTCAATATTAAATGTCAATTCAAAGACTGTGTGAAACTTTTACTAGTAAGCATTTCTTTAGTTTAAGTGTCTTTTTATTTCTCTCAATTTGATAAGCTATTATGAAACCTACATGATTTATACATCAACTAAGATCTTTTTCCTATTAAAATATAATAAATGATAATATATTTTCGAATATAAAATTTATCCAATATAAAAACTCAAACCCTTTTAGGGACGGAACCATACAATGTAACTTAGTAAATAATAATTTAAAGTAGCAAGAACAAAAATTATCTCAGGTTTTTAATCACTTTGTGGAATCTAAGGTTATTAAATAAGCAGGCAGCCTACCGGGCTACTAAGAAAAACCAATCTGTAATTTAGTATCGGCTGAAACTAGTTCAAGTTAAAATAAAAATAAATAAACCTTAGTAGAACATCAATTTGTGGTCTCCAGAGAGTAAATTTTATAGATCTACAACCACAACGAGGATTGCAAATAAAGGTATGGTAAAGGTATGGTAATGAAGGTATGGTTTGGTATGGTATGGTATGGTAAGGTATGGCCTGTGTGGTTACTACAGCCTGCGAACAGCGATAGATATATCGAGTTCCATGATTGGCGGCATTGTCAATTTTGCGCATCCTCTCTTTCCATAGCAAAAGGGTTATAAACCTTCATCAAAGTTTCCCTAAGTAGCATGGACTACGTCCCTATAAGAAAACTATATTACAGGTTGCTCGACACGTTTCTTCCTGATGTGGGAAAATCTGTTCTGCCACCAAGACATATATGGCTTGTTAATTTGAATGTATGCAGCCCTGCATGCAGCGATACCTGCACAACACGTAATGGCCGATACCCGCCCGGAACAAGTTCTAATGCTGCCTCGAACAATAGCGCCGTCTTAATATGCAACGAGCCCTAGACTCGCAGGTACACCAGGAATTCGCATTAAAAAGTTGCTTAGCGAGTGCGCCGCAATAATTCTCGATTGCTTTACAAATTGCTTTCATTGTCGATGGGCAGACGTTCGAGCGTTCGAGGGATTATATTCATTTAATGGGACTAGCAAATTACTTTGGTGTTACAACACTCTTTACTTCCCAAGAAACGTAAACAAAAATGCCTACACAGTTTTACTGCTATTTGCAAATAGCTGTTGCCTTTAGAATTTGTGAAATCAAATTAATAGTATACTTATTCAATATTAATGCAATCCGTATAGTCAAATATCACAAGCATTATTCATCAGAGTCAAAGGATCGGCGCCTCAACACTCTTGAGCAGTAACAAAGACAATTTATCAACGGGTATCGAGCCTCGTTGGGTGGATAGATAAATTATGTAGTCCTTTGTCTTGTTAAGTAGGCACTCGATCGTTTATCTCTTTTATCAACTTCTTAGTAAAACTTATGTAGATATGCATTTGTTTCAAGTTTACACTTTCCTTCTGTACTTTTTCCCAAGTAAACGAAACAAAATTATTTTTTGATCATTCCATGTCTTAAAATATTTATACGTCTACCATTCTAAAGCTGATACTAAATATGTATGTAAACGTAAGATGTATTTATATTGCCAAGTAATTAAATGTTGATTCTACAATAAATAGTATTAAATAACTCCACATTGTAATTAGCTTCGGTAGAAACAAAGGAATGTGTCTAAGTTATTATTGGAATGTAATTTACGTGCGTTCCAGGAGATTAAAGGGTTTCGTTACGGGAACAGTGCAGATTAGGCAAGCTACCAGTTCCAGGTACTAATAATAAGCGTATTCTGAGAATCTCACCATAACTTCACACCTCGAATATCGCATTACGGGCGCGATCGTTAGCGGAGTCATAAACTCCACATATTAAGCTAGCTCCACAGTTTCAGACAAATTGCCTTAAGATTATTGTGCTTTATAGCTAAACTGTTCATTCAAAATGTGTTAACATTAAACCCCAACTTCAAGCAATATAATTATAGAATTTATAGTTAACGAGACACGACACATTAACGGGATGCTATTCGTTTAGAGAAACCATGATCAGTAGACATCATAAGTTGCATGGCTATAAAGAAAATTGGTACAATCCAATTTATACATAAAGTTTTGACGGAAATGCGTCTGGTGCAATAAACTGATTAGTTTATATTGTGTGACTGGGTAGATAGATACTCGCTCATAGATGTAGAGGGCGAGGAACCCTGTTAAAATGCAATTGAGCGCAGCCAAAACGGCGGGTAGACTGCAATTTGTCATGCTGCTAATATTGCGATAAATAAGTCGCAGAGACAGTAACGTTCCGATTCCGAAACGTTGCTTGTAGAGAATGGCATAAATACAACTCCTAATATTCCTCCACATTTAATAGAATACTTTAGTTTTATTGTTGCAAAAATTCTGTAAGAATGTTGTATATTTCGACTTTATACTTGGATAGATCGTGTGAATAATGACACCTCTTGGAAAGAAGTGTGTTAATATGGCGAAAATAAGACGAAAATGGAAGAGGAAGGGAAGTTGACGACCCAAACGAAATTAAGAAAAAGAAGATATAAAAAAATCTTCCACGACTTGGGGCCATAAATTGTTAATACATAAATAACATAACAGACATTTAACTTTATATTTAATTAACAATTTAGACGTGAACAATATTTAAAATGCAATAAACACTGTTTAAATTGAATAAAAGCCGTTATCACGACCACAGAACGATGCTGTTGATTACTTAACAGTTATCAAAACAATTTCTTCTGGTACTCCAGTACACAGTTGGAATTACGCGGTTGTTACCTCGTTGTATAACTGTTGGTTACATCTTACAGGACTAGTCCATCGTAAATCATGTGTTTCAGCTTTTTCATGTCAATGTAAATAAATCGCCGATGTGACGTCATCAGTTATATTAGACAGGTTGCAATGTACAGAACAAGGCTTATGTAGATTTTCGGATATCCAGTTACTACGTGTTTTGAAAATCATAATAAGAATAACTACAAGAACTTGCAACTACCTACTTGTATTGCAATTAAGTGTATTTTCCATAAGACATAAATTCATTGAAAATTCGTTTTTAAACTATAATCATGTCAACGATGAACTTATTACTTACTTTATTCACATAAAGCATACTTGTCCGTTTTATATTTGTCCGTTTCAAAATGAATTACTTTTTTTCTACCTCTTGCTCCAATTATGGACAAAGTGTGAAACCGAAACTACAGGGTTCGGAGAGGCAGATACATAGAATACCGCTAGCCGTTGCTTAATACTAGTTTTTTGTAGTAATAAAAGCGGCATTACCGTCAATTTGCAAGCGTGCGGATTGCATGATTAAGTCATTAAGGCATCGGCTAACTTGTGCCGTATTAACATGGGTTATCTTTTTAGACCATCGCAATTAAGGTCAACCCGTCCATCGCGAATGGGCATCGTAAGTCCAGGCGACATTGCAGTCTTTCTACATAATGGTTGAGCAATGAATAATTAAATTCGTTGTTTCTCTTAAAAAGGTCACAATAGTGACATTAGATAGATAATAATACACCTATTCCCGGCCTATATGTCTCATCGACACCGGGTCACGCAGTAAACCCACTAAACGCAGTCGTTGCTTCGACACCAGCTAAGTTGATGCGACCACGCGAGTTAAACTCTGTGTGATAATTAGAAGAGCCTATAATTTTATAACATATTTATATCGTGTGTGTGTTTATTTTATAAATTTCGATATTTATGTTATATACTTAATTTCCTCTCTTGATTGGTAAGGCGCCTAAAAATTATTTTGCTGTAATTGAACCACATTTTTTGTCAAATCAGATCTCAAATCAAACAACAATTTGAAGCTACTCATGATAAAGTTTATACAAATCTAATGAGGTACGCGTATTTGACTATCTCCACATCTATCCTCAGTTACTAATAACATGAGCAGGATATTATCAATGAACGTTTAAATACAATAGCAGGACACAGAATGATCTGTATGTATTACTGTGAATGAATAGTGAAAATTTCAAGTTTACTTAATGCTTATCATAGGTAGTACTAATAAGTAACCGTGACCACTGTCAATATAGATAACTAATCACCTGTTAAGTTTGTAGACACCATAGAAAATCAATTGTGTCTCGTCCAAAACAGGAAAATGTCAGTCCAGGGGATAAAAAGCTACAATTGAGATTGTAATATAAAAACTTTACTATCAGCTCGAGGTAAACTAAAAGTTCGAATGCATTATGTAATTGACCTTCGCAATAAAATGCATTTACTTAACACAAATTCGCAATGCATAAATTACTCGAAGGAGATTAGACGCCCGCAATTAATCGATACTGAATCGATCTATCATAATTACTAAAGCTGAGATCATAAATATAGGCGGAAAATCAATAAACATTGATTTTGTTGTTATTAAGCTCCACTAATACCAATGTACGATCAAAGATCTATTTATTGATGAAATGGATATCTGTTAAGTATCCATTTTATCAATAAATAGATCTTTGAGAAGAATAAATACTTAATTTACAAACATTGAAATATCTTTAAAAAAATATTACCAAGACTTGGGAACATAGTGAAACAGCGATTATCACACCAATATCAAGCCACAACCAAAATTTGGATTCGCTCTTAGAATTTACTTTACCTGAAAATATAAATGTTTTCTTCTAAAATATACATTTAGAATCTACTATTATAAATCTAATGTTTGTTTTTAATTTATCGCAATCGCAAGTGTAGCCTGCGCCTGCGCAGACCGCCTCGGTGAACGGCTGCGCCATGCAAATACATGCGAAAGGTGTCAGGGAGACCGTACGACAAATACCGAAGTATACATTACTAGCTCTAACAGGCGGTGGAAATTGCTACCACACCAAAGGCCCAATGTATAACCACAGCCTGGATTCTAAGAAATATACCGCGTAGTTTAAAAACTTTTCACGTTAACAATTGTATAATACAGTATAACAATGAATCACGCGACGAAAGGGACCGCATGTCAGTGAACTTTGCATTTTGACTTTCCAAGACATTTGAAAGGGATTAGTACTTTTTACGCAGTACGGTTCACCTCGACCCGCTCTTTCCCATCGGCAACGAGATTGCGTTTGCGCAACGCGGCATACTATTTTACGTACCTACACTTAGATCACGTTAATCTATTTCTGAGTGTAACTTGGATTATTTAACTAACTTATATAATGCAAGAATAATAATATTGCACTCAAATTACATCGAGTATTAGATGAACAAATTAAATAGATTATACGACCGATAAAAATGTCAAAATTAAGTACATAACAGTTTCAATGTAGTTACCGTAAACAAATTAAATGGTTACGCTACACAAACACAAGTTCACATTATGAACAATACAATATCTTGAAGAGGTATGTAAACAGTGATTTTAACCGTAGAAGTATTTCTATTAGCGGCTGTACAATTAATCACGGGGGTTATTGTTCGCTGCTCAGACGATATTGGTTCCAGGATTGTGTTACAATAACCTATTCGTGAGCTTCGCTTCATAATGTTAAAGGGTTGAAATAAAGCTAAAAATGAGTCGCTTTAACCATTACGCTGGAATAAGACGGTTCATTTTTCCTTTCATTTTCGATGAATTATCGATGAAATGCCAAAAATAAAATGTCTTAATTGACATTCATCAATTTAGAAGAAAAACGTTCATCATTTACAATTCATTGCAAAAACGAATAAATTTTGATAAACCGTTTAATTTTAAAAAAAGAATGTTTAAATTATTCTTTATCTACACTCATAATTAAATATGTCAATTAAATTCTGAAAGGTGAGCAATGAGCATTCCGGTAGGTGTCGGTCGTTATCAAACACCCATTGGAGTTTTGATACCCTCTATTATGTGACAGTTATATAAGCAACCAATATAATATTACGCGAGGGCCATAAAAATCTATATTTGCCGATAAACGGTCCACAAGGCTCGCTGTCCCAGTGCCAGTGAAAGTGGTCGCGTCCAGCGATGCGCAGGCACAATTTTCTAATCCGTGCTACCGATAAAAGCGTCGAGATTAATTTACGAGCACTTAGGCTGTCGTTAACTATTCTTATATAACAATAACGTTTGCACAAAAGTTTTAATATCGTGAATACACAAACACGATAAAGGAAACAGTAGTTCGACACTACTACGTCATAAAGCCTTACGGTTATTGGAAAACCAGTGTAAAGCAGTGGAAGTCCAATAAATACCTCTACAGTGCATTCAACTTACGACCGACATTTTTAATATCTATGTGCAAACAGCGATTGTAGTAACAACAAATTCAAAAAACAAAGTAACCTTAAACTTAGAGATAAAGAACTGATTTGTGATGTATCCAACAGCGGTTGTCTACAATCGATCAATCAGCTGATTACAATATTAATGAATGCTGTTTCTATTACGTTAAAAACAAAACTTGACATTCACCTTTCTTAACGTTTGCTTATGGCAAATTTCCGGTTGTGCCCGCATCGCGAAAGCGTGTGGCGCGGGCGCAGGCGGACGCGGGCGGGGCGTGACGAATCGACGCCAGATATCTTATGGCGACACACACGCAGCGTCCCAAGCCAGGTTCAAGATCGCGACTTTCAACGGAGCGCTTGCGCCGATAGAATCTTTCGTAAGCGCTGACATATGACCCGTGTAGTATATATCTGCATAGTAATGTAAACATGTCGAAAGTTTGCTAAATGGTCAATTCTTGTCATCAATTACATTTATCAACAGGTGTCATTGACTTTTACAAATTATAGAATAAAGTTGTTTATGACATCCAGCGGTTAGAATATAAAAATGTAATACCGATAGTAGTTTCTCATCGTAATGTTTTTATGAGAGTCTTGGATGGAAATCGGAATTAGCGAGGGAAATCATGGCTAATTGCTCTAAAGCTCGTCGGACATGTGTGCAGATGTTTCAACTTTCATGTAGTGCCACAATGTGTGTTCTAGTCAGCTCCCGATCCTATAAATCTTGATGCAAGTAGGCAGGTGGGTCGGCGCCGGCGCACCGCATGCCGGCACCCACCCACTTGTCGGGGCTGAATTTGTTATGACTTGGAACTGCACAGGCTACTTTGTTTTCAGCATTGGTAAAATTGGAACACCGTTTGTTAAAGCAAATTAGATAATGTGACTAATGTGTTTGCGCCGTGATATAGCATGAATTTAGAAGAAACATGGTTTCTCAATTATTTTAAAGTCCTTATTTGAAATACTAAGCGTAATAAATGGATCACATTTAAGTCTGTCGATAGTTTAAATGCCAATGTACGATTTGAAGTGGCAGACGGATCGTGTTAGTAATAAAAGTAATATTAAAATATAAAACAAAATTAAGTTGTTTATCAACAACTAAATATTGATTTTAATTTCACATACATCACAGTGACTAACCACACACTCACTAAATCTAGATAGGTACGTGTCTACCTAATTCCTATGCTATAAGATTTAATAGACCCAGGTCAAATTGCTTCTTCTATTAGGCTTTCGTGTAGCTGACTAGCGTTAGACATAGGAAATTACTTTACCTGGGCAGGATCATAAATATGATGGATAGACAAGTATCAATTACGTGAAGTGGCTGAAGTCAAATAAGAAAATGATGCCTTAGCATGCACACAGTTTTAATTGAAGCTATCCATATTATGTGGAACATTGGTAAAGTAAAAAAAAATTCTTTTCTAAAGGGGTCTTCTAAACTTCTTTAAATCAGAGCCAACAAATAGGGAGGAGAGCGCCCTAAATTGCTTCCTAGATCGCCTCGTGTGTAGGCAATGTCGGGGCAACATCGGGGCAGTGCAGGGGAGCGCCCTAAATTGCTTTGTGTGAATACGTTACGATTTTTAGTGTGTAGAGTAGCAACCGATTATAGGACCTATAAGGGCTGATTCATGGATTGATTTAAGGATGTGCGAAAATCCCTTAAGAAGCCACCATTGTGCTGGGCGACGACATAAAACATTGAGACATGGTCCTATCGAAATATTTGAAGTTCTATTAGAAATTTAGAAAATTCTATTATTTCACTTTTCCAGCACACAGATTCCTGTCAAAATTTACAAAATGTTAAACATTATAAGTCCTTGTCTTTACAATGAACACAATAAAACTAAAAGATTTAACAAGAAAATTTATCAGTTAAATCCAAGGTTATATTTTAAGCCCACGTCAACACCACGATTACTTGTAAGTTTGTTTAATTATAAACATAAACATGACATAACGTTTTCACTCCAATCGGAGGTCACGTACAATACGATATCGTTGTATGTAATCGGTTGTAATTTTCCGGTATTGACAAATTAGGGAGAAGGTACAGTCAAAAAGTACAACTTTATTTTGCGAAAGATTGCGAACTGAGCATAGGCTGGATACACAGCATACACGGAGCGTTTTTATTGTTTTAGTTTCCTAAGAATTGAGACCATCATGGTCAAAATTGAAGAGATGTGCTTAAAATTGCCAGGAACGCAGGTTAAATAAGAGAAGAGGCCTTATTTGACATCGGATCATTAAAAAACAACACTGTGGTTATGATGGTAATATTATTCTACTGTAATTTGCCATCTTTTTACCATTACCAGTACTGTATACTACTGTGTTACTGTGTGGCCGCCCAGTGCACTCTGTAGTTGACATCGTTTCAATATAACCCAGTTACTCGCAATCACAATCAAGTGCGCGTCAAGATTGTCGATTGTTTTGCGGTGGCACATCACGCGATTCTCGAGAGTTACACCGCTCGCATTTTACTCACTGACTTAAGTGAGCAGTAAATCACTTAAAAGTATCTATATCAGGGCTCCAGTCATCCACATGCCACCGTGAAATCGAAAAACCAGTCAGATTACAATCTAGCTCGTGAGATTGTAATTAATTGAAAAATTGTGATCTGCGATCTGTTTAGAGGTGTGATCTTTTATATCATGACAAAACACCGATTCTTTTTTAACAAAATGTAACAGTACAATTATTGCGAAGGAGTCACCGATTGCCAAGCCTCCGACCTATTAAACAATAATAATAACACAATACATTTATCTATAAGCCTTAGTCATTAATTACTTGAGTCAGGGCTACTGCTAATTGAATACATTAATTGGTAAATAAATCGGTGCCCTATGCCAAACCACACTATCGTGTATCTAATGTTGTAAACTTACAATAACATTATTCACTAACAATAATAAATAATGACAAGTAATAGTGGTCGTAGTTAGCAAGCTTATTGTCGTTTATTTCATTGCATTTTGCACAAAACAATAAATGGTTGGTCAAGTTTGTAATATTATCTTAATACGTATAACATAGTACTAGAATTAAAAAAAACATACCCAACCCCTAACAACTAAATATAATTAACCTTAGCAGAGCAATTACAAAAATATTAGGTCCTTACCTATGAAATTGGTGTTTTGTATGGAGATTTTGGGGATGTCTGCATTTTACATACTAACATTTTATCAGTTTTCTCCACAACGACAAATCCAGAGATAATAATATTTGGCATGTATCATTAGACAAGCTTTAGCAATATGTGTGTGAACACGCTTGATAAAAATTATTCATCGTTTTTATGTTAATGCAAATCAAATGATGTAATCGGAGGCAGTTAGAAATAATTGTCTTTGTGTCTAATTTTAACACAATTAAACTTACAAAAAATTATCAAATTAAATAATACGAGCTCAAATATATGGTCTATTTTTAGAAGAGGCAATTATTTTATAAGAATGTTCTGAAACTTAATAGTTACGGACAAATTGCTAAGACAGAATAAAAACACCAATTTCATAGGTAAGGACCCAATATTATGGAGGATATTAAATTCACACATGTATCTCCTGTTGCATCATCATGTTTTTCACCTTGTTTCAGTTTAAAAATATTGCTTGTGAGTCGAATGATTAAAAAATATTTATAAAAGTATCTTTGAGTTACTCACACGCGCCGCCACCATCAATCTGGGAGTTTAAAGCAATTACCTGAAATAAAGAAGTAATAATTTAATGCACAATTTCTTACTCAGAATCGGTGGAGTGTGACTTATTTGGAATGTAAATTCAATTCATGGTACTCGAACAATGGTCAGGGTAATTGACAAAGGAATCAATATTAAATATTAATAAGGTTCACGGTCGGTGTTTTTGGGGTATCCTGTGTAATCGTTATTATGGATTTAATTTTATTTATTTCATTCTGCAGCATTGATCAAGTTTTTTCATGATTCATCACCAACAACAGTTTTGGGCAGCCATCCTCAAAATGGTAAAGAATGCTTTGTTAGATTAGCAAGGATCTAACTCCTTAGTCATTATGACTATAAGTAGTGACCAAAGAATTTGATCCTTGCCAACTTCGACAAGACTATTACCCAGACTGATACATAGAAATTTACATTTGATGGGCGGCGAACAGATGTGGAATGCATGGGCGAAAATGTTACTTAGATAGTTGTAAGGGTAATAAATGGCGAGTGCTAGCAGGTGCGAGATTGCTTGCTTCACTGATACTGATGATTTATGTGCCTAAGTTGATTGGAGTGTTCTGTTAAAATTTTACATACTCATTTTGACGTTTTGTCAAATTTTTTGAATAAATTTTTTCACTTTATTACAAAATTTTTTAGATATAAATCTATTTGATATTTTTCAAAATTAATTTCCATGTAAATAGGAACAAAACGTGTCATGAGACTATTATACCTACCACTTAAATTTAATTCCAGCTGACAAAAGTACACCTTGGACTCGGTCTACCTTTACGGGGATTACAGGCGTGATTTTATGTATGTATGTATGACCAAAGTACCGCATACCAAAACCAAATATTTATCCCAAATCAATTAACTGTAAATCGAATAATCAAGAAATAGCTCAATAGCAATTGCTTAGGCCACCAGAACAATTGCGGCGTTGACCCGTAGCCAATCACTGCTAATCATTCGAATTGGCCATTGATGGGCCAGATGGACAGTTGGACGGAACGCCACTTCGTTAGGACGGTGTGCCCAATCAGGAGGGTAGGGATCTATTAAATTGAATTGCCACAGTTGTGTACTACCTAATAGTTCCAATACAAATAACCTACATAATTAGAGGTAAATATAAAATCAAGATTTTCTTCGATGATGAAAGAAAGCAATTATTTGTAGGTACGAACGGATTCTACAGTCGAGTTCAAAAACATGTATGCACATTTGACGGGTGGCAGTATGTATTCCCTTCCAATATGTGTCATTTATTTTCAAACCCGTCTAATAATTCTAGTGTTACACGCTACATTTAAAGACGACGTAATATAAAATTAATTGCAATTACAAATAATGTATACAATTATAACATAGATCATGACTGTATCTTAGACAATTGTAATTTAAAAGATAAGTCCAATGATTATATCTGAAATAATAAAAACTGTTGATAAGGATTTTATCCTTTGTCTTGGGTTTTCATTGTGTACTAGCTATTCATTTCAATATCTATAATGCACTCAGCCTATAGTAATTGAATTATTTATACGTATATAGATTAAAGGGAAAAAGGGATGAAACAACTTGCTGAGTTTCTTGCTCGTTCTTCTCAGAACAAGGCCTCCTGGTAGCTAGTGAACGGTTGGGACGATTTTCATAAGAGTATGTAAATACCTAAACTGAATAAATAATTTGACTATTGACTATAAGGAGTTGAATTTGTAAAAAGGAGCTCAAAGCTTCAATAAAAGAAATTTTGTTGTGGATCCTCATTCCAATAATCGATTAACGAATGCACAACCTTGTGCGGGCTATCGGTCAAGGGAGTCTAATTAATTCAATTATTATAATTACTGCATTATATTTGAGAATCTGTCGTGCTACTGTACAAACAGCTAATAACACCATTGTCACCAGTAATATCCATAAGGCACTTTAGGCCAGTGCCTAGGGGCCCACTATGAACAGGGACCCAGCACTCCCGATTAAAAAATGAAAGAAAAAACAAATGTTAAAGATAATTTTTATGGCAAAATAAAATTACCAAATTGCGTTGTTGTGGTATGAAAAAGGGGGGGCCCGAAACGAGCTGTGCCTAGGGGCCCCGAGATGGGTAATCCGGCCCTGATTGTCACAATTCGTTACGAAGTTCAGGGTGGAAATATATATAGAATTCTTGAATGGCCTTGGCTGATTACAAAACTATTTCAAAGTGACTTACGATAATACAGAAATATTTATCATAATTGCTGACAGGCGCTGCGATTGTGATGGAATAGAATTGCGAATGATTGATTGGACACATTGATGAACGAGAGCAAGTCCATATACATTCATTTTAAAATAGTCTGTGGGAGAACGAACACACTTTTTCATGTCGCAATGCATTCAAATAATTTGAAGTGTCTAGTGCTTACTCGTGATCCTTAAGAAAGGAATGTGTCAAAGACTGCGCTGCGGCATTCGGTTTGAAACGTTTCAATATAAAACGTTTTGAAAGTAAAGCAAACACCCAACAATTCCGTTTGCAAGTAATAACTTGATAGCTCTTTTATCGGTTCAATTTATCTGGGATTGTGACCGCAGCATTTCGTCACGCCCCGTATCGGATTAATTGGAACATAGACTTCAATTATATCGACGACATATCATTGTTGCTTGATTATAGACAAATGGGATTTTTCAATTAAGGTGTTCTGTTCACGTCTTATTTGAGAGCGGCCTTGGTGTTTTCAATAGTCTAATCCTTATCTCGATTGGTTTCGGTTACACAATGGCCTGATTATGAACATGATGGAGTGGCTAAATCGTGCGCGGGAGTCGATCGGCGAACGTGACCGCGCGTCACATGTCCGCGTGACCCCGCCGCCCTTGCAACTACACGTCACCGTGATGCCCGCTCTTCATTCATTAAGTCAAGGGCTTATTTCGAAACCACCCGTAATTGTCTAAAATGATGTCAATGTAATTACTTGTAGTATCATAGATTCATTAGATACGAGGCAATTAGTTTAATAGTTACACAACCTAATCTTGGCTGTCATGAACTCATTATTTAGCGTTTGAGGATGACGAACGAAATCATAAAGAGTGATGTGATTTTTTCATATCGCCGCTTAAAAACGGGAATGTTACAAGATTTTAATTGCTGGTTCGGTTACATTATACAAGACGGCCCTCAGCTGCGTGTGCGACGCCGCCGCCGCCTCCACTCAAGGGAATTGGGTCGGCGAAGTGCATTCGGCGCATGCGCTTGCGCTGGCGCCGCACACTTGAGTGCGTATTAGTTCGCATCATTTCGGTTATTGCAAAAATAACTTTATACACAACTTACTACACAATCTGCCTATATCTTTATCAGTTTATCTGTAACGGATAAGAGTTCATTCATGCATATAATTCCCTCCATTTCTTATTTTCAACTTGAAAACAAGCCTGGTATATTTACAATTTCATCATCAGTCTATACTAATCCACTGGTAGACACAGGTTTTCTTTACTTATGCGCGCCATTTTGGTACTAGTTTTTAGCAAAAGTCTATCACTAGGCATCATCTACGTTTTCACGTGGCTTTGTTGTATTCAAAGTATTAATTATGATACATGCGCCGGCGTCGCCAATTTATTCTGCGTGAATTATTTACCTAAGCCACAGCCAGCCAAGAGCTTATCCTCTTGTCATTGTTGCGTGACTAATTAATCGAGGAGGCATCTGCGTGGGCGCTGGTTCCGCGATACTCATAATTCTCACACGACAATTAATTCTTAAATTGTATTGATGCAAATCTATTTGTAATTAAAACACAACATATCGTCACGCTTGTATCTCTGAACTAAGGTGATAGGCCTCTGCCTATGCCTCAGTATGTATGACTTTCGTCAAACAAAGGCGTCAAAAGACGTAGGTAATAAAATAAGTTATTTAATACAGCTATTGAGTGTCATGATAAATTCAATCCTAAAGTTATTGTTTCTTATAAACTTCAGCATTAACAAACCTAAATATGTATTATAAGACGCGTTGTACTTTTTATTTAATAAATTATCTCAGTCCCACCGCCTTACAACCGACGACGGGAAAATATACATATTTTTTCTATCACCAAGCGAGTTACCTGATATTTAAATAAAGCAAGTAAGGACGCTCCACTCTCCAGTTAACATGGAAACACACTCACGTATAAATATGTGGCGTGGTGACAAACGTGTCACTAGTAATTTCATATATGAGAAAACAAAAAACGTCTCCGATGAGTAGGACAGATGAGTGAGATAACAGAGTACAAGTACGAGGTAGACCCACGACGGCTGCGCTTCCGCAATTATACACCGGCGCCGGCGCAGTACATCTGCTCTTACTAAAAGTTTAACGAGCGGCTTTATATGTATGTTTACATCTACGCAACACAAAGGTTGATGAAGAGCACCGAGGAAGCCTGTTGTACACCACCTCGGCCAAAGTTGCATAACTCACTGTTTACTTTACCAGAAGCTTCCACTTTCTAGGTGATAGACAGGCAATTAAAGGAAGTATGCTCCCCGCGATCAGCTACTTGATCTCGACGTCTAATTATATTACCTCTCGTAATTTCAAGTACATCAACAGTTCTTGATATATATTAGAAATCTTGACGTTTATAAGATTACCTTCGCGTATTAGCGAATCTAAAGTGTTGTCGAAATCAAAACTTCAGTAACTGTTAAGTTAAACCTACGTAGTCTTTCCGTATTGCGGTTTGTATATTGTTAATGGAAAGACATAAATTGTACGTCGCGTGCAACTAATGTCACCAAGGGCTGCGCTTGGCCTACTGGAGTAGTATGAGGAATGTGACAAGACGAGCAACGGAGCGCTTCGAAAGAGGTCAGATTTGTGAGGAGCACGCATGGTGCAGGTGTGTCCGTTGCTTTATAGAGCGATATGTGCAAGAACAGATCGGGTTTACCGCAAGGCCCGATTACGTCGCGAATAAATCGCGGGCCGGACGCGGCGCGACGATTAACGGGAACTGTCCAAATTAGCTCCCCACTCGCTGATTACGGACAGGGCTAATAAACTTTTTGAATTTACGACCAATTGTTGCTGTAACACAAACAGTTAAGGAGGAGTTTGCGATAACAACACATAACTACTCCAATTAACCTTCATAATTGTTTATTGTTTATAGTCAGCGGTAGTCGATTGGGAAAAACTGTACCTTATCGTACAAGAGGCCATTCGATCATCCAGTAAGTATTTATAAAAATTACGTGTAATTTATTTTTGCTGGGTGCATGACAACGAGCTCGGCTCCTTGCATAAAGGGACATCTCGCCCACTACTTAGTGGAAGCGGGCGTGATGAAACGTTACGTTATAATTATTTATTCTGGTCGTGGTCACTAACCATCTAGCTCCATGCTCCATCTAAGGCGAAAGTAGTTTGTTGTCGACATTGAAAAAATAGCTCGAGAGGTCTCTAAGAGAATCGTGAATGCAATAGAAGCTTAACAGAATGACAACATAAAAAAAATCTTTCTTGTTAACAGTTACAAAGACAAGTAAACTAATGGCGTTACACTAATCTGTCACGAGAGAACAACACTATTATGTCAACTCCATAAAAGCTTGGCGGACGTGCGGTTTATGACACTCCTACACAGATTTTAGCAGCTTATAGCTTAAACGGCCAGAACTAACACTCTCAAAATATGGTGCCATAACTGTATTTTAGCTCAAATTCCACACTATATTGCATATATGTGATAATGACAATTTCACAGTTCAAAACAATATCAAGTATAATCAAAAGTAGCTGATTCAGAAGTTAACCACATATTATTTGTGCACATTAACATTCAATATTGATATTAAAGACAATTTAATTTAAATACACATTGCTTTTATAATGCGTCTAGTTGAAGAATTGAAGAATCCGTAACGTAGATTTTTCTGTCGTAACCGATAACAGGAAAGCGCTTATCAAAAATTCTCTTTTGAAGTAATACGAAAAATGTCATGTGACATCAATTTCGCTATCTGTAGAGTTATAGCCAAAGTTTCAAGTCAACAGTTATCTTAACTTTTGAACCAATAGAGTAAGACCTTATATTACACTCTTATTGACTATAAAATATTTAATGTCCAATAAAAATATTTAAGAAAGTTTACCTTTTAAACTTTAATTATTTTTTAACTAGTCAATTGCTGTATAATGTATTTTCAAATACAGGTGGTGCAGATACTATATGTGTTTGAAATAAACGGGATTGGATCCTTGGACGTGACGAAAGCAATCCGTAAGAATATTGATGAACAAAAGACTTTTGTTGTATACCATGAGTGATACATAGCAAGCATACAGCTTCACAGTGTAGTGAATACATTACCTTGACCACAACTAACGGTTTGTCATTTCACAGTTCAACTGAATAAATGCTCGTGGGAACTGCTTTGTGCACTCTGTTAGTCAAAGCTTTTACTGTATTTTCCACAGCACACTGTCCTATTGAGGATATTGCACTTTAGATTGAAATAGCCAATGTATTGAAAGGACAATATGTTACCAGATAAATGTCAAACGCCATTTAACTGGCATTAGGAGTCTACGTAGGACAGAAACCTTAACAAATGTCAGTGGTTTTGTACACAAAGATTTCTAATATAAATTAATAATGCCAAGAAAAGGTATAAACCAAACTATTTCTGTATGCAAAACTGGTGAAGCATTTTTATAATCGTATTAATTTATAGCATTAATTCAATTATACAGTGATTAACAAGTGAATTAATAATAAATATTTATCGAGCTAACCAGTTTCCATGACAATGTTATTAACGCACGGCTCATGTTTCCTCGTTGTCGAGACTATAATCATTGTTTATAACTTTATGAACGTTAAAAATATTATTATAATGAGAGAATTTAAAAATCGCCGACGCGCCCCGTGATGGCCGGGTAACAAAATAAATTATATGGAAATTGCGGCAGTCACTCATGCCCATACGGTTTTGGCTATTTTATTAATGGTTCTGTTATTAAGAATCAATTTGCCTTTCATAACGCGATAAATATTTTACTGCGTTTTGTTTTTCTTGAACAATAAGCTTTTTAATTCTTCCGCCGTGAGGTGGGAACATGTACCGATCACGAACGGACAGAGTAATTTATGTTTCACAGAATAAAATTATAATCACATAGCCAACAATTTAAGTGCATGGAAAAAAAATCAAAACGAATTTACAGTTAACCTTGGCGAAAATACAAGGAAACGAAGAATTTTTTTTATTCCCAATTAGAGGGTACTATAAAACATACAAATTCTTTCACGTAACATGATTGAACCTAACGACGGCAACAATACTAATAGCTGTTACATAAAACGTCCATAGTTACATTCTTCAGACTAAGAAACCAAGAAATCAATTGACTGATAAAAAGAATAATACCATTGTCAATGTCGAAGTTAACGCATTTCAAGATGTTTAATCCAAGACAGTCGCGCAAGCGCAGCCGAGCATGGGAACTGACTTAATAAGACAAGTCCGTAACTAGACACGTTTATTTCTCAACAATGCTGAACCAAAATAGGAAAAGCACGCTCGTCAAGTGCAAATCGGCACCTGCCTGTGACCTCCAATCTAACGGGCATCCCTCCAGCCCATGTCCATTTATATATAACCCGTTAGAATGTGACTAGCGTCGAGGTGTGTCCAACTGCGAGAAGGATCCGTGTAAACTGGTCTATCTCTACAGCTTTGAATAAAGGTCGGGGGTCGCGATCACCACAACCTATACTTTGCGCCGTCAAAAAGGCAACGTTCAAGTCATCCAGGAAATGTATGCCAAATAACTGTTCAAACAAACATTTGCAAAGATCATCAAATTAAAGACTCCGTATGTGTGAGTCACGCTTTATTGATCACCTTGATAACCTCACTTCTCAGACTAGTCGATTGAATTAAACTGTGCCGTGCGTGTAGTAAGCGATTGGATCCGAAAGTATCTGTATTTGATACACGATGAACGTATCAGACGAGCCTGGGAAAATAGAAAAGAAGAATAACATAGCATTAGACTATATTTAGAATTTGGTGTGACTTCCAACCAAGGCGGAGACTTGACCAAAGGAATAAAATGAAACAGCAGAGCAGAGTCGGCAGGGACGACGTAAAAGGAACAATTCTGCACGGTCACATCAGAAATACTGCAGGATCAATTAATATTAAAACGATGGACACCCACCTGCCCGGCCGCGTTTGAGATAAAACGTCGCCGCTACATAATATTATGATAAACGACATGTAGGATATGACTGCGCTATTTATTGCTAAGAGCCGTTTCCTAAGCAACAGATTTATCAATTAGCTTTGTACTACAATTGTGAACGTCGATAATATTAATGGACATATTAGAAATGAGCAACTATTCATTCACTAAGAAATCAGTCAATCTTGAGATATCGGCAATTCAACATGGTCGGAGACTACCGCACCCGTTAAAGTGTTAACATTAACAAATCAGAAAACTGATTTGCCGTTTAGTGGTGCCATAATTCACAATAGTACAATCTTATCTCCCGTCACAACTGATGCATGGGATAAAGGTGCGGAAGCCAGAATACACTTAAAAGTATTAACTTTCCTATAAAAGGCGAAAAAGGATTTAGTTGCGAGCGATAAACGTTTTACCAACAAAGTGGCCCTATTCAGATAAAATTAAGTCACAAAGAAGCAAGTCGCCTTTTCCGAGGTCGCTGGTGTGGCACCATTAATTCCGCGTTAACAGGCAATAACTTAACTGTTTTACGAGAGAAATATCAACCAAAATTAATTAGTTATGAGCTTCCGTCGTCGAGTTTACATGAACATTACAATTAGGCATGACATGAGACCTACCTATAGGAAACTAATCATAATATAATTAACGGGAATGAACGAATTAATAATACCAAAAATATCACAAAACAGGTAAATAGGATGCACAAATACTATTTTAAACACGGGAAAATTTGCTTCAAACACCATAAATAAATATTCATAACTGGTGCTGGGCTTCTAAATGTAGTATATTGCATCATGACGCGGAATAATTCTAAGTTGCACTATCTTCGCATATGGACCCTCTTCTTACAATTAGATTGGGGGGTGAATCATTTAATAATCTTCTATTGCTTTCAATGGCGTAATCTTTGGATTCTATATTGAAAACCAAACTACAATCTTCCTCTTCGTGCTTCGAAAGGCATATTTTGTTATTGCGACCGTTTCTACACCTCTTTGGTGATGTTATAGGATGTGTGTACGAAACATTACAAAAAAAAACTACTCTAAACCAAAATTACCAAACACCTATCGCAAATGACCAAATTAAGGCTGATAACTAAGTATTAAGACATTTCACGACATTGCGAAATAGATTACTCTCAGATCTGACCACGCAGGAGGTATGAATCACAATACAAGCTACAAATATTTTGGCTACAGAAAAAACATGCCTTAAGCTGTACCGTTTTACTAGTTCACCACCCACAAAGCAGTCAATTTGGTTCTCACTTAATACCAATTTATATTAAGACATGTGTTTCAGATCATGTCCAAACGCGGAAGCATTTAGAATGTAGACACTGGCAGTGTTTATCTAGCGCGTTATGAGCACTTCATCCGCTAAGTCGTAGATAAGTCAATGTCTAAATCTTTTACATTCCTTGCCAATGTTGATATTCGTCTGTTTATGCCTTCCATCGTCGCTTGTTATCTTGACCTTTTTCCTGATCTTAACATAAAGATTATGACTAATTCTCGAGATTTCGACGTCCAAACGTAAATTTACTCAACATATTTATGTCATGTTTATATCTGGTTTGTATAAAATCTGTCCTGTTTAAAATGAGTTGTTAAACCTTTTTGGGTTGTTTTCCAGTACAATAAACAAAAAATAAATTTGCTTAAACTAACGTATACATACATAAATAAACTGGGGATCTGTTCCTTATTCCGAGTCATACTCAGATTACCTTACATTAACATCAAATATGGTTAACAGGAATAAAAACGTAAGCAGCTTATAGATTACAAGTACGAGTTATGCGTGTTAAACCACTTCCCAAATAGATTTTATTATACACATTTTTATAAATATAAATATAATTCATTAAGTATTTTTAACTGCCAATTAAACTTCACTGACTGACAAGAGATTAGTTTGATAGAATAGATCAACACTAGCAACGGATTTCCTGTTTTGTCGCTGATACTAATAAACAAGTCATAGAAAAATCTTGAATTCTTTTTATTGCGTTTTTATTTGGTCCACAGATCGTATCGCAAGCATTGTAACACATAGCATAAAACATAATACCGATAGCATTAATGTTATTCTTGAGTTCACTAAATGCCATAAGCAGAATATTACCGCACCTTCTGATAATTTCGTTAGTGCAACAATAGATAAAAAATCACACAAAATAACATTTTAAAAATAAAGTCTGATAGGTTTAAAATTGTATCGCTTTTTTGTGAAGTGTTAATGACCTTTCTCGAATACTTAAAAAAAACTAAATGGTGATTATATTATCTCTTTTAACTTTACACAACTACATCGCACTAAAAAGTGAGTTTTTTAGCAATAGACACAAAACTACTCATGGAAGACCAGCGTCTAGCTGTAATGTTGTCTTTAAGTTGTGTAATGTTTATTAATTATATTATTATTGTTCATGTTAATTCTTTATCTATTTATTATACAAACAAACAATATTCTTTCTTGCAGTACCGGTTGTGAACACTGGTGTATTGATGAATCATATTGATAACTAAACTTTGAAATTATGGCAGAATTTTAATAAATCTATTTCAACGAAAAACCCGTATCACGGCGTAGAGAATTTCAATTTTTGAAGCTCGTTTCAATGAAAATAAATCTGCAAGTGCTGGCTTTTGTAGCTTTAAGTATTTTCACTCACACTTGACTGTGGTTCCGTAATTTCTATTCATGTTAAGTCACAATTACGGTACCACGTGTCTTTGCGATTCCTCCGCTATTGGCTCCGTTCCCAAGCGAAGCCTCTCTACAGGTTTTAAAAAATTAATGACAAATACTATCAATACCCAAAAAGCTACGTCATATGCAAATCCCACCTAAGCTGATAATGACGCATGATTGTGTGTGTGTTGGAAAAAACAGATTTTTGAGGAAATACCGACTTTTATAATAACAAATGAATTTTGACAAACCTTTAATCTGAATCGCTACATCAAAACGGGTTAGGTATCCAATTCTATTTTCGCTTATACTATTGTTTTTATCAAATGTTATGATAAAAAAAAACTCGAAAAGCCTGTAGGAAATATTTGATGAAAATTATTATTGATATATTAATGTCCTAGCCAGCTAAACTTGTCTTCGCTGCCTAATAGTCTATTATACTTAATTATAGTCAATAAAACTAGATATATTTTATTTTGATCATTAAATACAGCGTGTGACGGATTCAAATCGGCCGAATGTGTCATATAATGTTGCCTGACGACGATGTGAGACCGTTTATTAATTCAAATAACTAAATATTTTATGTTAATGCAGCCGAAATATGTGCGAATATTTTGGGGCGTTAGCAAGATATTTACATACGACATACTTTTCTCAAAACAAACACTATTTTGTTAACTGATTACGAAGCTTATCTAGAACTTTGAGTGTTATATCCTCCAAAAACATAGTTTGCACTTACATTTATCTTCCATGGAATTCTGATAATTATTGTTTTAATTATCCCATCATAAGTAGGAATTAAGACTAAAAGAGGTTTGCATCTAACCTCTTTTACAGGAGCCATGGTTAGAGAGGAATCACATGTTCTGGTAGCATTCGTTTATAGGTGGTATGACAATAAAATTCATTTCTAGTGGAACACTGGAATAGTGGCCTCGCCACAGAAACGGTAACACCAGGCCAGCACGATTGGACCAATAATGGAAAAAGAAGAGAATAAGATGATTCAAGTCTAAAAATCACGTCCCATGAACAGTTAAAATTCTAACAAGGTATCGTTTTTAAGTTCCATTTAATACAAATACGATGAAAAGTTGGCGGATGTCGCATGTCGTGTGATTTATAGATGTGGGTCTACGTGGGCGCACCCACTGCCTATTAAACTCTGCAGTTAGTTATTCAAACATCTAATCTTATTCCTTTTTATTATTAACGAGAGTACTTTGTTTTGCAAATATGTTATATGAATATATAAGATAAGTACAGCCAGCAGCTTGGGCAAAAAAATAGAAACCGTAATATTCCCAACTAGATAGCTATTAGCAAACTTTACTACAGCAATTCGGATTACTTTGTCAACATAATTTTGCATTTATGCCGTTAGCTTTTATCAATTAGGTGTGCATCTATCTAATCCTAGAAAGCGTGTACCTACATTCTGCAATTTATAGGACTCGAAGTCCTGTAAATCTCGAATACTATAAGAGCTTATGTCGGCTCCAAGGAGGAAGAGATGTAAATTTATCGGCGCGAACCCGGACAAAATGCTGAATTCCAATTACGGGTATGTAGCGCCGCGGTGAAATATGGCCTGCGCCGGCGCAGATACGACTAGAATTTTACCTTTACGTTTCTAAGCTCGTGTAGCTGGTACATGGGTAGTATATTAATGTAGGGTTTATAATAAACCATACACATAACATTTTATTGAGACAACCGGAAGAAACTAAAATAAAATAAACTTTAGTTGGAGCTTGTCACGAGAAAAATCAAACATAATAATATATAGCTAGTATAATAGACAAGTGTCACATCTCCCTTGGCGCACTGCATAATCAGGAATGAAGGTATTAGCACTACAAATACATACATTCCTGACACAGCCACAACTGCGCTGGCCGACAGACGGTGCGTCTCTCGCGAGTTTTGTCAAATCTCTTTCAAACCAGAATATCCGTGCCACACGCACAGGTCTTTTACTACATTTTAATTATACAATAAGCCAACAAAAACTTCAATACAAACTAACATCGCAAAAATGAGCAAAAAGAGAAATCGTTATCCATTAACGGCAATTCACGGATTTAAAAAACGTTGTTACAGTTACGGTAGCAATAAACGGTCCATTTGGAGTTCACGAGACGTGCTTGTCTTCAGTTTGTTTTCGAATAATGGCCGTGACCTCTTCACCGGGAGATATCATCGAGTGACCAGCCGCTCTCGCCCCTCTATAGCTTTCTTCTGACCTGCTTTTCATAAACAATACTTCGGCAACGGCGCACCGCTCGCTCACTCGAGAAAGTGGTCGGTAACATGAGAGAGGCGATGCTTACATCAATCCAATCGATACAACGATCGTAACCATAGTCGCGCATTCGCATTCGGCTACGTGATTCTCGCAATTCCCGATTAGTCACGGAAAAGCGGCATCAACACAACTTGCAACTGCACATCCGTTGCATACATTGAATCTATTAAACATTTATAGTGGGTACAATTAATACTTCATTAAAAGAAGCATTGGGCTCTAAGTTAAGCGAGGAAATAGTTCTAATAAATACAAATTGTCTATTTGAAGGGTGGTGCTGCTAAGTGGATTTGGTTTGTGGGGAAGGTTTGAGTGGAGGGGAGTGACGCAGCAGATGTTGTACTACTCGAATTACTATGAGTCTGGTATTAAAGTAACTTGATTTTGGTATTGAATTGAAAGTTATTTTTATTTATATACGGCCTTATAACTATACAACAAAATAAATTACATTATTAATTTAATTAATATTAATGATAAGAAATAATGTGATGTTATTTTGTTCGAAATTAAGTTATTAAATTTCAAATTAAATCAAAACTTATGTACGAAACAATAAAAGTTGTAAATCAGTTTCCTCCGTATAATAGTTGCATCCTACAGAAGCTCCGCTGCTATCCGGCGTACTATCTAAATTAATGGTTTCCGGTGCACATTAGAGCAGAGTCTATCGCGCAGCTGTCTGTGCGACACACTTCATTTGCCACTGCGCGTGCGCCTCTAGAAAGTTGCGCTTTGTCATCGGCACACTCGCCCAAAAACGTACGAGGCGCGGGCGAAAAGGACGGGCTAATCGCGATTTCCTTAAACGGGAGCAAGACGAAGGATCGCATTATGAAGACGGTGTCAATGTTACCAGCAGATTCGAAAAAGAGTCTCCGAGTATTTCAAACAGGCATTCTAATGTTTACAAAAGCTCTCACGTTCAAATATTGTTAGAAGACGACCACCTTAGTGCACGGAAACAAGGGATAGGTACTGACAGTTTTATTATGAAATGTTATTGTTGTTCTAGCCCTCGGCAGTCAGTCGTAAAGTTAGGGACTATACGAAGGGTATAGATAAACAGATGGATAGTCAAACATTGAGAGCGGAGGACTTCCAAAGAAACCGGTCGATTCTGTAACAGAATCCCGCTATATATTTTTCCTAAAACAATTCAATTTATGAAAAAACATACGCATACCATTCGAACATAAAAGAAGTCTAGTAAAATCTTCTTTACTGAATGAAAAGCCAAGCTTCCAAAGTCTAGAAATATTTCGCTTAGCTTTCACGCGTATGTTAAAGTATTTTTATTATATTTGACATCACAAAAGCCATTCCTCAAGATCATGCTTTAATTTCGTAGTAATTTTACATCGTCAGCTAATTGATTAACACCGAATCAACTCATTAGTTTGTCCACATCATCAACACAAGTCGTAGGTGTGTGAGTAGGAATTAATATATTCACGTGGGTCGAGCATCAGGAGATGAAAACACGTGGTATCTGGTTACGCTCGTTAATCAAAGCGCCGACGAGGAAGATGGTTGACTTGGCTGCGGGACAAAAAACTTGGCTGGTGACGACACACAGCTGATGGCGAGCCCCTAATGGCCTTTTAAGACGCGTCGAAAACGCCACCAAGACTGTCCATCAAACTAACAGTTCAATGAACCCTTGAATTTTAACACAAGTTCACAACCCCTATTTGATTAAATTGTAAGAAATGTTCGAGAAGCCTTTGTACAACAGGCTTACCTAATACAAATAAACACATTTGAATTTCATCCACGGATCATTCGATTTATTAGTCACCAGAAAAAGGTAATATCACAGTCAAATGAGATGAGTCACCGGCAAGAAGGATAATCTTTTAGAATCGTTTTTTGCGAGCTTTGACTAAACTTTTAATAAAAAAATGTTTCTTTTTCAATGTTGACAAAATACTCAGTTCGTATACTTACCTACATTGTAGCAAACGCTCTGCACAAGTAATATATTTGTACACGCCGAAGCTTACCTGCAACAAGACAAGTAAACATTAGATAAGTCCAGACAGATCTGCAAGAACAATGGCCGCAGGAAAAGGCCAAAATAAAGGTCATGGCTACGGCGGGTGGACCATTAAATATTCATGTGAGCGTTTTGCAAGTGAAAGAATATTTTTATGCATTCGCCACAATCGGACATATAAATAGCAGTCAGATATAATAAAATCATAAAGGATGACGTTCAGGAAACTCGATTTGCATGTGTTTATGTATAATTTTATTGTTAGTTTCAACAAGGACCGAACCTACATTTCCTTAAAACTTATTATTTATATAATATTCGACTTTTGTGAGATCGCTGACATTCAAGTGACATTGACTTCAAAGTTAACATTTTATTTCCTTTTATCTTTTTTGCTCAGGTTTATTATTATTGTTGGTAGTGACATTTATTAAAGGTAAGCGGAGGCTGTGCGCAGACGTGCGGCGCGCCCGTGGCTAGATCGGCGGCGGGCAGGGCCGGCGCGCACGCTTTATGCTAATACGGCCTGCGCCTGACCACCCCACGAGCTAGAACACCGTCCCCCTTCCACAAAATCATGCATGCATTCATTAGTTCCACTATAGCCTAGCCACTCCTTCAACTGAGAAATTATTACTTTCAACGTCATAAAAGAACGCCCAGTATATTTCGTACTTAAAAGCATTTCCATGCTAACTTGAACAATTTATATCTTCCAGACACAATAATCACACACACAGCAATTTAATTAGGAATAGAAATACATTTGCGAGGAATGTCAACGTCGTCCAAGTATAGCGGTCACCATAAATTAATCTAATCCTGAAGACGAACAGTCTTCTAGTCCCGTCTATGCAAATAATCCGAGGCGAAAGTAATCCCGCATGATTGTAACGTATGGGAGATAGATCCGGCCGGCGGGCGGACAAATTCGCCTAGACCTCACCATTAGTATGACATTCCATTTCTTCGCCGGATTGAGCCGTCAGCGGTGGTGCTAGATTTACGGCGGCGATAGCGAGCGCCCTTCCGCCGAGCTGATAAATAGCCTCTCTAATTATATTTACGCAGCGCCAGTTGACGTACGATAAATCCCGCAAGAAGAATGCTCGAATAACTCGATACGAAGCCACCTCATAAGATCAATCACCGTTGACACTTGTATTAGTTTGAAATTAGGGAACGGCAGAGAAAGCCTAATACAATCTGACATTACTATTAAATGTTCTACACACAAACAGCTGTACGTTTTCATTAAAGAGACAGAACAAATAATTAAGAATGGATATGTTCCACATCCATTAAGTCAGTGAACTTTGCTGAACTCGAGCCGAGGAGAGGATAAGCGGAATCACGTGAAGTATATCCATCAAGTGGGCAAACATTGTAACCGAGACACGTCAATATTAGTTCGTAGTGTTAGTCTCTCGAGGTCTGAGATATCACAGTATATTGAAATGGCCATATTAAGATAAACAAAGTGATAAAGAAACTCGTGTGTGCTAGGAATAAATCACAACCAAATAAATAAGTCGCAATAATACGAGCAAACGTTCAAAATAAATATGCCGTACTTACATTACATAATTATAAAAAAATATATAATCTTGCTGATGCACACATTGTTATGAAAACGAAAGCCCATAATTTTACACATTCATGTCGCATGTCCATGCCAGCAATGTGTAAGTAAAGGTTGCAATATCGGTTTAAGGACACGTCAGAATTTCACCGTAGCGGAGGAAGGCCCAGCCAACGAGTTACATCACTTATAAGTCTCATAACCGTGATTCACGGCTGCGCCTGATTCAGCGCAAGGCGCGCTAATAACCACGCATAGCTGTGAATCTCGATAGCCCATATAAAGATCTTAACCTAGAAAATAAGTAGTTATAAGGACAATTCAAATATCAGGGTATTTATTATATGCAGCACAATATAGACATACAACTTGTACAGCATTCCAATTGGTCGTATTCTAAATTTAACCAAGTGGCACACGGCTGATAAGCGATGCAATCTTGGCCGTGCATAGTTAGAATGGTTACTACTAAAAATATTGTCAGTTCTCCGACGCGATGGCGATATCTGAACAGATATATCGAGAGAATAACCAAGACGGCACGCGATCTTATACTGATTGCAATGGTGATCAAGTAAACTTTATTACCAATTGGATCCCTTATAATTGATGATAATCCAGGCACAGATAATAGATTCAGTAAGTGTTAGGTTTTTTATATTATAAAATTACATTTAAAAAAATTTAGGTTATATCCTAATAAAAAAAGGTACTTATTTTCTTGAATTGCAAGGGGCTTACTACTCGCCCATATCTAGACGCCGAAGGTCGGCCAGACTTTCGCTAACAGACATGCAGTGTGGCCACATTATACGACTGGCCCAACCCGAGTGTCGGAAAATCTAGTCGCCTACACGAATATGCAGTCTATAGCTCCACACAAGCGAGCGGCTCAGCACGACTAAATCGTATTTACATAAAGACAATCCAAGCAACGGCAACACAGAAGCAATGTTGACATTGGACTAACGTTACACTTGGTTTTGTAATGATATCAAAAGCCTACATTCCAATATTTGCTTGAATGAGAGGTGGATTGTTCTCGAGGTGCTGGGCTCGCCCACGCCGGAGTGTCGTGGTTGCTCAACGGCGGACAGCATTGGAAGTCCGCCCCCGACGCCTGCCGCAGGTACATTCGCTTGACAAGTTGCAGCCTTACAAATGAAGAACATGACCACACCACTCACAGAAATACTCCTGGACTTATGTCGCATAAAGAATTGTTTATTTTTTTATATATTTTTTAAGAATTCTGCATCATAGACTGCTTTTATAGTAAAGAAGAAATATTATTTTTGAAGATAATAAAGGGTGGTAGGAAAATACTCGATCGTCTAGAACAAAAGTATCGGCGACTCAGCGGCCAGGCTGGCCTCGCTCGCGTGCCACTGCATACAGATCGGGTTTCGTTCCGCAAACTCGAGATAACTGCTGTACGATGCCGAGAGTTGCTGCATACTTGGTACCAACTTTGAGGCTCACCTCTTGCCTTATTGTGTCTACTTTTAGCTCTCGTCGACCTATTTGAATAATAAATGCGAGGTTGAATTTATAGTCAATTAATTAAGTTTCCTGAGTGTTTTACGGGTTAGTCACAGAGACAAAAATGGTTCGCGCGGCAAACCACTCGCTCGGCTAAAAACAGCGTTCTAATAATCGACACTCGATCTAAAATAGCCTCGTGACAAACGAAACCGAAAGTGATGCGTGATGCAACGGTCCCGAATTTAACTGGTGCGGCCAGGGCGGTGCATCGGCCGCGAGGAACGCCGTGCTGCCGCGGCCGCGGGTGCCAAACGGCTGGCATTTCGCACTAATGACACGAATAAGATATTAGCACGGATAGCTCGCCAGCCGGCGCCGGCATTCGGCTCAGGTATTCGGGACGCTTGTAGTAACAGAATTAACCACCCGTTGTATATTGGGACGAACTTAAAACGAATAGCCTCGTCGGCTATTACCTTGATTGTCGATGGAGCTGTTATGCAAAAATCTGAGTGCAAAATATATCGGACGTGTAATGTAAGGGCTAAGGGCGAGCGGGGCAGGGAGCGGGGGGTGTTGGTGACACTGCGGGCGCGGGTCGGAGGTCCGGCCGCATTCCGTCGCCGCACGAAAGTGAAACCGCTTCGTCGACCAACCAACCGCTCAGCTGTAGAAAGTCCACGATTACATCTCGGCAGCGGCGGGCGACGCCGGACGAGCAAAAACTGCTATCTCTGCACCGGGCTCCCGGGAAACGAGCCGCCCTAGGCGACGCGCGACGTTGGTGAAATTGCCAATAACTGCTCGCGGCCACTAAACGATTCCTTTCATTTACTTAAACGCCAGCCCGCATCGTTGATACGTTGAATTTCACTTAAAGTATCCACAACTAACTGACCTGCGGCTATTATGCGAGCCGTTACGTATGTACACATAATAATAAAAATATGTTATTAAAATGGCTTAATTTATGTAATTATATATTATTATGACCAATCAATTATTGAAAAAACAACTGTATAATTTAAAAAGATATTTTGAAATAATTAATGTCAATGTTTACTACATAAAAACAGCATTCAATGAGCAGTTACCAATAAGAGTGACTTGTTTTAATATATTTTAATGTACAAAAGTACAATTTACCGTTACTATTTATTTAAAATAAAAGTTTTACACGACATTCGTAAGAAAAAATATTTTAATGTCTGTACGTGACGCAAAAGTAAAATCTGTCAAAGAACTTGCAACACCCGGCAAAGTGGAAATGGATTCGCTTTTTAAACCAGCGGAACCAGTTCAGGTCGGCCTCGCAAGGGGGAGCAACTGAATAGCGACGATTGAACAAAAAAAGCGCAATTAGTCGGACGATTGAAACGACGACGACCGATAATGGACGATGCGACGTCAGCGTCGCGCGACCTTGCGCGTCACAGCGTATGGAAAGAACCAGCCGCGCCTGCGCAGCCACATGACATTAGTAAACAAATGATACTCAATAATAACTAAATAAAACAAACAACACGCGGTTGTTGCTCCGGAATACCAGTGCTGCTTCACTTTATTGTTTATTTGTAATTCCTATAACTTGGAAAAACTTTCAGCAACATTGTATTTTAGTTTCTTAACATAGGAGAATGCGCAAAGAAAAACAGACGTGGGATGTGGTTTAGAATATTAGTGATATGTAATGGATTGATTGTGTCATTTGAACTTAGTAGGGGTGATTTTTCGAGTATGGAAAACATTGTTTATTTCGGATCAGCAATCATTTTACTTGCGCTCCCGAGTGCAAAATAAAAAAAAAACAATAATAATCTGATTTGCGCAGCACTTGCTCGGTACTTGCCTCAGCACCGACAACTAACAACTCTCTTCGGGTACATACTTGCATATACCTTACCTTATTTTACTTCCCTTTAAAATTTTTTAATAATATACACTGAACTACAGGCTCATCATGATAAATAAGATATTCTTTCATTAAGAAATTAAACGATGCTTCCCCGCAAGCGTCTGTTTTACGTAACTTATTAATGCTATATTAAATATATTTATCTTATTTTGTACGCGTATAGTTTTTCTTACATTGTTAGCGGTTTTGAAAAAGTAAATAGCGTTTTTAAAAATATTTTTTATTTACTTTACATGAACCAACCCGCATTGGGCCAGTGTGGTGATGTTACGGCCCATACACCTGTGTATCTCCAGTCTCCACCACCATCTGTATCTCCAAGAGGATGGCCTGTGCCCAATAGTGGGACGTCTATAGACTGAGGACGAGAACTTTACATGATATAATAAACCCAAAAAAACAATATTTTCCATTTTCGAAAACATCACGTATAGCTACACTTTCAATTTGCAATGGGGGTCATTTATTCAATATCAATGGTACCTACTTGTCAGGGCTAACGCAAGTGCTGAGCAATAGGTAGTCCTATTGGGACTGGCTTTATTTCCATACAAGCAAAAATATACAAAAATCTCATTAATTATGTATTTTTCTTCCTGAGCCGAAATGAACAATGTTTTTAATACACGAAAAAATCTCCCCTCCTTAGGACAAATAACAATATCTCATATTTAGCCATGGAATTTGACGTTGAAATACCTAGACAATTAATCCACAATATATCACTAATATTCTAAATAAATCCCACATCTGTTCACTCTGGTTTTTTTTCCATACTTGCTACACATTCTCCTTTAATTATCTTGATATTTAGGTAGGTAATGAATACATGTAACATTATCAATTAAAAGATATTATGTAGCCTCATAATGTTTAGAAAACCATACACAATCGAAACATTTCTTGCTTGCAACCACAGGTGTTCACGCTGACCCTCAAGGGGTTAATGAAATATTAAATAGTTTGGAAGGAATGATCTATAGTCAGTAATTCCAGCAATAGATGAACACTAAGAATAGGTTGATGATGAATGATATTTGTTTATTATTAATAATTATAATTACTACTATGTATAATTAAATATAGGACTTCATTTGTAGGTAACATATTAAAAGAGAGACAATGTGAGAATAATCAGTTGGGAAAATCCATAAATTTACACCCAACACAATAAACTATAAATCCATATTATTATCAGTGTTTATCATTTTCTGTAATGCCCTGTCCTGATTCAATGTGCATAATTAGATTTAATATTTATTATTAATTTAAAACAGATTACGAAGTTAGTATAATGATAACAGATTCCTCTTGGTAATGATTCTCATAAGCCACAGATTTTGCATTCATTCAAATAAGTTATTTTCAAATTGATGTGATTAATACACTTTCTTGTATTAATCACATCAATTTGACTAGTAAGTAACACTTGAATGTTAGCTTTGAATGAACCATATATTTTATCTGTTGCATTATGCAAAATTACTCTTTATTATGAAATAATTAAAAAATGCGGAATAACTAAAACAAAGTATGCCTCATACCTTAGCTAGTTTATATATAACACAGCATTATGTAGGTATGTTTTATCAAAGTTTTAAAAAATATGAAACATCCATACAACTTAGAATATAAAATAAGGTAGCAATAAAGTTTTGAGTGTTGGGCTCAAAGATTTTCTATCTTGATTGGGCTATCAATACTTGAAATCTTAAGTAACATTTAAAAATTCTTTAATTAATAGTTGAAATACTTAAAAACCCAAAGTTGTACTTAAACAAATTGCCCATTAGGTGTTTAATTACCACTTCACATGCAAACCTGTTCAATGTGTACTGAAGGAAATTATAACTAATTAGGAGAATTGATAGCATAATAATATCATCCAATTGAACAATTAATTTAATTTAAAAAAGCCATTGGCAAATGAACAAAAACATTATTACCAGGTGGTAATCTCTAGTCTCTCAAATGTCAAG
The DNA here is from genome assembly GCA_910589355.1 of Parapoynx stratiotata. Lineage (NCBI taxonomy): Eukaryota > Metazoa > Arthropoda > Insecta > Lepidoptera > Crambidae > Parapoynx > Parapoynx stratiotata. Next base: position 2,950,383 of record OU342463.1, read on the forward strand.
TATTTGTATTTGTATTTGCTACAACAACTATTAACTATTAGCAAAATATCAAATTAAAGACTACAGTAGAATTTTTTTTTTAATAATTATATTATACTCCATTTATTTTCCATATAAGATTTGAGTGAATATTATGAGTAAAATAACACCAAACTCATTAATGCCTAAGGCCGCTCATATCATTATAAAGATTCTTATCAGCTTTTATTATCAATGGCCTTTGATAAACAAAACATTGCCAAGGCTGATAAGTAGCAAATACACTCAACAGATATAATAACCTACACAGTCATCATCTCTATGAATTTGCCACATAATATCAACTGTGAAGCTTCGCAGAACACAATGATAGCACTTAGGCAGTGAGCCTGCTCTTACATAAGCAATCAACATTGGCCATGAAATGTTTGGTTGGGTGTATTGATCATGTAATATTTAATTAATTTATATTTTAATGAACCTTCGGGATATCTAGCTACATTTTCTAATCAACAGATCAAAGTCATCATCAAAATTACTATAATGGTTTTAAGTTACTTGTATGTTAGTTAGTTATAGTAGCAATAGCAGAACTTTGTGGTTGTATATTCAATTGTATCAAGTTTCACTTTAATTTCTGTCAAGTAAGAAATTGCAAAGTTTGTTTTGTTGAAAACAAAGTTAGTGTCAGTGACACGTGACGCGAGAGTGGCGAGGCTGACCTTGCAAAGGGTGTCTGCTCGACGTGGTAGACGTCGGTGATGGGCTCTGAGCGCATGATGCCGCGCAGCCGCTCCTCAGGCAGCTCCAGCAGCCCATCGCTCGCTGTCTTGAAGTCAGCCTTGCTCAAACCACTCAAAACACTCATTTTAAACGTGTAGACGACTAACGACCGAGTCGGAACGGCGAATATAAACTTTCAAGTGTCACTAAATGATTCACAATAGTCCTTACAATCAACAAATACACTTAGATAAGTTAAAAGGCATCAATTAGGCCACATGAAACATTTTAATGCCTCCGGTTTCTCAAAAGGTAACAGAGTGCTCTCCCTTGTCATTGCGAGAAGCGGTTACGATTTCGTTTAAAACTTCGCTCCACTGTAAATTGACACGATTACAAAACAAACATTTAATCACTTCATCATAATATCGCAATGAAAAGTAATAAGTTGTTTATTTACACACGCGTTTCGTGAAAACTGAAAATTGACAACCGCGGCGGGACAGCTGCGCATCGACAAGTCGACCGCACTTCGCCGTACACGTTTCTGTTTGAAGCAACTTGGGGAATGCAGCCATTCAAAATTCCGTATCCGACGTTCTAAGTTCGAAAGTTGCACGGCAAGGACGATATGTCACGACACCAACAAGTTCCGCCAAAGCACGATAGATGTCTCTGAACATATCAATAAATTATGAAATTAATTCTATATAAAAGTGTATTATCATTTTATGATACCTTAGACATTTTTTACTTTGTAGTTGGACAGCCATTCTTCGATATTATCACGTCACTTTAAAATTATAGCAAAAAAGCAGCAGTCTCCTGCTTCTTTTAAATTCTATGCCTGCTACTTACCTAAAGTAGTTTTACAACATTACAACTACATTCAAAGAATCTACAACAGATGTCGCTTTTAGATTAGTTTGTCACTGTTGCGTTTTGTTTCAAAACACATCAGTAAACGAAGTTTAACTTCGCATACTCAGTTCGCATAACATGAGCCAAATTAGCAATTTAAATGTATGAAAATTACAACAATATTAATTGAAAAACATTATTATTATGGATAACCATTTCTTATTTATAAATCACGCTTTTAACCTAAAAAACAGCTCTAAGAATAGGACTGATTCCGTAGGCTCAAACTGTGTTTCTAAATCAATCAAGAAGAGAAGGATCTCTTCTTGATATAGTTAAAGAAGAATATACAATTTAATTTAGTTTAGAGTGTGCCACAGGATATTTTAAAGATATACAGCCTACGGAATCAGCCCCAATAATGTCGTCAAGTCAAGTAGTCTGTACGGAAAGAGAATGGTTGTGGCAAAAAATTTAACTAGCAGTATAATCCAACTCGGCTACCTCTAGCGTAAAATACATTTAAATTGTAATTTAAATATCTATAAAATATCAAATTAATACAGGCGAACTTTTGGTTTTTCCTTTAGCGCGTTATTAGTGTGTGTTGTCAACTTATCAAAAACAGTAAGCACAAAAACGCCCTCCAATCACAGAACAATAAAAAAGGTTAGAATGATAAAGTGGGCGTGGTTGACGAGCCGCTCATATGAGCAAACGGGCATATGAACGTCAAATTGCTCGCAGTGTATTGCACAATGGCGTAGCTGTCAGACGTATATTCGGTGCAGTACAAAACCCAATAAGATGCCGAGTTGTGCTATTATTTCGTGCCGTTTGCGAAGTGAAAAGGTGAATCTGGAAAAAATAGGAATTATATTTCATCGGTAAGTAATAATATTTGGAAATAACTAAATATGGAAGCATAATCAATCACGAAAATAATTCGTACCAAATTCTGTGCAATCATAGGGCTTGCATGTTATCGATAGTTTTATCGATAGAGTTTTTTTGTTCCTTGTGCTCAGACATTATGATGTGGTAATTTACATGGACATAATATCAAATCTAAGTTTTAAATATCTATTTAATTTTTAAATAAGACATGAATATTCTGTTTATAAAGATTTACATATTTCAGTTTTCCTACAAATCCGGATATAAAAGAAAAATGGATATCCGCAACTGGCAGGAAAGACAATGGTTTCCTACTAAAAGCAGTAGCATTTGCTCGTAGCATTTTACGGAAGATGACATCCTACAAGTTTAAAAAAAAGGCATTTGAAATCTTCTGCAGTACCTCACATAGATATTTGCGTACAGGTAATGTTATGAATATTTTATCTGTCTACAGTGAAAACAAAATATTATTATAAAATTATACATTTGTCTTGTTCGGGAATCGAACCCATGATGTCTGCCACAGAAGGCAGTTATCCTTACCCTTGCGCCAAATCAGTCGTTTCGATTATACAGAGTAGAAATATTGCGCATGTGATTGAGTGACGATTGAATAAAATTAGTAGGGACTTTAATTTGTTGATTATTTTCAATATTTTTTTTTATCTAAAAAGAAATTTATTTCATGATGTCAAATATCTCATAAGCGAGAATTTTGAAATCATTTACTTTTGTTTGCAGGAGAATCAAGTTCGCCTTCCTGTTCAAATGCCAGTTCACAAAGAAAGCGAAAACTTAAAATTATAATAGGCAATAAAGACAGTGCCCTCCGAGCATAGCCCTTTCCATAGTTCGCTGGGCGACTTTAAACTGGTGGACTAGTCGAGCAGGGAGTGTCCACGTCTTAGCACCGAAGGTCATGACCGGGAGGACGCACTGGTCGAAGACTTTCGACTTAAGACATTGAGGGATGGTTGACGAGAAAAATATGATTAACCAGTATTAATGTTAATTAATTAAAAAGTGAATGTTGGTAACCGCTGTTTCTTTACTGAGAACAACCCCAGCTCATAACATTACCAATTATTTTATTTATTATTCACTGGTGGAAAACTGGCAAGGCAGTTTTTTCTTTATTGTTGTTCTCATTGCCAAGCCAACTATAGCGATAGTGTATCTTTTGTTATATTCAGTGACCTATTCCTAGAAACATCCACCTGAAACTGTTACCTCTTGCCTTTTTAGTATTTATTCAGTAGAAAACTAAATCACAGACTACAAAATGTTTATCTTCATTAAATTTGTATAGTATTGAAATTGGTTGGAATTTCTTTAGGAGCCCTAGAGGGAAGGCACCTTAAAAAAATAAAATATTTTAATTTCCACAAAGGAAATGAACTTTTATTTTAAAAAGAAGCAACTGCATTCTCATTTTTCTCAAATAAAATTTACCCAAACCGGGAATAGAATCAGCTTAAAATTGTTTAGTCATTTTTTTATTCTATTAACCAATACAATGTGAAACACTCATATTTCATACAAGATATCCATCTCTGCTTCTGCATTCCACCGGCTGCTACAGATTTTCCAAATATGCCCGGAAAAAATAAATCAATGTAAGGTTTCATTATGTCTTACATGCGTAAGACCTAATGTTTCATAGAGAAATAGTATTTTAGCCATATCTAAATCAATTAGTGAAATAAAATAAATATCCTCAGACATTCACACCTATCAAGTAGTCCCATTTTAAGCAACTAAATGCTGCTTGTGTAGCGACCAAAACCACCACGAAATAGAATTATTTCAGGTGGGTTGATTCCCTGTTTGGGTAAGCTTTTTTGAAAAAAGTGTGAAAACAGTTTTGTTTCTATTTGAAAATAAAAGTGTGTTTCCTTTGTGGAGATAAAAAAAAATCCAACCTGTAAATTAATATTCTCCTTAATTACGAAGTTGGATAAATAAATATAATACATAATTTTGTTACTTAATACTTGATTATCGACATCAAATTGTGCACTACACTAGTCCAGTGCTGTCATGATAGTGTACATGTTTTCCCACAATAATTCGAAAAAGATATTTAACGTGTCTCATTATACGTATTATAGATTATAATATTTAAAAACGTATTTCAAATGATTGTATATAAATGATCTTACCAGTCCGTGCTTGAACTGTAAAATTTCGAAGTAACAAAATGCATTGTGCCAACATAAATGGTACCGTACAACAGCTGGTAACACATACCTGTGTATTGCAGTAAAATAACCCTTATTATTTAGGTGCAATTCGCTACTTTTGCTTGAATTTTTTTAGCCAATGAATACATTGCGCTCCTTGTGTGTTGAATAACTATTAATTCTTGTATGTGTGAGAACTGGCTCGCGCGGTCCTAGTACTAATGTGGATGCGTTATCATTCTAACCTTTTTTATTGTTCTGTGCCTCCAATCTTACGACCATTCTCTTTCCGCACAGACTAGGTGGAACTGAAGTACGCCAAAGTTCACCAAAAATTTCAATTTCGAAAATTGGAACCCCGAAAAGGTTCTTCTTAAAAATTTTCATCATACCATTAACTAGGTATTTCTAACTAATTTTATTATATTATTCCGAATCAATCGCAATGTCGGTAGCAATAAACATCTATACTATAGCTATGATTTTTTTTATATACATAAGTACATATCATCACGCCTCTTTCCCCGAAGGGGTAGGCAGAGGTTAACACCCACATTTCGCCAGATATGGCGAGCCTGTTGCCATGCACCGGGCACAATTGAGGCAAACGATATTCACAATGATCTATACAAAAGTTTCATTTTGTTACTTTTATTAATCAAATCAAATCAAATCAAATATCATTTATTGTGAAACACAGGTAACAAAGGTAGTTATACAAAATAAAGTTCTGCTGTGTTCTGCCATTACAGCATACAATCAATTTTATACTTTAATTAATTTTGGCATCTTTAATTATGGCATCTCCTTTAAATTAATTTCTAGACGCAACGCCCAGAAGAAAATCTTCATGTAAGTAAGTATATGCTACCGGAAATGTTTGAAATCTAGGGAGTTGTTTGTATACAATCCTAGGAAATGTAGTCTCATAGATATTAAGTTAAGGTTATTTTTTTATGACCCCCAACTAGTCAACGGGCACAATAGAAACATTTGTTGTTTGCGAACACTGGTGTTCGCGGTGTACACCAAGCTCACTGCCAAGGGATAAAAAAGAAAAGTTGTGTCAATAATCACTTAGTCTAAATAGGCTTCTTGACACTTTTTATTGGGCCCCAAATGATTAATTACTGATAGCCATCAAATAATCACTACGTTTATAGCTATCACCATAAAAATAATACATATTTTTTCTGAATCCTATGTCACAATAAATTATAAATTAAGTTTTTGCTTAAATGTCAAAAACACCTTTGGTCCTGATGGTCTATGGATGATCTGTGTCGCAGCGTCACGATTAATGTAAACAATTCAATATGCGTGACTTATCCGACAGTTATGCTTGATTGGTTCCGACTTGCGTTTGACGGATTTTGATCACGCGTAGGAATTGTTTACATTGTGGATAGCGTTTTTGGCAGATGAAAAAAAAGTAAAAATAAAACATTTAAATTGAATTTCTACACCAATCCCTTATTTATATTTATCGAACTTGGTATATTTCTGGCCCTTGTACTAAATACTATGTGAATGACACATTATTTTCATTCAATACAATACAATCTAATTAAACATAAATACAACATGATTACTGACATCCAACTAGCAGTTTTCTCCAATATTCTAGGAGTTTCAATATTCCTGTTGGTCATACTTTATCACTACATTAATGCTAATAGCTCTAAATGAAGAATTAAGAAAATATCCTTACAACAGGTAACATGAAGCAAAGCTATTGCAACTTATTTAAGATGTAAATAAATTAAGTTCTATTACTTTTGATATGAGTCAACTAGCCTTTATTGTTTATGGGTCATAAAAAATGCCAGAAGCGATTTTATGTTTGTCTACACAAAGAGCTGCTAAACTGTTAATGGGGTCACTTCCTTCACACAGAGTAGAGATGAGTAGACCATTTCAAATCACTGGTTTTGTTTATTGCGATCTTTTTGATACCAAGGTTGCTAGGATTAGAATACCCAACCATAAAGTTTTATGTAGCAGTTGTTTGCTTTGCATAAACAGCTCGTAAGCGATTTGATTACACCAGCCTTTATAACGTGTCTTCAACGGTTCTCATAGGTGGGCGGGGAATAGCGTTGCACATCTATTGTGACAACGCTAAAACTTTAAAAGGGGCTTCAAATCAGTTAAAAGAGCTATATGAACTATATGAAAGAAGAATGTAGTCTTCTGTCAAATTGATAAGGTAGGATATTTTTGCTCATTATTTATAATAGAATTTAAGTAGGTATATACCTAGTTACTAGCCAGAGTTTGAAGGGTTCTGGAAGGGGAGGGTTAAGATTATAAAATATCGCATTATGAGGTGGTAGGAACCGTTTTTTATTAAACTTCGAAAAGTTGTATACCATTTTGTCTGAAATTGAAGTAATAAATTCAAGACCACTACTAGCAACGACCAGTCACATCTCTGATGTTAATTATTTTACTCTAGGTCTTTTCTTAATAGGAGAACCAATGACTTAGTTTCCAGAGTGTGATCTTATAGAAAGAAACATCAACAGTACATCATCTGTACTGAATATAAACATTGAAAATTATTTTTATTTATTAGAATATTTATTTACAATGGCAACTATTTGTGCTTTTAATATTTTTGCTCTATGGCAACTCTCTTCGCTTCCGTCTTCTGAGTTGCACCAATGTGTACAACACATTTTGAAAATAAATTATTTTAATTATTCAAAGCGCCTATTTATTCCGCAACAGTAAAAAAACATTTAAAAAACATTAGTTTATTTACATATTTTACATACACAATTAATTACATTTAACTTTTATTTTTTTTCAAGCCACGCGTCAAGAGTTTAGTCAAAACAGCTACTCCTTCAGCGTTTATGTTCTTGAAATAAGGTTCTTCATTCAAACGTTTTAACCACTCGTTAGTGCGCGGGAACCTGTGAAGAAAGAAATTATTTTGGAATATACTTTTATATAAGCACGTAAAGGGTTTAGCAGTATATTGAAGGAACAACAGCAATACAGACTCAAAACTGTTATTTTCCTCCAAGAAAGCCTGTGGTTATGTTAAGAAAATATAGATTAAGATATTTGGAGTTCCAATTTTCGGAATTGAAATTTTGGGCTAACTTTGGCGCACCCGTCAGAGGAACTTTAAAAGCACCGTCGACGACTACATGTTGATGGCCGTCAACATGTATGTCCTAGAACGAAAGACAGACGAAGAAAGCGGTGGATTGAGAGTTAGATTTGATATGAGAATAAGTTATAACCAGTGACATGTTAGAGAAAGACATGTGCCGAATCCATCTAAATTGGGCAAAATGTTGGGGGAATTTATATTAGGTCCTTACCTATAAAATTGGCGTTTTGTATGGAGATTTTGGGGAATTCTGCATTTTCCATACTAACATTTTATCAGTTTTCTTCACAACGATAAATCCAGAGATAATAATATTTGCCATGTATCATTAGACAAGCTTTAGTAATATGTGTAATATCACACTTCATAAAAATTATTTATCGTTTTAAAGTGAATGCAAATAAAATGATGTATTCGGGAAGCACTTAAAAAGAGTTGTCTCCGTTTCCAATTTTAACACAATTAAACTTACAACAAATTATCAAAACAAATCGAAAGAGCTCAGAAATATAGTCTATTTTTAGACGAGGTAATTATTTTTTAGGAATTCTCTGAATCTTAATAGTTACAGACAAAATACTAAGACAGAATAAAAACACCAATTTCATAGGTAAGGACCCAATAGTTACCTACTAGAGATGCGCCGAATAGAAGTTTCGCCGAATAACCGAATATTATTCGGTTTGACCTTTACCGAACCGGATATTCGGCCGAATTATTCGGTTTACAATTACTTGGCTTAGCCAGTGAAAAGACGTTCATGTTGTTAGACTACATTTACGTTTCGTGTCTCTACAGGCGATGTTTAAATACAGTTCACTATAATGAACTATCATTAGCCTATGAAATCATTATGTTGACATGAATATCACAAATCTTAGAGAAGAAGTTATGTCTTTTTGTCATTTAGTCATATCCGGTCATCTAACCAAGAAAATACAACCGAATATATACGGCACAAAAACCGAATAACGGCCTCATACAAATAGTGAAATTATGCCGAATACGCCGAATACTGAATTTAAGACGGCGCATCACTAATATTGGGTCCTTACCTATGAAATTGGTGTTTTGTATGGAGATTTTGGGGAATTCTGCATTTTCCATACTAACATTTTATCAGTTTTCTTCACTTCGACAAATCCAGAGATAATAATATTTGGCATGTATCATTGGACAAGCTTTAGCAATATGTGTGTGAAGACGCCTTATAGTTACCTATCAGTATCCGGTGGGTGCAGCACCGAGACGGCGGTGGCGGTGGCGCCGACGGCCAGGTCGGCGAGCGTGGGCCGCTCCGCCGCGAGGAACCGCCGCGGCTCCAGGTACGCCTCGATCACGCCGAACGCTTCGTCGATGCTGTCCGCCTGCTCTGGAGTCAGGAGGCTGACGCCTTCTATGAGACTTGGTAGCTTTAAATGAAATTGAAAATAGTTATTTTAGCTGTTACTGTCATATTACCTTATCAAGATTAGAATGAAATTGCTGACAGAGTGACATTACCAAAATTATGTTTACGGAATCGCCCTCTATATCTGATTTTCAGTATTTGTTTATAAATTATGAGAGGGTACATTATCTTGAGATTTTGTGAAGATTTTGAAGGTGGTAGCGATATAAGGTTTCTGACAAAGGACATCATGCATAATGGGCCTTTTTAACACGCTTTTATTAGTTTCACCTATATTTATTTATTTAAACTTTAATGTCCTAAACTAGGTACATATGGCGGACTTAACGACAAATATCGTTCTCTACCAGTCAACCATAGGTTAAGCAGAGATTTGGTGGCGGTACCATTAAAGTAAAAACCTTAAATGTAACCTATATGTTAACCTATATGTTTGTTTGTACGTATGTAACTGGGGCTCAATTTTGACCCACTTCTCGGACTTCGATTAGGATGAAATTTTGCACACGCTCTGATTTCTGATGACAATACATGACTAGCTAAGAAACGTCATTACAAATCCAATATGGCGACCTCCCCAAGATGGCGGACTGGCTGTTTGAAATCCACCCCCATGATATTGATATTAAAGGAAAGGGTTTGCTGTCAGAAATATGAAAAAAAAAATAGTCACGTGACTTGAATCCAACATGGCGGACATCCAAGATGGCGGATTGGCTATTTGAAATGCAGATTTAGGTATAAAATGAAAGGGTTAAGTTTGTTAGTTATTATTATTATTATTGAATTAGAAATAAGTAAATTATGTTTGAATTATAAGAAGACTAAAAAGTATCTTTACTTTTTTTGGACAAAACGCTCCACGCTTTCTTTCATAATAAATCATAGTAAATATTGAGTCATCAAACTAAATGTCCGAACTATTTTGTTAGTGCGTGCTAAAAGCGTGTTTTTTAGTTTTTTAAACTATTTTTTTATACCATTTAAGCCAGGCCAACGTTCCTTTGAAAGAAACGTTTTAACATACAAATCTCATTCCGTTGTTCACGACGGGAGAGAGTTTAATAAATTGAAATGTAATAAGAGTACTCACGGTAGCCCCAGCAAACTTTGGGAAGAAGAATCCGCAGTTGAAGAACAGGCCGCGGTCGACCAACGCTCGCGCGCGCAACTCGCTCGGGTACCACCGCTGCTGCTGCTCGCCGCCGTACGCCATCACCAGGTACTTTAGTATCGCATGGCTGAAACATTTCATTTATGAGGTCCTTACCTATGAAATTGGTGTTTTGTATGGAGATTTTGGGGATGTCTGCATTTTACATACTAACATTTTATCAGTTTTCTTCACAACGACAAATCCAGAGATAATAATATTTGGCATGTATCATAAGACAAGCTTCAGCAATATATGTGTGAACACGCTTGATAAAAATTATTCATCGTTTTTATGTTAATGCAAATCAAATGATGTATTCGGGAGGCAGTTAAAAATAATTGTTTCTTACAAAAAGTTATCAAATTAAATAATACGAGCTCAAATATATGGTCTATTTTTAGAAGAGGCAATTATTTTATAAGAATGTTCTGAAACTTAATAGTTACGGACAAATTGCTAAGACAGAATAAAAACGCCAATTTCATAGGTAAGGACCCAATATTATTTCACTTTCACACTATTACATCGTCCTCAGTCTACTATATACGTCCCACTACTAGGCACAGGCCTTCCTCATGAAGAAACACATGAGGAGTGTGGGCCGTAACACGCTGGCCCAATGCGACCAGGACCAACGGCTTAATGTGCCTTCCGAAGCCGGAGGAGCTCAAGAACACAAATATTTGGTCACCCATCCGCCGCCTTACCATGACGAAAGCAGCAGAAAGATCGAAAGCCAAAGCGTACGAAACACTACGCCACCGAGCATTGTAATAATTAAAAAATATATTTTTATAAACGTAGGCATCAAAAACGCACTTGAACGCACAAAAAAGGGCTGATGACGACAAGGTTTAGTCCTTTCTCTAATTGAAGTAGGCAAAGATTACAGGTCATAGCTCATTAGAGCCACCCGGCATCCGGTCAGCACCGCCTCGACTCGTTGTCCACCGGTGGTCACCGTTGTCAACCAGTAAGGGTCACATGATCAACGAGTGGTCAACGCTTTGTCCGCAAATAAATGAGTATAAACCACGAACGATCTACTAGAGCAAGGCGATCCGATACGATCTGATACTGAGCAGTTAAAGAAGTTCTTGACTGGGAAATGTTTACAATTTAAAGGAATTTTTAGAATATAAATAAATAAACCTTTTTACCATATAATATTTGTAGTTTACCCTTGCAGGGTGTCACACGTATACTAACTTATTTTTAAGACCTATGTATTTATGTACTGTGATTAATGTAACATGCAAATAAATAAATAAATACGTTGTATATGTAATGAGCGCATGTCAATATGAATTCATATAAAGAATAATAACTGCGGTGCAGGTCTGGTACTTGCTACGATCCTTACATATTAGGTACTAGATAAATTTCGAGTGTGTATTAATTAACTAATTGCGGGTAAAAACAGCGATTAGAAAAGCGGACATAATTACCTAGAGTATGACGACTTATATAAATTACCTTTCCGCGAGAATGAAATCCCCATCCTGGAGCACAGGCACTTTACCCATTGGATTTATCTGAAAACAACGTTTATACTATTTAGATAAGATAATGATAATAATGACGATGGTGGTGTTAGAATTAAGAGATTAATAGATTACCCATTTTCCATCGTTCATTACCAGTTAAGCCGTGTGTTAGCGGCTCATTAAAGGAATACTACCAACCCATCTCTTCCCTTGGATGTCGTAAAAGGCGACTAATGGACTTAGAACTGCACAACATCTAATAGCTTATAGCGGCGACGGGCTCACCACCTGTCACGCTGAGTGCAGTCACTGCTTGGTGAAGCGCGGACTATGGCAGTGGACTGCTTCTGTAGTGCTTTTGCCTAGTCTCTGACAACCCCTTAGGCGATAATAGTCGTGATTATATGTATGTATTATCAGTTAATTATGGTAATTTATAAAGCATTTCATATACACTGGAAACCCATAGTTCCTTTACATTTCACTTTTAAAGAAGATAGAGATACTTCAATTTTACAGTTGGCAAATAAAACAGACATTCTATTGTGTGCTTCGTGACCGATCTTTTAGGAATGAAGTTGTTGGAGGAATTTCAACTGATCGATGCAAATAATTTTCATCAAAATTTAAACAAATTAATGCGTGGTTTATGCAGGTGCATTAGCATTTGAGTCACAATTGTCAGTTACACAGATTTATTGTTCTGTGGTCAGTTATGACACTTCCCGATTTTCACGAAGATTGTTCTCCAGCACAAGGCAAGCGACTTTTCGAATAATAAGTAGGTATACTATACAAAATTTTAAATCCCTCGATTTTGTACTTTAAATGCCAAACTATTCAGGTGGAAAATCTATTAAACAGTTTTGTATACTTTGTACAAGGTTGTAAAAAAAAAATTAGGGCTTTCACATTATCTTGCAACTCATTCAAATTACTAAAAATGCCCTGAATATAACTTATCTATAGTGTTTCTGTAGTCGTGTTAGCTTTATTAGCCACACTAAGCTATGTCATAAAGCAGATTTTTTAAATTTTGTAACTGTGCAGATAAAAAAAAATTATATTAACCTTTCTAAATTCTGGAGTATAATGTTCAAGTTGTAGTAGCTTGACGTCCCGGTATTCAAACTGCAGGCCCAGGATGTCGCCCAGCATCATGACGGAACGCGCCGGCGGGCTCGCGATGGCGCGGTACAGGATAAGGCGGCTCATCTGGAAGAGAAACGATAATGACAATAAGGATCCTTTCGTTTTGTAGGCAAATAAAGTAATTTAGTTTTTAATTTTCATTATGTACAAATATGTACAAATAACCCAAATAAATTAATAAATCCTAGTAATAATGATGTTATAGAATAGAACCAGAGTCAAGGTAGTCTATTTCACACATTTTAAATTATTATTGTTCATATGTGTTGTATTCTAAGGTTGAAGAGTCTATAGATATTTCAAATACTTTTATCATTTATGCACTACTTAAAAATGTACCAAAAGAAAGGATTACTTACCATGTTGTGATTTTGGTTTATCTTATTGTAATTGTGAATGTATTGAGTGTAGCTTAGAGAAATAAAATAATTCGTCATTAAAAAAGAACTTAGATATTTATATTACAGTTCAACTTGTCAGTGTACTTATTGTAACCCACATAACATAAAATGAAAAGCAAACAATAAATTTACATATTATATTAACAAAAAATACTCATAATTGACAATTCATTTAGCAATAGTTTCCATTATTTCACGTATCTTCTGTGGGTGGAAGGAATTCACTAACTATATTTATGATTTTCCTGACTTCTTCTTCAGACAATCTTTCTTCACTCTCTTGCACTATCTGGAATTATACAAAAAAAATATATTTATAAAAAGCTAAGAAAACTTAAAAGGATAAATTTTAATTAATTATTATGAACATTGGTACTTTTTACAGTATGGAAAACAAAGAAAAATTATGCCATTCATAAATATTTATTAAGAACTATTTACTCATTTTACAGATTACCTACAGACACTTGAGGGTTTTGTTTGATCCATTGAATTATTATAAACTTCAACATTAACTTGCAAAGTCAATTGAAAATAAAATAAGTCAAGTAAACAATAAACTTACTAATTGAATTTCAAGTTCTGTCCGAGGTGGAGTATTGACCATCATCAACTTTTCAGTTTTCGTCACTTTAAATGGTTTCATTGCTTCCAGAAAATTTTCAATGCATTGAGCATTTTGATTTTTACATTCTGAGTTCTGTAGGTAATGTACAGTCTGTAAATATGAAATGTTACACTTGAATAAAGTAAGTAAATTTAGTTTTATTTGAAGGAATAAAAATATAAAATGGAAGGATTTGCATGTATCCAAAAAAATACATGCATTCATAAGACACACTAGCATTAACTTTTCCTAGATATATACCCCGACACGCAGCTGCCCAATGTTATTAACATATTGTGTTTTAGTGTGATTTCCATTCTGCAGTAAAATACTAGAATTATAGTTTAAATTGACCGTTTTTTGCAATAATTTTTAAGCTGTTATTTGTATTGTGTTTAATCCCATTATTGAAATACAATCTTGTCTACCTTGGGCTTGGGTGCAAAATATGTTACATAACTTCTAAAATCATAATTATAATGTTTAATAATTATAACGATTTGTTAGTTGTGTTAGAAAATTTAAATAAAGAAGAAACTAAAGTAAGTATTATCATACAATATCTCAATGGTTAGAAAGCTAAATATAATTGAAAAATTTATTGTTTGCCAACACCAGTGTTCACACTGACCCTCAAGAGTTTAAAACTAAATTACAGCAGAATAAAAAAGCAATGTGAATTACAATATTACTTCATAAGTAACTGTAGCTAGAGACCCTTCACGTTTGTGTTTCTTCTGAGTATTATCCTTCAGCTGTTGTAGTATTTGCATGACTTCATAATTACACAGGAACGCAGCATTGGCTTTGATGCTAAAAATGAAGTGATGTTCACCAATTACGTGGAAAAAACCTCTGATAAGATAAATATTGGATTTGTGAATAATATTATATCTTGGACTTCAACCAATAGCAATCTAAATATAGATACTTAATTAATAGTTTACTATAATTAGAACCAATTTAAAAATAATAATCTCATGTTCATTTGTATTTCACAAGTAAGACAGCAACCTAAATATACAAATTAAAAATATGAACTTTGTAAATAGTACTTACGTTTCCATATTCCTATAATTTCCCTAAAACTGTGAGAAATAACAGAATTAATAAGATTCTAATCTGAAGCACTTTTTATTCAACAAAATCCATTTTACCTAATTTTGTATTATTTTCAGTTTTTTTGCAGTAAAAAGAGTAGTAACTGTTTTAGAATTTTAATTATTGACTATTATTTATATTTATTTATTTATTTATAATAGGAAAATGTTTGAATCAAGAAAATAAGTTTTTACAAAATTATTAAAATTATCAAATTAGATTCGGGATGGACACAATAAAAAAAATAAATATTCCCCCAACCTCACTCACTTTTTTGTTGTTTTTTTTTTTTTTTTTTTTGTAAAATTCTCCCGTAGGGAAGGCAAAGGGAACGAAGCCCATACAGCCATGTCTGCAATATATATATCTTCAGTAGTTTGCATTGAAATGCTAGTGTAATGCATTTCAATGCATCTTGGGAGAGTTTGGCGTCAAACGATCGATGGCAGACACTGTGGTGCTACTTGGATGAGGTGGATTACCACGATAAAAAACTCATCGCTTTTCACACCACTTGACGCTTATTTCGATAATCCTCCACATTGCACATCATCACAGACACTTATTACACAAAACTACACTGATTTTACGTAACAATATCCACTCCGTACAATATTACAATCATCGAAATAAAAATCACGTCCGCCATAGTTGAATGCCGCCAAAAACCCAAAATTCTCCCGTAGGGAAGGCAAAGGGAACGAAGCCCATACAGCCATGTCTGCAATATATATATCTTCAATAGTTTGCATTGAAATGCTAGTGTAATGCATTTCAATGCATCTTGGGACAGTTTGGCGTCAAACGATCGATGGTAGACACTGTGGTGCTACTTGGATGAGGTGGATTACCACGATAAAAAACTCATCACTTTTCACACCACTTGACGTTTATTTCGATAATCCTCCATATTGCACATCATCACAGACACTTATTACACAAAACTCTCAGAGTAAACAGAACTGGAGTAGCCATTAGTCAATTTCTCAAACATTTTATTCTGCCATTTCTTGCGGGGGGTGAGGTTACCACTACACTCAAAGCCAGCACAACGCACAACGTTTTTACAAATGCACACATGCATAATTCGACACACAAATTTAAATTTCACGCACACACACGCTTAAAATAGTCACGTGGGGTGTGCGTTTTGACAACGTCACAGCCGCACTTCCCACGAGACTAGCGCTCGAAATTTGAAATCATAGAATTCTAAAACATGAAATAATGAAGTAAATAATCATGAAATCTTAAAAATTATGATTACAAATAAAAGGTGACACCATCATTTAGCATGCTCGATGTTTTCTATTTATTTTTACAACAAAAAACAGCACAGGCAGGCATTTTTGCGGGAACTCTGTTCGCCGCAACGTTTACAATGTTATGGCTGTCAAAATGGCGGCTCAACTAGTTTTATTAAACGTGCAAGCATCCGATGCTTGTGCATTTGGCAGAGGGGAATGTTAGACAAAGGCTACTCCAGTTCTGTTTACTCTGAGCACAAAACTACACTGATTTTACGTAACAATATCCACTCCGTACAATATTACAATCATCGAAATAAAAATCACGTCCGCTATAGTTGAATGCCGCCAAAACTCCTGTTTTTTTTTTTGTAAAATTCTCCCGTAGGGAAGGCAAAGGGAACGAAGCCCATACAGCCATGTCTGCAATATATATATCTTCAGTAGTTTAATGTGTCTAGTGTAATGTGTCTAGTGTAATGCATTTCAATGCATCTTGGGAGAGTTTGGCGCCAAACGATCGATGGCAGATACTGTGGTGCTACTTGGATGAGGTGGATTACCACGATAAAAATCTCATCACTTTTCACACCACTTGACGTTTATTTCGATAATCCTCCATATTGCACATCATCACAGACACTTATTACACAAAACTACACTGATTTTACGTAACAATATCCACTCCGTACAATATTATAATCATCGAAATAAAAATCACGTCCGCCATAGTTGAATGCCGCCAAAACTCCTTTTGAAGTTGTTTGTTGTTGTAAAATAAATTTCTCATAATATTCAGTTTTACGGCTCTGGTTGCAGGACCTTTTGAGCCAAACGTTAACAGTAGAACACATTTCTTCAGTAGTTTGCATTTCAATGCATCTTGGGAGAGTTTGGCGCATAGACGTATTAAAGTAGACAACCAAAGAAGATAGAGACAAAAAAATCGCTTATGGAGATAATTAAACTGACGTATAGATCACTTGACAGCTCAAAAATGCATTACCAATTTTGAATTGTGAATGTGTGCGTCTACTAGTTACGAGACGATACTTCTTACAAAAAATATACTTAGTTGCAGTTACACCTAAGTATAAAATAGTGTTTTTAATTATCTCTTTTTAATTTTGAGTTACATTTTTTGCTGATGTTCTCTCAAAACTATAATATCTTCTTTGGCTGTCCACCTAAATACGTTTATGCTTTCAATTAAACATATCGATAAATTGTAGTTTTACCTCAATTCGAAACAATTTGTAAGTAATTTTACTATTTATTTTTGACCCTAAATAAAATTATATTTTCATGAAAGATTGCATAGATGGCGAACTCAAATTGACAAAATAAGAAAAACACTATTCAAAGTCAAGGCCTTCGGGTAGTAAACACACTGAAAGAAAGAAGTGGTATGAAAAAATCATTTGTATATAATTTTTAATTTTACATATATTTTTGCACTTATTTTGACCTGTCATAAGTGTATTTGTCCTGCAGCCAGAGCCGTAAAAATGAACGTATAAAAAAAAAGAAAAGAGAGAGAGTTTGGCGGCATTTGACTAATGGCGGACGTGAATTTTATTTCGATAATATTGTTTCGGAGTGGATATTGTTACGAAAAATCAGTATAGTTTTGTGTAATAAGTGTCTGTGTTGATGTGCAATGTGGAGGATTATCGAAATAATCGTCAAGTGGTGTGAAAAGTGATGAGGCTTTTATCGTGGTAATTCACCTCATCCAAGTAGCACCACAGTGTCTGCCATCAACCGTTTGACGTTAAACTCTCCCAAGTTGCATTGAAATGCTAGTGTAACTACTGAAGAAATGAAATACTAAAGACATGGCTGTTTGGGTTTCGTTCCCTTTGCCTTCCCTGCATGGGAGAATTTTACAAAAAAAAGGAAGGAAAATTTAACCACAGTGGCCACAGTGCCACACTGTCCATATTTTTTTTAAACTCCACGTATATTATGGAAGACATAAGGACCAAATATATACAGCCTAATGTTTATTTCTGTGGCATTTAAATCGAATCACCTTGATTCCTTTATACTTCCATGAGGTAGATCGAGGGTGCGGTAGATCGTCATTTACAACGTTCGATTCATTTCAACACAGGTTTGGTACTTGCTCGAGCATTATTTTCTTAAATAGTAATGTACCATTAATTTATTAAGGTTTTCATTCTTGGTGTGCTTACAAACCGCATAGACGGCACAACGGATTTGGGAACCTAAAGCTAATTTGCGTTGTGATATAATGCTTGATGATGTTTAAATTATTTAATTTCCTATATTGTGCTACTTAAAATAAACTGAACAAGCCCTCTTTTGAAATAAATATGATATCATTTTGAATATATAATTTTAATAACAAGCTAGTTTTGCTTTTTCGTAATATCCACACTATGCTGATTAGAAGCTGGACATCTCCTTTTGTTTTCCAAAAATGAACTCAAACATTTTTTGGCAATAATAATTAAGAGCTTTGAATAATTAAATCATTCAACTTACAACTATTAAGTTTCCCTCTAAAACAAGACACCACAATAAGTACTGGTTATAAAATTAACCAACTGGAAGTATAAAAATAAATATTCAGCCATTTTTGATTATTGCAATTACCTTACGAAAATAAATATTTGTTTTGATTTCAATGTAACGGAACATGAATTTTATGAGTCATCTATTGCACGTTTTACGTGGTCATCTAGATTTCTACCATGACCAGTAGGATATAAACACTACTCGTGTTTAAAGTGATTTTTGAGATTAATTTTTGTTTCTTAGTTAGCAAATAATTATTTCTAATTAGGTACTTTAAATATGTTCACTGTAAATTATTTTAAAAAATTTGCTTTACAAATAGCTAGTGAATTTTGTAAAAAAAATTTGATTCGGTTCGTGAGTCAAGATAGTTTTACTAGCGGTGTATCAGATTTGAGAATTCCATTGAATGCCCATTTTAATCATTACTTAAAGCTGCCCTTGCCAGATAAGAAAATTTTTGCTACATATGTTTGGATTGACGGAAGCAATATAAATATGAGATCTAAAGATAGAGTAATAGATGAAATACCTTGCGATTTATCAATGGTTCCAAAATGGTCCTTTGATGGTAGTTCTACAGGACAAGCTAAAGCAGATAATTCTGATACTCTTTTGATTCCTGCAGCAATATATAGAGATCCATTTCGCGCAGGTAACCATATTATTGTACTATGTGAAACTTATTATGGGGATGGCACTCCCACTGCTAGTAATCATAGAGCTCATTGTGCAAA
Organism: Parapoynx stratiotata; assembly: GCA_910589355.1. Taxonomy (NCBI): domain Eukaryota; kingdom Metazoa; phylum Arthropoda; class Insecta; order Lepidoptera; family Crambidae; genus Parapoynx; species Parapoynx stratiotata. The sequence goes on from OU342463.1 coordinate 2,969,999, forward strand.
AGTTCTCAGTAAAATAGCGGATCAAGATCCATGGTTTGGAATTGAACAAGAATATACTATGTTTGATTCAGATTTATGGCCTCTTGGTTGGCCGAAATTACGTGGCTATCCAGTAACCACAGCGATGTATTCATATTGCGGCGTGGGAGAACATGTTGCCGGTCGAGAAATTGTGGAATGCCACGCCAGAGCCAGTGTTTACGCTGGCATAGATTACTGCGGATCTAATGCCGAAGTAATGAAAGGCTCGTGGGAATATCAAGTTGGCACCACACTTGGAATAAAAGCTGCCGATGATTTATGGCTTGGACGCTATTTACTGAGTAGAATTGCGGAACATTTCGGAGTCATTATAAGCTATCACCCTAAGCCGATGGGCAAGGATCAACCTGGTATAGGCTGTCATCATAATTACAGTGTTAATAAGATGCGATGTGACGAAGGCATTACGGAAATTGAACGAGTTTGTAAAATTTTATGTGATAAACATGATATTGCAATGAAAAATTATGGACTTGGTGACGGCGAAGAAAATAAAAAGCGCTTAACAGGAAAATTTGAAACAGCTCCATTTGATTCTTGTAGATGGGAAGTTGCAGATAGAGGAGCGTCTATTAGACTACAGCGGGGAGTAGTTACTAATAGAAAAGGCTTTTTGGAAGATCGGAGACCGGCTGGTGATTGTGATCCTTACCGAGTTTGTGCTTTTATAGCAGAAACTTGCGTATAGAATTATTGAAAGGGGTTCATGTTTTTATATAAACAGTTTTGTTTCTTCTATAATAAAGATTGTTTTGGATGGTGATAATCTTTGAAATTAAAAGAATAATTTTCATGTCACGATGCTCTTTTATTGCTATTTTTGAAACATGTCACTTAAGAATAAAAATTTTCGTACGTTGAAAATATAAAATAAAAATTATAAATATTAAAAATGGACCACATAGCAAAATGTTTTCGAAATCTTCTACCACTAAAGACAGTATTTGTAATACCAAAAAGAACGCTGCTAAAGCACTCTATTAATCACATAATGAATAAAAAAGTTTTGGATAGGTATATGAGATTACCTAATGCGTGTAATAAAGTTCTTGCCACATACGTTTGGATTGACGGTTCGGGCATTAACATGAGATGTAAGGATAGGATCCTTAACTGTGTACCATACATCCCAGATGCAGCTCCAGCCTGGGCGTTTGACGGAAGCTCCACTGGACAAGCTTCTACTGATAACTCTGATACCAGACTTAAGCCTGTTTGTGTGTGCAAAGATCCGTTTAGAATGGAGCCCCACGTATTAGTACTTTGTGAAGTATACGAAGGCGACGGAAACAAACCTGCTCCTACAAATCATCGAAATTTCTGTAACAGACTATGTGAGATGCATAAAGATGAGGAGCCATGGTTCGGTCTAGAACAAGAGTACACTATGTTAGATGTAGACGGTTGGGGTTTGGGATGGCCAAAAGGTGGTGGTTTTCCTGCGGTGAAATATACTTACTCATATTGTGGAGTAGGAGCCAAATATATTGCAGGAAGAGACATATCTGACGCTCATGCGAAATCATGCCTTTACGCAGGCCTAGATTTTGAAGGAACCAATGCGGAAGTGATGTTTGCATGTTGGGAATGGCAAATTGGAACCTCGATTGGCATAAAAGCTGCAGATGATATGTGGATGTCAAGATTTATCATGTATCGTATAGCTGAAGATTATGGAGTGGACATATCATACCACCCAAAGCCAATGGGACAGCTCCATCCTGGTGTTGGCATGCATCACAACTTTAGTACAAAGAAAATGCGATCTGACGGTGGTTACAAATTTATTGAAGAATGTATTAAAAAACTGGAAACTAATCATATGAAGCATATGAAGCTCTATGGAGCAGATGAAGCCACTAATAGAATGCGATTATCAGGCAAGTTCGAGACTGCCCCATTTGATAAATTTTCTTGGGGAGTAGCAAATAGGAAGGCGTCAATTCGACTTCAAAGAAACATAAAAGAAAAAGGGAAAGGCTTCATGGAAGATCGTAGACCGGCTGGTGATTGTGATCCCTACTTAGTTTGTGGATTACTTTTAGAAACTTGTCTCGGAGGAGGCGGCGGCGGTGGAGGGGGCGGCGGTGGTGTTTGTGGTAAAAAGAAGTAAAAAAGTCATAATTTAGACAAGACATTATGTAATGTTTTGTTAAATCGTAAAGTACCTATCTATTCGTTTGATCATTAAATGTACCATTTTGAAATAAAAAGTTTTTTTTTGATATTGATATGATCATTTAAATTTAAATATTTCCCCACCAAATTTTTCTACCATTTCAATGTGTCAAGCATGAGCTGAACAATGATTTTTATTTATAAATTGATTGTGTTATTTTTTCAGAACAAATTTTTATGAAATGCCATTTTCATTAAATGACAGCGCCATCTGTTGTTCACGTTTCAAATAAAGCTGAAACTGCTTTGTGCCACTGCCATAAGTAATTTCCATAGACATTAAAAGTGAAGTTTCGCCTATCCGCCATTTTATTTCTTTTCTCTATTCCTTTCGTCATATGGCGTACAGTGTGTTTCGCGTTCATCCGCCATATTAAATGAAATCAATAAAACAGGACAAAATGTCGCCTTACTAAAGTGCGTAAAATAATCCACTAACATCCAGTTTTTGTGTGGTTAAAACATCAAGAGGATCACAATGGAAAATTCCTACGGTGTGGGGGTTGATAACAGATACGCTCTTTTTTTGGACGATGAGTCCGATCCTCTTGATGCGTTAAAAGCGCGAGAGCAGGCTAAAGAGCTCAAAAAGAAGACCAAAGAAGCTGAGAAAGAAAACAAGGGTAAGCCCGAAGCCAAGCCTAAAGGTGGTACAACCATCAGGAAAGGGATCAAGGAAACCCAAAATGTGAAAACTCAGGAAAACAAGAGTGGTGATCAACAAAAGAGCAAGGGCCCCGCTCGGCCAGTCGACCGCAATGCGGAACGTCCGCCACCGCGCCGCCGCGAAGAGCGGCCGCAGAACGGTGCCGTCGAGAACAAGGACGGTGCACCTCGACTTCCCAGGCGTGAGTTTAGCGACCGCAGGCCTAACTTTGAGCGGCGCAACTTCAACGAAAACGCAGAGGGAGCCGAACGTCGCGGGCCGAGACCGCGTGACACTCGCGATCGCGACGGACAGCGCGGGCCGCGTCCGTACGACAATAGAGGCAAGCGCGAATTCGACAGGAGGTCGGGCTCCGACAAGACCGGTGTCAAGCCGGTCGACAAGCGCGAAGGCGGGGGACCCCACAACTGGGGAACTCTGAAGGACGACATCGACGAGCTGAACAAAACTGGTTCCGAGGGTGAAGTGGTCGAGGAGAAGGCGCCCGACGCGACCGGCGCCGGTGCCGGCGATGGGCAGCAGCCCGAGGCCGAGCGCGCCGTGCCCACCGAGGAGGAGCCGCGCGAGCTCACGCTCGACGAGTACAAGGCGCTGCGGAACGCTCAGCGCACCGCGCCTCAGTACAACCTGCGCAAGGCTGGCGAAGGTGAGGACCTCAGTCAGTGGAAGAACTTGGTCATGCTGGAGAAGAAGAAGGAGGGCGGCGACGACGACGAGTCCGACGAGGAGTATGACATGGCGGACTACCCGCAGCGCGTGGGCCGCCAGAAGCGCGTGCTGGGCATTGAGTTCACGTTCAACGACACGGCGCGGCGCGGCGGCGGCACAGGCCGCGGCCGTGGGCGCGGGCGCGGCCGCGGCCGAGGCCCGCCGCGCGAGGAGGCGCCGCCGGAGGAGCGCGTCGCGCCGCGCGCTCAGGCCGCTCCGCCCAAGGTTGACGACAGCAAGGATTTCCCCTCTCTTGGCTAAACTCACAGTGAGCCGTTGCTCTACTCCAGTACGATAGAAATACAAATGAATATTGTATTACCGTTATTTTTGAACTAAATATACAAAATATTTACACATGCGTGTATTATATTATGATTTGATTTGTAGATTTTGACGTTGATCGTCTCAGAATCTGCAATTAGAGATTTTGGGTTCGCTTTTGAATAATTCTCTTGATGAAAGGCCCCGAATTTTGCTCATTTGTTGAGATGGCGAGGTAAAGAGGGGGAGGATATTTTTAAGAGTTTCATTTCAGTACACATAGCTACAACATCGCATTTCTATGATACTATCATAACAGTAGCTTTTATCATAATGTAATCACAGCTTTTCTTACTAAGATGAGTTATTGGATAAGAATTTTGCAGTTACAAACCGTGACATACTATAATGAATTAACTCCGTCACAACTTAGTGTAGAACATTGTGAAGAAAAATAACCCTAGTTGCATTTTATATCATGAGTTTGTGTTGACAAATGCAGACTTTGGGAAATGTAAATAGTTATGTTTAAAAGATAAGGTCTTAACAAGGTTGATTTTTGTTGTTACACAAACTTCTTGAAAAATAAACATTTTGTATGTGTGAATTTCTCGTCATTATTTATAACTTTCTTTAAAAATATCCTTTCCTCTCGGATATTATTCCCAATATTTAGCTCCTCTCCTGGGTTGTTTATACCGAATTTTTCAAATTGTTAAAACATTCTGAATTGTTGTTAATTAGACAAGGATCTAACTAGTCCATGAGAATATTAAATCATTAGTGGTTTATAGTTGTGGTTGCTGGTAACCAAATTGATAAAATTGTTGATAATAATGAAACACTTGATAATTTATATTTGTATATTGACACATTTCATCACTTGCACAAAAACAAAAAATATTACACAATAAAACAATACATACACAAAGGTTTAATAATCAACATAATATAACTATTTACTTGCAAAAATATAGTGTAAACTTTACGTAAATGTGTTATTTTATGTAAAGTTTGCCTAACCACAATAAATAATATAACTACATTTCCTAAGTTCTAGGAAAATTAATACTTTTTTATGAATTCTTTATAAAGATGTTATTTGCCTTGAAGCTGATACAGTTGTACAGAAAGTTCAAGTATAACTTGATAATAAAATGTTATTTCGTACCATGATTTAATAATTGAATCTATTGGAAAATAATTACAGTATTGTAACTCAATATCAAAGAACATAAAAACAACATCAGTCCAAACTATAGACTGTAGCAGAATATTTGTCAAAAGCTATAATTAAGGTTAAAAAATGTTTATAGTGATATATAAGTTACAGTTATTAAATTAGCTGACTAGTTCTGATTGTAATTGGAAATATTTTCATAATATACTTTAATTAAATTAATAAACACATAATATACAATTTGATTTCATTAAACACATAGAGTGAAGTCAATGTACTATTGTCCTCAAATAAAATAACTATAGCTATCAATAATTATGTATAGTTTAAAGGTTACATACAATTGTAAATTATAAATTAGCGACGTAAAGCGTAATATATCTAAATGGGGGGCCATAGTCCCCAGTCACAGCCACAATATACTTCACTTACACAATAAAAGCATTAATAAAATACAAATACATAATAACGATAGGAGTGGCTCGTTAAGTGTAATAGTATGTCTAGAGGCACATCTACTTAGACATTTAATAATAAAGTAAACAATATCTTTGTTCGTCTGCTACACTATGAATTGACTATTATTTACATTGACAACAATATTAATTAGTCACAATTACATCTATTTACATGTGGTAATGCATATTGAAAGGTTGCGAGTATCAAATAGATTTTTGGTGAATATTACAATAGCTTGCAGCTTTCAACAGCTATTTGAATGCAACCCGCTGGGTTGGCAGCAAAGCCTGTAAGGTACTAAATACACTGTGTTCTGCTTTATAAGCTAAACACATCACTCGATGCCAAAGGTGTTGGTTTCTTCGACAGCCAGAAGGAGTTTCTCGTATAGCAGTTGTGGTGTGGGGTAGGGTGGGAGGTCGAGGCGGTTGAAGCAGGTGTGTGCTCTGGGCAGGGACTCGACGCGGCCCCAGCGCTCCACGCAGAAGCGGCGCGGGCCCGTGGAGCCGCGCAGCGCCGAGAACCCCTCGTACGGGATCGACGACGTGCCCGTCACGAACTGCACCAGCCGGAGACGCTGCTCGTTGCTGAACCTGATCAGGACATTTATTTATTAGTACAGTCACATTGAGGAGCTCGGTGGCGCAGTGGATAGTATGCTTTAGCTTTCGATATCGAAAGCAAAGCTACCTTCGCCATGTCAAGCCGTGGATGGGTGACCAAAACTTTGTGAAATGAACTCCGTGGTTCGGAAGACACGGTAAGCCGTTGGTCCCGGTCGCTATTGTTACCGTTTCTACCCACCAACCCGCATGGGGCCAGCGTGGTGGTGTTACGGCCCAAACTCCTCATGGTATTTGTTTCCAAGAGGAAGGCCTGTGCCCAGTAGTGGGACGTATATAGGCTGAGGACGATGACAGCCACATCATTTAGAATATCATTAGATATTATAGAAGAGCACGTTTTGTACATCGATGACGGCACTCGTGTGTACATGGTCTCTGGTTCGATCCCGCCTGTGCCACTGAGTTTGAACATTACTCAAGAACAGTTTATTATGATTGCTTGTAAACTGTCAGGGCCTAAACCTGGGCCCAATCTCTGTCTATCCATTCAGAGATGGAAGCGGGTTTGAGTAAACAAAACGCATATTATCGTTGTTATATTTTGCTTGATAATTTTATAGCAAGCCATGAACCACGTGACGTGTAAAATTATAATCAGATTAAACATTAGTGGACATACCTATAGTCAGCGTCAAATAGTTTAATAAAAAAGAATTAACAATATGGAAACTATTTGTACCGATACTATTGACCCCGGTCCCCGGTTCGATCCCCGCGTTTCTAATTATGAATAAAATTTTGTACAGTTCATTCTGAATAACGACTGTGCACCCAGGGTGTGGGTAACGGGCTCTCACTTCTGCCTACCACTTTGGGCGTATAATTAGTTATATTATGTGCAATTTTCTTGGTCTGCCAAAACAACTTGATGACGGGGTGGTGGTCATGTGTTTGTGTGTGTAGGCGGGGGTACGTGTGTGCGCGAAACTGTCGATGGTTGCCAGAGCCACTAGATGACGGGGTGGCTATCGTGTATTTATGTGTGTGTGTGTGTGTGTGTCTGGGCGGAAGTGCGTGTGTATGTGCCGACCTGTCGATGGTCTGCCAGAGCCACTAGATGACAGGGTGGCTATCGTGTGTTTATGTGTGTGTCTGGGCGGAAGTGCGTGTGTATGTGCCGACCTGTCGATGGTCTGCCAGAACCACTCGATGACGGGGTGGTGGTCGTGGTAGCCGCCGCGGTACTCGGTGTTGGCGCGCCAGTCCGCCACGTCCAGCTCTGGCGCGCCCGCTATCACTAGCTCCAACTCCCGCGCGTCGAATGCTGCCACCAGTCGCGGGTCTACCACCTGGAGGATAAGAAGATCAGCATTGTTTTGAAGAAAAAAAATGTGGGTAGAATTTTTATTCAACATTTGGCGAAAAACACCTTCGGAGATGCTTATAGGCGTTATGATTTTTTGTTACGATTATTACTAAGGCTCTGCCTACTGTCCTAGTTCACGATGGTATGTTCCGGTGTAGTGGACAGTGATCTTATTTTAAACTAGTGGCTTCCCACGGTTTCACCTGTGCCCTTACCCATGAGAATATCGGGATAAAAAGTAGCCTATGTACTTTTTCAAGCTCTATGACAGACAGAAAAGACAGTTGCTTTCGCATTTTTAATATTAGTATGGAATAAAAGTGCCGATAAGCGTGATGGCCTTTAAAAATGCACTGCGTCCTTATTAAATCTATTGCGACCTACAGTTATTGGGAATTCTGAATGCTAGTTCAAAAACATTGATGTGTGTAATCATGGCCGGGTAATTTTAACTGCTGTACCCGCAGTTTATAGCAATTTAATCTCGGATCTTCAGATAGCACCCTATCTGTATTGCTGTGACAAATAGTTATCAGTTAGTGAGGTCAGTCAGAGGTGTGTATTGACTAGTGCGAAGTTACTACTCGAGTAGCGAATCTGATAAAATTCCTGAGTTATTTTGAAGGTATTAGTTATAGATAAAAGGATAAATAGTATGTTTAGTTAGTAATACACATTTCATTAAGTTTATTTTGGTCTTAGAAGACTCCTATGCTTCTTTGGTATATCATATATCTTTTCTGGATATTCATAGTACTGCCGAGGGCCAGGCGACTCCCACACAAGAATATTAGAGGTAAGTAAGTAACGTTGATAATAGATTGCTGCCTAACAAAAGTCTTAATAGCAAAGCTATATGTATTGCAATTCACGAAGGCGACTGAATCATTCGACTTGAGACTCTATCTTAAGGCGTTAAGAGCGAAGCTACTCGCCGTCATAAAATGTAACAACTATATATGTTCAGCAAATGAAACACGCAGGATTATATTGTACCTAAAGTGAGTATTAAATGCTTTTACACCAATATAAGAAAATTGACGTGGTAACCCGTACAAAGGCTGTTGTAAGAGAGAGTGTTGCCAATATCAGCACACAAAAAAATAACAAAAAGTGTTGCCACTAAAATTACATAAAATCTACTGTTCAGTGTTGAACAATATCAGTATATAACCTACTGCAACTATCATGTTATCTGTAACAGCTGCTGAGGCCAAGTATTTCAATGGGGAGTATTTTAAATGACGACCTCCGTGGTCGAGTGGTCTGTACGCCGGTCTCAAGGCGTCGCCATCTCGAGAGGTCCTGGGTTCGATCCCCAGTGGAGGCAAGTGTTTGGGTGATGAATTTTCAGACATTTGTTCTCCAGTCTTGGATGTTCATTATATATGTATGAAATTATGCATATTCTGAATAATTATGTGTATTTATCTATTAAATATATTTGTTCGTCATCTAGTATCCGTAACACAAGACGCATTTAGTTGCTTAAAATGGGACTAGTTGATAGGTGTGAATGTCTGAGGATATTTATTATTATAAAAATGTAAGTATAGATAGATAGTGCGTGTGTTACCTCGTGGAAGCCGCGCACGAGCCACTCGGTCTGGTCGGCGACGCCGCGCTCGACGCGCCAGCGCACCACGCGCTCGAGGTACTCCTTCTTGTTGCGCTCCGTCACGGGCACGTCGCGCCCGCCCGGCTTCAGCTCGCGGTCCAGCACGCGCCCGTCCGCCAGGCGCTCCGACACCGCGAACGTCAGCTCCAGCGACGACACGCAGCGCGCCGACTGCACACGAACACTACACTCTTATACCATGCCATACTATTTTACACAACTCATATTAATTAAACTCCTTATTGCACCAATAAACACGCATACTGGTTATTATATAAAAATTGTATGCAAAGGAGGACTTATCTCTTAGCCTCTGCCAGCTATTATGGTTTACATGTTGGACTGGACTGACACTTATCCCGTTTTGGACAAGACACTTGTCAGTTGATGAGTTATACCATACAATTAATACTTCCGATCATTTGTCCCCACTGGCCGATAGTTATAGAGTTTTAACTTTCAACTAAACTTAACCTGAAACCTTTGGTCTCGTATCCACTCAAAACCGAAAATTCATTACTGGAACTGGAAGTGGACACTTTATATTCTAGTTATGGTTTTGGGTTATGAGTGGTACGAGACCAAACCTTTAAACTTAAAGGTTTCAGGTTAAATTTCCGATCATGGTACCTATAAGGTTTGTGTGAGGAATAAGAGCCTAAGAGCCGTCGTGGTCGATATATTCAACAAAAATATTATTTATATTTTTTTTTGCGAAAGATATAATAATATCCACGTACGTATCCGTTACCTAGGCTACATGCCGCACCACAAACCTAGCTCTTTGGCTAATTTGTGAAGCGTGGAAAAATTCAATATCAAATATATGTCCGCTCTCATTTTATAGTTGGTACCTAGTGATATTTGCATTACTTTTTATTTAGCTTTTCACTGTGCATCTATTTTTACGTTTATTGCATTGGAGTAAGGCTTCATAAGCTTATAACGGTATTACATTTATCGTGGATAAAAGCGACCATGGTTACAAAATACTGTATCCAAGTTGCAATATCGCATTTAACTCGATCGCGTATCGATGTTCAGATATTAGTCTTTATCGCAATGTGTCAAGAGCGAGTACTTACAAACGCAGTCATTGGTTAAAATTAAATAATATAGTTATCTATAGTAAAGACTTGACTTAAATCCTTGTTTCAATTCAAAGTTGTCGTTTCTTGGTCTCAAAAAATTGTTAGTTGAACGTATCTATCTACTCTTATTTTTGAATATATGGTGACTATGAACCTACACAGTAAGAAATGAGTGTAAATATGAGAAAATTGAGTATACTATAGGTATAGTAAGGTACTAACAGTTTTTATAACAGATACCTAAGATCTAGAACGCAAATAAAACACCTTGTGTTGTGACATCTCTATGATCTCTAGTGTTATGACTCATCCACATTGAGGTATTTGACGAGACCTAACTGCGTACAGAATGCTCCAATAAATATTAATGCCGGCATTTCTGCGAAAACATCGAAGTTGGGAGCATGATCAGAGCTATACAATGTTTATAAATAGACGACATTCAAAATTTGACTCGTTCTTATTTACATAGGTACAATCAAAAACTTTATTCATAGAAAAATATGTATTAAAAGCGAAGTCTCTGGCATTAATGTTTGTACTTGTCATGAAACCATTTGCCCCTACTGGGACTAAATCCTTGAACCCAAGACATGAAAATACTGTTAAACCATCGGCCAAGGATATCGGCATTAGATATTCTTCTAATCGTGTAGTCTAATTTTTAAATCATGTAGTCAAACTTCCGTGCTTCGGAATGCACGTGAAGTCGTTGGTCCGGGACGCTATTGCTACCGTTTGTACCAAACAGTCTGCATTTTTTTCCATATGACAGGCAAGCTTGGCCTTCATCTCGCCTGATGGTAAGTGACGATAAGGCTGAAGATGGAAGCGAGCTTCACCTGTATTCCTCAACGACTGAGGAACTGGCTATCTGACCTCTCTGAATTGCCGGAACACAACAATGCTTATATATAACATTGATATTATGGCGACAGATTTAGGTTACACGGTGGTAGCTAGCCAGGCGGGCTTAGAAGCCCTGCCACCAACCAAACCGAGCAGAAAAACCCCTGCTCCCGTGGGGAATCGAATCCGATCAACACCCGGTGGTGTCAACCACTAGACCAGAGAGGGAGTTACAAGTTGGCATTGGGCCAATGTAGTGGCTCCTCAATTGCTGCAGTGGAACGTAATGTGTAGCCTGGCGAAGGATGGTTAGCGCACGTACTGACCTGCAACCACCGCAGCGAGGCCGCGAACTGCGCGTCGAGCGCGTCGACGTCCTCGAGCGCGGGCGGCAGGCGCAGCAGCGCGCGGTAGAGCGCGCGCGTGAACCACGCCTCCAGCAGTAGCCGTGCACCAGCGTACTGACCTGCAACCACCGCAGCGAGGCCGCGAACTGCGCGTCGAGCGCGTCGACGTCCTCGAGCGCGGGCGGCAGGCGCAGCAGCGCGCGGTAGAGCGCGCGCGTGAACCACGCCTCCAGCAGGTAGCCGTGCACCAGCGCCAGCCCCAGCACGCGCCCCGAGAACCGGAACCTGGGGGAGTATATACTTGTAAAATTCTCCCATGTAGGGAAGGCAAAGGGAACGAAGCCCATACAGCCAAGTCTTCGGTATATATTTCTTCAGTAATTGCATTGAAATGTAAGTGTAACATTTCAATGCATTCTTGGGAGAGTTTGGCGTCAAACGATCGATGGCAGACACTTTGGTGTTACTTCGATGAGGTGGATTACCACAATAAAAATCCCGTCGTTTTTCACACCACTTGACGATTATTTCAATGATCCTCCACATTGCTCATCATTATCGACACTTATTACACAAAAAAACACTGATTTTACGCAACAAGATCCACTCCGAAACAATATTACAGTCACTGAAACAAAAATCACGTCTGCCATAGTTGAATGCCGCCAAAAACTCACCTGGGGGAGGAGCCTTGATAACCACAGAATATACATTTGTAAGGCGCTATGTACGTATTAGCGACTCTTTGCTGTTATTGCGCTCTTCTCTGGCCATTTTCGTTTTGTTTCTGCACTTGAATAACTTTTCCAAGACACTATTGTAAGTAGTACTACCTTTTATAATAAGTTTTATAGTGAGTGTTAACACCTCTGCCTATCCTTTCGGGGAAAAAGAAAAAGGCGTGATGCTATGTTCGTTGTTTGTTTGTTAAAACAGCTGACTTTTTGTCGAGGTCCAAATTGGTTCTGAAACTTCAGGTGATTCAAACGATAAAACTGAACAATTACTTATTATAAAATTAATGTGTACCTACTCGTTACCTACATTTTGATTTGACATAAGGTTAGAATTCATTATTAAAACATCGGCTCGACCTGACGGATGGCTCCTACAGGGACTCGAACCCTCGTCCAGGATTTAATATTGAGGGTCGCTTACCGCTCAACAAAGTAGGCCATCATTTGATATTATAGCATTATATTTGCTTATAAGACAGAAAAAATACGCCCAAACAAAATTCCTCGCCACCCGATACCCACGGAACCGTACCTACCTACCATTTGATAGTATTTTTTCATTGTTTCCACAGCGCAATAAGGCACGTTACGCACGAATTGAAAGTACCGGATTATGTTACGATTATTCCGCGGCTGTCACATTTGTAGATGAGCAAAAAACGCTAGGATGGGACATGTTTGTTTTTTGAATACGATATCGGGTGCGTGGTAACCCGACACGAGACTGAGGCCTGCGCGGGCGCACGCGGCCCGGAACTGGGCCGGTTATATATAGACGCGCAGGAGACATCGGTACAACTATGTCATAGATAAATCTTAGCCTATTTATGACCAAATGTGAAATATGGACTGTTTCCACCGCTCCCTCATTAAATCTTGAGTGTCTCGACTGAGGTAGCACATCCACATAACAAAAGCAGCTTAATAACACTAGTTTTTAGGCTCGACTCCAATGCAGTCAACATAACGACTTGAATATAGAGTAGGTAACGCGTGAGTTCCTAATCTTCAAGGTATAATATCTTCAGAAACCGCTAACCATAAGGCGGAATATGATCTATGACGTAAAGAAAAAGATTACAGAAACTAGAACCTGTATGAATGAACACCTAAAGTAATTTCGTCTGTTCAATAGACAACACTATATACAATGCCCACAGCTACCGTCACCAATGACGAAGGATATGAATCGACCTCACCATCAATTCTAATTAGTAGACATGTAACAATCAAGTTGAACCTTATATGCACAGAACAGCATATTGTTCCATTACATAACAGAAGCTTTGTTTAATTCACAGTTGTTGGGACAACCTATGTGTGCGCACTGCGCGTGCGCATACAATCAGCGGAAATCTATATATGGGTGAAGGGATAACGATTTTGCACGCTTGATATAATTTCGACTGTTCATTATGGAAGGAAACGGTCAACAAAGCTGGTGTAGTAGATTTGCAGTCAGTAAACTTTAGTTTATTGTTCTTACTCGAATTATTTAAGAGCGTTGGTTCGAGTTGAGCAATTATTGTGCCAGCATTAAGTTTTGTTACAGTTAAATTTATTTCTTTGATGAAATCGCCAGTGTTACACGAATATCTAAAGTGCAAGATCTTTTAAAGATCTTGAAAGTAAACATGTCTGGAGTCACAAGTGTCACAACTTCTGTTTTGGAAATTTTTACGAGGAGGTGACTCAGCAATAAGTGTTTTAGATAAATTGTGTACTAACTTTGGTCCTCTTATAATTATATCGTAATTATCATAAATTACGATATAATTCAATGTAACACGAGCAACTCAAATAAAAAAAAAAGTCTAACATACCCTTAAGCAAATACAGAATCCATTTAACAAAAACTTGAACTGCATTATCAATAGAGCACGTCGCCAATGTAGTACGTTACCCTCAATTTACCCTTATTAGTACTACAATGACTCCGTGCAATTGCAGCCTACAACTTTAATTACTGGCATTTACCGTAATGACTTCTAATAAGTCGGCTACAAGTTAAATAGTGCTACAATATTATATTTACTTGTAATAGTAACAACTATAATTTGTAATAATATAGGAAGCTACTGTTTTAGCCACATTTCCTACTTTACATGAACGACGTAAACGCAGTATGATTATTTTTAATATTACTGTTTACGATCGTAGAAAAAACCACATTACTTATACTTTACACCATACAAACAAAACCTACAGAAACAAAAGCAAACGCGTTGACGCTAATACAAAAGTTGTCGATTTCAGGTTGGATTAGTATTATTGTTAAAAAAACATGATTCATTTATGATGATGCTAAAACGGCTTACTCTACATCGTTGATTCTTCGCAGTAATATTTCCCAGTTCGGTAATAATCAAAAAGGTTTACTTCAAGATCTTTTGTAAAAAAGACATGCCGTAGAAGTAGAGTAAGAAGCAATACCACTCACCACTCATGATGATTATCGACGAACGCCGACATGGGCGACACATGCACCGTGTACGTATCATTGGCGGAGTACTCGAACAGGCCGTAGTAAGGGTTGAAGAGTTCCCGCGACAGCAGGAAGAAGAACTCCCGGCTCGGGCCGCCGTAGTCGAGCCCTTCTTCCCCGTCCCAGAGCACGCACAGCTTGCCCTTCTGCAGCTCCTTCTTTCCGCAGGACATGATGCGCCTGAACGCGTCTTCGAGCAAATGCTCCCGGCGAATGTGGAGCCTGGAATGAGGAGTTTATTTCAGACACTTTATGAGAGATTTTGGTAAGAGGGATTGTGAGATTATTTTTATAGTAAATAAGAACAAATACTTAAAAATTTTGCAATATAAACAACACATTCATAATTTATTGGTGATGAAATTTATGTAATATCAATAAAATAGAATAAGTAGATTAAGGAAAAATTACAGACACCATTAAGTATCTCTTTATACGGCGGATTTCAGAGACTATTTCAACAAGCATCAGTTCTTTTGTTGATATAGGTAGGTAGGGAAATTTTTTCATGACCGTCTGATTATTATATACTTATTATTTTATACGAAATTTGTCGCAACGTGGAATTTTTGGCCTACAAATAAGCAATTCTACACAGACCGTCCCGTCCTGTGACCTTCATTACAACGAAGCGCTTACCAGGTGCAACAATTGTGTAAAAAAGGCAAAAAGGTTTATCGTTATGGACTAAAGCAGAAAAAAATCCCAAATTGCCATTTTGTTGGGCAAACTGATTAAACAAAGAAGAAACTAGAACGTGTAATTTAAGAAATGGGTTTGCTTTCCAAATTGTGCCCCGTATAATATACATGCACTTTAAATGGGTCGAGTAAACTATTCCTCTGACTGTACCAGTTGGAATGTTTACAGGTTGGGTGCATGAAACATAAGACTAACTGTGCAAAAGAATTTCGATGGTGCCATTATTCTGAACTTAGAAGCAAAAATGTAACTCGGAAGCCGATTATTGTGTGACAGAAGCTTAATACGAAGTGACTGGTATGTGGGGAATGTAAATATTATTCCTGAGAAAGATCATAAACATTTATGAATTTCTGCCTGTTAACATATAAACAAAATAAATAATTATTTCCGTAAAACAGAATCCGTAACAATTTAAAAAGGGGTTATATAACAAAGAGATCAGGCGAAGAGCTAGTAAAAAATAAATTACTTTATAAGTATATTATTAAAATTAATAAGCTCTGGGCGATTGCGAACTTCCTTGACTGGCACAGGTTAGTTTACTAAGAAAGTTGACGGATGTTTTTATAGTAATTACTTGTAAATACGAATCAAATCAAATCATTTTTCATTTTTTCATTGAAAAGATATTAAACGTGATCTGCCGAACAAGCTATTGCGAGTAGACTTTTCAGCAAAGATTTCAAACTGTATCCAACATGCCCGTTACAAATTAGTTTCAGTGACACCAAGTGCTCCTGAATATTGTCACATTTTCCAGTCTATTTCGGTGCGCACCATGTCAGAGGTTACATCCGCCACAAAGACTCATTGTTGTCATAATTTACGACGCACGCGTGCGCGGTTTGGTCAACGCTTTGCTTTGAATGGTGAACAAGAAATGTTTGTTAAATTTAAGCTACATTTCATTGATAAGCTCTAGCAGAAAAGTTCAAACTTAAATCATTTATTCAAACTATGTATTTCACAATACGCTTGTAAAACACTAAGCACGCATTTGCTGATGTTGCATCAAATGGATTTGAAATAAGGAGCAGAATGCAGCTTCTAGCAGGAGTCATATGAAATCGCAATGCATGTCCACAATGCATAAGTAAGGATTCTATCTAGGGCAGCGCATAGTGCACCAATCCAAAGAAAAGATCCAATACGCTCCCCAAAGGAATTGCATCTAAAGATTTCTGGAATCCAACGGGTCTAAAACTAAATAGATTCTAAAGAGCTGCCAAAAAGCAATGAAAACATAAATATCGGCCACAGAATACAATTTTCTAAATAGATTGAACTTATTATAACCTATTGATTAGTTTGATTGTATTGTTCTCATAAAATCAGAACAAGGTACAAATATCAGATACAATATAGCAGATGCGACGCTCTGCGTGGTCATTATCCAATTCTGTGATTGTTTGTAAAACCAGATGTATTACTGAAATATTTCTGAAGTCTGAGGTGATCTCCTGATAAAATCTTAGCGGGGAGCAAATCCTTTAATATCTAATCTGGTACAAGGGACCACGGTCAGCTTATTTTGGATGTCGTGTATAGAAATAAACTCTGTGGTGGCTGTATTAACAGGAGTATTATATTTTTTTTACTGCAAATAAAGGAGCAGGTCAATTACACATGAAATTCTGCATCACTGAATCTCCTCAAGGGGTCTTCAACTTAGTAGGTTACTGAAAAATAATAATATAGTCCAAATTGAAAAAAAAAGCCAAGCAAAATAGTTCCTAGTTGTGCCTGGGGCATGGCAACAAACTCGCCCCACGGTATATGGGGACTTAAATATATATAAGTGGGATTATATGTTTGTGTAAAAATAAACATTTTTGCATTCTGTAATTCCTTTAACTTACTTGAGTTTCCCAGGCCCCTGCCCGTAGCCCTTGCTCTCGAGCTTGCGGTAGAAGGCGCGCAGCTTCGCCTCGAAGTCGCGGCGCTGCGGCGCGGGCGCGCGCGTGGTGCGCGCGGCGGCGGGCGACGCGGCCGGCGACGCGGCGCTCCCGCCCGCCGGCACGTAGCTCATGATCTCCTGCTCGAACAGGCTGTTGAACACACCATCATTAGCAAGATAATGACAAAGCCTCAGGCTCTAGGAGCTGGGTGGCTTACAAAGTTGTACCTATACGTCGTTTCAATGGAATAGAATATCAATAGATTGTTCTCAATCTGTTTATAGTCAATTGAAATGAACAATTTTGAACTCTGAGGTTAAACAAGAGTCTTTCTAAAAATAATGTTAAAGTAAAGTTTTTAAAAGCTTTTTTTTTTATATGTTTCCCTGTATGATCTCTACATTTTATTTCAGTAACTACAGTTATAAGATTTTTTTGAAAATCGCAAAAAATATTCTGTGAGTAAAACCAAACTAAAATGTAAAGAAATAGTTCAATATCCAAATAATCAGCTATGATTTTGCCGCGTTTTTGGCTTAATTATCTTATAGCGTGCACTGACAAAGTAAAAGGCAAGAAATTAATGAGAATGGATATCAGTTCTATCATTTAATGTTGCGAGATTACATATGAGTAATTTTAGCAAAAAAAGAACAAATGTAGGTGTTGTGTAATAATTGCGTCTGTGTGTAACCCAGTTTACAAGTCCGGTAGTATGGGAAAAAATAAGTTTTCAGACTATTTTTAATACAATGTAAAAGTTCAAGGTATGAAGCTGTAAGGTAGTGATAGACAGGTGCATGTTCCTGTCTTGTATTTATAACTAAATCTGATCATGATTGAATGAATGAAATAGACATCGAAGTTTTTGACAATGTTTGACGTGAAGATACAAGGAGCATTAGAGGGGATAAAATACAAGAAATTCCAAAAGAATCAATCAGAAAAACGATAGTAGACTAAATATTTATATTCATAGCGCTCTCTTGGCAGAAAGGGCTAGCGTCGGATCGAAAGTTGCTTCTTTTAAATAATGTAAGAATAGAAATACAAGATTATAGAGATCCGGCGCTACGATTTCCAAAGTGACTATTTTTATGATAACAAAAATATTGGTACAGAAAGTATGCTTCTTCTACGCAATGATATCTAAATGCCATTAAGGTTACAAAAATAATAATATGTTATTTAAAACGTAATCGTAATTAACTTAGACTGTGAATAAAAGTATATGTCTCAACATTGTAACCATTGTTTGGGAGAGCGTCAGCAGCGGCGGCGTGCGAACATCTGCCTTCAAAATAATTCGGTTGTTTGCGAAATTTCTGAGAGTATTTTTTCATTCGCTAATTAAAAGTGTGAAAGCTTAACTCTTTGGAATTATTAGAGCGGTACTTATATGAGTAAATTAAATGGTTTTTGTTGAAATAGCGTAGGCAGATTGTTGATAAAATAATGTAATGAGAATGATATTGTTTACAATAGTCAATTTGATTTACTCCATAGTTTTAAAACCATAATTCAAACCATTACAGTTTTGAAGTATAAAATTTAAAGAAAAGAAAGCGATAAGTTCAAAACTCCAGAATCACTCTAGGAAACTCTCATTCCCCGTACGGGGAAGCCGGCTAATATGCCCATTGCCCATGCGGAGCAATGAACCATGAAAGATTATATCCAAAAAGAGGAGAGCAAGGCCGGCCCACATTAGACAGAGACAAAACGTGGAGCTCTAGGCTAGTAATACCCGTAATCGATTTAGAGTCGGCCGCAGAGATTTAGAGGCGGCCCGCCCCTCGCTCGTGATCGAGATTTGGTAATTAGTATAATAATTTTATTTAGGCCCGTGAATTATACGTGAGGATACGCCGCGTGCGCACCTCTGATCGTCACCAGATAAGGCCCGAAAGCCGTAGCCCCTAATTTCGTGGTATATGTTACATAACATAGAGCTGTAGACATAACAAAACATTTTTCGGACCAGAGTTACTTGATTGCCGAATCGAAGGCTACCAATCAAATAATACGCTACCATCACGTTCTCGCCACCCAAACCGCGAGCCCTTTTAGAGAAAAGCCTTCGAATGATGGCCGACCTCTCTAGAATGACATTATTAAGGTGCGGTTGCAATAATAAAGGGCGTGCTAATTATTTGCACCATTGTTTGGATCAAATGGCTGTTGATACAACAATGGTTAGGGATCAGGAAATTGGCGAAATGTTCAGCTGCAGCGATTGCGTACGCGCAACCACAAGGCCGTTTCCCGGCGCCCGATGGGAATGACCTAAAATTATGGCAGCTGCTAAAGTATACGAACTCTAAGTTACTTGAGCAAGGAAATGAGGTTCTGAACACGCAATCAAATAACTTATTGAGTTTTTTGGACTGCTCATTGAAATATAACATTCTAAATCAACAAACAATGCCGTTGAAATAATTGTGATATTGACATGACTGGGGCACGTAGAGAAACGATTATGAATATAAAATGAATATGGCAACCTGGGCACCACGAAAACGTTATAAATATTTAATGAATGAATCATTCATTGCTAATTCATTACAAAGGGGACTAGTCATTATAGTAGTGTTAGATATTTTAAAATTTCGCCCACAATATAATCTAAAAATAACTAGTAAAATAAAGCCTTTTTATAAAATAAAGGCTACATTTTACAAAAGGCAGAGCCATACATTGTTGAAAACTGTATCAATTTCACGCAGTAGTAGGAAAAATATGTGAAAGATTTCATACCTCTTAATCGAAGAGAATCAAAATTCAATGGGCAGAAGAATATTTTAGCATATAGGTATACAAACAAAAGTTGTTTAGAATTCTTTTAGGTACTCTAACAAGACGAGGAAGCTCAAAAATGGTGATACCTTGAAATCGGAGTAAGCACTCGTTCAAGACGGTGGACTGTTAAGCTCGTTATAGTAAGATGTAAATTGTTTAAGTCTTGACCATCTGTGGCCATCATTGGGAAGGCACCTCTAGTCTCCAGTTAATGACTAGCGGAGGCATTCCCCGGAGGCCCGGCGCACGCGCGGCCGCCGCGTCCGCGCCGCGGGCCGTCCCCCTCCCCACCTTCCCTGGCCTCGCCCGGCAGACAGGTGTGCGAGGTGTGCCTCGCCCCCGGCACTCCACCATTGTGTATAGATCGCTGACAGTCCCTACGATAACGCTCCTGACGACCCCGCTTGACGTCTTGATTCTGGATGAATCGACCATGACGCAGCAACGTCCTATCCATCGATATCGATTATTCAATTAACAGTAACCTGAGGATTTCTAATTAGGAATGACGTAATTGTTTATACCTCTCGTTTTTAAAGGGTTAGCCGTTTGTGGAGGCACGTTAACGTGGTAAAATGGAACTTTCACCGTAAACTCTACGTCCTCGCCTGTGGCCATTTATAATAACTCATCACTGGCTGGCTGGCGGTCTGGCTCTTGATCACTTAAAAGTATTTCTAGTGGTTTTTAAAAGGAACATTCTAATGGTTATGTTTATTACTTGTATCTTATACTTCCCTAATGAACAAATATAAGACAACCGTTAGGTATGTTTACGTTGGTTCCTTTGCCTTGTGTTTGTATATGCCACATGGGCAGCTTAACATATCAGAAAAAATTTTGGTGTTTGGTACCTTTTGCGGATCTACTCCTTATTATGTATACCTATCTAGCTCGAATGTCCGTCTTACATATGATCGTTGTTAGTTATTAGGATAGCTTTCTGCTCCCTGCGAGCACCGCAGGCCGGGCCCGACGCCGGCGCAGGTACCCGGAGGTTACCGCCATTCATAATTACAGGGACACTCTGTAACAATACAGCCTGGAGGTTGCTCTCAAGATTCTTTACATTTTTTAAACAAATGAAAGGTGTTCGGAGAAATGCTCTAATTTGGGTATTATGAATTCTCGTACAATGTTAGTTGATGTGCCTTTTGTATATTTTGTTTTCTTTGTACAGAGAGCGCGCTTAATAAGGATAATATAATTACATTTATTTTTTATTATTATTTATCAATTTCAAGACTACTAAGATCATTACTGTCAAGAGCCAGCCTTTACAAACAAATAGTAAATCCTATAAGTCTTTAAAGTTTTATAAATAAATCCAGTATGATACATAAAGCACATTTCGAATCAAACACAAACATCAATCAATTCTATTTATTGATGGAACACAGCACACAAGATAAACTCACCGTGCACAGTTCAAAACAATGTTAATGTTTGGACAACGTTTGAAGGACTCAAAAAAGTATCAGATTACTTCCGAGAATAATTCAAATATTGACACGTAGAACGGTCCCAATTGTTCCACACAATGGCTGCCTAAAAATTTTAAATAAAGTTTCAAATGGTACATTAGTAGAAGGCGACTTTAAAATATGAAAGAATCGACATTGGCGCGACCTTATTGGAAATAGAAGCCGATACGTGCCCAATATTCTAACAAATTACTTCCTATGATGAATGTGCCTCAATTTACTAACGAGAAAATAAAACACTGTTTTTTATTTACAAACAAACTCGGCTTAAATCTAGTAGCACCGGCGCACAGTCAAGGTCCCAACTTCAATTGAACTTCACAAAACTTTACGGTGCATTATTGATATCGCTCTCAATGGAGAACACATAACATTTATATGAATTATTGTTCAAAAAACTGTTTCTTATTCTATACAGATGACAAGTATGGCTGTAAAGTAAAGTTAAGCTGCTCACCTTATGGTAAGTGCAGACAAGTCGCAGAATTCTTATACCAGTAAGTCCGCGTGCAACTAACTACAGGGACCACAGTGTACGTTTTCAACCTGTGACAAAGCTGAAATTAGAAGGCTCATCAAAATTTATTCATTTTTGAAATTAATTGCAATGAATGATGTACGTTTTTCTTCTAAATTGACATTCATCACTTCGATGAATAATTGAGATATTTCATTTCCGGCATTTCATCGATGATAATCGTAAACGAACGCAAAATTAACCGTCTTATTTTAGCTTAGATGTTCAGTCACAGTAGCCAGTAATTTCACTACCTTGAAATCGGAGCAGAGTAATGCTAGGATTGTTGCTTTGAAACACAGATGAAAATCAGAAGCTCATACGCCTCAGTGCTGACTCTCCATAAAACTGTGCACGTACGTATTCCCTTGAATAACTGCGGTACTTTACTCAGTTACTTATTAGGTACAAAAACCTTAGCCAACCAGATTATGAATAATCATTAAAGTTTTGCGGTTGGTTACCGATTGGATTTCCCATATATTTTTAACTACTTATTAGTAATAATTAATATAAGTGTTGTGCAATTTATGATAAACTGGAGCAATAAAACGCACGATTGTTTTTAAACAGAGCAATATCCCATTAATACTATAGGATAAGCCTAACCACAGATAACAACAAAAACAAAAAGCTATTGTTTAGTAAATTGCGTTACTATTTCTTGATTGTTTAACCTAAAGTAAGTACGCATACGCATAAGCTGAAGAAGACAAGGTACAATATAAATTATTGCGGGCCCTTTTTTGAGAACTAAATTAAGATTCTGGGAATTTTATAAATTGAAAAATTTCAACATAATGTGTTATAATAGCAGGGTTTGGATGTAACATTAAATTCGCGTTATACATATTAAAACATTAGGGTCCCTCTATAGAAAAAATGGAGCGGGCTTCTCGCGCGCCATAGACTAACATACGCATAGAACGGTTATAAATTGTTTCATTTTTTAAATTTCCATATCAACATACTTTAGGTACTTATGGTGCAAGAACCCATATTAAGGTTGAACAATTAATTATCCTTATTAGCATAATTGTCGGTATCATTGGACGCACGTGGCCAAGACCCAATGCCTACAGTTGCCACATTTCCGTTGTTTCAATTCCAAAATAGTGTATTAATTATACGCTTTTTTCAGCGACCATAGATATACGATTTGTAAAGGATGTTGGTTTTGTAAAATCCGTGATATTTATTCTATTTACGGAAGGTAAAATCTGAATCAAAAATAATATTGTTATGGTTTGTTGCCAAGGAAAAATTAAGCGGTTAATAATTTTTTCATTAAATGTTTGTGACCAATATATTATTGTTCACATACATATACACTAATAATTATGAATCATTATTTATATTGTAGGACTCCCAAAAATATACACGGCCAAAATAATAGAAAGAGACGATTTTTACGGAAAGTACTATTTACTAGTTCGCTAGGTCTACGTCCCACCAATCAGGTCATTACGAAGGACTTCCGCTGCTTCCATAGTAACCGGCAAGAAGACAGTTTTTTATGTACGAATGCAGGCTTAGCACACGCGAGCTCTCTAATTACAAATTAAAATACGTCTATTGCTAACAATGTAGCGACCTCTTCCGCGGTTACTGATTTTTTAACTATCCCACGGGAACCCTTAAATTTTCCGGAATAAAATAAAAGTATCTAAGATGTTGACCAGGGTTATAAGGTATCACCTCACTATGCAAAATTTCATTGAAATCGGTCCAGCCATTTCGGAGATCAGCCCGTACAAACAGACAAACAGACAGAGAAACAAAAAGGGTTTTTTTTTGTATTTTCTCTCTTTTACTTAAAATTAAGCCAGGGCCTTAATTTTAAGCATTTTTTTTCCAAAGTTAAGACATTCGACCTCTACAGTTTTATTATAATAATATGTATAGATAACACATATAGCGTTTATATTTCAAAAAGAATTAAGATATTAATAACACTGACAAACAAATAAAGCATCACATCATTTTAATGATTAGAAAAGGTTTTGGTAAAATTGTTCTACGTGGTTAATACAAACAGACTTATTAATTCCTGTAGTGTTATAATAGACTAGCTGTTGCCCGCGACTTCGTCCGCAGTTACTATGGTTTTTTTACTATCCCACGGGAACCCTTTAATTTTCCAGAATAAAAAATATCTAAGATGTAATAATATCAGACATATAAGGTATCACCGTACAACAGACGAACAAGTAGAGAAACAAAAAATTTGAAAAAAAAATTTTGGTATTTTCCCTCTTTTTACTTCCCCCTGACTTGATTTTAAGCTTTTTTTTTTCGATGTACAGACATTCGTTATTATATTTACAGTTTTATTATATATATATTATGGACTGTTTCTCTGACATTTTGATTTAAAAGGGTGATTACTGATTAGTATATAATTCAATAATAGCGCAGTAAATGTAGAACCAAACAAACTACCATTGCAATGGCATACTAATACTGCCAATCTTACTTAAAATTAGTTTGGTCTCCTATGAAAAAAAATGTAACATGTTTCGCTAATCACTATAAGGTGTGTCGTAACTGTAATTTGTTGATGTTTTTGTTAGATATTTTTGTAATATTACTTTTAATTAAACAACAAATTATTAATCACTGATATGTATATTTTATTATCACTTAGGCCCTAGACAGTAATCGGAAGTTGCAGGAAGTGAAGTGCACATACAGATTATATTCTTATAGCTTAGAGTACAGATTATACTATATCTGACATCCCCCTTCTTTTCAAGAATTACACATAATCATTTAGGTATTTAGGTTTTACAATTGGTCTTCCAGATCTAGTCTTTTGAGAAATATCTTGAACAATTTGATTGTCAGAAACTAAATTTTCCTTGCTTATCTCTGGTTCTATATCTAAATTACAGTAATCATCTTCAGTCTTACAATGAAATTGTTCTTTATTTTTCTTATCCCCTCCAGAAATCAAAAACTTTCTATTTCTACACAAAGTGCTTCCATTTTCTGTTTTAACTATAAATGAATTAGGTTTATTATTTTTTCCAACAATTTGTGCAAATGTATGTGGTTTTTTATTATCATTAATATATACTTTTTCCCCAACATTTAACTCTTTTAATATTTTACTTCCTCTATCATAATATTTCTTTTGAATCAACTTATTATTATACAATTTTTCTTGAATTTTTAAATTATCCTTTAAATTTTTTGTACAGTTAGGCAATAAACTATTTATTTTCCTTCCAAACATCACTTCTGAAGGTGATTTATTATTTAATTCAGGCAAAGGTGTAACTCTCCATTCTAATAAAGCTAAATTTTTATCTCTATTGTCATAATCTGATTTCTTAAACATATTTTTTATGGTTTGCACAAACCTTTCCGCTAACCCATTTGACTGGTGATGTAACGGACTTGAAGTTTTATGTTGGAAATTCCATTTTCTGCAAAATTCTCTAAATTTGTAATTTACGTAATTAGTTCCATTGTCAGTATACAATAATGAAGGAATTCCATATTGACTAAATAATTTACTGAAATATTCAATAGTTACATCAGCAGACAAATTTACAATTTTCTCAACTTCACAATACTTACTAAAATAATCTACAACTAAAATATAAGTATCATTTTTGTAATAAAACACATCACTAGCTATGACATTCCAAGGCTTATCTGGTATTTCTCGCAATATCATGGGCTCTTTTGAATTAGTTTTTTTAAATTTTATACATGTCTGACAATTTAGTATCAAATCTTCTATTTCTTTAATCATAAATGGCCAAAAAACACACTCTCTAGCTCTAGCTTTGCACTTTTCAATACCTAAGTGGTTATAGTGAATTTTTTCTAAGATCTCTTTTCTTAAAGACTTTGGTACTATGATACAATTATTTTTGAAAATTAAATTATCATATATATATAACTCATCTTTGATATTATAATAAAATTTTATTTTTTCTGGTATATCCTTAACATTTGTAGGCCATCCATTTATAATAGTATTTTTCAATAGACATAAATCAGTATCATTTTCAATTGCTTGTTTAAATTTTTGTAATTTACTTTCCGAGATACATATTTTTGATATTATCATATTAACATGAGATTCTATTTCTATATCTTGTTCTAATAATGTATCATCTTTATCAGTATAATTTCTAGACAGAGAATCAGCTAATAATAATTCTTTACCAGGTTTATACTTCACAATTATGTCATATTTTTGTAATTGAAGACGCATTCTCTGTAACCGTAAAGGAATTTCATTTAAGGGTTTTCTAAATATGCTTTCTAAAGGTCTATGATCAGATTCAACTTCTATAGTTTTGCCATAAATATATTGGTGAAATCTAACACATCCGAATAATATAGCTAATGTTTCCTTCTCTATTTGAGCATACATTTTTTGAGTTTGAGTTAAAGCTTTTGACCCATAAGCTACAGGTAGGTTGTTTTGTAATAAAACTGCACCTAATGAATCTTTTGAAGCATCTACTGAAAGAACACAAGGTTTATTTGGGTCATAAAATTGCAACACCGGTTTTGACATTAATACTTCTTTTAATTTTTCAAATGCCTCATCATGTAAATTATTCCAAATCCAATCTACATTCTTTTTTATTAATGATCTCAATGGGCAACATATTTGTGATAATGAAGGAATAAATTTGGCAACATAAGTTATCATACCTAGCACACGTTGCAATTCTTTAACATTTTTAGGTTTCTGCATATTTAATATAGATTCTACCTTTTTGGGATCTGGTTTTATACCATTATTAGTTAAAATATGTCCTAAATAACTGATTTCAGATAAACCAAATTGACATTTATTTTTATTAAATTTTATGCCATTATCTTCAGCTACTTGTAAAACTTTTATTAAAATTTTATCATGCTCGTCTTTATTTTTACCATATATAACTAAGTCGTCAATAAAAGCTTCACAGCCCTCTATGTTTTCAAAAATTTGTCTATAGTACTGATGAAAAATTTCTGGAGCTGATGATAATCCATACGGAAGTCTCTTGAAACAATACCTGCCAAATGGGGTCGTAAAGGTACAGAGTTTAGAACTTTTATCATCTAATTTTACTTGAAAAAATGCAGTTGATGCATCTAGTTTGCTGAAAATAGTAGCATTTGCCATTTTGGCAGCAATTTCTTCGAAAGTAGGCAACTTATAATGTTGTCTTTTTATACATGAATTTAAAATATTTGGATCTAAGCAAATTCTTATATTACCGTCTGGTTTTTTGACTAAAACTATATTGCTGACATAATCAGTTGGTTCATTTATTTTTTCAATAATTCCAGACATTTCCATATTTTTTAATTCTTGCTTTAATGGCTCTATTAACTTACATGGGACACCTCTACACATTTGTATTTGACCACAAGCATTTTCTCGTAACTGAATTGTGTATTCAACATTTTTTATTAATCCTAATTTACCATCAAACAAGTTAAATTTATTTAATAATTCATTATAATTATCAAATTTATTTTCTTTATTTATTATGTATACTAAATGTTTTCTCTCTAATAATTTTAAATTCAATATTGTATTGAGACCAATAACTGGAATAATATTATTACCATGTACAACCTGAAATATTAATGAAATCCTCTTACCATTAATCAGCTTGCAATTCAATTCAATTTGGCCTCCATATTTAATTTGGGATCCATCATAATTATACATTTTTATATTTTTCTTTACAATTAGTTGTTTTAAACTTAACTTCTCTATAATTTGCATCGGCAACACATTACAGTCACTACCAGTATCCAGTTTAAAGTCAATTACTTTATTATTTATAATCACTGACTCAAACATATTCTTATTTACTGTATTCACTTTACACATTTTGCTTTTTATGACACATAGCACAAATTCACTTTCTTCTTCATTATTTTGCACCAAATTGACTCTATGTTTCTTTATATCTTTGGACTTGCACATCTTTTCATAATGGTTATTTTTATTGCACTTTTTGCAAACATGTTTATAAGCTGGACACTTTCCATAATCATGCGAGTATCCACATCTATAACACAGTTTCTTATTCTTATTTTCTTTTATTTTTGTAACAATTTGCTTCTTATTTATTATGTTTACATTTTGTTTATTTTCTTCTCTATTTAATAATTCTAACTGTTGTACGGCCAATTCATAAGATTTACATATGTTAATACATTTAATTAAATCTAAATTTGTTTCTTTTAATAGCCTTTCTTTAATGTTTGTTTCCTTTATACCTCTTATAATTTGATCACGAATCAAACTGTCTCTTAAATTTTCGAAATTGCAATTATTTGCTAGCGTTTTTAACGATGTGACGAACTCGTCGAATGTTTCTCCAATTTTTTTTTCTCTACAGAAAAATATATGTCTTGCCATGGTTTCGTTCGTTATTGGAGTAAAATGATTTTCAAACAGCTGTAAAGTTGCTAAATAATCATTTTCATGCTGCTCATTTATTTCAAACGTGTTATAAATTTGAAGTGCTTCTTCTCCAATAGTGTGCAATAAAAGTGCTACTTGCGACTCTTTATCTAATCTATTTGCAGCTCCACTCGCTTTGAAATACAGAAGAAATTTTTGCTTCCATCTTTTGAAATTCTCGTTTATATTCTCATTGATAATAAGACTATCCGGCGGCTTCAGGGCGTCCATTGTAGGTTAATATTATATTACCTTGTATTTAATCCGAAAATATTATGTAGATCTTCTGATTTTAATTTACAACCGACTGCGCCATGTAATTTGTTGATGTTTTTGTTAGATATTTTTGTAATATTACTTTTAATTAAACAACAAATTATTAATCACTGATATGTATATTTTATTATCACTTAGGCCCTAGACAGTAATCGGAAGTTGCAGGAAGTGAAGTGCACATACAGATTATATTCTTATAGCTTAGAGTACAGATTATACTATATCTGACAGTAACCTCAACACATTACAATTTTCGTATGCGAATTAAAATACAGATAAAAACTGTACAAATCAATTGCCAAATAAAAATAGTACTTGTGACTTAGCCTTAACATTCGAAATGCAACATTAATTAGTTTGGGCCCGGACAGGAAGCAGCACGCCATGAATATGCGGGGCATGGGGCCCAGTCTGACCCCCCGGCCCACTTAATTAGTGGACCCATTCTGCTATTACAGTCACGAGCATAAATATGTACCCATTTTAGTACTTTGAGGGGCTCGGTGGCGTAGTTGTTAGTACCCTTTCGCTTTCCATCGAAAACAAAGCTACCTTCGCCATTATCAGGCCGTGGATGGGTGACCGACACTTTGTGATATCGAGCTCCTCCGTGCTTCGGAAGGCACGCAAGCCGTTGGTACCGACATTTCTACCCACCAACCCGCATTGGGCCAGCAAGGTGGTGTTACGACCCATACTCCACATTATTTTTCCATGAGGAAGGCCTGTGCTCAGCAGTGGGACGTTCTAATGTTTGAGTAAATTATTTGCCGTTCTGGCACTTGACCCTAGTGATGTTTCAATGACACAACTACTAGGTAGCTACTAGGTAGGTACTACAATGATAACATATTTATGCTCGTGATTGTACCTTATACTTAAGGGTGATGACCTGAATACATATCACGTAATCATGATAAGGTATTATTTTTACACACATGTGTTGTGCCTACAGTTTCTAAAATATAGTTGATATTGTTTAGGATAAAAGCTATGTTGGTTGGCATCTAGGATATGCAGCACATTGTCAGGATATATTGGGTCCTTACCTATGAAATTGGTGTTTTTTTCTCCCTTAGTATTTTGTCTGTAACTATTAAGATTCAGAGTATTCCTAAAAAATAATTACCTCGTCTAAATATAGACTATATTTTTGAGCTTTTGATTTGTTTTGATAATTTGTTGTAAGTTTAATTGTGTTAAAATTGGACACGGAGACAACTCTTTTTAAGTGCCTCCCGAATACATCATTTTATTTGCATTCACTTAAAAACGATAATTAATTTTAATGAAGTGTGATATTACACATATTACTAAAGCTTGTCTAATGATACATGCCAAATATTATTATCTCTGGATTTGTCGTTGTGAAGAAAACTGATAAAATGTTAGTATGGAAAATGCAGAATTCCCCAAAATCTCCATACAAAACACCAATTTCATAGGTAAGGACCTAATATATACATACACGGGGTTAAAAGTTTAAATTCTCTATTGCACCTAATAATTAAGAAAATACAGTTATAAACAAAAGTATGCAAGGAGCAATTATCTCTATTAGAAATCTCTGTCTCTCTGATCTCTCTCTCCTTTTTAGAGTTTATTACATTGATAAGGGTTATTTTGTAACGAGTTGTATCTTTTTTTAATAAATCTAGGTCAACATTTACCTGTCAATATTAACATCGTATCGACCATAATCCAATTGATATTTGATAAAAGTTCAATGAATTTCATTGTCAAATTATTATCGTATTTCGGTATAAGATGTCCCAATTTTGATTGCACTGAAAAATTCGCCTTATCATTCATAGCATGAATACTCAGAAAATGTTTACAGTTCAATCAAACAGTTTGCATAACAGTTTTATAATAATATTAATTCGATACAAGCTTATAATCACGCTTAATGAGCTGTTAACACTCATACTTTTAGGGGGTTCACGGGGAGGGCCTAACAATAGTTACCGTTATCAGAAAATCTTATCAAGTACTCAAAATAATCTTGAACTTACGGTATTTTTTCGAAAACCGAAAAAAGTCCGTAAACAAAAATGTACAATTTATGACTAAACGCGATTACACAATTGAACAAAACAACTACGTACTCGTATATACCATAATAGTGACTCTATCTGTGCTCCCCCGGGCGTGACTAACATTGTCACGGTGCAAGTAATTATTAAGCATCGTTAAAGAAAATTGACTATGAAAAATAATCTGTAATGTTATCGATAGTGAAACAGACAATGACCGATTAACAAACATATCATCACATCATCACGCCTCTTTCACTGAAGGGGTAGGCAGAGGTGTTAAACACCCACATTTCGCCAGATATGTTAGGTCCCCATGTAACAGGTGGCGAGCCTGTTGCCGTGCTCCGGGCACAATGCGAGGCAAGCTATATTCATAATGAACTGTAGCTATATACATAATGAGCCTAAACAATGAACTGTACATAAGTTTGAAAGATTAACAATTCCTTTATTGGGGCCTTGCAATCATTGTTTCAAATTTTAAAAGATTAGCGCAGCCAAAAGTAGAAATTGTGTTAAGGGATCTAGGGTAACCGATTGATTTTACCTATCACGATACATATCTTGATAATCAGATTTTTTATATAAATATTACCTATATTATGTATATTAATACATATATCTCAGGTATACATTTAGGTATTAATTGCACAAATATTAATTCCTACCCAAAATTAAAGCGAAGTAAAAATCACAGAAACTTTAATGTGTAAAAATCACACGGCCACAAAGTCATTACCTCGGAGTCATTTATTATTGATATACTAAAGAATCAAGTTAACAACAGTCAACTATTTAAAACGAGCAGTACCATTATTTTAATTATTTTTATTGTGCAGTTATAAACAACGGGAACTAATCGTAAATATTACGCAGACGTGACCGTTATTGTATTTGCAATCAAAATCCTAATTACATTAAAGGTAAAGCTAATGAAAGATAATAATCTGATTTGAATTGTAATTGTATCGATTCCGATTGATTTGTGATAATGAGACAAGTTGTGAACCCTGTAAACTTAGTAAGCCTCAAGGACTGTGGACATGTGTGTGAATACGGTGCTATTTACTCCTGAACAATAAAAAGACGCCACCATTGTGTTGAATTTATATGAGTTAACCCCAGTCATCCTTGGTCATCAAGACACACCAGTCGGGCAGGTTCGAGCGACATCAACCGTGCGAATACAGAAACCTGAAACTGGCCTGAAGCTCACTTGCCCATAAAAATATTAGCATTTGTAAAGACACGTAAAATATTTAAGGAAAATAAAGACGCTCGTTAAAATCAATGAGCGAGTGAAACAGCGATTCTCCACACACGGCGTAATCCATATCACGCTGTTTGTCCAAAACGTGATAACCGATACTAACGCGTTCACATTATGTCATTGCAAACATAACTTTGTAATCCGAATAGTTCTTGTTTTTAGATACGTTAGAAGCAAAATTGAATGTTTTGTTTTTCTGGCATGGTACGGTGTCATATCGGGTCGATCTAGAGTACGCCGTTCCCATATCGAACTGGTGGATTTCACGAGACGATTAGTCTTTATGAGGTTTGGATTGGAGTGCGACTAACGATATGGGAGCACGAAACAGGTCCGCGTGTAAAAACGAGAGGATTTACTATAGTTATAAAAATCTAAGACATGTCCCATAGTTTAATTTAAATCCGATTCGTGGCTATTAACAAAGGGCTCTAATTTGTTTTTGGTGTTTCCGAATGTTTGAAAGGACTGTGAGAGTACGTTTGCGTGACTCTAAAAGATTTCTGGAAT
Source organism: Parapoynx stratiotata (assembly GCA_910589355.1). Taxonomy (NCBI): domain Eukaryota; kingdom Metazoa; phylum Arthropoda; class Insecta; order Lepidoptera; family Crambidae; genus Parapoynx; species Parapoynx stratiotata. Next base: position 3,002,493 of record OU342463.1, read on the forward strand.
AAAAAATACTTATACCCTAATCAATCAAATATCAAGAGAATTTTGTTCACTTTAAAAAAATATATTTAAACATGGTTTTTGTTCACCCAAAAATTTTAATTGTATGTAAATGTGTGTTCCCAGACCCTAAATAAAATTGGTCACTCGCTTTTCATTATTTAAATCTAAAATACTATCATGAACAAATAGCATTCAAATCAATACTTAATATTGTTCAAAATAATACCGATTGTAAAATTAAGTTGGAGTTAAGGCACTCGAGATATTCATTGGGCAAATAAACCTCTCCGTTCAAAGTTCCTAATGGATGATAAGAAATATGGACTAGTGTTAGTACCTGTCTCGGTAATTTAAACAGATCTTATTAAATAATTAAGTAAACATATAACTACAATATTTAAGTACGATTAAGGTATTTAGCATAGGAAAGTTATAAATGTAGGAAGACGAAAATAGGAAAAATATATGTAAATGTGTAGTGAGAAGAAAATAAACGATAGCATATTGCACAGACCCCAAATAGATCTAAAAATAGAACGAAAGAAGAATAGTTAAGTCCAGAACCTCTCCGCAATTGTGAATTATCAAAGAGGATGAGATTAAAAAAGCGTGATGCTTTATCTCTCAAAGGCAAGGGTGCGGCTTTACAAGTTCTATAAAGGTGCACCTTTGTTGATCACCGCTTTCCCGTAAGCGTAGTAAGCCGGCGTGCGGCACTTCAAACTATTATAACATTAACAATGAAGTAATCATTTACATTACTAACATGCAAATAGAAAGGTACATTCAAAACAAATATTGTAATGCAGTTTTTGTACGGCAAAATAGCAGTAACAGGATATCTATTCACAGGAAATCTATTTATACATTCTGAAGCCTACAGTTTCGTAAGCCAAAATATACGAAACCACAAAACAAACACTGAATTAGTGATGGTTTTTTTTCATGTAATAGATATTTTAGCAAGCAATAAGAAACTATACACCTAAATATAGTATTGTATCAACAAGACCTGAGTTCCCTTTCACAAGAAATACAAAGGGTTTAATTATAATTATCAGGATAATAACATCGAGGTGTTTCATCGTAACTACTTAAGTAAGAAAGTGGTTGTAACTAGAAGGGGAGCATTTTAGGTCTATCGCGATAAGGCGCGCATGTCCACATTTACGGAACTATTGTCTATTAATTTCAGACACGGACTGGCAGCCATTGGTCAACTGGTGACGTCATCATCCCGGCGCAAGCGCCGAATGCTACCACCATGATCGGAATCGCGAAAATTATAGGCTATGATTAATATTTTGATTCTAGAGTAGATCTGGGAAACAAATTATAGTTGGTTGAAGTAGTTTAATTGTAAAGCTACTTTCGTTTGGAAAATGTTGTAATAGATCCTGTTACAGACAATTATATACGAATATTCTAAAACAGACATCAGATCGAAATGAAATTTTGCAGTGATTAGATTTACAGTCAGCCTAGTTAAACAATTTCAATACCTTTCAGCAAAACAAAAATCTTTGGTGGACCGAAATCTCTACATGCTTCAAATCTATTCCATAACATAACATCACGCCTTCTCCCCGAAAGGGTAGGCAGTGGTGTTCACACACACATTTCGCCAGATATGTTAAGTCTCCATGTAACAGTTGGTTAGCCTGTTGCCATGCAACGGGCACAATGTGAGGCAAGCAATATTCACAATGAACTGTACTTAAGTTTTATTCAAACTGGTACAGGCGGTGGGATCGAACCCGCGTTTCCCGCGGCCTCTCGAACGAGTAGGACCCCGTCCGTCCCAACTCGTCTACCGTTGCCTATCTATTCTATTCCGTCATTGGTTATTATTTAAATTCGTAATTTTCCAATTCATTTGATTCCAAAATATCAACGAAGAAAATAACAATAATCGTAATAAAGTTTCTCTGGTCACCGGAAGATTACGTCGCGTACGCATTGTTGCGTGCGGAACTATTACTACACAAATCATCTCGTCTGCGCGCGCGGCGAAAGTATCATGTGGGAAACATCAAATGCAGAATTGTACAGAGACGACAATGAATTAACGAAACACATAATAACTATAGAGCAATATTTGCATAATAAACATTATTGCACGTTACGTCAAGCGAACAATTCAGTTAAGGGGCGATGAATGGAGGCTGACTAGTACTCGAGAAACTGAACTGTTTCCATAGTAAACCGAAAGTGCTCTATTACTAACGAACGTGCGAATAGGAGCGCTTGCGCAATGCGCAGGGACGCTAGTCACTGGATAATAGGCTTTTATTACCCTTCGCTATGAAGTACCATCAGATAAATTGGTGTGATAGAGAAAATTCTTAAGAATAACATCAGATGAAAGTAAACTCATATCCATTTATAATCTAGCGCAGTAAAAACATACATGGGAAAACGAAAGTTAACTTACAGACTGTAGACGACGCCGAAGGACTTGGAGATGACCCCCATGGTCTTCTTCCAGCCCTTGATGAACTGGCGGCGGCGCGTCCCGCGGGACGGCGCCGCGCGCGTCCCTAGCTCCGTGTACGAATTAATCTTGACAACTTTCAGAACTTTCAATAAATCCTTTCATCACTGCAATTCACTTCACTCAGTATAAGGCTGGTTATCACTGTGAACGAATTCCATATTCCTTTTACTCATGAAAAGCAATCGTTGTGCTTTTAAAGCACCGTTTACAGTACTACCAAAGACGTACGTCCCTCTTTTATTAAAATACAATCGTGTACTCCTTGACGACTTATTTCGATTGTCCAATTTGAATATCAAATCGGGTGCACCGTCACGGAAAGTTCGATTGTTGCAGGCGATTGTGTAGAGGCGTGACAGCGAGACGTCCGCTCAACGGCGAGGCTCGCTCGGCACTGGCGCTTCCGCTCCGCTCGTAGAGCTGCTACGGCCGCTACGGGGGTGTCCAACCAACTTCGTAAGCTCGCCGTGAATCATTACTATTTGACGAATTTGCAACGTATTTTGTGCATGTAGTTTCCATTTTCCATTTACTGAATGGAAAATCTTGCTACATACACACACTGATTTAACACGTGCTCGTTACATGGCAATTAGGTGTTCGCTTTCAATTCGCTGGATGTGGGTCCGGGGGTGTGTATCGCGTGTTTGGTGTCCGCTGGTGAGTGCGGTCCGATCGGCGCACTTGATTTATTCGTTGCATTGCCAAGAAGATTTAATGACGTAATTGCAAGTGGTGAACGGGGATGCCAGTACAGCCTCGCCTACGCAGTTGACATGCACGCATTATCGAAAGGCTCAATCCTAAGTATTGCATCGATTGGTTGATGTCAGAGTGAGCTCACGCACCTGAGTCACTGCACATCTGCTGACATGCATCTAAATCTATATTTAGCTGTATTCTTTCAAATCGGGTCAAATAAATGTGTAAATAATGTTTTATTACCAAAAACACTATCCAACTGTTAAAAGAACCAGCTTTTTTCTAATAATTGCGGTTGAATTAAGAAAGTATTTTTGTGATAAACAGTTAATTACCTAATCATAATTATGTGTTTCATACGTACAAGTCTAGCAAGAACAACTAAAATATTACGATCTGGTTGTTTATAAATATCTAGAATGCGTTTTTAATTTACGTTTTTACTAATTAATATAATAAACACGAAAGTGACGTTTGCCATTAAGTGACGTTAAAAACAAATAACGGGTCTTGAGCAAAACAACAATATTTTCTTTTCCGACTGTATTTATCATATATCACACCTTTTATACGGACAACATTAAACCTCGTGTTTGGCCACTGTGTCACGCAGTGGCATTGATTTTCAACTGAAGTTATACACTGAATGAAAAAAACAAAATCAAAGTAAAATGATCGGATGACAAAACGCGGAGTCTGAATAAAGATGCGTGATATATCTATATCATTATAACCGAACGGAGAGAGGGCTCTCGCACGTGTGCCTCGTATCGTGACCTGTATCTCTTTCATCCATACTCCGGCCCGCATGGCACGACCTTTGTTCAAATGTATCACCTATATCTAGCCGGGATAAGATACACAATCATAAATATGCGAGTGTTGCAACATCGCACACTCGTGGTTATAGAACCACTCTAAAATTACTCTCTGAAAACATTAAATTCTAAAATAAAAACACGCAGTCTGCTACGTAAGTTTTCGGGATGAAAGAGTCTTTATGAAATGGCGTCGTAGGTATAACATAGGAATTTTTTAATTTTTAAGCTATTGCATAGCTTCTATCGCGGGCCTTGAGCGCGGGGACCGAATCCAGAAATTCCGTAACGAAAAAACCTCACGCTCCCCACTCCGATGCGCAAGGAGGTGTGGCTTGAAGGCCGTGCATCGTATATATATATATATATATATATATATATATATATATAAAAATAAATTCATTCTTCATTATGTATATAACAGAAACCATCAAACCAAGCACGTGTACTATTCAGTACCTTTGTTTTTTATTTATTTAATAATAGAAAAATTTGTTTTCTTATCGGTCACCACGCTCAAAAAGTGTAACTTGAATTAATATCAAAGAAAAAGAAATACTGCATGAATGAAATAAATAAATAAAAATTATAATTGCATAAGTCGATACAAAATGCTATGCAATAGCTTTACTGCGGCAGTCCCAATATTTTTTCTGAGATTTTGAAGCAACAACCAGATAAATATTTAACAACATGTGCTGAACTCCAACATATGATAAAATCATCAGATCACTATTAGATTATATAAGTCCTGCTGGGCACAGGCTTTCCAATATGAAGACAAACATAAGGAGTTTGTGCCGCAACAGCAGTAACTCGTATAATGCAAAAAAAATTCTAGTAAACATTTGTATGAGAAAATATTGATTGCTTTCCGAGAATTTTTCGTTAAGTATTTCGTCTTTGAAGTGTTCATACATAAATACAATCACGCCTGTAATCCCCGAAGGGGTCGGCAGAGTCCAAGGAGCACTGTGTTCCTTAAGACCAGATTTAGCCATACAAAAATTGGGTTTGGTCAGATGGAAAATCGTGAAAGAGTAGTAACAAGTGGCTAGCTCATCGCCTACAAAATCACAGACCCAGTACCCAAAACGCCCTTAGTCGCCTTTTACGACATGCTAAGCAAGAAAAGCAGTTGACACCAACACAGGACTTTAGCCAGGGATAAAGAAAAATTATGAAAGTTAAGAAGTTCTGCACACCAATTCATTGGACTTTTTTATCAATAATAAACTTAAAGCAATATTTGCTAAACTTTGATTATGCCTACCACATTAAGCATACTATTTAAGGACTACTCGCACTTATTCAGCTCCATTCAGCGTTTTTCTATGAATAGCAAAAGCCGCGGAAAGCTGAACAAGTTCCATACATATGGCGTTTTCTATGGCTGAATGCAGCTGGATAGGGTGAGTAGTCCTTAATCATATTTATCGCAGATGCAGTATCACCGAAAGCATAGGCGGAGGTGTTAACGGCTCTACATTTAATATTTTGTATATTCCCATTATTTATATGTTTGGGTTTTTTGACATTGAAGCTACCGGCAAGTAAGTTATTGTAACAAGTGTGCCAAAGCCACCAAGTCTAAAACTAATAATAACTAAAGTAAAACATATAATATTGACAAGTAAATAATATGGAGTAACAACACCAGCCTACATTGTACTACTGTATTTGTTCGGGTGTGACGAAGTCTCTCGCCTGTCTTCAATTGAGCGCGAGCGGCGTGACCAAACGCCGAATATTCACGAAATTATCTAACCAATATTGTCTTAAAATTTACATTGATTAGTTATTAATTTTACACTCAGAACACTAGGTAATGTGTATTAGTTGTACTATGACTGTGTCCGCTACGATAATTATGATGATCTAATAGTAATTATGTCTTGTACGAATAGTCACGCTTATACTTATATTACGTATATGTAAGAGATAATCACGATGACGGATGATTATAAATGATTGTAAAAGGTACAAATAGGTTAAAAATAAATAAAAATGACTACAGTGTTGTTTCAAAGAAAAAGGATTTCATATTCAAAATAAACTATACTTTAGATTTTGCTTGAATCCGGAAACTTTGAAAGGGGTGTACAAATCACACAGCCACGGAGGTCGTAAATATTGCTATATTTTTAGCCTTATTTTTTTATTTAATAATAGTATCTAAGTCACTGTTAACTTTAAAATCGCGTGCTCAAACTAGTAGTTTTAACATAATTAACAACGTAATCAGTATGATCAGCATCTCTATAATAGTGCGATCATGACCCACAGCCTTCATCGTGATGCCACCGCTTGGATCACGCTGAATCATCCCTCGGTGATGTCCTTATACTGTTTTAATAAATTCTAATGCTTTCATGAACAATCACTTAGTCGCAATTTACAATTGTAGGTACTTTAATTAATATTTCAACCATTAGCAACAATGTCATTCTGCTACCTAGCGCTACCCTGCAAGGGTCTGCATGGACTTCACTGTTAATTAACATCAGAAATTAAGATGACATTAATCCTTTATGAAATAAATTCCTTACTGTCCGCAAGACTACATTTTATACCGTTGTATCTATCTGTTACTATTTGTTACATTTGTACTAATTATCCTTTATTCTGTTATGCCTTCTTTGTTCTGCTTTGTTCCCAATGTTAATTTCGGTCGACGCAACAAGTCTTCTCTTCCGCTCTCTGCTATCTATTACTCACCAAGTCAACAATAAGTATCAGACTATCATTCATACTATTACCATTAACGTTAGTTTTGTTAATATCAGAACAATTTCAATCTCAGTTACAAATATAAAACATATTTTTCTCCAGGATTGCTTTAATCGTCTCTGAGACAGTTCATTATCGATCCCCACGGTAATCAGTATGCGTGGAGACAGAAATGCGCCCTGACAGCTCACGCACTCGCAAATCGAGTTTATAGGCAACGAGTTTACTTTTGTTTTATTGTGACCAGTACAACGGATGCAAACGATTTGTAACAATTTTATTAAGATTAAATATTAACGGGTTGCTTATTTATTGTACATTAACTAACATAACATGTTAAAAGATTGACTTTATCGAATACGTTTTAGGTAAATCCTCGCTTGTACAATTTGAGTTTCAATATATTATGTTATTATTATTTATAATTATATGTGCGATAATAAGATCATCTCATATCACATATTAAACTTATCAAGAGAAATGCTCTTTTCCAAGTTCCTTGCTCGTTCTTCTCAAGGACTCGTGGTAATTTTGGAATAGATGACACAGGCTTTCTTTTGCATGAATTGTGTAAACGCTCTTGACATTCACAAACATGCGCTACGACACATGAATAAACATTTCTGAAAATAAATTCAGTTGTTATTATAGACATAAGATCAAAGTCAGTAAAGCACGCATAGCATGTAGCTGTCAATGATGTATGTGCATGCGTGGTCGCGCGGCAGGAATGGACAAGGGTGATGTGACGCGGCGCGGGCGCCGGCCGCTCCTGTGCGCCCGCGCAGAGTATCGGGTTGAGCGCAACTTGTTCTAAACGTAGTTTTATTTTTATCACTCCAACGGATACAAGCGATTTGTAAGCAATGTCGAGGTTTATTTACGAGCTCTTTTACTTTTAACTGCATGTCTGTGTTTGAAACGCATCTGTATATGAAAATTGTAAAATTAATGATATTTATTTCTTCGACTTCGAACTTAAAATTGATTGTTTGCAACTTTTGCTAAAAGAAAAATAAGTAAAAGTAACCGTTGGACGCCATTGAGATATTTTTTGTAGTTTACTTATTCTATATAGCTTCAAATTGTTTTAAAGCGTCATAAATGGGCGCCTGACTTTTACTTTCTCCGCCGCCTATACAAAGGTACTAGGGACCTATTCAGACGCCCAATGTAACGTTATTTAGTTTGTCAAGTAATTACCGTGCCATTAGCTTGTCCAAAAAGGGTTTTACTACGAGCATGGCCGTCTCGTTACACCACGCGTCTGTCTCCTGTTTTATAGGGCCGTCAACGTTTGAACGAGAAAACGCCAATCTGCATAAGTGTCTATACAAGTAAACGACTAATCTAATGAGTGATTAATAATGAGTTGAAATTTTAAAGAAAAGAAAAGAAATTTAAAGAAGAGAACTATAAAAAAATATAAGACAGTAGGTGATATAAATGTGTCAATGTTTTTTATCATAATCCATACCCATATTTCAAAATCGAATAACACAATTTTATTAACCAACCAAACTATAAAACATCATACTTCTACCTGTCAAAAAAAATTAACTAATATATTCATGTCCAACATTAGCGTACAGACCTCTACAAATGCGATATGACACTGACAAACAGATAAAAATTGATAAATACCCCGAGGTACAACGATAGACAGAATCAAATCATATCCCGTATAATCGTACCATCGGGTGCGCGGGCGCGTCTACCTGCGCCCGACCGCACTACGTACCGTTAGACGCAAAAAAGCAATGCTCACAGACCATCCTGTTGCTAGGGAAGGGTAATACGCTGACCTATACACAATTGCGAACAAAAACACCACGTGAAATCAACACAGCTGTCTCATCATGCCAGGCTTAGCTGAGAGGTTTCCAAACCAATTAGATAAAGGATTTAAGCGTTTTAAAGGAGAACCTTTTTATAAAACCGCAGATCATTGTATCTAAAACATATGGGTATCACTTAGCCCGAAACCACAAAAATATAATTATGTACATAATCATATCGTATGCAATTTAAGGAACACAAAATTACGGCGGTTGTGTGTGTGGCCTATTTATTTCTTATCATACAAATTATTTGTTTTTTGCTGAATCAGTTAGGTAAGGTTGTTTGAATTGAAAATAAATAATTAATAGAACAATGTCATCGATACCCGACATTTCAAAAATTCTTTTTTCTCCTGTTCCCAATTTTATTTGGGGTCGGCGCAACGTATTCCCGTAATAATAGGTTGGGGAAAAAGTTTCTTCGCATTTTTTAAGAAAATTCAAAACATTTTTTAATATATTTTATTTACATTTAACTAAAGTATGTAGGTACCATTTTGTTCGATAACTTTTTGCCATCTTGTAGGTAGGGACATGATCCCATTGCTATAGAAATTTTGGGACTTCTGGTCAAAATACCGCGACAAGGGGTTTTGGCAGTCCTCTCGTGATGTTAACCTGACACTGCCTAAAGAATTCTGAAGAGACCGAAACAGGTGGAAATCTGAAGGTGCAAGGTCAGGACTATACGGCGGATGCATTAACACCTCCCAGCCAAACTCTCTTAATTTTTGCTGAGTGGCTAAAGATGTGTGAGGTCTAGCGTTATCATGATGAAAAACCACACCCCTTCTGTTGATTAATTCCGGCCGCTGTCTCTCAACTTCTTGCTTTAATCTCATCAGTTGTTCGTAGTAGAGTTCAGAATCGATGGTCCTGCCTGGTGGTAACAGCTCATAATGAATAATGCCCTTCCAATCCCACCACACACACACCTTGTTGCGAGTTAACCCGGGTTTTGCCACAGTCTGTGAAACCTGACCGGCCTTTGACCACGACCTTTTTCGCACGTTCTTGTCGTACGTGATCCACTTTTCATCACCAGTTATGAGCTTCTTCAAAAATGGTTCGGTTTCATTACGTCGTAATAAAGAATCACAAATGAGTACACGGTTCATTAGGTTTCTTTCAGTGAGCTCGTGAGGTACCCAAATGTCGAGCATTTTTGTGTACCCAGTTTTTTTCAAATGCGCCAAAACTGTTTTGTGGTCAATTCCCAGTTCTTCAGCTACGTCGTAACTACTGACATGCCGATCTTGCTCCACTTTTTCAAAAATGGCATCCATTTTATCTGTAATAGGGCGACCAGAGCGACGTGCATCTTTGACATCAAAATTTCCGGATTGAAAACGCTTAAACCAAATTTGTGCTACTCTCACAGACACTGCACTAGGTCCATAAACATCGCAAATTTTTTTCGCGGCTTGCGTTGCATTTTTACCTTTTTTGTAGTAAAATTTTAAAATGTATCGAATTTCTTCATTAGATTCACTCATCTTGGCGGTACGAAAAACAAATGAAAATCACACATTTTCCTAATTTGAATTTGGAATTATGTTCTTTAAAATTTAAACTTTCAATGATACCAAAACCAGCCAGATACAAATAGTATAGCCAAAGAGATTTTATTACAAGTTTATACATACTATAATGCGAAAAGACTTTTTCCCCAACCTAATACAATTAAAATACACCGAACACTAATACACAAATTGAAGGCCAAGAGTTTACCTGTCATATTAAATATATATATATATATATATATATATACGCGACATACCCTTCATATGGAATACTTGGATTCCACAAGTCCACAAGCAACAATAACGGCATACCATCAGGTGCCACTTTTTGCTCTTAATCTTGGGTTACGTTGTAGAAGTCTAATGTCTATAATTTGTTACTCCTGCTAAAGGGCTGCACCGAATTTTCGTATAAAATCTCAGTTTACAAGCATCCCGTTAGTTTATCGGCAACAGGACAATGAGGCATCCTGGTACAATTACGCCGCATGTTCTGAACATCTGAGCGGCTATTGTCATTGGCATAACACCTGCGCCCGCGCATTGCTCTACGGCGTAGTCTACGCCATTTATGAGAAACGGAACAATTGGCGAAACTTTATTCTATACCGTGAGAAATATTTGGCAACTGGATTATTACACGATTTGAGAGGAGATTATCAAAATTTAACACATTTTGGTTTCATCAGTTAAATTTAGGTTAATAAAAAATTACACCTGAGATAAGAATAAGATGGACACACCAAGAACACTTATAAAAAAGTGATACTTTGGTTATAAAAGACAGTAAGGAATATTTTTACTCTGAAGTAGTTCTTTGAAGGATTCCCAAGTTATCTTTATTCAGTAGTTCGTGTAGATTTGGGTTCGCGTGCACATTGCCGGCGCCTCTACTGGGTAGAGCATTCAGGTCAGTCAGTGTAGGTACGAATCGTAGGGCCGGCGTTATCACCGCCATTAGCACACACTCATCAGATGTTATCGTGCCCAGCCATTGTTTGTCTTGGCACTAATTAGTTTCACCCACCCGTGACGACCATAGGCGCTTAGGTCTGTGCAGGATTACTTGTATTAGGAGCAAGGTTATGGCTATTCGTGTAAAGAGTCATATCTAGGACATCAACGATATTGTTAGCTGAATAACGTTATCACAAACTGTGACCAGGGTCAGCCCAGCGAGGTGTTGGCGTACTATTACGCCAACATCCATTTAATTGAATCGACTGATAAGTCATCACTGGACAAATTGACTAGAAGGTTTGTTAATGATCTTTTAGGTATTTTAGTTATGTATTAACGACCAATTTTGGCAAATCTTTCTCATTTAACGACAAAAAGGTGATTTGTAGCAACGAACATAATTTTCTTAACAATTATAAGGCTGAAAGTTATACTATTAAAGACGGGTCCGAACACAATTGTCAAACTTCCGAGTTGCCTTACTTAATTGAAAATTTTGATTCTCTGAAACGCTAGAGCCATAAATAAATTAATTCGACATCCTTCAACACTATATGTATACGTGTTCAACACGTGAACAGTATCTTTTCTCCAAGACTTGTACCGGAAATAAGAATCATTTTAATATTATGATTAAGAACGGCTATTGGATACACATGTGTTGAATATTAAACGATTCATGTATTCATAGAATTCCCTGTATTTCAGTGGAAGTCACGACTTCGGAAATGCCTCCAGATCACAGAAGACGTGAACGAAAAACGATGCATAGCGACATATAATTGGAATGTTAACGAGAGATACCAAACCAAAATAGGTATATTTTCGGAAAAAGGTAAATAACGACAAATACTTTGATGTTGTTCTCAACTTTTTAGTTCTTCTATGTTGGTCCAAACAACGTTTTATATATAATTTCATTTCGTCTAATTTCGTTCATCTTAAATCAATAGCAGCAATTATTCAGTTCATCTAATATTCATTTAGCCTAATATTATAAATAAATAAATATCCTCAGACATTCACACTAATCAACTAGTCCCATTTTTAACAACTAAATGTTGCTTGAGTTACGGATACTAGATGACGGACAAATATACTTTATAGATAAATACATATAATTATTAAAAATATACATAATATACATATATAATGAACATCCAAGACTGGAGAACAAATGTCGGAAAATTCATCACCCAAACACTTGCCTCCACTGGGGATCGAACCCAGGACCTCTCTAGATGGCCGATGACGCCTTGACCACTCGGCCACGAAGTTAGTCAATAATATTGTTAGACAAAAATATTCATTTCATATAACTATTTACCTAATTTTCATTACGCTGCGTGTAGAGGTGGACTGAGTCGGATTTGCCCTAAAGTAGAAACAAAACCCAATTTTTTGTAACAAATAATATTCGGTCCAAAAAAAAATATCAAACAATGATTGTACCATATGAATATACTAATCAAACATTAGTACTATCGTTATTATATCAAATAATTATTGTATGATCTTAAAATAGGCAAACTGAAATTGTGTTAAATGAATATTATACCAGTTTGGTCAACTGAAATTATATGAAACTTTGTTCGAACAAACATAGGACAACCAAACTAAAGCGCCTTTCGTTGAAAGACATCAATTGAATTGATTCAAAAACAATTAACAGTTTTAATTGTTATACAGTACATATGAGTATTTAAGCCAACCTTAATCTTTCATAGTAAAGAGTAGCATATAAAAACTTGGTATTAAAAATTAACACTCGACTATAACAATTCTACAAGTATCAGAAGGGATCAGAATATCTCGGAATTTTAATAATTGGTTTCCAAATTAGAGACGAAAACTTGTAAGTGCAGACTAATCAAAGCTATCCTCATGAGCTTTGTCGTCTGCTCGGCTGGAACGTAAGCAATCCATATAAAATGATAAGAGTACCTACATAGTTAATTGGGACTTCTATAGCTTCTGAAGGTTCGAAATTTAGAGGGGAGTAAGTGAATTTTTAAAGCCATTGTTTGTAACTTAAGGTTATATACATTATCGTACATATAATTTGATAAAGTCGATCGATGCCGAAAAATGTAAATAAAAGTTTAAATAAATGTTTAATATCGAAATAAATGTATTCAGAATTCAATATAATTACACGAGTATCTTCTTTAAATCTACCATTTTAATAAGCGTGTGATACACAAGCTTATTGTTTAAAACTTGAAATAATGCCAAAAAACTCCGGCTTATTCCTTGTTCATTATTTAATTTTACTTTATTTGAATGTAGAGAACGAGATCTTTCATTGACCAATAAAATTATTTTCCTACTGAGGAAAGAATCGGCCAACGTTTTATTTCGACCTGCTGTTTCATATTTTTATTTTTTCTAAGAAACTTTTTCTATTAAAAAATCAAATTTTTAAGACATCAAAATGTCTAGCAGTCCAGTTTATACTTACCGTTACAGGTTCAAGCATCTATAATTTCTGCAATGTCTTACCTGAAACAAACAGTAGGGTAGATTGATTAAACAGAATAATTTGGCGAACAACTCGACGTTCCAGAATACTTCAAGGATAATATTTATTTTATACAAGTGTGGCATAAGGATCATCGAACCGTCTGAAAATAATCACGGCGGGCGGACAGGCAGCGCGCTAAAATAACGCCCAACGCTGCGCGCACGCACTGAACATTTAGGTATTATATTTGCAGTTTTAGTAAGACCATCTGCACACATCGCACTCGTATATTAGTGTCAACTTAAATAAAGAAGATTTTAATGTCGCCGCTGATTTATTTAGAGCAAAGTCGGCACACAAAGATTCAGTGGTTAGAGCTACAAATTTTCACATGTTGTAAATTAAAACGACTATAAAACATAATTCAAATTGACTATTTAAAGTTTTTGCATTATTAAACACAACATTAAACTGTCAAGTTGACCCTTAAAAAAGCATGTGACGTGTCTAAATGAGAGTTGTCAAAAATGCGAGCCGATAAGTGCCCTTGCGGGCCTTGCGGCTCGGCGGAGCGGTCGTAAACTGGACGTCCCGACCCAAAAAGGTTTCGAACCACTGACGCTTTTGTCACAAACTGTTCCCGGTAACCATTTTTTAAAACAGTCATTTAGATTATATTTATAGAGAAGCGACATTGTTTCGTAGGTATAAAGATACATAGTTTCTAACTACTGTTAAGTAGTGTTCGTGATTTCCATTTACCACGTCAACTATTCAGTACGTTGAATCTTTGTTAGTCTAAAAAATAAAATAATCCATTCTTCACGTTTACAAAAAAGGTTGAGCAAACAGAATACTCAAGTTTAATAAATGCGACGTTTACATCCAAACAATAGATAAAGTTCGTTTATACCTAACAGTGTCGCTTCAAAAGTATTTAATGGCTAAGTAATTGGGTTAGGAGATGAATAAATCTTGTCGACGGTCGATCGCACCGATTGTATGTAAATGCCCGCATGGAGTCGCGTGCGCCCGCGCATCTCACTCAACAAGAACACTCGACTCATTTGACTTTATTCCTACTTGTGAAACTACCACCGAAAGTTATAAAGTAAAAAAACATTGTTTCGTTGTATGAGTATCAGAATAAAAAGTTTCTTCTGGATGCTATAACAGAAAAATAGTCTGGTATTTCATTAAAATTCTAAGACGATCGTGATCTAAATGTCAAGAGAATTAAGTAGAGTCATCTGTAGACATTTATCCCTAATCTGTTGGTATCAAATAAAGAGGCGTTAAATGAAAATTACTTGTTATTTTTCATAAGAAATATTCTTTTTATATCTTACAGCATATAAGCAGACGTACCGAAATAACTATTATAATAGCCGGCCGAATATTTAGTATTTACTGATTTCAAAACTAGCTTTAATTGCATTCGCAATAAAGTTTATACTTGTTGCTATTTATTTGTATTTTGACAAAAATATATTATAATTACGTTTTATATTTTTGAGAAGTTCTTGATATTTCGGTGCGCGCTGTCAAATTGGGCGCAACATGCGAGCACCGGATGCGCACGCGCAAAAACGGTTAACGCTCAAGTTTAGGTGCGATAATCATAATCACATCACCACATGCGATCACGCTGCATTATGTTCGTATAATAAATTCAGTGATTAAAAATTCATTTGTTTAGTTAAATTGGACAATTTACTTTTTACTCATATTATATAGACACTGAGGCAGTTCGCAGTTTACTAATGTTATTTTTACTGTTAATGTTTTATGAAGTTTACTACTAATCGACTAAGAACTTTCTCTGTTATAAAATTGCATATTAATTTGATTTCATATAAAAAGCATAAAATTACCGAGTTGGGACGGACGGGGCACTTCTCGATCGTGAGGCCGCGGGAATCGCGGGTTCGATCCCACCGCCTGTACCACTAAATTTGAATAAAACTCATATACAGTTCATTATTACATGGGGACCTAACATATCTGGCGAAATGTAGGTGTTTTACACCTCAGCCTACCCCTTCGGGGAAATAGGCGTGGTGATATATTATATTATTTTACACTAATAACAATATTTCTTAAGGAAACTATGTGTTTATTTATCATTGTGTGTAATTAGTCTTGACGTCAATCTTACGGTATTTTTCATATAACATTCTACATACAAAGCTGCATTTATCTCGTATTTAAAAGAAAATGTAAAGAATTACACTAAACATTACCTTTGTGACTTAACGCAGAATAGGTCGAACTAACTGATCTAATCATGTAATAAATAACCTTATTATTTCGATAATTTTACCCGTAACGTATGGGAAAGAATCGATTTAATTCTTGAACTTTCAACTTAAGACCCTATTACTGGTCCTTTAAGTTTATAGCTACTTAAACTATTAGTTGGCTATTTTGCCGAGTCACGAAATAAGCCTTATGATCATAGGTATAATAACCAAATTAGGGGCTTTATTTTTAATAATTAGCCATGGTATGAAGTGGTTCAAAATTAAGAAGAAATTATGTTAAGTCGACTCCTATCAATAAAAAACTTTTTACAAGGCAAGTCTTCTAAAGGTTGTCTGGAAGAGATCGCTCTTTTTAGCGATAAGACCGCCCTTTGTACATTTTGTGTTTTATTGCTTTATTTGTTATAATTTTCTTTTCTGGTGTACAATAAAGAATATTTCTATTCTATTCTATTCTTCTTCTAAAAGGATGTATAATCTTTGATGCGGAATAACTCTGAATAACTCAAATGAGTGCTTACTGTTCGTACTTCACAAAATGTTAGAGAGATAACACAAGAAACCTTCTTAATATTCACATGAATAATTGGTTACTATAATTGCTTATAATTAACGTTATATCATAAGTATTTTGCACAAAATGATATAGCAAATCCTCTATATTTATAGAAGCTATTCAGTCTCTGGCATTACATTAATTAACATCGCATCAATAAAACAAAAACAAATAGTCATTGTAAAAAAATCAAATTAGTGTCTATTTCCACAGCATGACTTTCAGTCGGACATAGGCAACGTCCGTAACGCACACATTAACTACAAATCCACAACCGATCAACTTATTCCAAAACAATTACTTGGCCAAGAATAGTTTCCGATCGTTCATGATACGCATGTAATGAAAAGCTTCCACACTGTCATCATTTCTAGTAACTTCGACTGTTCATTACTCATCTTAGAATGTCTATAGTAATACTAATGCGGATAAACTGTGTTCGTTTCCATAGTATAATATAACTGTGGTTTGGAACGAAGGACTACGTACATTTGTATTCTAATAATAAAACGGTTTTTTTTTGCAATTGAATCAATAGAACAATAAAGTAAGAAATGGACTTTTCTCATTCTTTAAATGATATTTTTCACGGAAACTTATGACATTACGTTTTGGTATTACAGCCAAGGCTTGTTTGTTAACAATATTCGGAATAATAAATAAGCAGGCGAATATATTTATAGAGAAGCATACAAGAATAACCAAATAAATTCACCAATTACATATTTATAATACAAAGTTGAATTAAAATAGAGTACATAGATATTTCCATTGTCTATAAATGGCAGTAGGTAATTTTCACTAACGGCGGTAATAACTTGCTGCTGCATTGTAATCAAAATAGCTTTGTAATAAATATTTCAATGTAATACCTGTTATTGATATACACAGTAATAAATTAACAAGTTAATCCCCTAAAAGGAACAATAAACGTTTCCCGACTGGCCTTCGAGGTATTTACCATAGCACTAGGCGGGATTTTAACATGCATAGCCACACAGACTATAATCAAGTGACTCAACATGCACATATTCGTCGATAATCAGTCTCACGCGTAATTTACGCACAGATTTTAATTAATTACGAGATAGGAAACTTTACACTTCCAATATGGTCTAATAAGAATGCAAATCGGCTGTGTTCAATGGAAGACAATTAATAAAAGTTCCATTAGTCTCGATTGGAAGGAATCGTATTACGAAGCCAATATAATCTTTATTAGTTTATGAGATATTAAATGTTTTAATTTGGTCTTTCGCTTTTCATATATTTTGTCAAGTATAGTTTGTTCAATTAAAGGCACTGTAGCGTGGATAAAGTAAAGTATTTTATGGCAAAACAATTAGGATAGTATAAGTATTACTATTGGTATGATTAAAAAGTGAAATTGTGTTAGTTTGCAATACAAAAGTAACATTTCCGCGGTCCGGCAATCACTTAGTGGTATCCGGTACCACTTTCAGTGAAACGCTTGTTGGTTGCCGAAAACCAATTTCTCTTTTGCAATTTGAGGATTTTGTGCAAAAACGTTACACATTTTACTAGCACTTTATTCGAATTTATTCCAAGAGAAGTCCGGCATAGGAATCAAAATTAATGCAATCTGGCAAGATGTGGGTGTCAGCACCTTCAAAGCTTTAGAAATGCTCAACTTGATCAGCATCAGTATTTTAATCATAAGTTTTGGCCTGAACCATTAACTAATTCTAATACCAAATAGATCATTGAGCAATGAAACTAGGAAAATATCTTTATTACATGAATAGAGAAAATTACACGTAAACAGCTTACGTTAATAACTATATGGAAACGTTGATAATTTGTACATACTAGAAAAAATTAAACTTCTTTGATGAGTAATCATATGCCTGTAATCGGAGACATAAGATTATTTTACTTATCAGACCTAATTTTCTAAATTAGATAAATTGAGATTCACGTTGTAGTTGGTACCAAATTATATGTAAAAACTTTAAATTGTGGTCCTAGCAAGCTAATATTTAAATAATTATGTTCAAAAACACACCCAAGGTAATCTAATCGTCCGTCTAAAATGCTTCTTAATAAGGGAATTCAATTTATTTTTATTTGTTATGACATCAAAAAACGCAGAAAAAATGTTAAGCTCTTCATTATCTCATCGTTAAATCGAGTGTCCATGAAAATAAATTGTTGCCTATGGAAAACAATGTATGCGGTGCGTTTCATTTGAATACGTGGAATTCTATTGACATGATCCTTAAGAGCTTCTGATAGTATTTTATGCATAACGAAGATTGTAATTCTCAGAAGCGTGGCTAATTGAGTTTTGTTATTAGTAAAAAATAATAAAAAGTTGGTTGGCCGACGACGTAGTAGCGTCACTTATATATTCTATTAAAGGTTCTTGTTATGTAATCTCAAACGTTAGTCACGTAATTTAGTTTCCGATGTCCTTCGTAGGCTGAATACATTTTTCTTCTAAGTTATTATCTGTGCATGCTTGGTGTGACAAGCGTATTGTTTAATTTACTTATAATTTGAGAAAACCTTAAGGTGCAATGGATATAAATGGACCGGTGCATTTAAAAACAAATGATTAATTACTACATGTTGGCATTTGTACCAGTAAGTAATTTCAGGTGTCATGCATCATAGATCTACGATACTGCTTCTTTTCAAATGTTATAAAAAAAAACAAGAATAATTTTTTTTTCGATAATACAAAGTCAGCCTTGAAACAGAACTGTGATAGTTCAGTACACTCTTATCAATGTTGTTCAACTACTCGTGGTTACTCACGGCCCTCGATAACATTGAGCCGCTGTGGGCAAAGGCATTTAGGAACATTAAAATAACAAAACGGAATGAAATCCTTGATGACACAAATGTATTTATTAACTAGTAACCCAATTAGTTTAGTTTAAACTTTACGCGTTATCAGAGTTATAGAGTAGTTACTTTTAATAGTTATATATCCTGTTTTTTAAATTTAGCAATACCTACCTCTGAGAAAACTTTAACGATTTACAATTACGCTATTTTCTAATGGATTGGGAGAGATTGCGGCCCTACACTTACGATCCTGGTACTGGTACTCTCTTACCGCTTTATTCATAAACTAAGAATAACTTTATGCCTAGTTTAAACAAAAAAACGGCTTAGGCCCGATTTTTCAATCCTCAGATAAAATTATCCGCCATTTAAAACTATCACTGTCACTTTCTAAAGTCATAAAAATAAAAGGGACAGAGCTAACATTTGACTGACAGATAGCTTTATCTGAGGATTGAAAAATGCCTTATGACGTGGGGTGTTAAGTGTGACATTGCTAAGCAGTATGTTTAGTTAAGCTAGGCATAAAGTTTTTCTAAGTATATTAATAAAGCGGTTATTATTTAACTTCGTATTATGTCTTTCGATCGGAGGTCGAAGGTCTTAAGACAAACCCGATTCAAACATTCTAATGCAGGCAAAAATTCTAAACTGTTATTTTGGCTTCTGTTGTTTCAATAAACAATTTGAGTTTCTATTTCAATATCTGCAATAAACAGACATAGGACTACAATTATATTACACGTAAAGGTAATTTGTATTATAAACCTTGGTGTCTTAGCTACTTCCATTCAAAGCTGTTCAAACGGTCACAAGGATATGTAAATAGTAGCTTAAGTAGCTGTTAATAACGTTGTAACAACAATAACTGGATTTGGACTTTTGGACAACAGATCATAACGATTGTTTACTTGGCCAATTTGGATACTGGTGATAGTTAGTTAAGTTACCTATTTCTACACACTCTTTGTATAAACAAGAATAGATCAATGTTAATGTTTTGGTATATTTATTGCGCAATGCCATCAAAACAATTCAAATGAAATTTGGATTTTCCTGAATAGAAATATTTTCACGCTTATATGCGATGTTAAGCAGAGATGTTAACCATGTTGTCTGATTAAAATATTATTAAGTCCCGAACACGGTACGAACCGATTAAAAAACAATTGATAAACGTAGAGTAAAAAAGGAAAACGTGGAAAATTTAACGAGGTTAACCTGGATTTTTTTTTATGTATTTTAAAAGCAAAGAACTACAAAGGTAGAGCCGAGAGAGAGAGGCCTAATATACTAGGAAGCAAAACTAAGATATAATCTAACAAACTTCGCAGTAAGGGCACGTAGTACGGTCGTCTTGCGGATCACGACATTCAATAAATAAACACTAACGGTGACGAACAGACCAAGTATTACGGACGGTGCCGCTGTGAATTTAAACATATCTGGGTAAATATTTCCCTATACTGTTGTGTTTCTCGTGTTAACCACGTTATAGTTTACATAAAACTTACGATATAGTGCACTGTTGTTGCTGAAGTTATAGAACTCCTGATGTAAACAAAACCATAATTTTCTAATAGGTTTCAAAATCTTTATTGCGTTCCTTAAGTACTTACACAGATGACAATTGTCTTTAATAATTATGTTTCAGTGGCATCAGAATTATAAATCACCTATCTAAATACATACGTACACATACATAAGTCTAGCCTATTTCCCACAGGGGTAGGCAGAGATTACATCCTTCCACTTGCTACATGGGTTTTATAAAGAAAATAATAATATAAATACAATTAATTTGAATAATACTACCAACCCATTTCATCACTTAATATGTTTCAGTGGCATCAGAATTATAAATCACCTATCTAAATACATAAGTACACATACATAAGTCACGCCTTTTTCCCACAGGGGTAGGCAGAGATTACATCCTTCCACTTGCTACATGGGTTTCATAAGGAAAAGTATAATATAAATACAATTAATTTGAATAATACTACCAACCCATTTCTTCACTTGGGTGTCGTAAAAGGTAACTAATGGACTTAGAACTGCACAACCATGCAATACCTTATAGCGGCGACGAGCTCACCACCGTCACTGCTTGGTGAAGCGCGGACTATGGCAGAGGACTCTTTTGCGGTGCTTTTGTCTAGCCTCTGACTAACCCTTAGTGGTCATTACTCGTGATTGTATGAATATATGTAATTTGAATAACGAATTACGTCAGTTGGATTGGTATACAAATTACAGAACTGCTCAGAGAGCTATAGAAAGGGAGCTATGGTTGGAGTTTCTTTGAGTGAAAAGTAGTGTGATCGATAGACTCCATGTGTGATCGATAGACTCCATTAGGATCAGGGGGCTGAAGTGGCAGGAGAATGACACATTCCTTTGCCGTGAACCGGTCCGGGGAATTTCCCAGTATGCCCGGGAAATCCCAAATTGGCGCAAACCCAGACCTAATATCTGCTCTGGAGACGCTTGGAGTCGTTCGAAGAATTGATTCGAATAGGTACATCGGGATGTTTCAGTAGGAAGTGCCGAAAATAACTGACGCTAAATAACATTAAAAGCTGTGAAATCACTTTGACTAATAAAAAAATGGACTTTAAGTACCTACGGTCTATAAATTGATTCCTCCTTATCAAAAAAAGGTAGAGTATGAAATGAAAGGTCTGTGCCCAGCACACACATTATCACGCCTCTATCCCTGAAGGGGTAGGCAGAGGTGCTCTCACATTTCGCCTGATATGTTCAAGTCTCGCATGTAATAGAGGCGACGCCCGGTGCATGGCATGCGATATTCACAAACAGTAGCAGGTAAACGAAGTCTTTTCAGGATAAATAATCAATATTACGGAAAATAATACTATTATTTTGCAGATATCATTTGAGAAACGCGCCTTGTTTGTAACAAAACTCATATATCAATTAAGGTGTTCCTATCGGCGCTAGTAAAATAAAAAATTTACAATTCTTAAGATTAGATGTAGTAGAATTACGGGTATTTTCGCACATCCCATGGCACACCCAAACCAATAGATCGTTGTAAACGCTTGTTCATATCATTCTCACGTTTATCGTTACTACCCTCAAAATTGCAAATTTAATTAGCACTCCAAAAAGTCCCTGTGAGATACTCAATGTTTCCGAAAATGAGTCACAGGTGACTGACTAATAAACATATTATATTACCACTACATCTCTAGGTCGGTTTCTTACATCATCTGGATGTGGCAACTACTGATTTGGAGTTTATTTGATCACGAAAAACCCTAATGTGTATAAATTTCATTGCTGCCGAGTGTTATGATTGCCAGAAAGGAAGGAAGTTATATTGGGTCCTTACCTATGAAATTGGTGTTTTTTTTTGTCTGTAACTATTAAGATTCAGAGTATTCCTAAAAAATAATTACCTCGTCTAAAAATAGACTATATTTTTGAGCTCTTTTAATTTGTTTTGATAATTTGTTGTAAGTTTAATTGTGTTAAAATTGGACACGGAGACAACTCTTTTTAAGTGCCTCCCGAATACATCATTTTATTTGCATTCACTTAAAAACGATAAAAAAAAATTATGAAGTGTGATATTACACATATACTAAATACTAAAGCTTGTCTAATG
The DNA here is from genome assembly GCA_910589355.1 of Parapoynx stratiotata. Lineage (NCBI taxonomy): Eukaryota > Metazoa > Arthropoda > Insecta > Lepidoptera > Crambidae > Parapoynx > Parapoynx stratiotata. Next base: position 3,025,296 of record OU342463.1, read on the forward strand.
ATAGATGCCAAATATTATCTTTGGATTTGTCGTTGTGAAGAAAACTGAAAAAATGTTAGTATGGAAAATGCGGAATTCCCCAAAATCTCCATACAAAACACCAATTTCATAGGTAAGGACCTAATGTGCACCAACGTTTATTTATAAAGTGAAGTTAACATTAACACCCAGTTGCAGAAACGAACTTTAAAATTTAATGTCGGCATTATCCCTAATGCTCCATTAAATTTATTGATTGAAGTGTCAAAAGAACACCTTAGCGTAGTTTTTACGTTGCACAAAACGACATTAGCACCCTATCAATGCTAAAGAGACATTAGCTAGAACTATTTTGTGTTCCAATTTTAAATTTAATGAACTTTAAAGTTTTAATGTCTCATTACTAAATGTCGTCTTTAAAAAATCTTTGTGCAACTGAGCGCTAATCTCGCAGAGTCCATCTTCCTGTATAACTAAATGTTGTCATCGTGTCAGTTTTAGATTTTTTTTTTATTCAAACATCGCTTTTTTCATAGTTTTTTACACGACAGACATCTCCATAAAACACATTTAGATTGATCATTCTGTATTGTATATGAATATATGAGGTTATACGTACATAGGTAATTCTAATCTAGGTTGAGAAGGAAAGACGGAAAATCATTGTGCAAATAAAATATGATTTTATCGGTATATTGAATAGTAAAAAATGAAAATAGTTATCCTTAACTTATCTAAAACAAAGATAATTAAATAATAGATACGTAATAATAGTAAATTATATACCTATTTTATGTCACTATGTGTTTGAGTAATCTGGAAAGGCGAGACTTCGCTTAAACATCTTTATTATAATATTCATAAATATTGAATCACATTGTAAGCAATGAATTTATTTAATCTGCAATAATATCATTTTCACTGGTTCATCTTAATCTTTAAAATAATTTACGAGACTACGTTTATTATCGTAATGCACTAACCTATCCCAACATACCGTACTAACGGAGTGACTCAGTATAATTTTAATACAGCACGATTTCGTCATTTCAAAGCAGATATTATGTATTCACGTTATGTTTTTATGTAAGTAAGGAGAATGCATAAAAGAGTTTTAGACTAGACTAGTTGCCTAGCGAGGTGTGTTCACAGTGGCTCTGAGTATCAAAGGTGATGAGTTTTGCCCACGATTGGAACGTTTAGAGATGTTGTTTGTTTATTTTCAGTGTGCCTATAATTAGCGGATCAACATACATACATACAATCACGCCTGCAATCCCGCAAGGGGTAGGCAGAGTCCAAGGAGCACTGTGTTCCTTAAGACCACATTTAGCCATACAAAAATTGGGTTTGGTCAGATGAAAAATCGTGAAAGAGTAGTAACGAGTGGCTAGTTCATCGCCTACACAATCACAGACCCAGTACCCAATACGCCTTAGTCGCCTTTTACGACATGCTAGGCAAGAAAAGCAGTTGGTACATTATTTTTGTGTCCCGGACCAACACGGGACTCAAGTAAAGATAAAACTGTTAAGGGGGCGTAGTGGGTGTTTTTAAGTAATATTAATATTGACTATACTTTTTGAACTGATGGATGCATTGTTTGAACGATGATGACATTATTATTATTTTTTTATTTAGACACACAACAGAGTACAGTTACAGTACAGTTACAATATAGGGTACAGACTGTACTCCAACAACATGCGTCCTAAAATTTACAATGGTTCTGTGAATCAAATTTTGGACAATAATGACATATGTTAATAATCGACAAATGTAAAATATATAAATAAATAGGTATACTATATAGTGACATAAACAATACATATTATTTTCAAACTTACATACAAAACTAAAAATTTGTGATTTGTATACGCAATAAAACACAATCATGTACTCTATATAAGAACATATAACGAATCTTGTGTGATAATGATAAGTGTCATAGTGATAGGAGAGCATAAGTAGAAATACCTTGTCGAATTAAAAGTTCGAATCATTAGAAATGTGTCTAGGAAAATGTTAACATCCAATTAAGTTTAAAGATAATATTATTATACAACAGATCATCATGTTTCAGTCCCCAAAGGGGTGGGTAGAACTGCCACCACTTACCATCTACATTTCGCCAAATCTTATTATTACGGATAGACAGATATGTTTATCGAATAAATCTCGTAGTACCAAGTGTTTAACCAATAACCTCTAAAGTAGACAGCCACTCGGCGAACCAGTGAAAACGTGTAATTTGGTCCAGTGTCACTGCGGTAATGATTCATAATAAGAGCCTAATGCGCGAGATTACATCGATCGCGGCGCGTACTCACGTCCTTTTACCGCAGACTTGCGCGTGCGAAAACGTGGATATATTTATTACATTATTTATTTATGGGAAGTAATTAATTGGGCAGCCATTTAATAATTTGGTCAGCGACAAATAGGTCAGCCGAAAAATCATTAGGGCAGCAAACAAATATTTTGTCAGGAATATAGTTATTTGAGTGCAAAATAATTATTTGGGCAGCACAATAATGAATTAATCAGCAAAATAATTATTCAGTCAGCCGAATAATATATTGGGCAATTGAGCAAGATAATTAATTAGCACGAAAATTATTAGTTGAGCTGCAAAATAATTATTTGGGCAGCAATATACATGTTACTGGAAATGTAAAAAACTTTGGAAAAGGATTAACATAATATCATCGTACATGTTACGATTTTTTTAAATACTACTATTACTAATAGATTTTTTAAGCTTTACGGTGTGCTTGTGGTAGAATTACTTGGTATATAAATGAATTCGAAAATATACATACAAACACATAGCTTATGATATGATTAACATAATCATATGTTTATCTAATAATAGGGGCAAGCCTGTCCCCTGTTAGATGCTTGATGATATGATAAGTAGGATGTATGTTATATATTAAATAAAGAATTTAAACATACAGACGCGAAAAACGTACGCCAATAAGAACAAGCAATATTTACGATTATTGATTATGATTAGTCATTGGTTGTAAAGCCGTGACATACACTTGTAATAATTCAGACTAATAAACAATGGCTGTAAATGTGAATGACAAGTTCACGTTCATTATAGTGAAAGCCATAATAAATATCTTAATAAAATAACACGGGTAGCCAACTGTTTGATGTTGAATTGTGACTCATTCTCATAACACCGCTTGTAATATGATAGTTTCGAATTACTACTTATACGCAAAAAATGGTTTTCATCGACAAAACTGGTAGTTATCATATCAACGTGTGAACTGGGACATGCGAACAAGTGGGAGGACTATTGCTAATGGTCAAATAATATATGGTTTTGGGGTAACTGGGCAGTGGACCAGATATAGATTATACTACAATTTAGGTATTGCTAACTATGGGGAAGGAATTAATTAGGTTCAATGACCTTTATATAGAGCTGGAAAAATTAAGACTGACCCTCAGTCTGCTCACTTAGTTCATAATGAGTGTATAGCAAGGAAGTAGGTGCCGTATAAGATGTTATATATAATATTTCCGTAAAGTAACAAACAACGAAATCGGAAACCAAGAAAGTTGATATTTTTAAGAGTGTTATTAGTTTATAATTAGTTTGTGTCAACGATCTAGGACAAAGAAAATAAAAGACGCAATATACAAATTCCACGAACTAGTAGCGCCATCTGTTGGACTCCGTCTACACTAGTTGTTACGAATGCCACACTAGATGGCGTTGACCGCTATTGACATAAAATGACGTTTATAAATAAAACAATGCCATGCTTGTACCGCATGGCGGCAACCACATGGAGATTGCTATTTTTATTCCGGTTTGGAGGTTATTTAAATATTACGCGATTCATTATCCACCATACAAATAATGCCCGACAAATACATACAAAAAATGTACTACTAGCAAATAAATTATATCTTAATAAAGTTTAAATACTTTCATTGAAAAAAAAAATACGATAACTTATTACATATTTGGCTCTTAAGATGTACCTAATCTTGTCACTACCCACCCAGTGATAAGGAAGCCGATTAAAGTTTTGGGAATTTCACTTAACTGTAATTTCTGGTGGCGTTGACAATTAATGTTATCTATTCTTGTAATTTCTGCTAACGTTGTTGTTCAATCAAAAAATATGTCGCAGGATGATAGACATATCCGTAATATAGTTATATTCCTAGGAATATATTGATATACTGGAACATAGTTATACTATAGAATAGAGGATCATTACTATCTTACAAGGAATACCATTTCCTAAGCGACCCTTTTTCTTTGCAGTTGAATGTAGATATACCTGCGTTAAACTAAGCTTAATGTAGTAATCATACTTAAACACTATTATCTGTATTATAAGTGTTCATTAGTTCATTCATATAATCACGACTATTATACCCTAAGGTTGAGTCAGAGACTAGGGAATACCATAGTCCGCGCTGCAACATGCAGTGACTGCACATGTGCTCAGCGTGACAGGTGGTGAGCCCGTCGCCGCTATAAGCTATTGGATGGTTGAGCACTTCTAAGTCCATTAGTCGCCTTTTACGACACCCAAGGGAAGAGACGGGTTGGTAGTATTCCTTTAATGAGCCTTTACCATGCTACTATGTTATATATTAGGTATATATTAGGTAAAAAAAATTAAATCTAATACTGACATGATGAGAACATTTAGTTATACAGGAAGATGGATTAATCACTCTGCGTGATTAAATGTTAACTTCACTTTATAAATAAACGTTGGTGCATATTAGGTCTTTACCTATGAAATTGGTGTTTTGTATGGAGATTTTGGGGAATTTTGCATTTTCCATACTAAATTTTTTTCAGTTTTCTTCACAATGACAAATCCAAAGATAATAATAATTGGCATCTATCATTACACAAGCTTTAGTAATATGTGTAATATCACACTTCATAAAAATTATTTATCGTTTTTAAGTGAATGCAAATAAAATGATGTATTCGGGAGGCACTTAAAAAGAGTTGTCTCCGTGTCCAATTTTAACACAATTAAACTTACAACAAATTATCAAACAAATCAAAAGAGCTCAAAAATATAGTCTATTTTTAGACGAGGTAATAATTTTTTAGCAATACTCTGAATCTTAATAGTTACAGACAAAATACTAAGAGAGAAAAAAAAACACCAATTTCATAGGTAAGGACCCAATATATATGACTGTGTTCCGATATATAATTATATGCCTAGGGATATAACTATATAAGTTATAACTATCTTACTGCGACATATACGCAGAGACAAGACTGGTAATTTGTAATGGTAGAAACATTCTAACTGTAAGAAAGCCAATTTGCTTTATTGTACCAATACGTATACTTTTCTGCTACTTTGTTATTTTGTAGCAAATTAGGTATATGTTATTCGTCCTCAGCCTATATACGTCCCACTGCTAGGCACAGGCCTTCCTCATGGAAACACATGAGGAGTGTTGGCCGTAACACCACCACGTTGACCCAATGCTGGTTGGTATGTAGAAATGGTTGCAATAGCGACCGCGACCAACGGCTTAAGGTGCCTTCCGAAGCACGGAAAACTTCGAGAACACAGTGTTGGTCACCCATCCAAGGCCTGAGCATATTTGCAGCATTGTTTTCGATATCGAAACTAACCACTACGCTAGGGAGCTCGAATTGGTATTAGGTATAAAAAAATATATATTAGAATACAATAAGTTCTTATTCTTAACATAATATTATCACACCTCTTTCTCCGAAGGGATAGGCAGAAGTGTTAACATTCACAAGATCAGAATTTTTAACATAAATAATAAGTTACCGTATCTTTACAGATCTGCTTAAGTAGCTTGAACAGTGCGATATGTACCGGATTTTTATCGCGCCCAATTGTCAAAGTTCTATGGAATTTGACAATTGTGCGTGATAAAATCTCCATTTTGGCCAGTCTCAGATTTTTATTTATTGATTTATTTAAACTTTAATGTACATATTATATACATACTGCGGACTTAACAACTATCGTCGTTATATACCAGTCAACCATTAGGCTTAAAACCGATTTTTATTTCATTTTCAGGCTTTATCTCTAAAACACATACAAATAAAGTCTAAAATCCCTTACCTTAGCATACAGGTGAGTTGCAAGTCGTTCTGGTATCGCGCGAGCGCCGGAGCGCCCTCTACGCGGACAGCATTAACCTTGTCGCGGAGTGCGCCGCCGCACCCGCCGCAACGCTCGCGCAAGATTGACATGATGTTGGGCTGGCGGAGGAATGCTACCACCTACGATGTAAACACAGAGTAATTGGAAAAATGTCCCAACAGCCGGGTTAAAACCACCTGTAGGTAGCCACTATCCAACAGATAAATTCAAAATAGGACACAATCCGTATGAAATTATGTTAATTTATCAGGAACCTATCTGGAGGTAACGAAACCGTTTACCATAGTGTATATAAAGAGCCTTAGCTGTTAACTTCTTCCAGGTGTTTTCATTCATTCATCATCATTCAGGCATCAATTACTACAGAAACACAGAAAACATTGAAAAGCTGACGACGTAGTTCAAATGCTATGGTTCGGTTTGTTTCTATATTGAAAAAGATTATTGGATCTTTAACCAATATTTGCGAGCTTGAGTTCTTCTGTGCTCACGTACGTTAAGCCTTTGGTTCTGGATGGCATAGAAAACTGTACATAAGTATTATTCAAACTCAGTACAGGCGGTGGGATCGAACCCGCGTTTCCCGCGGCCTCTCGACGGGAAGTGCCCCGTCCGTCCCAACTCGGCTACCGCTGCCTTTCATCAGTACTCATATTTCTTATAATTGTTCTCCTTGTAGAAAGCTTGTGCGCAGCCAGCAGTGAGCGTATTAAATGATTCAGAGAGAACTCTCAATATGAAGAACATAGTCAAAGTCAAAGTTCTTTATTGCATTCATGAGTAAAAATAGGTGTTACAATGTAATAGAATCATAATGAAACCCATTTGGGTGTAGCAAATTGAAAATACAAAAAAAATATCAAATTATTATTAGAATTGAAATAAAATTATTATACATTTATTAAATGTCTTTCTAAATAGGATTGAACGAGTAAGATCTGTCAATAATATGTAATAGCTTACAATAATTCTGAGTATTATAGCTTCAAATATGTCAAATTAATCATTCATATATTCATAACTCGGGCCGATAAACAAATTTTTGGTTTATTAGGTAGGTCCAGGTTTTGGTCCAGGTAGTGTGGAGTCATTTGTTGAGCTTTTTATAAAAAAATATAAAATTACTCACTTTATCGTTATACGCCACAGGTATCTCTTGTTGTGTGTTGAGCGCTTGCGCATCGGCGGCTGAGACCGGCGGCCGAGGCGGTGGAGTCGGGGCCTAGTACAGAAAATAGGATTTTGGATTATAAAAACTGTATCCTAATGTTATGAAACTAAATTAAACATCAAATGCTAAAAAAATATTAACAAAATCTAAAAATTAATAAACGTGTGCATAAAGGTACTGGAGTGAATAAAATAGAAATGTAAAGAACAGAAATAAAACATCAACCTACTTAAAACTAACGTCATAATGTCTAAGAAAAGGCAAAATATAATTGGAAACCCACATAAAAACCAGAATGAATTCCAAACGACAGAACCAAAACAAACATGCAATGATCCAACATCAGCCTAAGGCGATACAAACACGAGACAAAATCAAATCAAATAAGCATGCAATCTCGTCGCCCACGCAATGGCTTAATAACGATGGCAAAAGAAAGGCCCCACAACGAAATGCTTTGAGCATTCTGGATACACATCAATTCAAAGATATACTCGAAGTACCCGTTATGCCAGTTGATATTGGCATGACAAGAAAATGGCTGTTTTAATTCTAAGCATAATGCATATCGGAAACATTTATAGACCTGTTTATGTCTTATGCGCAGATATGGTAAGGCAAGGTAGCGGCTAATTTATTCGCCGATTTATATTTATAGAATGCTGATAAAACTAATGATGTTGTTACTAATTTTTGGTCACTGGCCATTTTATAAATCAAATCCCAATGTTCAATAGCAGCCATTGGACATAAAGCGCTTTTTAAGTGATCACCCATTTTAAATGGCAAATTTAAATACATTATTGTCTTCCACTTTACATACAAAACAGTATTTTAGGCCCATTTTGCAATTTTTAATAATTTTAATTTGAAAATAACAAAATTATTAAATTTTTATTATGTATGAATGAACCAATTGCAACTTACTACCCTTTTTACCACTACATACGATGAGAAAGAAAACATGAAATCAAACCAAGCGTGGTGGTAAATGACGAGGAGATAAATATGGCAAAAGCTGGCAACACCAAAACTGAAATACTACCAAATGGACTGTAAACAAGCTATGTGCTCTACATGTAACTGTAAAAGGCAGTGGTAAGGTAAATCTTAAGAATATCCAATTAATCCTACAAATTTTTATGGACAAAACTCCAGGCTGTTCTGTGTATCGTTCACGTCGAACTTTTTACCGTCATACGCTCTGAATATTTATCATGTCCCAAATTCTAATACTAAAATCTGTCTCCCATACTTTGTTGCGCTCTGAGGTAAGAATTACTCAGTGTATGATGATAAACGTTGAAAATACTGGGCAGCTTGACACCATGGTTTGTGATGGGAATCAATGAACGTCGATCACGGAACATCTTGTGCACTAGCCATTAAAAGTTGAAAAATCTCAGGATTAATTAGAAAATCTTAGGACTTTTCAGCAGTCTTTTACAGTGACATAAAAAGGGTTGAAACTAAAGCACTTGTGGTAGGTGTGCAGCACCTGTTCGGGCAACGCGTGCCGTCGCCTCTGCGGCAGCAGCGGCGAGAAGGGCCCGGCCTGCGGCGCGCGCGGCAGCCGCGGGTCGATGAACGTCGTGCGCCGCATCACGTGGTCCACGAAGAAACGCTACGTCACACCGAATAGTCAGCAACACATCATGTGGAGACAGTTGGCGGTAAGTGCACTCACAGGATCTCGCGTTTTGGCCACAATAACCGAGGTTGGTATGAAATATCCAGTTTCCTACTGTACCATAAGATGTACGCTACTTGTCATACCTACTATGTTCACACTATAAGCACAGATTAGATATATGAAGGACATGTGAACAGATGTAAACTCCGGTACTGTTTGTCTGTGTGATGACTAATATTAGAGTAGTAATGTTCTTTGGAAATCTGTGAATTTAAACTTCAAGCAACAGTTTGTTACCTTCCCATTCCTGTCCAGCTTGGTGTCCCAGCCGAGCGGCAGGTCCCTCTCGCCGTCGCTGAACATGTTGACGAGCGACACCAGGTCGCGGTTGTGCTGGTAGCGGTCGAAGGAAGCGGTGTCGCGCCGGATCTTCGAGATCATGTGCTTCAGGGTCGAGTTGCAGTTGTACAGGGAAGACGCCTCCTGGAGATGGATGTATGAGTACATTAGTTAAAAGTTTTCTGTGCATTTTGAATGATTAAGGCCCTTTTACAGTAAAACTTTATTACAAATAAACCATATCTATGGACAAATAATAAAGTAAAGTAGGTATCTAAGATTTCCGGAAGATTTTGGAATTTACTAAATAACAGAAATACTATTTAAAATGCAAATAAGGTCTTGTTGAGAACACGGCTACACAAGTACAGATTAAAAAATTTCTTTGTATTCAAATATTAAAATTAAACTAAAACATGACATGCATAACTAAAAATTCAGTAGTCTATTAGCCTGTGATTAATGCCTAACACCTAATTGTCCATTCGCAGCCGACCGTGACCGGTTTGACACCTTATGATAATATCTGACACTAGTACAAACATATAACCAGTAATTTACGTCAGGTATGTTGGCTTAGACACTTTACTTTTCTAATTCATTAGCTGTGTGCCTAAGTGGAAGCGGCAAGAGATACGAGAATCTGGTGTAGGTGGATATTAAGAGATTACACAGTACACAAAACTCAGCATTTCATTGTAAAAATACTTCTCACTTCGAGTTGTGTTAAGAAATTTCAAAAATGTCAATTTCTATGAGAAATGTGATTTCAACAAGTATCCGCTAGGGGCGCTTTTCACGTTTCACGTACATATTTTCGTTCTTGGCATATCTTAGCGCAACGAGAATGAGAAGTTTTTTTACAACCAGTGTTATGTTATGTCTAAAACATACACTAACCCATAGTATTCAGTATAACAGTTGAGTTTAATCTCAGGCATAGAAAAAGATTATGCATTTGCTGCACGCTTAACCCTTCATGTCCCGGATAGCATTCCAGCATGCCATCAGAAATACAATAGATTTTGATATTTTGACGGGACGTAATTGGTTTATTCTAGTGTAATTATAATTATGTGAATTATTTGCATTACCTATTGTAAAATACCCAGATATAATATAAGATTTGAGTTTCAGTTCTATGTATAAATAGTAAACTCTCCTAAATAAGGACTTAGGTATTTGGGATTAATTTGAAAATCTATACATATAATGAGACTGTAGAGGTCGAATATCTGTACATAGAAAAAAATGCTTAAAACCATGTCAGGGGGATGTAAAAAGAGGGAAATATTGCATGGTGATACCTGATATCCCAGGTCAACATCTTAGAGACTTTTTATTCCGGTAAATTAAAGGGTTCCCGTGGGATAGTTAAAAAAACAAAGTAACCGCGGACGAAGTCTCGGGCAACAATTAGTCATACATAAATGAAAATGCGAGTGGTATATGAGCCCAATACCACCACAATGCGGATTCTATGGGCATGGCTAGTTTATCGTCCACCCACTTTTCTACCATACTAAGTAGGTCATAAAAAGGTCTTGAATATAACATAAAACCCATGACCAAAGATGAGAATGGAGTTTGCAAATGTACTAAATACATACCTATGAGCTATGAGGTCCAAATGTCAATCGTCATAAATTATTCGACCAATAACACATATTAGACAGGACAATCGCTTTCACATTTGTAATATAATAATTGGGGACGTCCTTTAACGTTAGCCCAAAACTATAATTGGAATTATGTTATGAATAAAACATAACTCTCAAAAGAATAACCAATATACCTAATTAAATAATGAATTAATCATAAATGTCAAATTTGCACTATCCATACTTGTTGAAACACAATGTAGACAGAAGATTATAATTTATTAGAATTATAAGTTTAATATGGTATTGCTATTATGTTATTTCATTAAGTGTTTAATGCTTATTGAGCTGTATAATGAGGTCGTGGTGAATGACCTCTCACACATAGTTCACTTCGGTGTTTTAATTCAACGTAAATAAATAAAGAATTGATAGATTGGTTGACCAAGTCACAGTAGAAACATTTACCCTTTTTGTAGCAGGGCTTACATATTTAGAAGATTCAAAGGAATTTTATGGGGAAATGGTTTTTGGCTTTGATAAGGAAAACAACATTAAAATTGAATACCGCCATGGTTAAACTTTGATCAGTTTTAGAGTGAAGCTAGCTTCCACCTTCGTCCTTATCGTCACTTACCATCAGGTGAGATAAGGCCATGATCTTGCCTGTCATATGTAAAAAAAAGTTCTGCTGTTGGTCCCGCTTCCAACCACTTATCCGCATAAGGACAACGTGGTAATGTTATGGTTTATAGTTTCTGTGTTACTTTCACTTAGGAAGACAGGCCCATGCCCAGCAGTAGGATCAATACAGGCTAACTGATGATGGGGGCAATGAAGCAGTACAACCGTTTTTTAAATATTTATTAAAACTATTCCATTTTGCAACTACTACCGCCATTTTTATTTGATATTCATCACACAATGCTACTCATAATGGTATTGTGACACCGGCCTTTGTACCAGCTATAGATGCACAGAGTATGTCAGCTAGAAGGGACCGTGATTGCGGCTGCAGTTACAAAAGAAGGCCCTATAGCTACCATATAGCCAGTAACACATTACACTCTCAATTATCTCAAGTCGTGATGGTCGGCATATGCAATATTACTGACTCGATTGCTCAAAAAATAATTAAGAAACGACATTCAAAACGATCAATATTTTCTGTTAAAAATTCATAGCTGCCTTGTCTCGACGATATTACAATGAAATTTACTTTGTTTTCCTTGGTCCATGATGCAAAGGTTTAAGCTCATAAAAGTGAAGAGACTTTTGCTATTCTGAGTCATGATTGATTACCAATATCAAGCAAGCTCATATCAAAGTTTAGTGTTATATTTGCTTAAGGATGCATAAGAATAATATTCAAAGATATTAGAACATAATAAATCGCTCCTGCTTTTCTTTTCGCGATACAATTTCCAACCATAATTTTCTACCTCAGAAATTTCTCCTCCATATTCACAGCATATGTACATCTGTTGCATGCCTTCTTAAATGTAAGTAACGCGTTATTAAATGAGACAAGACAAGAGAAATGAAGACGGGGTCGACCTATCACGCGATGAGTCGATGACATCGAACGAATCGCAGACGACTCAGTGACACTTACCTACCACGACACAGCATGGCATGGCATGGCATGGCATGGCATGGCATGGATCGGAAGGAATGGCACAAGAGTTAGGAAGCTTGTGCCTTGTAGAAGATAGGTATTCAGCTCAAATTATGATTACGAAAAGAATGTTCAGTGCGTCACCTGATTCATATGCAGTATGGAGTAGAAGTCCGGCCTCGCTAGGAACTCCGCGGCGGGGTGCGGCGCGTGCGGCTCGGACGCCCGCGACGGCCCCGCCGCCGGTGGAGGCTCTTCCAACTGCGTCCGCGTCATCGTGCGACGGATCGACTGGTACCTGGAAATGATTTACAAACACATCTAAAAACACTTTAAATACAGCCACATTAATTATGCATCTTTGTTTGTGCGATTGTAACATACAATGATAACTAGCATCGACGACAAAGTTAATATTCAAACTATTCCAGAATTGATTACCTCCTGTCCAATTGTCTCCTCTGTACTTCAGGACCGGGCGATCTTGGAGTCGTTCCATTGACCCCGGGCCGCTGCCATGTTGTCGTCCGATTTATGTGGTCGATATAAAATACTCTTCCGTGACTGTCCATCCGAGCTTCCCATCCTGAAATTGATGAAATATATAATAAATACGACTGCTCTTTAAAAAAGCTACGAAGAAAGGTAAAATAAATTATACACACCAGCCGGCAGTGGTTCTTCACATTCAATAATTCCTCCAATCATATTGGCAGGGAAGTCACCAGTCAAAGCCATCTGTCTAGATGCTCTCTCTGGGATCGAAGGTAATCTGATTCCAGCCATATGCCTCAAAGGCGTGGGAGAAGCTACGGCGTTATCGTTATCGTCATTATCGTCGACTGGTCTCGGCCTTCTGAAAACTACGTCGTCAGGTGGACCAGCATGAACTATTGTGAAGTGATTACTATTCATAAACTCCAAATTAGGAGATCTTATCTCCGACGTTCTTAATTCATTCGTAAATTCCACCATTTCAAAGTTTTCATGTAATCTGCTTTCAAGATTTTGAATGGGAGGCGGATGTAAATCGGGCGGCGGCAATGGCCGCGGCCTCCTGGCGTGGTGAGTAGGTGTAGGCGGACATTGAGGGACGCCTGTACCGGCTAAGGCAGCCACTCTAGTCAAAACTCGCGGATGCGGTCTCAGTGGGCTTTCTGGGTTATTTTTTGACCCACTTGCTGTTTTTAAGGGAGAATGTTTAGGTGTTCCTTCGCAACCTAAATTTTTTAGTAAATGTCTAGGGAGACTAGAATGTTTCGGCGTGGAGCTTTCACATGAATATTTCCTATTCATTAGCATCGTGCCTACACTTGGAAAAATCTTATTGGATTCTTCTACGGGTGACGTAGAATGCGAGGAATTACAGGAACTAGGGGCATTGGAACTATTATCTGTTTCTCTATTTGGCGTATCGATATGCGAAGAATTCAAGAAAGCTGTCATCATTGTCGGCGTATTGGCTCGCACGGAACTTTGTCGAGTGAGCGGTTTATGACCTTTAATTACGGCAATTTCCTTTTCTTCAATTTGATTTTTATTGTCGTCTTCAAATTCTGAATGATTACTTATGTCATTTAAAAAAGTAGTTTGAGCCGTTTCTTCTGATTTAGCATGGTTTGGCGTTAACGTTGAGCCATCGACAGTGTCACTAGGCGGAGATTTTCTATCTTTTCTTGCAAACGTTGTTGTAATGTAGTTATCGGGACCTATATCTTTTATAAACATTACATTATTCTTATTACTAACGCTAGGCGAACCTTCAGGTACATCTTTAATTTTCTTTTCTTCAATTAACTTAGATAACTTCATGGACGATATAGTAGATTCACATAAGCTGCCATCAGTTTCCGGCGTCGCTAATGGTGCGACATTAGGACCACCTCTCCAAAAACTAGCAGTGGAGGATATAGCTGCCTGATTCCCAGAATAAAATTCTCCTGGTTTAAAATCATTTATTTCACCCTGTAACACTGCTGAATTCGAAATATTCTTATCAGTGAAAAATTGTTCATCTATGTCTATTAATTCAAAGGTAAACGCATCTTCAGGTTTTGTAAGCTTTTTTGGTTTACGATGTCTCGGTACATGTGGAGGAGACAGTGCGTGACTTCTTTCTAAAGGCTTGTGTGATTGTCGTGGGGGTAACGGAGGCACTGGGGATTTTTCTGCATCATTTTGCATATTTGCTCCCTCCACATCATATACAAATTTCATAATTTTACAAGGATTCTTTGGTGACCATATTTTATAATATTCAGTACCTGGCGAAGTAGGAGATTCAAAACCACTGTTTATTTTTGTTTTTTTCTTAACGCCATTCAAGGCATGACCTCCACCGGTATCCACGGGTGGCGGACATTTCTTTTTAACACCGGAAGATGTCGGTTTACAGTCCAAAACACTTTGAGATTCACTATTTACACACTGAGATTCCTTACTAAAATTACTAACTAGAGATTCACTAGTATCACTAGCATCACATTTTGTTTGTTCGAGATTAACGTTGTTCCCGTTATTTTCTAAAACACTAATTGAGCATTTATTGACGTTATCGCTGAGATTTTTGATGTCATGGCTAGAACTAGACACAAATTCGACCCTCGGATTTTCAGAATTCATTTCAAAACTTTCATTGTTATATGAGAAAGGGGATACATGATCGCTGCTTCTTTTCCTTGATATGCCCTCTTTGAGTCTGGAAGGTAATTTCTTAAGGTCGACCTTAAACCGAGGGGGCAAAGTTGGAGATTCTGCAACACACTCCTCACCTTCGCCATTGTAGTATCGAAAACAAAGAAGTTGTTCACAATCTGAAATAACAATAAATACTGGTAAAAATCGCGTACAATTACAAATAATGTAAATAGATTAATCTAAATAGATTTACCTTCATAAGGTTGATTAGGCTCATCAAGAAGCCACATTATGTCGCCGCAGGCGCATCCGGTCGTCGGCACGCGCTCGACGACGCCAGAAGAGCCCACACTTTCTGTAACAAATTCAAATATTTTAACATTCCCAAAAACAATTTTAAAAGTTAAAGATTATTTACAAAACCTTACAAATAAGATGCAGAATAATGTTTTAAGGTACCGCCGCGCCGGTGAGAAACAAACGGCATGCAAAAAAATACGCTCGCGCAGGTGCAAAAGATGAAAAACAAACAACATGCAAGCGAAGTGCGCTGCAGATAGTCCACGAAGAACCCTTCTGTTTTTTATCTAACAAAAATCAAGAGCGAGTGTAGTTCGGCGCAGGCGCATCGCAAATTATGCGCCAGACGTAATCACCGGATGCGGGAGTCGCCCGCGCATTTTATGCGAAATAATCGAAGCCACCGAATTGCCAGTTAATTGGAGAAACATGGTCATAAATATCTCGGGGCAAATTGATTCCGCAACAAAATTCAGCTGGTCCCGTCGCACCATTACCATATTTTGATTGGATTAATATATGAGCGGTAGCTAACATCTTCCTGTCCTTGATTAAGTGTTCGACGGCATCGTAAATATTGAACGGACTGGAAACATCCACGTCGGACCCTTTTCTTTATTTTTCATAACAAATAGTCGTCGCTGTCCGTTTCGTATTTTGAAGTCGGCCATAAAAAGGTTAAGAAAGGGCACACCAAATAACAAATAAACTTGACATGGTATAATAACAGTATAAATTGCAGTAATATCTCCAATCTGTTTCCGTTTCAAAATTATAGCTCTAAAGACTTAAGAATAATTAGACCCACTATTTGAGAGCCATAGGTAAAAAGTCCAAAATATACCACTTAAAGACGTTTTGCTTGTCGAGCACGTCTGAACACAATAGCAATAAATATCTGGTAAATTATTAACTATTATAGATTCATGTTAGTTTACTAGTAGATAATACCAATTTATGGATAATTTACTGACTTGTCCTGTAAATAGTTCATAGAACCGTCATAACAAGCATTTTTTGTTGTTGCTTGGCTTAGTACCTGCGAACGAAGGTTCTAGAATACATACTGTGCTAAGTAAGATGACATATGTTAAGTTATGCAGTAGTTAAGTGTGTCGGTGATTAGTTAGGCAAGTGGAGTGGTTGATGACGGTTGATGACGACACGCGGTGACACAGAGGGCGTCTATTTCCGGCCGATGACGCAACATCCAGTCGCGCTTCCGGCCCCAGGATATGGGAGGAGATACAAGTGCCTCGGCCGCGGAGATCAACATTATAGTACACACTTCCGCGGGATTTGCGATAACTATAACACTACAGAGTCCAGATATGAAATGCCCACATGACTTTAAAAGTGGAGTGTTATGTAGAGCAAAGTTAACTCGTGTGTCAGAAGTTTATCGACACATTTTTTTTTATATGAAAGGTAAGCTCTTGGCCTTCATCTCACCTGATGGTAAGTGACGATACGGCCGAAGGTGGAAGCGAGCTTCACCTTTAATCCTCAACAACTGAGGAACTAACTTTCTTACCTCCGATTGCCGGAACACAACAACGCTTATAACATTTGTTACGTTAGGGGTTGTTTTAAAATTAAATAAAAACTACCCTTCGGTAAAACAAAATTTATTAGGACGTGGTTCGAAAGTGCCGGATAACTAATGCTTATATTATTATGGCGACAAATTTAGGTAAGACGATGGAAGCTAGCCAGGCGGGTTCAGAAGCCATACCACCAACCAAACCTTTTTTATTGCACTAACTCTGCAATACATTTAATTTCATAGTTATTTAAGAATTTGGCAAAACAACTCTCTAATCAGTTAATGATATTCAATAATCAGCACAGCTTTCACTGCTGGCCACAGGCTTCCTTTATGGAAGAAACACATAGGGCTGTAGTCAGAGAAAATCTCATCTAGTCGAATCTCAAAATACACTATATTTCAGTGGAAGAGTGACGAACTTGTGAAATATTTCAACGCAAATTTTCAGGAAATGTGACCACTTAACATAAAAAATGGATATCACAGAATGTTAAAGAAACATCTGTTATTCATAGATTGATCTCATTCCGAAAATATAAATCGTTAACTTCCTGTGTAGTTTTTAGAAAAATAATGCGTCTTTTTCAATTTCAATGTTATTTATATTTTTAGAATAACATACCTAGGTACGATTATTATCAAATTTGAAAATTATTACATAAGAAACGAGGTAACGTCAAAAACATAAGTATTGACACCTCAGATGGCGGAAGCTCACAGTTAAACTAAACTACGGTCATTTCTCGGCCCCTACTCGGCGCATCTGTCTCTTGTCGCCCACGCCCTACTGTTTAAACTGATTTTTTTGTGCCGAGAATGATATCTTTTTAAGTGGAACCCTCAGTTTCACACGAGATGTGATGATCCTACCTTCACGCCTTGTATCCTTCACAAAAGTAAACAAACTGTCGATGCGTAGCGTTGACGGGTTAAGAACCCTAGATGCATAAGCTAAAATATCTAAAAAAGTACTGTCACTTTTAAAGCTAAACTCGAGCGTTAAGATTTGAAACATTTGGCGGCAGGAAGTGTCAGTTTAAAGGGGTCTTAGATGCGATGACAGAATCCCATTTAGAGTGACGATTAGACGTTGACACCATCGTCATTAGGCTAAAGTGGAGTTCGACGAAATTTCATTTTCAATGTTCACACGACCAGCTTTCAGCACATTAACTCGTATGCATGACAATGATAAAAGCTACATAAGGTTTCTTTCCTACAGCTACGCGTGTCAGCCAGACAAAAGTAATTTACAAGTCCGTATGTGACTTTGTTAGTCTTAATGGTATTATGCTTAGAAATTCCTTGTCATTCAGTTAAAGTTCCATTTAAAGGATCCGGTTGGTTTTACGAGTGGCGACCACTTAAAATTCCCCAAGGTGGGCACAAATCGCACCGGATATTGGATGTTAAACAGTATGCTGCCGAACAATAATGTCCATTAGCGCCTACCAAGATATCAGGAGCGGTGACATTTATCACTTCGAATGTCAATGATGATAGATGAGGCAGTCAGGATTGCGAGTGCGCGTAGATAACCTCAATTTTAATGGAACGCTGACAATCAGAGCTAGAGTCCATTTAAACTACCAACGACGTAAATGGCTGCTTGCCTAGAATTGAAATATTTTGTAGCTTCGGTGTTACCACCTCCGGATAACTTCTTGATAATTTCATAAGCTTATACGAAATCACATCTGGCTTTAACTGCTTAGATCACACTTGTATCTATCTCTGTAGTGCTTATAAGTAAAGTACCTAAATAGCCACTAAATTACAAACGGTGAAGACGTTCTTATATTTCCTGAAATATCTGTATTTCCAATATTATTAAAAGCAACATTATGAAAGTGTAAGTAAAAGGATTCGCTTTCAGTTAATTGTCAATAATTTACAGAGGAAGAAGTGAAAGATAAATAGACAATTAATTGGCTCGTATTTTCAATCGCATAGTGATTATTATGGATATCCTGTAACAGCTACGTGATTGGACGTTGAAACTTCCTGGGTTTAACTGCTTCTCAACACGGTCAAATGATACAGTTCTGTGGTTACGTAATAGGTATGAAAGCAGCTGTAGAGGATAGAAATTAAATAGCTAGAATGTGAAACAATCGATGGAATACTTGTCTTGTTAGATCACGTGTACCAGGTTATTACGAAGATCGCGTGATCCGTCTATTTACAAGAATAATATTATTAGTTATTGCTAATGCTTACATGTCCTTCGATTTTTTTCCATAACTGGTATATTAAACATGACTCATCAAATGCTAATGTTAATTAAGGTGAGGGTGGACATTAACCGTGGGTGATTAATTCGTTTATTTTTAATATTGAATACGCCATGATGACGTGCTCACTACATACATGTTATAAATATGCGCTTCTTATATCAAAACGTAATATTACCATCCCCGATGACCAGTCAGGGGCATTTCGCCTCAACAGGTGAAAAATAATAACTCATAAGAGAGTGAGTACGAGTTTTCTATAGGAAAAATACATAATAATGTACACATAAAGGGCAATACATCAACAATGATAATCATGGGCGTCTTGAAGGAAATTTAATTATTAGCTATTATAATAGACACTCAATCGGAATACGTTCACTTTACATGCAACGTAAGCCGCTGCAGAGCTTATTGCGATTTAAAGAATTTAAAGATTATTATTTTCATAAATACATTAGAACACGATTATTCTATGTTGCTACAACAGCTTCAGATTTAGGAAAGGTATGTAGGATTTCCACTGCAAAATCCAACTGCACTTTTTTCCGTCAGTTACATAAAAATCTAAGATTTTTTCTCCTTTATAATAACTGACGACCTCCGTGGTCGAGTGGTCTGTACGCCGGTCTCAAGGCGTCTCCATCTCGAGAGGTCCTGGGTTCGATCCCCAGTGGAGGCAAGTGTTTGGGTGATGAATTTTCAGACATTTGTTGTCCAGTCTTGGATGTTCATTATATATGTATAATATTATATATATTCTGAATATTTATCTATTAAATATATTTGTCCGTCATCTAGTATCTGTAACACAAGCAGCATTTAGTTGCTTAAAATGGGACTAGTTGATAGGTGTGTATGTCTGAGGATATTTAGTATTATTATTTTTAACTTTTAAAGAATAGATGAAAGATGAATGATTTCCCCAATGTGTAATTGATACATCAAAACTATTTTGCCAGTGAATTGTCTATATTTTATCCGAACAAACTCAACCCGTTTCAAAGATGTACATTTACGCACTGCGAAAGATAACCTCGAATAACTCTTATTTTTACCAAGTTAACTGCTATTGCGACATTACAAAGGTAGTAATTGTTATGTTTGTCATTCCACAAGGACTTCTCAATATGGTCATCCAACAGTGCACTCATACATAAACAGAAATAGCCGCCCCTCAGAATAGTAACTCGAACTAGTTTCCCAAAAAGGCAGCAGTGGAGGCGCCCGTTAGTTATCGCCATCTGCGCAGGCTTCTCGGTACCGTATTCGAATATTCAATCGATCTGCGATGGAAATACTGTGTAAAGGAATATGATCTAGTAACGTAATCTTTTACATTATCAATTAGTTTAATCGGATACAACATAGTAAGACACGCTTTTTTCTCATGGTGGTCCCATAGGCAGAGATTCTTGGCATTTGCTACGATTCGTAATGTTTCTTTAGCTTCATCTATTAACTCATTACAGTCCTCATACATGCTCGTCAATTTTGGGTAGTTTTGACCAGGCCGTTCTTATGAACGATTTAGATTTGATCGAGAAATGTTTGCCAACCAATAATCATTATGCAGATAGATACGCAATGTATTGATAAAAAGCTATATACACCGTTATATTAACGAAGAGTTTGTCAAGTCGATCTCACCAGCGTACGTGGGCGGCGAAGCTGCGTCGCCTCGCTGCCTGGGCCGAATATGATAACGACAGTAAACCATGTTATGTCCCAGGCACCGCTAATAGGGCATTTAGCTGTCAATAAGAACAACCGGCTCGATCGTTGATCTATACAATCAACTACACTATTAAATCGAAGGCTAGTGAGAGTTTGATTCGCCCGATGGTAAGATAAAGTGTGTTTATAAACTGAGAGAAATTTTATTAGTGTAATTTATTAAGTATAACAATGTATAAGTTTAATGTGAAAGATCGGATCGATATTGGTAATAAATAAGCATCAATATTTTAGAAGTGGTTAGTACGCTTTGGCTTTCGATATCGAAAACGAAGCTACCTAATCAGGCCTTGGATGGGTGATCAAAAATTTTTGACCTCGGACTCCACCGTGCTTTGGAAGGGCCGTTAAGCCATTGGTCCCGGTCGCTATTGCACCCGTTTTTACCCACCAACCCGCATTGAGGCAGGCAATGGCATCCTGGTGGTGTACCTGCCCATACTCCATAGTGTTTATCCATGAGGAAGTCCTGAGCCCAGCAGTGAGACGTAAATAGGTCGGTAACGATTTTAGATTTCTTAAATAACTAGATAGAAGAATGTCGAGGACGTTAAAATCGAGGAACAATACAGTAAAAGTACTTCGACAGTCAAGATGAATGAATAGTCTTTAGTGGTAGTAGGTACATTTGCTACTATCGAATCAATCAGGGCCGAACGTTACGATTAGACAGGTTGAATCAACAGCCACGCGCGGTCCATTGAGCGCATGCCGCCGCCCGCGCACCGCACCCGATCTCATTCACAAAGCGGTCTGCGCACTTGCGCACTACTCTGTCTTGCAAAACATTCTAATCACTAGATACCTATATACGTTTTCACAGTTGTACTTATTAGGTCCTTACATATGAAATAGGCGTTTTGTATGGAGATTTTGGGGAACTCTGCATTTTCCATACTAACATTTTTTCAGTTTTCTTCACAACGACAAATTCAAAGATAATAATATTTGGCATGTATCATTAGACAAGCTTTAGCTATATGTGTGTTATCACACTTCTTAAAAATTAATTATCTTTTTTATGTGAATGCAAATCAAATTTGTATTCGGAAGGCACTGAAAAGGAGTTGTTTCCGTGTCCAATTTTAACACAATAAAACTTACAACGAATTATCAACACAAATCAAAAGAGTTCGAAAATATGGTCTATTTTTAGAGGAGGTAATTATTTTTTAAGAATACTCTAAAACTTAATAGTTACGAACAAAATACTAAGAGCCAAGAAAAACACCAATTTCATAGGTAAGGACCCAATATTTGACATAAAACGTAGGTATACGTTAATGTTTTAAGTAACATTGTAAAATGTCAAACAGTACGTGTTCGCTTATTACAATGACATATTACTTACTGAGAGGCCCACACAATTTAGCAATACGGGCAATCTAAGAGTAGGTGACAATTCCAATATTATATTAACCTGACTTTTAGGTAATAAAATAAATATCGTATGCGGGTACTGGATTAGGCAAGCGCTAATATTTGCAGACACCTACATCCGCCAACCTGCCGCGTGAAACTAGCCAACAAGTCAATAAACCAGTGGGGGTTTATCATTACTATCTAATAGAAAATGGACCAATTAGAGTCGATATGATAGAGCCGATTACACCGACAATAAGTAAATAGGTACTATTAGTTACCACAGTGGGATACTCATTGTAATTCATTCATGCAGAAAACATTACAGACAAGAGATATCCATCAACTAATCAAAAAACAGATAACTGTACCAAGATCTTAAATTTTAATTTACGGAATAATTATCGTCCTCGTTCTCAGCCTTCTTATATACGTCCCACTGCTGGGCACAGGCCTTCCTCATGAGGAGTATGGGCCGTAACACCACCACGCCGGCCCAATGCGGGTTGATGGGTAGAAACGGTCGCAATAGCGACCAGGACCAACGGCTTAACGTGCCAGCAAGGAGGAGCTCGAGATCACAAATATTTGGTCACCCATCCGCGGCCTGACGATGGCGAAAGCAGCTTTGTTTTCAATCGAAAGCCAAAGCGTACTAACCACTACGCCACCGCCACCTCATCATCCTCCGAATCATTAGCATTACATACCAATTGATTAATACCAAGTTAGGTGTTGACACCTTGTGTAGCAGGTTGCCACCTGTTACACAAGGACTTCATATGGGAAATGCCATGGCACACAAGGCCCTGGGCACACGTGTTTAGAAAAGCGATATGCACAATAAACAAAGTGTATTAACTTTTATTAAGAGGATATCTCCTTACGAGACAACAAAGTCACCGATATGATCCAAAAGATTAGCGCGCTCATGTGGCAATGGCAGTGGGCTTGTCATGTCTGCCGTTAAAGACAGATTATGTCTTAAAGTATTCGCATTAGGATATGGGGAACGTAGGACGCCCTGCGAGTAGATGGATTCGAAAGGTTGCTTTACTGGCAGTAGTTAGATGATGGAAGCGCAGAACTGAATCATTTGCCTCGACATGTTAGAATGTACAGCCTAAGTTCAGCATAAAACAGAAAGATTAAAAACTCAGCGAGTCTCATCAGTACAGGTGGAGCATGACCTGCGGACTCGGCGAATTTTAACACGAGTAAGTACCGCCGTTTTTTATCTCGCTACCTCACTAAGAATACTTATAACGGTAATCACTCGCAGCTAC
This sequence comes from Parapoynx stratiotata, assembly GCA_910589355.1. Taxonomy (NCBI): domain Eukaryota; kingdom Metazoa; phylum Arthropoda; class Insecta; order Lepidoptera; family Crambidae; genus Parapoynx; species Parapoynx stratiotata. The sequence goes on from OU342463.1 coordinate 3,048,903, forward strand.
TGTTAACTTTAAGACTTTTACTAAGATTATAAACATAATGGCATACAAATTTCGCACTTGGCGAGTGGAGGCGCGGGCGCGGCTAGGCCCGCACGTAGGCGCGTGCGCTCGGCATGCGCATCGCGCCCACCGTTACGCCGCCGCCATTATAAATCTCGTACGATTCCGCGGAATTTATGGGAACATTGCCAGCGACATCCTCATCGATCGACATCGACCGGTTATTGACCGAGTACCTACTTCTCCCACACGTCAATGTAGTTCCAATATTTTGCATCATAAATGGCTCTTATTATGTTAATCAATTCTATTATTTTTTAACGCATACGGATCTAATCATATTAACAGAATGCGTTCTATTTATATGCCTGTACATAAAATTATTTAAATTATAGGTAATCAAATTTAAATAGTATGCAACACAAAATACGAGTAAACGGTAGGCAGATCCGGGACGAACGACCTATAGTTTTAGGCACTATGTCATAGATCTTTAAGAAATACTTCAGATGAGCAGATGAGAGACGAGCAGAGCAGATGAGTGTAGGTAGAGGGCTTAGTCTTATTACAGCATCAGCATATCATCACGCCTCTTTTCACAGATATACATTTACATAGATGACGCAAATACATGTCCTGCGCGTGTCCGAAAACCCCGACAAATCGTCGGGGTTGGCCCCTGCTAACTTGACAGCGCGCGTCCGAATGGCTGCAAAAATTAAAAAAATGCCACGTTGTTTGTGGAGTTAATAAGTGGAGAGGCATCGGCGGCATCTGTATCTTTCAATCAGTTTAGATCTCCCGTCTCAAAATTACGGCTGTGACGTCACAGCAGACGTTAAAAAGTAGACACGCTTGGTTTCTATACAAATCGTTATCTATGTTGTCTATGTAAATGTATATCTGTGGTTTCTACCCACCAACCCGCTTTGGGGCAGCGTGGTGGTGTTACGGCCCATACTCATTTGTTTCTCCATAAGGAAGGCCTGTGCCCAGCAGTGGGACTAATATAGGCAGAGGAAAAGATATGACTGTTGTGCTTCTTAGACGCTTCCCACGAACCCGTTCTCAGACAGGGTAGCGGGGTAGAACTGGCAAATAATTCAAATCAATATTCATTGGGGCAATCCTTCTGGTAGGTCTATGATCAGAAACGAGCGCCTTCTGGCTTATACGATGATGGATGACATAACCATAATTTCATCGCAGAACGAAAACACTATTGTGTACAGAAAAACCTGCTGAAATTGCGCAAATGAAATTAAATCTTTTCCATTCTATACTAAGCGTGTGGCCGATCCTTTAAACTTTTCCACACACTGACTTGAAATCCGTTATGTACTTATTCAATCAATCGAATGTTTGCACGTACTTCCTGTATTTGTTTAAGCAGAGAAAAATACACTGGCCATTTATAATCTATTCATATGATAGTATTAATATAATGTATATTATATAATAACAACCTTGTGTTTGCGAGGTGTGATGAAGTATCAATAAGTTACATAAATATTGTGACCCTGACAGTGAACGACGTACTATGAAATGCCAAAGTTCATCACTTAAGGATTTCCGCTTATATAAAATAATATACAGTTGAACTATACACAATATTACTAAGTTATGGTTATATCTTTCAATATTGCTGACGTGGTTTGGCAAGAGGATTTTAATAATCCAAATAGCTATGTGGGAACCAGCCAAATGTTTGTTTCTAGCAAACAATGCTATTGCAAAAAATCTTGGTTCACATTGCGGAACAAAATAATGGTGCTATTGTTCACGCTTCTGTTTGTTAATGTTAAAATAGTTACTTTAATAAATGTAAAGATTTATGCAGTCTAAATAGAACAAGCGGTGGCCGAATACTAGTGTCAGGTTAGACCGCGTACTAACGGAGCAGAGTGCAATTGTAAGTGGAGCGTTGCATTCCCACAAGATAAATAGTAGCGTTGTCTACGCAGAGAATAGATTTATCTTTTTGCAATTCACTTCCTATGCTTCAGACAATAGGTCGTGTGAAACTTTTTTATCATTATTTAATGTCGGCAATTGCCTACAATCAATTATAATAAAAGTGTTGTGGACAATTATCTACAATAGTTAGGTACAACTTGGATTAGTATAAAATCTTAACTCCGCAGCAGTTACTTCAGTCAAATGGGAAGAAATTCTTCTCTGGGAGAAATAATGATTTTGAACAAATATAAAAAAAATCGTTTATATAAAACACTAGCTGTTTTTTTAACTATCCCACGGGAACCCTTTAATGTTCCGGAATAAAAAGTATCTAAGATGTTGACCAGGGAAATAAGGTATCACCATGCAAAATTTCATTTAAATCGGTCCATTGCGGAGATTAGCCCGTACAAAGACAGAGAAAATTTTTTTTTTGGTATTTTCCCTCTTTTTACATCCCCCTGACTTGGTTTCAAGCATTTTGTTCCTATGTACAGACATTTGACCTCTACAGTTTGACCTCTTTGGGGGATGTATACGCGTACATACATCTAGTGCGAAAACAAGTTGGTGAAAATATTACAGATATTTATGTTTAGGTAAAATACTCTTTGGTGCTTATACACGTTTACGACCTGTTCTTGACTGCATCTATTGAAGATGAAAAAAGTCCCACATCTCAAATGTTCCCAGTGCGCAATGAATAACGCGCGCTCATTTCGCAACCATATTTATCCAAAGGGAATATTTAAAATGCACCTTTGCAACTTCACACGATGCCTCGCATCCAGGATCAGGTTTTGCAATTATCTGTATGTCAAAGTCCCAATGATATATGTTAATGTAATGGAACGAAGCATTTTCAGTGTTGAATTGCTGAGGAAATTTACTCTGGACGGGTCACTTATTCGAATCAGATGTTTTATTTACTAACAAAATTTATATTTGTGAACTCAATTAAAACTAAAACGATTAAAATTATAAACTGTTAAAACAGATAAATCATATTATAATCGTACCACAGTGCAGATAATATAAAAGAGAAAATATGTAACATAACATTTCATCACGCCTATATCCCCGAAGGGGTAGGCAGAGGTGTTAACATCTACATTTCGCCAGATATGTTAAGTCTCCATGCAACAGGTGGCGAGCCTGTTGCCATGCACCGGGCACAATGAGAGGCAAGCGATATTCACAATGAATTATACATAAGTATATACCTAATGAGATTCTGTCTACACACCTCATTGCATTGAAATTATGAATATGTAGAGAGAGGAAAACCGAAGATAAAATTTATATTTGTAAAATAGTAATAATTAAATAATAAAAGATAGACAAATTGTGTTAATGAGAATATTGAAGAAGCGAGTCACAAAGACAATTATAAATAAAGAAAAAAATATTTTACAATGACCCTTAGTAGAATATTTTTGGTCAGGCTAATAAATAAGGTTCCTCTCGACAACAAATCTTTAAAAAACAATAAAATCGCAATGAAACAAAACTAATACCAATTAGATAGTGGCAAACTGGCAGCAGTAGTAAAGTATGTATTTCATTCCCACAATCCGTTCACTTTAACTTATAAATCTTGTAGTAAAGTGGTTTACAAGATAATATTATGTTACTGTTATCTAATACACACAATCTGGACGCGTCGCGGGTGAGTCGTTCCGGTAAAGTTGCCCATAATCATTATTTTCGTGCCGCAACAAAATCTGTTGGTACTGACAGGTGGCAAGGATAATAATATAAACGTTGTTCGTTTCGTTGTTAAGAAAAAAACTTACTGATAATTTTTCATTTAAGACTTTGCAATGCTCAGCGAAGGTTAGGTCATTGTTAAAGCTAAGAACATAAATCCTCCCGTTACGTAACAAGAAACCCACTGACTATAAAAAAACATTACCTAACAGTATCGGAAAAGTAGAGGAACATCATATTAAGGTTTACTCGGGTAAATCCGAAAGGATTTTCGAAGAGTTCACGTTATGTTCGTATTTCAAATATTTAGGGAAAATTGGTGAACTTTATTTTACTAATGTATATACATTTGTTGAGAGAAATATATAGGCTAAAACACTATATTTAAAAAAAGTCGGTAATGTCGTCGGATTTTGTAAACAGATTAGGTTAAAAAAATGTTTTTTTTTCTTTACTAAAGGCAAATTCCGAATCAGTTCGGGGAATTCCGAATGTGACTCAAAAGTGAGTTTAATTTAGTTTCAATATAAGGTTCACATTTCTTTTTCATTCAGATTTGCCCTACAAAATCAAAAAAATACTTTTGTTCATTGAACGAGCCTAAACATGGATAAAAAGTTTTTATGTTTCGGAATTACCCGATAAATAGTCTGCGGACCTCAAACTTTAGTTGGGTGAAAAGAGGGTTAAAAAAATTCAATGTTATATGTATTAATAAAGATATATTTTTAAAATAAATCATGCTTTCTAGGTATTCTAATACTTCCTTTCTTGATGTTTCCTTTATTGAACTTGAACACGTTATTTGAAGCAACTGTTGAATTTAAAACTATAAACATTAGCCCTAAAGTTTACTCTGATGATGGGCCTAGTTCGTATTCCTACACTTCGCCTTGGACGGGTAAAATTTATAAAAAAAACTCACAGCACTCCTTTCCGCTCTACAGAAGAAGTTCTATATAAGAAATCGCAATTTAATGCACACGATTAAAAATTTTAAAACCAAACACAATAAAAGTCTTAAAATACATAACAAATACTCATCTTTGAAAACTGAGATCGCGATAGCTGCATTACAACTATCTTTATGGCACCTTAAAACTAATCTTATTTAAAGCAAAGAAGGGTCAAGACGATGTGTTTTGGTATATCACACAAACTTTAATTTACGAATTGTACCTGCTATCTATGTAAAATACACATTATCATTTTCAGCGACTAAAATAAATTCTTTGTTATCAATTCCAACTAAATTCACTTTTTTTACAATCAACTCATGTGGTATAACGTCTTTGTCTTTTTTCTTTGTTTGGACAAATGTCAGATGTGGCTCGTGTGTCTTCTTAATAGTTTTTAAGAAATTTACAGTGAAGTAGGTCTTGTCCGCTTTAAGTATTTTATTCTCGATGCAACCAATGTAGTACATCCATTTTCTTCTAATATAGTACCTTACAAGTACGGAATCATTTATTAGATATTCTTCGTTTTCGTCATAAATGCCACCTTCTGTTCCCGTCACGTTTTCATCAGTCATTTCTATTATATTATTAGTCTTCAAGTTTACCCCATATCTTTCGTTTTCATCTTTGGTGCTGTCGTCATTTTTAGATATTTTAATCGGATAGTGATAATTTCTCTCTTTACAATATTTTTCATTTTGTTCACAAATTTTGGTAATCTCAGTTTCTTTTTCTATGTCATAGCCTATCTCTATGTACTGATTTTCTTTCCCTGTCTTTGTTTTTTTGCCTTTGCCTTTTCCCTTGCCACCTTTATGTTTATTTAAAGTTTTACAATCTTCTTCGCTCAAAACGTTTTGGTCATTTGCAATGTTAGACATAATTTTCTGTTCACAAGGATTTCCTGTTATCTCGTCTCGTAATTTTAACTCTTCCCTAGTGCCAAAATTTTCATCGTCTGAGATTTTTTCAAAACAGTCAACACAATCGCTATCGTCATAAATACTCATTGTTTCTGAAACCGAAGAGCTATCTGAATCTTTCCGTTTTGACTTTTTTTTATCTTGGTGTCTAGATTTAAACTTATTTATTCCTGATGGGCCTGGATTTGAAAGATCGACAGTTTGTTTTCTTTTTTGCTTTCCATTGCCTTTGAATGTCTGTTTATTTGGTGTGGATTTTGTACTATTGTGCTTTTCTATTTCTTCTTTGTTTATTATTCTTAAAGATGCAGTAATAACTTCCGCTCCTTTAGCCACCCGCTTTTTTTTTGCCGTAGTATTTTCCTTCTTATCTTGGTATATTCTTTTAAGTAAAAGTTCTTCAAAGCTGATTTTTTCATCGGATATTATATTTATCTTTTGAGTCACTTTTGTAGGTTGACTATCATGATCGGTTTGTAGGCATTTTGGTAAAGTCTGGTTTGCTACGAGTACAAAAGGTTGATTTTGGTTATCTGTTTTGGAAAGGCTTGACAAAAAGACCAGATTTTCTTCACCAGATTTGTTACTGTCTTGCACTAGTATTCTTGATATCTTATCAACTTGAATTTCTTTATTAATTGCGTGTATACAAATTTCTTTTAGCGATTTTGCAGCCTTAAGCTGTGCCTGTGTAGCAAACAGATCAGTCTTCTTTTTTTGATACCTTATGTAGGCAGCAGGGTCATATTTATCTTTCGGTATGACATGTGAATCAAATGGGTGAATTCCAGCTTTTCTGAATCCACTTTTAATTACTTCGGTACTCGTGTCTTGCCAAGTTTCAGCAAAAGTTTCAGCAAAAATGTTTTTAGGCATCTTTACACCAACATTGTGGCGCTGCCATCGAACCAACTTAGCGTCCCACTTGGCCTTAAAAGATTTAAAAACTGCTACGTCCAGAGGCTGCAGTAAGTGAGACGTGTGTGGAGGCAGTTTGAGGACGGTTACATCATTTTGGATGGCTAACTCAACGACTTTCACATTAACGTGTGTAGAATGACCATCATAAATAATCAGTACTGGACGTTCTTCGCCAAGACCTGGAATAAGAATTTTCTGCATATAATTATAGAAAATATCGGTTTCCATCCATCCTTTGCTGCTGGCTGCATAAGACAACTCAAAATCCCAGTTTCCTCTTCTGGCCATCCACGAGTCCCACACATTTTTTCCCTTGTATACTATCAAAGGCGATATTTTGTTACCAGCGGCACTGACAGCCGTTAGAACGGTAATATTCTCTTTTCCTGTTCCAAAAGTAGTTCTAGAACAGGCTTTGTTTACGGCACCAACTACTTTGGTTCTCGTGGGATCAAGCGACAAAGACGTCTCATCTAAATTCCAAATTAAGTTTGGTCTTTCATGTAGATCAAGTTCAGTTAGCGTCTTCTCCAATAGTTCAAAATATTCAAAAATAACAAATGGGTCAGTCATTTGCTTCCTGACATATTCGACCGGTTGCGGTTTTTTTATTGACAGACTGTGTTTCTTCCGGAAATTTATAAACCAATCTTTCCCAGGTCTGCCATTTCTGAACGGAGTGGCCAAATTGTTGTCTTTTACATATTCAGCCACTATATCCAGTACTTCATCTCTTGAAAGGCCATGGCCCCATTTTTCCATGATTTTTATTGCATTTGCCAATATTTTTTCTTTAGCCAGTGGAATGACTGATGGTCTGCCAACCAAATTTGTATTATAATTTTCTTTCACTCTGTCGTAAAGAGTCGTATTTGGTATGTTATACTTTTTGGCGGCGGCGTACATGGACAATTGACAACTTTTTACTTCTTCGATTGCTCGGTTCATATCATCTTGCGTGTATAGAGATACCTTCTTTTTTGTATATTTATTCGGCATTTTTCTGTAACAATACATCTTTAATATTAACTTTTACTACCCATCGAACGTATGAAAATCAACTGATATATGTTGAAACAGATGATGTGAAAGATATACTTACACATGGTAACAGACAGCTTCTATATTTAAAGGTAAACTGGTAGGTAGGTAGTGTCAACCTGTAAACAAAAAAACAATAATCAAAATTCGTATTAAAACTGAGAACTATAAATATATTGAGAACCACTGACAATCACTATGAAAAAGCTAGAACGGATAATTCCGAATTACTTTTATTTCGGAATTTCCCTCATCGGCAAATTCCGAAAATAACTAGTAACTGCAACTAAGAGGCTCTGAAACTAAATAAAAGTGCGTAAAAAACGATTATCTATCTGTTAAAATAAGAATCAATTTGATAACTTACCAAGCGTCTGAGACACGGATGTTCGGGTAAATCCGAAAATTGAAAAAGCCCGGGAATCTCCTTCCTTCCAGAGATAAACCACTACACACGTACACACTCACGAAACGACCTGAGTCGACTGAAGCGGGAAAGTGAAATAAGATGGCGGCAAGATGAATGTTGCTAGAACTAAAAATGTTGCACACAGCGATTGAATATTGTAATTATTGGAATTACCCGATTTCCGTAATTACCCGAATACACCTTACTGTGTATTTTACCAGCAGTACGCATAGAGTCTGTCAGGCGACACTCCGTCACAACAGGCGTTTATTGATAATTATTTCTAAAAATTTTATGCGAATAGCTGATTATGCCTTAAGATGGTTACGCCATTTGTATTTATGCGTAAATAATTAAGCATAATATTTTATGCAAAATTAAATTATGCGTAAGTATATTTAGTGTAGATTCCATTATGCTAATTCATATTATGCTTGAAAATATGAAAACAGACAGGGAACCGACACAATTATATCGGGGGTTCAAAATTCGGAACAGGACCGGAGAACAAAAATATTCCGGGCGCATATAGAAGAACAGTTTCAAGGACGGTTGCATGTTGACTGTTGACCAAAGCGGTTGATTTACATACCGCGGCCGGACGCGACAGCCGCATCGGCGGACGTGCGTACTACTCGCGACGCACGCGCATACAACCATGCCGCTGACCTTGGACCACCCAGATGAACCTGAGTGCTGATGAAAGTTTTAGGGATAAATGAGTTTTCAATATTACTTACAAATATAATATTATTCTCTAGAAGAGGTGCGCATCCCAAATTATTATTGTCAATCTACAGCCGTTCACTACTGAGATACTGTAGTTGATGAGATTTCGCACCAACACTACAAAAAATTGTAATTTGTTACAAGACTAACATTTTTTAATTTTTTCATAAAAAAATAATTTAATTGTGATAGATCAAAAGCCCATCAGATGCAGACATCTAGGCACACAATTTGGCACGGCGACAGCCGCAGAGGCGTCGTCATATCCGGCCTGATGGCACGTTGCGCAAGCGCCTGCCAGTTTATGGGTATTGTATGCAAAACGCCGACGGTCGCACACCCGCTGCCAAATACTAATTCAGCGGTACTAACCTAACGGTAACGGTGCCGTCGTGGGACTAACCTGTATTACTTAATCAAAATCTTACAATACTATCAAAATTTCACATCTAGTGCATTACACCGCATGACTGAAAACAAGCAATTAGGTTTAATTATTTCTCATTTTAAAGTTAAAGTATAAATCTTGGTCATTTCCTTCATCCATTGCATTATACTTACAAATAGGAATTCAGAAATTATAATAACCAATTTTATTTGCAAAAATGTAAAAATAGCGAAGTTCGGAAAATACCCAGACAGAGTTTGAATAAAACCAAAGTTTACATTATTAAGAAATTGCATACCTTACACTGAGCTCGGTATACGGTACGGTAGCCAGCTCGCGCCTTGTTACATTATATACGGACTTTAACATTACCGAGCAAACCCGAATCCGGCTCGAGCGCCCTGGAGACTCTCCCTGGAAACGGGACTCTTTAGGGGATTCTTTCCAGAGAGAAATCCTCTAGTGGTGGCTCGCCACTACTCGCCTTCTTTAAAAGTCTGGGTGAAGCTGGATAGGCTATTGCAGCCGTCTCACGTTCATATTTTCAGTGCGAGTTTAACACAAACATGAAATTCTCCAAGATTTAAAGCCAATGTTATTTGACTTTGGCCGAGTCCGGATACGCACACATAATAAGATTAAATCGGACGTTACAAATACAGTAAAACTATTCAAACGATGAAATCACACATAAGGCAACAAATTATATTGACACAAGGTAAACAGAGGCATACAAACAAACCCGCCCTTTAAGATGCGCGTACGCCGCACATCCGTATGAAGAAAGAGCCGGAAGGATTTTAGCGGCTTTGTTCCCTGAATACCAGCGCAGAAAAGATTTATGTTTTAATTCTATGATAAAAAAATAAGCACTACAAAAGATATAATAATTAATAATAAAAAGAAACGGTTCCTATCGTTCTTAATATAGGATATTGTTACTATATTCACAGAGAAAGACACATAAACATAATAAAATTAAGAGGGAGATGCATGTAATATAGTTATTATTATTGAAGAGTAAAACACAAAATTGTCACGAGGGGTCGTACAATGCTATTTTGCAATCTTCTTCAGAAACCATAACTAATAAAGATGATGATAATACAATGGTGATAAACAAAAGCAACACATGAAATTCTTTTCAAAGATGAATATAAAAAATCATGAGTAAAATAAAGTAACGTTTGCCACGAAAAGAAGAAAACATGAGCACCTACTAGGACCTATTAAAAGAATTATAATAGAAAATAATAAACTAATCGCTGACCGACAGCAATAGTGACCGAAAACGTGATCTAAATCCGCTAACCATAATGTAATTTCAAAAGAAAACCAGCTGTGACGAGTAGACTCGTGGACGCCTACGAATTTATAGAGGAACCGGCCGTTACAGCCATAGTCAGTAAAAAACCATTAATAAAGCTTTCATAACAGTAAGTTTAAGTTTTCGTCTTAAAAATATATATATTCAAAAGCCACTTTTAGTGTAAAACGCATAAGGCCTATATTAATAGTCATGAATATCAAACGAAAAAGGAAGTCAGCAAAAAAATCTAGTGCAAATAATATAAATTATTTTAATCTTTTTAGTGTTCGAGGAGCAAGACTCGTGTGAAACGAATCCTGACCGGCACCGGACGTCCGTCTTTGGCGATATTCCCATTCTACATCAAAGGGAACCCAGGAGTTTACAATAAAATACATAATAAACCTTAAGTATAATGGTTCAAGAGCGATATTACAGTCAGTGTTAACATCAACCGTAAAACTGCCCTAATACATCTTGTCACTTGAGGAGATGATTAAATTGCACTGGACAGAGTTACAATAACGGATGCGGAAATAACTCGTAGTGTTACAAATTGTCTAGTCGCACTTGAGGACAAGAGCGGGCAATGTTTACTGTTGTTCATAGTCGTCAGCCACTTAATCTATAGACACTTCGAGTAGATCGAGTGTCGTTAGCACCACAATGTTTTTAATAATCCTCAACATAAAAAAGCTATTATTTTTGTATTCCCTCGCTACATTATAGTGCATCATTTATTCCGATTCATATCGAGAAGATCCAAATAGTATCATCATCATCAGTCATCATATCATCATCAGTATTATCATACATTTCCTATATAAATTTCATTATGCCTTGATCGAAATCACAAGACTCAAGATAAATGTCATGTGGGCGAACCCACTGCTAAAGACTAATAGCGCCAATAAAATCTCATTAACACTTGACCTTCACCAATGTCCACCGTAGTAAATTACTAATGTGTTTACCTGAAACAAAAAACAGAAAAATATAAAAACACGTTAAGCAGTTACCGAAATGGATAATAATTTAAAATTTGTCAAATACGTGCTGAGAGCGGTCACCGGCGCATCGTAGGCGTCGCCCACGACCATTCCATTTCCGCTGAGAACTTTAAGACACGATTTAGGCCCATCCCTTTGAGTGTTGTTAAAAGTGAACGCCATTTTGATATTTTTACTCCATGTGATTAGATATTAAAAGTTCTCACAGAAGATTCGTTAGAAACTGAAATATGCATTCTACAGCACCACTATCCCGAGAAGAAACGGGTCAAACGCATGACTATGAAATTAGCCTCGAGGCGACCTTGGTGGAGGTCTCGCGCAGCGGACGTGGATGGTCATAAAATAAAAAGGCAGCCGCAAAGACATACAGACGACTGTAATATATGGCGAGACGCTCACACGATTGACGGCCGATAGCTCCTCAGAATGTCGGCATCCGGCATTCAAGGTGACACAAGCCATCCTTGCAGATCCGGTCCGCGCCCAAGTCAAAATTATAATTTCCAATACAATAGAGGCCATGAGAAAATTGTTTTTCTCTTTACATAACACGTTATTTTCTAGAATGATTCACTAATAATTTGACTGTGAAAAGTTGTATGTCGCTGTAGCTAAGACTACTTCAGATCAGATTAAAATTCAATTGTCTCTCGCCCATGTCTGCATATTACAGATATTAAAAAAAAACATTAAGACACATTGATTAGCAAAAGCAAAAAAAAAAACATTCTAAATAAAAATGTTTGTATTTTAAATTAAATACTGTTCACATATTGTTAGAGATGTAACTCAAACTCAAAGTCATTTAATCAAATTGGTATCATCAAATACACTTTTGACAAGTCAAAACAAAATAAATTACTATTATCCTAAAATTGACAATACCACTACTTTTTTTTCGGCCTGTTCACTACCGGGAGGCCTTGTCTAGAGAAGATACAGGCAAGAAACTCTGCAACTTAAAATACATACTCCATTTAATTGTTATTATTTAGGACCTGGATTATTCAATTTCACCACAGAGTGGATGCCCAAAGCCGAAAACACTTTCGCGGCAAACCGAAATGGCGATGGCAAGGCAAGACTTTATTTTGTGGCGCAACGTCGATCTTTAGCAACAAAGTAACTTTTTCACTAATTAATTTTTATTTTAAATTCCGTATGCACCCAGTCCCAGGAAAATAGTTAAATAAATTTTCGAATCAATCCTCATCCAATCATAAAAACCTTCCCCACCCAAAAAAAATTAATTAAATTAAGTAAAATTAAAACAAAGTTTAACCAGACTACTGCTAATTGCCCCTAATTGAGTGTACTTAAAATAAATAAAAACATTATCTCAAAGTGCCCATCCTAAGTACATTTATGTCATCAGCACTCATCACATTTTTCCTATCCAGGCACACCTATTATAAGAAAAAAGTCTGCGTATTTTAATTTCATTATTTTTATCAATTACTAATATGCCAGTGGCACCTTTCGTAGATGTTATCTTACACCCAAGCTTGTACCTTATGAGAATATTTTACCCTACCGGTTTTTACGCCTGCATAGCAATCTAATATTACAAATGAATCGGTAACAAACGGATTTTTGCATTAATACTACATAAGTAAGAATTTTATAATAATGTGCAATGTACATATACTTACATATCACTCTGTTAATGATAAAACACATTATCATGTGACCCAATCGGTTATATCATGCAAGAGTTGAGTAAGACCCGGTGACAGTGAAACGGATTGCTGGCCGTGTGCACTGGATTGTCGTTAAATTGAATTAGAGCACACCACCGGCAGCCTGCGCCCGCGCAGTTCGACGACCGATCGCCCACCACATTCTCAATACTTATTGATTTCATTCAATCGATCCTACCACTTGATAAACCTTGTCACGGTTTCAAAGTCCCGATCATTACAAATATCTCTGTAAATCTTGAGACCGTCTGAAAACACGTTGTAAATTTTTGTGGCTGCAAGCTGTTACTTCAAACTCATAACATATCATTCAGAATATTTACTGATATGTGTGTGTGCGTTGTCATGCGTAGGGTGGGTTGCATAGAACATTAATACCAGACGGAGCGTGGGCATTTTAGCTGAGGGCGGTGATGGAGCTCCACTTACTAAGCTTTTGTTACTTTCAGAATTCTATGGCGCAAAAGTAATAACACTTTTATGCAACGCTGCGCGACGCGACGGACGGTGGGAGCAGGCTTTGTACGGGAAGTCTGCGATCAGAACGCGACGGTGAATTACCTACGTATTTGCGGAAGGCTATATAATAAGATAATTCTGGAATATTATGTAGATTCTAATAAAAATAAGAGACGTTTAAAAGTTATAATAGTTGATCGCTCTTTAAGTTAAGAGACTTTTCAAAGTTATGAAAGTCGATCATTTACTTCATTCGTTATTTTAATGTTTATTGAAAATTTCCAACTTTTGATAAGCAAGCATGGTAATGATAAAACATAAGCCTAAATTAGGCAACATACTCTAACGGAAGTTCTAACACCGACGCAACCGCCTTCGTCATTTCGAGCAGTTATTATATTGGATTATGTTGAAGTTAAATATTTCCACATGGTTGACATGCAACTTAAAATTGAGGAGCGAAAGTTTGGTGTACACAATAAAGAGTTATCTATCATCTATACTGATTCTTTGATTTGCTTTTATTTCTACATTTTAATGATCTTAATATAATATTTTTCTAATATTCTATTAAACTAACAGCCGAATCAGAAAAAAATTTAATTTTGACTTTAATGAATTTAAAAAAATTACAATTTTTACACGTGGATTGTTCATTTTAATAAATACATTACGTTTAATGAATAATACACAGCAAATATAGAAAACTGGAAGGAGCGGTTCGTCAAGCGCACGACCGTGTACTTTCACCGCACCATATTAGTTACAGTATGTGTTGTAGATGTCATAACTCACTCAGGCCCACATAGTCCACGGTGTCGACGACCCGAAATTAAGTAGCAGTAATAACTGCGTTGGAAGGGCTGTAGATATCATCTTGCCAATGGCATATCCAGTGACTCAGTCCAGTACCAGACTCATTGTACTACGCTAATGATCCACCCTTCCTCGGAGAAGATTAATCACTTGATGCATTTTATAAAAGCACATCGCATTAAGCTTAAGGCAAAACAGTGCGTACATTTACCACGACGAAAGGAACTTCTCTATCGTGAGTTAATTAATCATACCGCCAAGAGCACTTCAACCATATTGCGATGGTTACTGAAAGTGTGTTTATAGCATCCGCCTTCCTGCCGTGCACCGACGAAAATACCGTTACGCCCGCACAACCAAACTCCATTGATTTACATACGCAAATCATGACGAATTGCCCACAATGCACGTCCGAAATACGCCGGGCTCCTCGACCGGTACACATCAAAATGATTCATCATCAATTTCCTCCCACATAAGAACCATATCGGCATGAATGAAGACATTATCCTTACGCCGCTATGGACACTAACGACATGATGGTCGCGCATTGCTGAGGGTTGTCGTTTAAGTCATTAATATTTAATTTTGAGAAAGCAAGCTGCGACATAAGTTATTGACAAAAGTTATAAAAAATTACATGTTAAAGAAGCTAATCGTAAGTACCTAATCCGGCTGATTGATATATGGACACGCGACATAACTTTAAAACAACGACAATATCGAACATCAATGTCGAACCACTCTATTAGAATAAGGATAACTTAATGGTAAACGCATGAGATCTCGCAACCAGCAATTTACTAGTTTTTTACAGAAAGATTCGAGAAATCGCCTAGCAATCAAAACGAGCCATGCTAGTCAAGTGCCAATTATAATGTATGTACAACCACTTATGAAACCGCCTGTTAGCAAGGTAGGAGAAAAGTTTTGAATGTAGATTCATAATTGAAAACTGCGAGGTAATGGATTAAGCAATAGTCGCGCTGATACGAATGTCCATGTTCTGTAATGCATAAAGTCATGGCGGAAATACGGCATTCGACAAAAACAAACTATTGCTGCATGGCGAGCCTTAAAAAATTTTACACTCGTTAGTGCATCCGGTGAATTACGATTGCGCGTGGCGTCTTTTTGCTCTCGGTTGGATTCTAAAAAGAAACCGATCAATCGAACAACATAGCACACGGAGAATATCCTGTCGCCGCGGGAGCACTGCAGCGTGGGGGACGGCGCCCGGCCCGGCGGCGGGGCCTGCGCGCAGGCATCCATGAATGGCCCTAACGAACTCGGCGGCCTTGGCAGGACAGCGCCGAAACCCGAGCAATTGCCATTAGGAACGAACCCATTTTATATGCAACATCTATTCTCTGTGCAGTCTTCCCCAAATAAATCTTGTTGGCAAAAAAAGCCATACTTTCAGTCGTTAAGCACTAACCCGTCGTTTTTATAGTTAGTCGTAACCGAAGAAGAAAAATAGAATATTATCCCTTAAGCACCTGGCATAGGTCTGGCAGACTCCAAAGATCATGAATATTGCGCGCCAAAATTTCCAATTGATTTGTTCTTTCTTGTACCTTTTCCCCTCGCTCTACAGTACTGTGCAACTGCTTACCCAGCTCATTTTCCAAAGACGTATTTTATTGAGGTTAAAATAAACCTACATTACGCTAATCTGAGATAAACGGAACTTGAATCCGAAACTTGATATCCATTCTCAGTCTCTCTAGATTTATTAAAGTACTTAAATCTGTTGATGCACCGCAGATGGCATACCCTCAACTTTAGATTTTAGATACTTACTATCTTCTATATTTCTGTATTTTATAATTTTGATTATAATTGTATGATTGTTACTGTCTAATAATTAAGCAAGCTGTGGTTAACCTATAATTGTAAGTGCAGTAAGCAGTAAGCAAACTTGTTCAGTGTAGTTAGGTTTAATGTGTTGTAACTTACGTTGGTAACCCTATAATTAATAAATAAATAAAAATTTGGGTTTTATATTATTTCACTTTTAATAAATAGTTAATTATATTTCTGGAAGGGCTTTTATTAAAAATCAAATCCGTCTGTGTAACTTATGGCGAACATGCAATAATTTTTCTGTGGAGCCAGAAACTCGTGTAACCAAAACTTGTGCTGCGTACCTAAGGGTTAAAAACAAATTCCGCACAATACTTGTCTAGAATTTAAGATTAATTTTTATTTTCAATACCAACTAGCTAAACGAGGAAATTACCGAGAATACTTGAAGTGTACAAATCGTACATTAAAACTTAGCAGGTAAATGTGGATGTATTAAATAATCTGATCGTAAACAAGTTCCAGGAAATGATTGAATTATCCATAGTAGTGTGAGTATATAAATGTACGAAGTCGCGTACGCGGTAAACATCTCATTCACGATCCTTTGATTGAGTTTGAATGAGTGACGTGCTCGGTGTATACAATTCGCTTCGTAACAGGAAGTAGAACGAGTCCATATCAAGGACGGTAATATTGAAACTATATTTGCAATACCATTAATCAGAATTCAATTATGCGATCTTTCTAAAGTAATAGTAAATCCTTTTCAACGCCGAGCCGTCTTTATATTGTCTCACATAATATATACAAGGTCGAACGCACACAAAGGCAGGATCTGGTCGTTATGCAAATTGAGCAGGTCGAAATTTGATGATGTGACCTTCAGTCGGCTAGGAGCGACACGGTAACCCATTTCACGGTGCGTGCCTGCGCGTGCGCTTGATGGATTATAGGCCGGGCTCTAATAACACATGTGACATCTGCTGTGAATTCGTTGTATCATACTTAAATATTACAATATTTACATATAAAACCGGACCGATTTCAATGAAATATCGGTGATATCTTATATCACTGGTCAAAATTTTAGATACTCTTTATTCCGAAAAATTAAAGGGTTTCCGAGGGATACTTAAAAACAATAGTATCCGGTGACGAAGTCGCGATCAACAGCTAGTTTTAAATAAATTACGCATTAGAACATAATATTATTAGCAATAGCTGAGTTATAAACCAAAAACTTTAATACATATTGCAAAAATATCAAAATGTTGGATATCCAAAATTTTCCCAAACATCTTGCACCGGTTCTCAGGCAGACCGCGGAACGCACGGAAGGCGACACGGCAGAATGTCACGCCACAGAACTCGATGAGCACTCAACCATAAAACAAACAATCAAATATTGGTACAAATATAAAAAAAACCAACGAACAACTCTGTGGCTGCAAATAAAAAAAATGAGCCAAAAAAAGCGAAATCATAATAAAATTGAGTTATAAGTTGAAACACAAAATCCCAATACGGTCATTATTTTTTTCAAGACTATTCACCCAGTTGCAGAAACGAACTTTAAAATTTAATGTCGGCATTATCCCTAATGCTCCATTAAATTTATTGATTGAAGTGTCAAAAGAACACCTTAGCGTAGTTTTTACGTTGCACAAAACGACATTAGCACCCTATCAATGCTAAAGAGACATTAGCTAGAACTATTTTGTGTTCCAATTTTAAATTTAATGAACTTTAAAGTTTTAATGTCTCATTACTAAATGTCGTCTTTAAAAAATCTTTGTGCAACTGAGCGTAAATGGATTTGATCGGCCGAAATCAGGAAAGCTTTATTTTTTATAGTTTTTTCACTAATATTTCATCATAGACTAGAAAAGTTGATACTTTTACCAGTGCAAAGCTGACATGGCAATTTCGAATTGAAATTTATCATTTTAAAAATAAATACTTAAGCTTAATATATTTGTAATTTATCGCTGAACTTATTTGTAATGAGTTTTTTCTTATTGTTACACTGAGGTTTAAGGTTCAATCCTTTTTTCATTTAACTCATAATAATAAATTCAATTTGTAAATATATCCAACGACGATATTTTTTTTACATTATAAAAATAATATCTACATTATAATCACTCTTTGCTAAAGTTATGTTATTTCATATCGGTACTTAAGATACATTACATTTTGAATTTATAACATTATAAAACTAGTAACAAATTCGTTTTTCATTTTACCTATAACTCAAAGGATATTTTTAAGTTGTAGGTAATGTTAAGATAATAAACATTTTTATAAAAAATTATTAATAGGATAATTATATTTATTGCATTTTATCTATCATATTTCTTAAATTATGTCAAATAAAACTAAAATAGGACTGACAATTTAATTTCAATTTATTTTGTCTTTAGTTGTAAGTTAAGAAATATACCTACGTTAAAATGAAAAAAAATATTATATTTATGACTATATATCTTTTTTTATTTAAGTTTTATTATCTAAGCAGACATAACATATAGAAATATAATAATAAAAAAATACTTATAAACAATTATAAACAGCAAATACATAGTTTCGGTTATAGTTAATATATTTTCAGTATTTAAGTTTAAGGAAAAAAATGAGGTTTATAATTCTGATGGTGATGATGATGACATAGGATTCGAAACAAACTGCAATGCGCATAATAACTGTAATAACTGTTAACACTTAGGGCGTTTTGCAGGAAATTTAAATCGAGACTGAAAGCTAGATTAAGGTCCACTTGCAGGAAATTTAAACCGAGAATCAAAACTCGATTTTGTCATTATTTGACAATTCTACTATGGCTCTTATGTCAAAATTTTACAAAATCGAGATTTAAACTAGGTTTAAAATTTCCTGCAAGTGGCCCATATAATAATTTTTAAGTAATTTTATGTCAAAAAATCACTAAATCTAGTTTTAAAGCTCGATTTAAAGAGGCCCTTATACTTTAAATCTGAATTCTCTAGTTAAAACTACGCTGTATTAACTTTGAAAGAAAAAGTATACTTTTTATCTTTGTCTAACATTGAACTCATGCACTTAATTTATTTACAGATACTGTATGATAAATAATTGTTTGCGTTAATATTACATACACATAGATATTTTACGATGAATCGTGCGTAGGCTAGTTTCGCACTTACAAGGATCGCCGCTTATGAATGACCGTTAAAAGTCCACCTTAAAAACAAATGGCCACTTTCGATAGTAAAAAATACGTTTAAAAAATAGTAAATTATACGCTACAATCACTGGAGTCAAACGTCAAGCACGAATTCCGATTCTCAGTACCGCGTGGTATAAATGCCAAAGCCATTATCATTTTGTCGGGCGAACTGCCGTTGCAGATCCGTGAACGATGGCCTGAATTCGCAAATATCGAGCTCGGGCATACATGATTGCATTTATTAGCTGCGCTTTGCAATGGCGATTCAGCCAGGTCATATTGCAAATGTACCCTGAAAACAGAATAAGTTAGGGAGACATCCTGACGTGCAAATACAATGCCTCATTACAGCTTAGTGAGACTGTCACCATCGGCTGAACTAAGGAAGTCGATATCTATTAGCTCAGTACAATAGGTGAGCGACATCCGAAGCTCATTATGTGAGTTCGTTTCCGTTGGCTATTTGCAACACGCCGCTAAATCGCCACTTATTGAACAATCGATACGCTTATTATAATTTCTGATACAACAGACTCTCGTAATATAATTAATACGCATCGCTCGTTCTTATGCACCAACGTTGTTAGTAGTCTTGACACCAACTAATGCAAAAACAGAGTTAACAAGAACGAGACCTTGATTATGACATGTTTGTAGATATTCTGAAAAAAAAACTGTTTCATTATAATTAGCCGTCCAGAGAACTAGTATAATAGATTTCATGTTCACGGAAATGGCTATAACAATTTTCCTTCATAATAAAAACCTATTCATGGCGACAAAAACTTATTAGACCGTAAATTTATTTAATTTTTTCATAACAGCACTAAAATTAGATGAACAATGATCAAACAGCAAATATGTACCCTCCATGCAATCCATTACGTTAAATGTAAATAGAACGTGAGGACGCACATATCCAAGCTCCAGCGGAGCAAACCAGCGATCCACAGGACATAAAGTAAGCAAA
Source organism: Parapoynx stratiotata (assembly GCA_910589355.1). NCBI lineage: Eukaryota > Metazoa > Arthropoda > Insecta > Lepidoptera > Crambidae > Parapoynx > Parapoynx stratiotata. The sequence goes on from OU342463.1 coordinate 3,069,223, forward strand.
TATGATTTGTTTAGAGCAAACACTACGGTAGTTATCACAGCGAGCCACGAGCGAGGTTCAACTGTCCACGGTCGCCGCTGCACCGCAGCAATGCGCCCGGAGTGTGCTCAACTAACGTACGTGCTGGTGGTACTATTATAATATTTACTTTCTAAATATTGACATAAAACCCTCGTCAAATGCATACGTACGATTGCAATTTTAATAGAAACACTAAACATTTGTTCGTAAACTAGGAAACAAGGAAAAACACCTAACTTTGCTACAAAATAATGATCTCACTAAGAACGACCGACGTTCGCTGATTTGATGAATATATTTTTACAGGGCACCAGTACATCGGACGGCGGAAAACGCATAATGACTTCCGTCGGACCGACAGCGGACCATCGAAAATGATATTAAAATATCTTTGGGGAGATATTTAAGAAAGCGGTATTTATTATATTTACAAACTACATGTTACAATTGTAAAAGAAGGGTAATTAAATGAAGAAGATTTCGTAATAAGTAAGTATGTAGAGATATAGAATATTAATAAAAAATATTATGATCTTGATACTTTTTTTTTATAAGAAAGCGAATAAATACTTTTAACTATTTCTACTTATTTCTTTTATCTTGCTACTTAGCATTTTACTGAATTTTATAGTTACTTTGATAAGCGGATATAGGAAGTGCGGCCGACATGTCGCAAATGGGCCAAACGTTCATCTACGGGCGCCTTGCGATTCTAATTTTGATATATCCTGTCAGTTTCCTCAGCTCATATCAATGTTGACTGAATTTTACTGCTATTTTAAAGCATACGTAAACGTCAAGTAATAAATTACACATAAATCGACCATATAATACCGGCGATTATATTGCAGTCGATTTATTAACTCAAACATTTTGCTTCGTATAATTTACAGTATGTAAACTAGTATCATGTCATCGTAGCGTTTAGTGTAAATAAACACTAGATTAAATCACACAAGATGAAGTATCACGATCAATGATCCGTCATTGACAGGTGTCTGACGTCAGATAAGTATTTGTTTTTATATCAATATGCATACAAGATATAGGGTTAAGGAATCATCAATTTTAGAATAGAATAAAGTTTTAATAGTTTATATTAAATTATTCAAGGATTATACTGAAATCTAGGTTCAGGCACGGTGTTAATTGCTAGCGCTACTTTATGTGAACTTACGGTTTTTCTTTCCAATGTTAGCACAAATAAGCGTGGGCCATAAATATTGAATAGCGATAGTAAAAGCCGTAAATTTAATACCATTACAGAAATAAAAATGTCTACTCGATGAAACTATAAAAATAAAAATGTCGTAAACGTCAAATAAAACGAATAAAAAAAAATTCATAACTTTAGAAGACAATTGGAAAATGTTGCTATTTCCATTTCATGACCCCTGCGTCATTGAAGAGTTAGTATCCATTGTTTTCATCGATGCCGATACCTAAGATGTTGCTATGCCATGCACCTGAAGCGCCCATTATTATCTCTAGAAACCCAAGGTATTGTTTTATTCTCAGGATCGTAACATCACAATCACCCCGTTTCTTCTGGTCGTTTATATACATCAAGCATACAACAAAATGCATTTTCTAGGTAAACTGAACTTGGCTAAAATACAGCGATACTCGATAAGTGTATAATAATCGTATCCGCCACACTTACATATTCCAGAAATACCCATGAGTTAGGTGCTGTAGACCGTAGCCGGTCACAGTCGAGAAAACAGTCATGGGAATTTGCTATGATGTCCAGTTTGTAAATTACGAGTATAATGAAGACCATAACTCGAGACCAGGACCAGAAAAATCATAGAAACATTCCAGAGAAACTCACAGTGGTAGTGCAAAAGTATTTCATGTAAATCTAATTGCAGAATAAATGATTTCATTTCATTTCATTTCAGTTACGTGTTCATTGAGCATAATAATATAATGAATACAGGAGCAAAAGCAACGTTCATTCCACGTTACCTTCAGGTTTACTTTCAGAAGCCATACTCCATACACAATAAATTTCCGTATGGATGGACATACTAAATCTATTGTTCGTGGCATCCCGTGATGCATTCCGGGAGATAAAGGGTTAAGAGAGTCTTTTGTCATTTTTAAGTGTCAATTAAGAGTGTTTTTTCCAAATAATTACGATCCAATTTCTGTTGTAATCATCATATCATTATCATCCCTTTTCCCAATTCATTTGGGATCGGCGCAAGGAATCCAGTATGTGTTGTAAATGAAATTAAAATGCAGACGAGATTAATATCAAAATAAATGTTCGAGTGAACATGTCCCACGAATGACCAACTGTCACGACATCGGCAACCCAAGTTACTATGCGGTGGCAGTGTTGGGGTCCCGGGACAGGAAGTCAGGGGGCACGTTACACGATATCCCTTTTACGCAGATCAATTAACGGACTGCTGCGGACCGGACGTGCGTATACATACATTAACACCTACCCTTCACTAATCTGTTGTAACCATAAGGTTTTTATCAAACTACCCAGAGCGAAAATTCTGGCAATCAGTTTTCGTCACGTCCTGTTTGAGTAGGCACGGAAAGGATGAGTTGATCACCTACGTGACTTCATTGACCGGATTGCTCAAGTGCTCGTCCTTGGTTTCACTTCTTAGCTCCAGAGTCGTCTATGGCATACAGGACAATAAAACTCACCGAGTCTACCTACATGACCATACAGGGAATATGAGTGCATAAATAGTATTCAACGCGCGTATCAATCACGGGCGTATTCGAAGCCGCAAGGCGAAATCTATATATAAATCATAAATATAAAACTAAGGTATAAAACTCAAAAGGGACATCGTTTGAGATGAAATAATGTTGTTATTATTATAGTGACGAAGTATTGTGTACACGTGTACTAGTAACTAAAAATAGATCAAATGTTTGTGGATTCCTACTAAATTTTGAAAACACATCAATGTTATTAATGAAATGTACAGAATATTTTGCATATTTTTTGAAGAGTCAGAATTTTATTTTTCATAAAAAATATAATTAAACTACTACTACTAAATATTTAAAAACACAATAACCAAATATCATTCCTTTTTAATAAGAACGTGGTAAAAATAACAATAGAACCGTTAAAGAAAACAATTAAATCTATTATTAAACCCCCATAACAGAAAGCGGAAGTACCGCCCGTGCGACCAATTACGGGGCCAAAGATGGCGGATGTATGTTACTTCCGCTTTTACTTCTGCACATTCCGCACCAAGAAGTGAGGGCTGCGTATATACACGCATACAATTTTATCGTGGTCTTAAAATTAATATTGAAATTTATTACATCTATAAAAATAAATTAATGAACCTATGAATGATGGGCACCAGTGTCGATTAAAATAAGTAAACCTCGAAACTTGTTCAGGTATGAAGTGGTGTTAAAAATCAAGTAATGCCATTAATTGGAGGGGTAAGTACTTTACGACACTGCCCGAGAGCTCAAAATTTACTGGCTGGCCGGTCGTATATTATATTCGAACAAAATTTATCGCTTCCTCTCAATGTTTTTCACTTCTTTAAACATTTGCTCATTGACGAGCGAGCTCTAAAATCAATGTCTAGATACCTATAGATATTCATGATATAATAAACTGATGAACTTTTTACAGAATAATTATTTTTAATTAAGAACACATTAGGAATCGAAGATTCAGTCAATTTAACATTAATAGCGGTGTTCGTTGACAACGCAAAATTATTTTCTTATGTTTTAAATTGACTTTCATTAAAAGCCGACATTAAAAGGCAACAGCGGGATCCCGCCTGTCTTGTTTCTTGGTAAGCTTCGCTCGTGAGAAACAGTCTCACAATTTCTTTCACTTGTCGCAACACAGCAGTTGACTAATGGCGGTTAAGTCGCCGACGAAACCCGTGAGAATAATTCAACGACTGTACACAATAATGCCTGTTAAGATTCATCGAAATCTTGGCAAGCAAGAAAATCGAGCAATTAATTTGGACTGTAATCGTGATTCCGGTTGGTACTGTTTCAAATGCAAAATTGAATGGTTTTTTGCATTGTTTTCATATAAATAATTTGTAAAAATTTTGCATGCGACTATAAATCTGATAGAATATCAATTGGATAATCAATTAGGAAATATAGCCTAGTAAACAACATTATGGACCAAATACATCCAACATAGGTTGATGAATTTTTGGCACATCTCGTAAGAAAGACAGAAAAAGATGCCAATTTTATAAAATTCGGAGCCTATTAATATTGAACATTGATGGGTAAGTAAACAAAAAGTCCATTTTCTAGCGTAAATGAGATGATGTAGAATCAAAGGCGTGTCGATTTAATTTCCGCCGGCCGACGTCCGAGGCCTGTTGATGAATTACTGTTCATTAGATAATGCTCGCTGCAGCAATATAACATACTACCTGCATTTGCAATGGAGATATTTATACTGGTATTGGTATACTTTATAAATAGATGGAAGAATGTTATAAAAATGCGCTACAGTTAAGAACGAACGAACAAAAAGATAATTAGTTATTGCAAAAGCAATCAAAAACTTGTCTGTAAACCTATATAACAATTATTCGACAAGGTAATAAACAGTATTTATAACTTGCTTGAGTGTCATTTACAGTTTCATGTTTTATTTACTTCCTATTTCTGTCTGCAATGGTTGGCGTTCCAAGTTTTTTGTATTTTTTAATACTATCGACGAAAGTGGAGAGGCGAGACAAATCTATCAAGCTAACTCCGGCAAGAAAAGGCTTCAAAATATTGTTTATGTTAACTTTACAGGAACCTTTAAAATTATAGTAATTGAGCAAACGATTAAAAAGTCATTACAACAGGATCTACAATTATAGTAATTGGAACAAGTTCACTTACAAATAATTTCAAAACTGATTTCGACTTTTAATTCGGTCTGTTTGAATACATGCTAAAAAGCAAATTATTAAACTTTGAGGATGTTACTTAAGCACTATGTCTATAATAGATAATATAAGGTGGGTACTCATTAAGTAGCTACTTAACTGAACAATCATCATACAAGCTATCTCTTCGAATTGATTATCTAATGTGATAATATCAGAGTAATGGTATGGGATGAGGGAATGAGTTCGGAGCAAGGCGTGTCAACCTAATATCCGCTGGTGGCCTGCAATGATGGATTACTATTACTATAGTGACTTCGTACACAAAACATTTAATACTAAAGTTCATTCTTTTTACAAATAGGCATCTGGGTGATCTTTTTGGACATCAAACATTCAGATCATTCTGCGACTGGAAAAAATGGATTTGCAAAAATCGCCGAGCAATTCTAAAGTTGCAGGCCAGGTAAAACTGTTTAGCGCCTGTTAAATGGTCCATTGTATTCGGACGGCGCCTAAAATCGGTCATTTTTTACAGGCATGAAACCAAAAATCAACATCTGCTCAATTTAGATTTCGTAAAAATCTCGGACTCGAAAGTAAAAAAGGGATATTTCAATTCTGTTAATTGGAAATGGTTTATCATTGAAATGTAAGAGCACTGACTGTATCAAATTGGAGTGAAAGTGCTATAATTCTATAGTTGGCGTATTAAATAAAAATGTTATTGCTCGAATGAAATGTGCTAGATATTGAAGATGTCACGATCATGATGTCGACCAACTACACCTACTTAATTTACGTGGGCTCCCACCTACCAAACAACCCACATATCTGTCGTATCCTACGTGTCAATTCACCTAATGCGCTACAAAAACATTCTTGATTTTACAATAAAAAATCAAAGAGAAAACCTTAAAAAATATCCACTCACCGTGTAAAATAAATTCGATTTGCCGATGTCGGCTTTCCCTGCGGCTGACGTGCTCCTGCGACGTTTTCTTGGTGACCTGGATGGCACTAGGGTGGAGGAAACGCAAGGAAAAAACTTATATAAGCACTTAGGTCAAACGTTGTTGAATAACTGCACAAACTACCTCGATTTCAATTTTCGACACGTCAAAAGTTGAAAATGAAAACATGCGCTCTTGTGTTAGCGCGTTGATCAACGGCGCGACTGAGCGAGCGCCGAGCGTGAGCGGCGGAGGCGGCACGCGCCGTGGGACTTCATTCACAACCGCGCGAGGGGCAGGGGGCGGGGGCAGGTCAGCCGGCTCATTCATACCGCCACCGGCATGAGGCATTCATCGAATCACCTGCCCATTAGCGCTCTGCGAATGCCTAAGCTTTGATTGAGAAATTACCAAAATGACCGTTAATTCGTGTTTTACTCGTACACAAAATTAATAATACTTTTTATTACGTTCTACATTCTAAATATAACCAGAGGTACAGTCTCAAAAAAAAACTTTGCAATTTCCCAGTAGTTTAGTATTTTTATATACAAATTATAAAACAATAACAGATCTGTTTTCTACATAAAAAAAAAATCGGTTTCTAACAACGTATTCAATACGAAATTACTTTGTATATCTCAGTGAAATCACAGTAGCTAAAGTTTACTGTCTGTCACAAATGATATAATATTACACAATAAATAGTCAGTGTAATACAATCATTATAACACGGCTGCAAACCTGTTGAGTCAAGGATGAGACAGATTTACAGTAATAATGGCAATAAAAGCAAGAAAATTGCATGAACCGGTGTTGGCGAAATGCTGTTAAGTGGGTAACTGCAGTGCACCAGGGTTATGTAACACTTGCATAGCACGTGCCTTATTGCGATATGTATTGTAGGCGGTAATGGTAATGATCTCAGAAAAGTGATCTCAGGATCTTGTAAGACAGTGACACAAGGGTTCACAATTTTGGACATTTCCAAAACATCCAATTCATTTCAATTCATTAATTCAATTCGATCTTTCACTTATACATTTCGAATTCCTTTTACAAAGTCAATTACATATTAGCAACCTATATTATGGAACTGGTACTGTTTGTGTCGCGTGGGTATTTGGGTGTGGGCTCAATTAAACAGTAGTGTGTAGGCGAGAATCACACTATCACAGCAATTACACCCTCTTAAGGTGAAATATGTCGGTTTCAGAAAACGATTACACAATTGGCAGAGACAATCGCATAACAAGATACAGAATCATTCGAAGATGGGTATTACTTGAGCAGGTATATCATGAATAACGCATATTTTACTGACAACATAAATTATGATGATTATTTTTTATTTTTTAAGATGCTACCTATTGAGTAAAATTGTTTGCAATGAAGTGTCAGATGAAGGGAAAAGTTCGCAATATTCGGGGTTGACAAGCATCACAAGGTGATTCATCTTGCAAGGGTCAGATTTGTTGATATTGTTAGGTTTATAATATTTCTATAGCTTGTTACGTTTCAATCCCTAAAAGGCTACACTCTAGCAGTTTTGTTTCCTTATGTCTCTGTGATTAGAACATTTTGCTTAAATAGTAGTAAAACTACGAAAGTACGTTTCCTCATATCAAGTAACGTAATAAGTAGGTAATATAGGAACGGTGCCGTTCACAGCGGCAATAACAGTTACACGACCACCTCTGATTACCTCCCCGCTTCTGACTTGAACTAGTAAGAAGACAATAACCTTTAAATACTTGTCTCCGAGAACAACAATTGCGACAGGTTTTACGATAAGTTCGTAGCAACGAGGCAAAAACGCATCTGTATTTAATTACATAATTGAAATAAGTATAGATATAGTTTCAGATAAGTCATATTTCTAACCAACTAAGGCCCTGATAATTTCTAGCGGTTGCCAGCAAGTCCTCCGGTGAACACTGCAGATGTTGCGTACACTTTTGCGCATTATCTACTTTAGGTCGCCGCGTGCACGCAACGTCCGCACATTTCATACATCCATCGTTAGTTACGAATATTATGGAACTCATGACAAATTCAGCAATAATTGCGTTGGTAATGAGGTGTATCTTATGCCGGCGCCCGACATGTGCTCAAAGATTTGCATACATCTTTACAAGACTTTGCTCAAAGATTTGCGACACTGCCAGACATTGTGTACAAATGTTTTAACTCTCCTTTAAGCTCACAAATTTCAAATAGCCTTTACAGAACATGGATTACGCAGCTTTCTTACTTATATTATTTAAGTGCGTGTATTATTTATTACACGTGCAAATAAATAAACAAAGACAGCCAAAACGAAGTCGTGAATGGATGTTATTTGATGATGTTATTCATTGATTTTTTTGCTATGTTTATGCTTTAAATTAAATCAAAAATTTTAATTAGGGCCTTGGATAAGCCAGTTCCAGAGGCGAAATGATTGTATGATGAGATGATTACAAACAGAAAAGACAGCACTGCCCAGAGGTTTATTGTTGCACTGTGTGGCGCCGCGTGACACAGCATAACGGAAGAACTCATGAAGTTGCAGATGTAGCAAAGCCCGCGGCAATTAAACGTTCATGAAGTAATTTAATTACGAAGGTGCTAATTCGTCTTAAATATTTTCACTAGTGCATTAATCGGAACTCAACACATCAACGAAGGCTTTTCCTTTTTCTAAGCTTCCGTTTTCTATTCTCATTCAAAAAATTTGTTGATGTATTTAATTTATTACATAGTAAAGCGAAATACCACTCATTGATTGATCACGAAATCGATTCGACAGGAGTTTCCTAAGGGGGTAAAACGGGGGTAACTCGAGCCATTTCAATAATAGTGTGTATAAAGTAGTGGAAGTATGTACCTACTTATGTAATTTTTTTTATGAATAAAGAGCGCACTGTGTCGTAAATATTTGTTTAACAAAAAATTAAGATAATATTATAGAATTAATAATATCTTGTGATCTGACTACGACATAGTTAGGTACATACATACACCTTAGTTTACGATACGCTATTGTGATGCATAGTTACTTGTAAATTAAAAAGAGACTCAGTGATATACATGGTAATGTTTCAGGTAATCACAATACTAACATAACCAACATCTTTCTTTTTACTTCGTCGAACTTCAGTGAAAGTGGAACTAATATACTTACATTGAGGCTATCTCAATGTCTACAAAATAAACATGTAAAAAATCAGTATGGGCGGCGTAAAGTTCCTCAGAGTTGGAAGTCTAGCATGCGGAAACTCTGTTTTTATTTAAACTATAAACCTTAAAATTTTAGCCTTACCTGCGATGCATAGCGCTATGTAATCCTTGCCGGTATCAGATCCTTCTGGAAGACTCCACTTCACAGTACATTGTGTACCTTCTAATGCCCAATCAAGACTCTTCACATTATCCTTGGCACCATAAACTAATTCTTTGTCATTTTCTACACAGTCTGTGTTGATAATGTCGATAGCACTTTCTCTTTCAACATTGGCACTTGGTTGTCTGGTTAAAACTGCGGAAGCAGCGGGTTCTTCATTATTTGCGTCGGTTTGTTTATCGTCAGTACTTTCAACACTTTCGGCAAAATCCGGGACATAGTCTTGTGACATGTCTCTCTTACTTAGTTACACATCGCGACTACAACCAAAATTTAGGCTTTCATTTCCTAGATAAAGTGAGATGGATTAATCAACTAAGAATTACCTACAGAAGAACTTTTATGAACTAATCAAAAATTATTATTTTAAGTTTCCCTATAATCGTAGTGGTGAAACAAAAAGATCGCGTAGTACTGTCTCGTGGCGGGGTTGTTTGAGAGTGTGCAGTGCAGGCGGGGGCCGGGGGCCCGCCGCCGCGACGCCAGCCCGGCAGGCGCCGTCGGCGAGACGCCTCTAATGCGCTCTATTCTCCTATAACTAGCCAGTGTAATCATCATTCACTCTGACACATAATCAAACTAGAATGCACTAGTTAGGCATATTGGATGAATAAAACTTAGATTTGGGGTTGAATCAATCTGCTTCAAATTCATGAAGTTTTGTTTATATTAGATAATTCAAATTGTTTTACTATTAGTGCTATTTCATAGATATACGTAAAGAAGGCTTTATTATCCTATAAGTAATGAAGCAAATTCAATAGTTGACATATTATTATTTGTGGAGGGGAACATTTAAAGGCTTTTTAAGAAGTTCTAGACTACATCACAAAGCCAGACTTAAAGCCCACTTGCAGCTTGCACTTGCAAATATGTATTGATTCAAAATTAAACCTAGATTTTAAATTTACTGCAAGTGTGGCCTAGTTTTAAAAAATACGGACAATACCATGCTACCCCACAGACATAGAAAATTATGTATTAAAAATAAATAGCTTTAAAATCAAAATAATTAAATACACCCAGTAGTATATTATTGGAATCTTTTGAGTCATGAACAATGACTATAATTGCTGAATCTGGTACACACAATAATGGAAATGTTTGTACTAAAAAAATATATAAAGGATGAAAGAAAGAAAAACATTTATTGATCATGTACATGCAAAACAGAAGAAAAAAAAAGGAAGACAGTATACAATAAAAAATAAACAAAAATGATCAACTAGGACCCAGTATCAGCATATGCTGCATCAGTGAAAACAAATGCAGCACTGATATTCTGAACAGGCCCATTTAAATATATATAAAACTAGCTTTTGCCTGCAACTTCGTTCTGCCACATAGATATTTATGATATGTTAATCTAATATGTGTTTAAATAGTAGTACCAAGAAGCAAATTGTCAATCAGCCCATTAATCCTTCCACTTGTTTCATGGAATCAAAACATCTCAGCATCAATAAACACAAAATCTGTGCAGTCTGGATGAAAAAAATCAATGGCCCTGGAGGGAAAGTACCTTAAATATTTAAAAAATCTTTAAAATTGCATAAAGGAAACATGCTTTTATTAAAGAACAAAAGTAACAAAGAGGCATCAAATCAGCTAAAAATTTAAAAAAGCAGGCCCTCAAGGGCCCACTAATTTATTACTCTGTATATGTTACATACTGTAATAATTGGATATTCCAGAAGAAAACTACCTGCATAAACAACACAGAATACTCTTACTTGGACTTCAAAGGAAGATATTCGATAATCTACTTTTAGGCAGTAAGTACAAGCATTGATCAATAGAAAACTTAATCATTATTATGTATTAATGTTAGATTAGGCGATTGGTAGAACTTCATATCAACACTGGATTCATTTTTTAAAATTTCACATTTTCTATTTTACTTTACCTGGTATTTATGAAGACAATACAAATTTTTACAGACATACAAAGTTTATCTATACTAATATTATAAAGCTGAAGAGTTTGTTCGTTTCATTGAACGCGTTAATCTCAGTAGCTACTGGTCCGATTTGAAGAATTATTTCCATATTAGGTAGCCCATTTATTAGGGAAGTCTATAGGCTATATAACATCACGGCATCTCAAAGTCACTATTCAACGCGAACGAAGTCTCGGGCAGAAGCTGGTTGATTATAAGAACGAGTACATACTTGTTTGTTAACACATTTCATACAATATTCTTTTTCCATCTAACACAATCGATAATATTCTCAATCTCACTTAACTCGGAAATGAAAAGCTGCACAACTTTACTCATGCTAGTACAAAATGTTTATTTCTAATCACTTCAACACATACTTTTTATTAGCTGTTATTCATCGAACGGCCAGAATGTTATTTTATTTCTGCCTTTCTTTTCCAATGCGACCAGACAAAAACCCCGAAACCAAAACCCTTCCGCAACGGCTGACATTGACATTGAAAATATCGTTTAGAAATCGAGACTATGAATGAAGACCATCGGCTTTTAGATCTCATTTCTTTATGTCGTTTTTGAACGAACTGACTAATGTCAATGGATATGCACGCAACGGTTTGTGTTGTGTTTTGATTTGAATCTCAGATTTGAATTCATATAAAATACGTTTAGTGTTGTATATGTGTTTAATGTTTAAACGAAAATGACTTCTATTGCCCCGTCTGATTCTGAATCAAATGTTAGTGGATTTATACGTTATAGTGGCAAGGATATCAAGTACCTTTACACTTCTATGGTCGAGGTAAGTTATCTAGTCTTCCTCTTTACCAGCCTATTATGTCCCACTGCTGGGCACAGGCCTTCCTACATGGAGAAACCATCACGCTGGCCGAATGCGGTTTGGTGGGTATATAGAAAAGGCTGTAAAAGCGAACGGGATATACGGCATAACGTGCCTAACGAGATTAAAATGTTACGGTCACCCATATCCCATAACTGATCATGGCGAAAATAACTTTATTTTCGTTATCAAAAGCCAAAGCGTAGGTATGAACTACTATGCCACAACTTCCTCAATTTATGAAGAACTCTTTGTAAATTCAACATAATTCTGTGAAATTATAAAAATAAATCTATTAATCTTTACAGGGCATGGAGATAATAAACCAAGATATACTTCAAATAGAAAACAATTTTAAGAATTTAATCAAACTCTCTGGACCCCTTGAAAGCCAACTATCTGCAGTACTACAGTCATTACCAAAACCACATGTGAATATTCCTATGGAGACTGAGTGACTTCCACATTTATTTGCATAGTAGGTACAATAAGTAATGATTGTTTTTTAATGTAAGATATATTGTAAGCTTGTTGTTGTTCACTGAGTGAATAAAATAAGAATGAAAAATAATCTCATTCTCTCTTTTTTGAACACTACATTTATTTTGACATAAGTATAAGAAGATTATATATATATAAAACTTTGTAGGAAAATTCAACCAGATATTATGAAACCAATATCAACATGAATTTTAAACCCCAGTATTGCAGGGAAATTATATTTGTTTGTATAAATACATATTTACCAGAATAAATAGTAGTATTTTGCACTTATTGATCATGTTTCATTCTAGCCATTTTTTAACAGTGAAATAATAATTGAAATAGGCTAGTTGACCCATTTTTTTATTAGGCCCCATATGATTCTTTACTGTTAGCCATTACCATAAAAAATAATACAATATTTTTTTAAGCCAATAAATTTTAAAATAAATGTTTGGTTTTTGCTTAAATGTCAAAAACGCCTTCGGTCCTGATGGTCTATGAATTATCTGTGCCGTAGCATCACAATTATTGTAAACAATTCAATACGCATGCGTGACATAGCCGACAGTTATGCTTGATTGGTTGCGACTGGCGTTTGATGGATTTTGACCCTGCGTAGTAATTGTTTACATTAAGCATTACTCAACAAATTTTACGAACATGGTGGATATCGTTTTTGGCAGATGAAAAAAAAAAGTTTAAATAAATTTGTTATTAATTACTAATACTAGTTTTAAGGTTTTATTGTTACTAACTCTGATGGATCATTGTCGTCCGATAAAAAAATATTTTTATTTTATTTAAAACATATCTAAATTAAATTTCTACGGCAATCCCTTATTGATATTTATTTAACTTGATATATTTCGGACCCTTGTACCAGATACTATGTGAATGACACATTATTTTCATTACTTTTGATATGAGTCAACTAGCCTATTGGAAAGTGCTGGAGATTGCTCTTTATTGTTCTGTGGCTCAGAACAACCAAACTCAAAAACATCACCTCATTGTAACTTATGTATAGATTACTATTATTCAATTTAATATCTCTTTGCTGTCAACACAAATGTGTCATTTATATTTAGATATAATTTTTGTAACTATTGTTTACACTGTTTACATTTGACAAATTAGAAAAAATTTATTGATTATTTAATTTGAAACTGGAATATGGAATATATGTATGTAATATAATAACCTAGAAATGGCTACAATCACAACAAGGCCCAAGTCACCACCAAGAGTGGAGGCGATGGTCAAAGCTTTAAAACCTGGGCCAATGTTTAACACAGGAGTGCTTTTAGGTAAGTCACCTTCTTTATGAACGAGTGCTTTTCGGTGAGTAACCTCGTCATCCTCAGCCTGTATACGCCCTATTGCTGGGTACAGGCCTTCCTCATGGAGAAAAACATGAGAATTATAGGCTATAACACCACCATATACCAATACCGACCAGGACCAATGGCTTAATGTGCCTTCTGAAGCACAGAAGAGTTTGAGATCACAATCTTTTGGTCACCCATCCAAGGCCTGACCGTGACGAAGATAGCTTTGTTTTCGATATTGAAATCTAAAGCATACTAACCGCTACTCCATCGAGCTCTTCCACACTACTTACTACACACTATAATTGAGTTGGTGGGGCTGAAAGCCCAGTACCCGAAATCGCTGAGCATGTACACTAGGAATAAGTAGATAGAGTAAAAGAAATATGTAAGAGTCAAGTGGGTGAGTAGCCTACCTTATGAAATTGAAACATTATTTTTTTTTGATTACATTGCACAATAATTTAACAAAAGATGTATTTTTACTCCTAAACACAAAATTCATGTTGATAACAATTTTTTTTTAAAAGAAGTACTTATCACTAATTCCCATAATGTGAGAATTACCAACTCCCCACATATGAAATTCTTTTAGGTAACTGGGTTGAAGATAGAATCGAGTGTCCTAAGGCTGGCACCTTTTATTTTCCACCTAAAGAAGAGATTGACTATGAGAAAATGAAACCAGAGTCCAGACAACCAGATTTTCAACTGAACAAGCTCAATAGTATTCAGGTATTAGCTCCAAGACTACTAAGGTAGGCATGAGTTAACGACAATCGCGCACAATTTTTTACGTCAGGTAAATGAGTTCGGTGGCGTAAGGGGTTGGCTTTTGATATCGAAAACAAAGCAACCTTCGCCATCGTCAGGCCTTGGATGAGTGCTCAATACTTTGGGATCTCGTATTCCTCCGTGCCTCGGCACGATAAGCCGTTGGACCCAGTTGTTGTTGCAACTGTTTCTATCTACCCACCAACTATTTATTTGGCATCATGTGTTTGTTCGTGAGGAAGGCCTGTGCCCAGTAGTAAGACGTAAGTATATGTATAGGCCGAGGACGATGACCTACTTCAGTTCTGTATAGTTGCAGTTAGAGCCGCTGGGAGCGAATTTGTGGAGAAGAATCTCTCGATTGTCGTATATTTTACTATAGAAACTCATACATAGTGACACTTTATTGTATACGGTCTCAATGTGACCGTGTACAGGCTCGAGTCCTTCCAATGGCATGTACCTACCTACTTTTCCTAAGCTCATGCGTTACGTGGCCGTAACGTAAAACTACCGTAGTAGTAGATGCACAGTCACTACTCTTCCGGTGTTGGGCGGCGGTGATCAGTACCATCAGGTTCGCCGTCTGTCCGTTTGACCCCTTTTTACATAAAAAAATTACAAGTACCTATTAGGATTGAAGGGAAGAATTTCAAGCAACTGGGACCAAACGGCTGAACGTGCCTTCTGAAGCAGAGAGAGCACCGAGTTTTGTTCAACCATGATCTTCTAGAGCGTTCTAGTCAATACGCCACATCTTTTTTTTCATTTGATAGGTAAGCTCTTGGCCTTCATCTCATAAGTGACGATAAGGCCGAAGGTGGAAACGGTGGTAGCTAGCCTGGTGGGCTTAGAAGCCCTACCACCAACCAAACCGAGCAGAAAAATCTCTGCCCCCGTGGGGAATCGAACCCGGACCTCCCGATCAACATCCGGTGGTCCGAACCCACGAACCACTATACTAGCCCCTTTATTCTAAACTGTCGGAAACTAAGCGAATCACGGAATCTGTATACCTGTCCCTTCTTACCGCGGAAAAATAGAGCGAGACGAGCCGTGACTTTCCGAATCGAATCCGTGATCCGACTGTTTAGAATGAGGCGGCAGAGAGGCGGTCGTATCGCTCCACTATGTATCCCATACTTAGAGGTTCTGTGGCGTCGTTGCTTTTACCTATTTATTTACAGGGCTATGTGCGCTCAGTAATCTGACAAGACAGTCACGATACGTGCGGCAACTTCGTAACAACAAATGACCTCGTGTACAATCACCTGCCAAAGCCGCTGTGCGGGCCCACCCAGCGCTACTACAGGCGGAGCGCGCACCAGTTCTACCCGCAGCCGGACCTCATGCAATGTTATGTATGAATTAATATTAAAGTATATAGGCACCTACTAAAATAAGTGCCTAATAGTACGTCTCTGGAAACAGTTCAGACAATTCCTTGGACAGACCTCCGTATCCCTCCTGTGGAAGGGCTGGTACATCGGTATATCTTAGTGGGTACTATCACTGAGCATTCCGTATACAGAAAAACAGATAAATAGGTATGAGAGGTGTGATCACAATCATATCAGCTCGTTACCGCCCACTGCAGGGTATAAGCTGTTAGAAATATTATGATTGTATGTATTCTTATTAATAGCAACACTGAATTTATACTCTGTGGTTTTGTTCTCTCTAATCTGTCTTCCGCTCGTACCGCCGACATAGCACGCATTTATTTCTAATCTCTAAATTATGTATTGATTGAAGTAATAATTATCTAATAACGAATATATGAGTTTCATTTCGTCACAAAGTGTTTTGCGCTAATTTCGCTGCTGCATCAGGTTCACACGAACACATCGCCGACCACTCTGCACAATAGGTTATGGGCCCAGCGAAAAACATAGGAAACGTGACGATCGCCGTCTGAAAAGCCTTAAGTAAGCATTACTATATTAATATTAATTATTATAACTAAAATACAATGGCCAACGCATCTTTAAGTACCAATGGTGGGAATATCCAGATTGAGAAACTTGACGGTGTGTCAAATTATTCCACGTGGAAATTTGCAATGCGTATGGCACTTACTTTGGAGAATTTATGGCTTGCTATAGAAGGGAAAGAAACGGATAACAGCAAGATTGAGAAGGCACTTGCTCGTTTATGTTTATCAATAAAGCCGGCGTTGTATCAACACGTGTATTCGTCAAAGACTGCCAAGGAGGCATGGGATAAATTAAGTCTTATATTTGAAGATAAAGGACTTCATAGGCGAGTTATTTTGCTCAGACAGCTTCATCATATGAATTATCAAGATTTCAGCAGTATGACTGAATATATCAATGGTATAATGACTATTGTGCAACAACTTACAGACATAGGGAGGAATATTGATGATGCTGAGGTTGCTGAAATTATGTTAATAGGTCTACCACAAGAATATGATGCTCTAGTCTCGGGACTGGGTCTAACCAGTACCTTAACGAGTGAGCTAGTGCGCACCAGACTGTTACAAGAGGAATTTAGAAGAAGTTCATCCAACACAAGTGACTCGGCTTTTGCTGTGAACACCAAGAGGAATGTTACATGTCATTTTTGCAAGAAACCCGGACACCTAAAGTCACAATGTTACAAACTACAGAACAAGAAGAACATCAATAAGAAAAAGGCTGACTTTGGGGAACGCCCTCAACAAACAATGTTGGCTTCTGGTTTGATTGCCAACATTTCTAGCAATGACTGGATTGTGGACTCTGGTTGTTCGTCACATATGTCTAATTCAAAGAAGTGGATGACAAACTTTGAAGATAGTGAAAGTGTTAAGATTGCTATTGCTAATAATGAGAAATTAACTAGTACAGGTCTTGGTAATGTTTGTCTTAGTGTTAATGGTAGTCAATGGAATGTGTCAAATACATTGTATGTGCCACAATTGTCAGCAAATCTCTTGTCGGTGAGTAAATTGGTCGAGCGAGGAATGGTCGTTGTTTTTAATGGGGATGGATGCTTAATTTATAAGAAATGTATTATAAAAGGTAAACCTAGTCTGTCTGCGAAGTGTGACAAAGGTATTTATAAACTGGATAATGTATCTACTCAGGAGTATTCTTCGGCACTCCTACATTTAGTGCAGGAGGCTGAGAGTGCAAGGTCTGCTGTATGTTTATCTGAGGAAGTATGGCATAGACGGTTAGGACATCTTAGCTCAAAAGGAATGCAAACCTTAAAAAATAAAAATGCTAATCATGGTGTAGTGTTTCAGAATAAGCAGCAATATCCATGCATAGCATGCATTGAGGGGAAGCAAACAGCTAAGGCTTTTCCTAAGGGAGAGGCAAGGAGAGCGAGCCAACTTCTGGTGGTTGTACACTCTGACGTGTGCGGACCTATGCGGAACTGCAGCTGGGGAGGAGCTAGATACTTATTGACCTTCACAGATGACTTCTCGAGGAAATCATTTGGATATTTATTGAAGAATAAAAGTGAGGTAATGTCTTGTTTTATTAAATTTAGAACCCTTGTAGAGAAGCAGACTGGTTACCAGATAAAATGCCTGAGAACTGATAATGGTGGTGAGTTTTGCAGTAGTACATTTGAATGGTACCTTACACATGCAGGAATTGTACATCAGACAACAGTACCTTACTGTCCGGCTCAAAATGGAGTTGCGGAACGTCTGAATAGAGTAGTTATGGAGAAGGCAAGGTGCATGTTGAGGCAAGCAGGGCTTTGCAGTCGTTTTTGGGGAGAAGCTGTAATAACAGCTTTGTATTTGAAAAATAGAAGTCCCACAGCGGCTTTAGCAGGCCGGCTTCCTGAAGCAATCTGGACTGGCAAAGATGTTAGTCTCAAACACCTACGTGTTTATGGTTGCTTAGCATACTCCTTATTACATAAGCCTGCTGTTTCAAAACTAGATTCAAAGTCTAAGTTGTGTATTTTTGTAGGGTATAGCGAAACTTCCAAAGGTTACAGGCTGATTGAGCCATCAAACCCAAGTAAGATAATTATTGAGAGAAATATAATATTCTTGGAAGACAAATTTTATAAAGATGTTAAGAATATTTTATCTTCTGACCATAATAATAATAATAGTTATGAATTTAATCCAGAAATATTATGCAATGACATAGGTTATAATAATAAATTAAACTGTGATATTAATGATTGTAATGGGAATATCTCTGTGAGCAATGCCACTGATTCTAGTCAAAATGCAATAATGAGATTTTTAATTTGAATGAAAATTATAATTTACAATCTAACAATGAATTAAATGATGGATTAAATAATAAGCTGATAAATTTGCGGAGCAATAATGTGGGTTCTCACAATGAAATGAACAAAGAGCCATCACATTGTGATGTTGGTGATGAGTTTTACTCTCCAGTTTCAGATGTCTTCGGGTCTGATGAGCACTGTGGCAGTGACTCTAGCTTGGACGTGAGGTCAGGTGCAGATTGCAGCCTGGACTATATTCCGTCAGAGGGAGAGGTGTCATCTACAGATGAGGAGACTGTGAGTCGTCCGGGGGCTTCCGTGACCGTACGCAGCAATCCTGTTAGGAGTACGCGTGGTATACCACCGGCTCGGTATGTAGACAATTCTTTGTTGTCGGTAGGACATTTTGAACAATGTTCTATTTTTAATGAGCCACAAACATATGAAGAAGCAATGTCTTCCTCTGATTCTTTGTCATGGAAGGAGTCCATGGACAGGGAGTATAACTCCATGTTGAGTAACAGTGTATGGCAATTGGTTGATAGGCCAAAAGATTCTAATGTAATAAAATGTAAATGGATTTACAAAGTAAAAGGTGATTCTTCAGGTAAACCAAACAAGTATAAAGCGAGACTGGTAGCTCGTGGTTTTACTCAGGAACATGGGATAGATTACAATGATACTTTCTCACCCGTTGTTCGACATTCCACTTTACGTATATTATTTTCTCTAGCTTTGCAATATAATTTATTCATTGAGCACATGGACGTTGCGACTGCATTTTTAAATGGTAACTTAAATGAATGTATCTATATGGAACAACCCACTGGATATGTAAAAGATAATAACAAGGTGTGCAAGCTGAATAAAAGTATTTATGGGTTGAAACAGGCGAGTAGGATATGGAATGAGAGAGTTAATGAGTTTATGAAAAAGCATGAGTTTTTACAGAGTAAATGTGAACCGTGTGTCTATTACAAGAGGAGTGCATGTGAATACACAATTGTGGCATTATATGTTGATGACTTTTATGTATTTACAAATTGTGAAAATAGGAAATTTTATAATTTGTTAAAATTAGAGTTTGATGTTAATCATCTTGGATTGTTAAAAAGTTGTTTAGGCATGAGTGTAACTAGAACTGATAATGTTATAATTTTAGATCAATCCGATTATATAAGAAAACTTCTAATGACTTTTGGTATGTCACAATGTAAGACTGTATCCACACCAATGGCTCTAAATTGTAAATTGGATTCAAAATCTGAACAGAGCATTGATGATAATGTGTACCCATATAGACAGCTAATGGGTAGTCTTATGTACTTGTCAGTATGCACAAGGCCAGATATTTCGTTTGTCTGCAGCCAGCTAAGCCAGCATGTTACAAACTTTAATAAAGATCACTGGATAGCTGCTAAGCGAGTACTGAGATATTTATCAGGTACTATTAACTATGGATTGCATTTCTATAAGGGTGACAAATTGAATGTCAAGGCCTATGCAGATGCAGACTGGGCAAATGATCCTACAGATCGTAAGTCGTATACAGGTTTTCTGGTAAAACTAGGCAATAATACTGTAAGCTGGGAAGCAAGAAAACAGCGTTGTGTAGCACTTTCCAGTACAGAGGCTGAGTATTTAGCCATGTCAGATGTATGTAAAGAGCTGTGCTTTATTAAGAATTTTCTATCTGAACTTAATGAAATGCAGATTAATATGATTGTGTATAACGATAATCAGAGTGCACAGAAACTGTTACAATTAAAAGAATATTCACATAGAAGAACCAAACATATTGATTTGCGTTATCATTTTATTAAAGACTTAGTACAGAAACAGTATGTAGACATTATGTACTTATCTACCCAGAATATGCCAGCAGATCTACTTACTAAACCTGTATCACGTGTCAAGCATTATAGTTTTATTGATGATATGAATGTAAAACCTTTAAAGCATTGTGTTGCTTAGTGTTTATTATTTTATTAGGCATCTTGTTGCATTTTGTGTTCAGAGCATTGTGTTGCATAATATTTTATTATATTAGGCATCTTGTTGCTTTTTTGTTTTATTGGAAATATATAAATATAGTATTTTGATACATAATAATGTTTGCATTGTGTAATGTTTAATTGATTTGTGATTGATTAATAAGAATAAGGGGAAGTGTTAGAAATATTATGATTGTATGTATTCTTATTAATAGCAACACTGAATTTATACTCTGTGGTTTTGTTCTCTCTAATCTGTCTTCCGCTCGTACCGCCGACATAGCACGCATTTATTTCTAATCTCTAAATTATGTATTGATTGAAGTAATAATTATCTAATAACGAATATATGAGTTTCATTTCGTCACAAAGTGTTTTGCGCTAATTTCGCTGCTGCATCAGGTTCACACGAACACATCGCCGACCACTCTGCACAATATAAGCCTCCTCTCTTGTGCCAATATCCTTCCGGTCCTGTGCGATCCGCCTCCAGGTCTTTCCTGCGACTCGTTCGATGTTGTCGACCCATCGCATGATAGGCCGACCTCGTCATCGCCATCGGATCTCGTGAGAGGTGTGATATGAAGAAAAATGCGAGTGGTGGCAAAGGAGTGCTGTGGCAGAGGAAAACATGTACCGATGCCGCCTAGAGTGGGAAAAGTGGAACGATTTCTTGCATGAAAGTAAGGCCGCATTGAGCATATCGGTACAACGGCGGCTCATATATACTAACGGCAATACATACTAATATTATAAATGCGAAAGTCACTGTATCGGTCTCGCTTTCACGTCTTAACTATTAAACCGATTTAATTCGTAATTTGGTACACAGATAGTCTAGAGCCTGAGAACGGGCATATACTATTTTTTATCCCGATATTCCCATGGGAACGGGTACCACGAGTGTGAAACCGCGGAAAGCCACTAGTGAATACGTCTACGCGACTGCTCTGGGCATATAACTGTAGATAATTGTCTGTATTACACTATATACCTACTCTTCAGGGCCATTTAACAGAGTGGGGTTTAAAGAAGTACAAGCAATACGAATGGGATTGCACAGATGTGTCGGACTACTTCTCGACCCTGTACGAAGACACCTTCGTGCCCCCCATGCCGCATCAGTATCTACAGAGATGCGAAAGAAAAGCCCGAAATTCGTAAGTTCCTATCAAAGCTCACAATTATTTATTGTTGCCATCCTCTATTATAATTGTCCAGTCCCTAATAAATGCGTTAGGTGTAATTTTCAATGAAACAATTTATTACAATTTTTACTTACTTTATTTGCAGGAGCTTCACAAAAAGTTTCCGATTTAAAATGACAAAATCAAAACAATGATAACATCAAGAATCATTTTTCTTTTTGCAAAATACTAGTCTTTACAATATCACATTTTGTTCGAGAAGTGGACAGTGACGTCCATATAAAATTGTAACAATAAATAATTCTTAATGCTTTCATAGAGCCAACACCTGGCACCAACACGAGATCAGCAAAATATTCTTAACTCTACATTTAGTCTCAAACATTACAACTATTAACCACTTACAACTATTACGTGATATAACTTAACAAGATTTTTCTTAAATAACATTGGCAGTTCATTGAACTAATAGAAAAAAGTATCAAAGAATAAAAAGCAATAATTCATGAGTTTCACGAGTCAAAGAAGTAAGTAACTGATATAGAAACACAACCAATACAAGTCAAGAGTTATTGAGAGCAACTGTTAACTGGAGGCAACTTGATCAGTCCTGACCCGCCGGGGGTTTTGAATATATTATTTTGTACAAAACTCTGTTGCTGGGTGAACAAATTTTGTGCCATACTTTGTTGAGCAAATCGTGGCTGAGGTATGTGAACATGACTATTATATTGCATTTGAGGAAATACTGGAGAACTTATACGACTGAAGTTTTGAGGAACTTGATAAGTGTTTAAGTTGGTGTTGGTGACGCTGCGGAAGGTGTCGACCACCATGGGCTCGCCGCAGACGGACTCCTCGCGCGACGGCGGCTGCGAGAACACGTTGCGCTGGTTCATGCTGGAAGCCTGGGACTCAAACCCTGAACTTTGGCTAGAGGACCGACTGCCGTCTATGTTGAAAATTTGGCGTTCTCCTTCAGAACCCCAATATCCACCCGCTACCCAAGACGTACTGTGCCCTAATTTACTAGGAGAAATAAGCGGCCTAGACCGATTCAACGGCGTCGGAGCTATAAAACAAGGCGTGGCATTAAATTTCCGTAAAGAAAATATTGAATTGCCACTTTTTACTTTCTTTGGACTACCTATACACAGGGAACTAATGCTTTCATCTAAGTCAGAATCTGAATCATCTTTAGTAAGTTTTTGGTATTTATTAAAAGATGGCTTAATAAATACATTTTCTGACACTGAACTTGGACTTTTACATATCACTGAATTGACACAAAATGTGGAGTTATGTTTGGGTTTCTTCCACACGCTGTCACTGCGAGGTGTGAAGGATCTCCCATTGATGAGACTGTTGTTTTGTGGTTTCACATTCTCATGTGACGAATCTGAAAAATTATGTAATCCAAATTTGCTTAAAGAAACATCATCATCAGTATCCAAAGATAATGTATCCTCTTCATCAATTAAAGAATGGATTGATCCATTTACTAGGTTTTTCATCTTTTTAGGAGTCTTAATAAGTACTGGAGTATCTCCAGTCCTATTTTTATTCTTAATTATTTTATAAACTAGAAGTACAGCTAAAGTACTTGTCAACTGAAACAAAAAAAAAATTAATGGCACAAATTAAATTTTTGTAAAGTTCAAATGTTACATTTGTTTTAAATTATCTTCAACATACCTTTACTAAGCTCATCAATAAAGGATCTATAGTATCAGGGTAGTTAACTACAGATGTAATTACAAATATTGACCACAGTAAGTCAATAATAACAGTATATTTTAATTTATTAACATTCCAAATATGTCCAATTATTTGAATCAAGCATACAAAACCTCCTAAAGTTTTCTGAGTCAAGGTAAAGTTCTGTTCTATTTCTTCATAAGAAACTATTTTTGGCATTTCTATGGCAGTCAAATTACTAAAACTGTAAAAATAGTCTTCTAGCGATGGGAATGTTAGAAGTGCTTTCATTTTAATTATAGTGACAATTCTGTCTACTAGACCTAGTAAGACTTCCTTTGAATTACTTAATGTACTAGGAAAATTCTTTTTTGAAATCCTATTATACAGTTCTGCTGATACAAGTATCATCAATATCCATGCAATAAACATGGAAGTATTGTTCACAGTGGATCTCAATATTTGGTATTGCTTTGCTTTCTTTTGGTTCTTTTTATCGGGAGTTCTGTTTTCTAGCTGTTTTGTTCCTAACAGAGTTTCTTTTTCTTTATGTAATTTCATTTGCAGTACCTTTTTACACACATTGCATAATTTGTATGCTTGCTCCAACTGTGCTCTGAAAAATATAAAAAAATCAAAAATTACTGTAAATTCAAGTGTGGTAGATCAGCATATAAGATCCAGCTATAATTAACGTTAATTATAGCTGGATTTTATATGCTGCTTCGGTATTGAGCCACTTCTTTTATTTTAGGTTTTCTTAAACCAAACAAATAATTGATGAGTCTAAGAATTACACCCACTAAGGTAAAATTTTGATTCATTGATATTTCATTAATTTTCCACAAATCTACATGTAGACAATGAAGAAAGAGGTATGAAAGTCAAAGTTGGTATGTGTGGACTATCAAATGTAAGAAAGAATTTTATTAAATCATAATTATTGTAATTGAATTAAATGGGCATTGACAACATGGTACATATATTTTGGGAATATACTGGTACTAGATTCTAGAGTAACAACAGACTACATTACTTATATTCCTGTAACACCTTCCTTATTGTTGCAAACAATAGCCGCTTTATTAATAAAGAAAGAATAACCTTATACCTAGTTTAACTGAAAATACGGCTAAGCAATATAATGCCTTATGACGTTGGGTGTTAGGTGTAATATTGCTAAGCAGTATTTTGAGTTAAACTAGGCATAAAGTATTCTTAGTTTATTAATGAAGCAGTTGGTGTTTCTATTGACAGGTTAACAGATGGAGTAAATAAGCTAGACAGATATATAAAGGAAAAATAAGGAAACACAATATGGTATATTTGGATCCAGGCATTATCAGTTGTACCAACTGCCTGCCTCATAATTAATAATAATATAACAGGTGATTTTGATAACATTTCAGGTAAATAATGTTTTATTTCAAGATATAATTATGGTAGAGGCAGTATTATATCAGCATACTTTCATAAATAAGAAAAACACTATCATAAATACTAAACAGAGCAAGTTATACAATTTTAAGGAATAACCAGAAAAGTGTTGAATTGTGGTTTTAGATCTAATATCACAGTTTGGCAATGTACACATACCAATGGGTGGGCCTGGATAGTCTGGTTGCTTGCCAACTTGTGGAACGAAGAAAATATCAAAGAAATTTTTTTATACTATTCTTTTTTGAGTTACTGTGAAGTGGGGACTTTGCTAGGAAGAAACTCACTCTTATGTTAATAATAATATGGTATACCATGATAATAAGCTCAAATTAAAATTTCGAGTCCTGTTTATTCAGACCAGTAAAATGATAATACTGATATAAGTAAACTTATATAGACTTACCTATAAGACTCTACTTCTTCTATGAAATTCTTTTCATTCATGGGAACAAAATTAGCCAGTTGAACAACTTTGAGGCCTTGGTTTATGTTACACATTTTGCAAAGACCATTGTTGGGGAAGCTTCTCTGAAACACTTTATGGGATTTTACTGTCTGCTCTGGCGTGTTGAATAAAACTTTATTGTAGTCTCCATCCTAAAACAATGTAATAATTATTAAAATTGCACGTAATCTTAAACGCTTACAAAAGAAGGCATTATGTATAAAACAAACCTTTGTAAATCCATTGTATTGCTCGCACCCTGGACAAGTCCAACAATTACGATTTATATATTTCATCCAAAAATTCTCATTGCAGAACCAGCAATTAACACGCCATGGCACTGTTGATCTACAAAACACAAAATTAATTTTATTTTTAGATTGAATGTTCGCTCCGGCGGGAAAGCGGTTGGCATAACCTCAGACAACTTACCGTAATTTATAAAGTATTTTCGTTAGTAAAATACTACATAATAAGGTCGCTATAGTCACAAGAACTAATTCCATTTTAAGTAATAATTTTGGGTCCATTTCATTGATATAAAACCATAATTAAAATCCTAACCTAAAAGCACGCCCACTGTGACAATTCTTTTATTCCATAGACTATAAAAAATTTTTTTTTTTGGAAAATCCTTGCGTATTGGGAGGTTTTTGGCGCCGAGCAACTATGGCGGACGTGATTTATTTCAGTAATTGTAATACTGTTTCTGAGTGGCTCTTGTTGCGTAAAATCATCGTAGTTTTGTGTAATCTGTGTCAATAATGATGAGCAATGTAGAGGATCATTAAAATACGCGTCAAGTGGTGTGAAAAACGATGAGATTTTTTATCGTGACCTCATTGAAGTAACACCACAGCGTCTGCCATCGATTATTTGACACCGAACTCTCCCGAGATGCATTGAAATGCATGCATTATACTAGCATTTCAATGCAAACTACTGAAGAAAAGTGTTTTACTGTTAACGTATGGCTCAAAAGTTCCTGCAGCCAGAGCCGTAAAAATGAATTTTAAATAAAATAATAATAAATGAAAATTTTGGAGTTTGGCGGCATTTGACTAATGCCGGACGTGATTTTTATTTCGATAATTGTAATATTGTTTCGGAGTGGATATTGTTACGTAAAATCAGTGTAGTTTTGTGTAATAAGTGTCTGTGATGATGTGCAATGTGGAGGATTATCGAAATAAGCGTCTAGTGGTGTGAAAAGTGACGAATTTTTTATCGTGGTAATCCACCTCATCCAAGTAGCACCACAGTGTCTGCCATAGACCGTTTGACGCCAAACTCTCCCAAGATGCATTGAAATGCAATACACTAGCATTTCAATGCAAACTACTGAAGAAATAAAATACTGAAGACTTGGCTGTATGGGCTTAGTTCCCTTTGTCTTCCCTTCATGGGAGAACTTTACAAAAGAAAATGAAAATTTTATAACAATTTAAAAAAAATTTCAATAGGGGCGATTCCATTGTCACAAATAAGACTAAACTAAACTTATATGTGTATCTTTCCCTTTCTAACTTTAAGGAGAAAAAAAAGGATAGATACACAATTTAATTTAGTTTAGTCTAGTTTGTGACAACGGAATCAGCCCTAATGTCACTGTGAGGTTCATTTTTTGAGCCATTCAACTATGGCGGACATGATTTTTATTTCGATAATTTTAATATTGTTTCGGAGTGGATATTGTTACGTAAAATCAGTGTAGTTTAGTGTAGTAAGTGTAAATAATGATGAGTGATGTGGAGGATCATTGAAATAATCGTCAAGTGGTTTGAAAAACGATGAGATTTTTAATGTGGTAATCCACCTCATCGAAGTAACACCACAGTGTCTACCATCGATCGTTTAACGCCAAACTCTCCCAAGATGCATTGAAATGTATTACACTTGCATTTCAATGCAAATTCTGAAGAAATATATACCGAAGACTTGGCCGTATGGGCTTTGTTCCCTTTGCCTTCCCTACGGGAGAATTTTACAAAAGAAATCGAGGGAGTTTGGCGGCATTTGACTAATGGCGGACGTGATTTTTATTTCGATAATTGTAATATTGTTTCGTAGTGGATATTGTTACGTAAAATCAGTGTAGTTTTGTGTAATAAGTGTCTGTGATGATGTGCAATGTGGAGGATTATCGAAATAAGCGTCTAGTGGTGTGAAAAGTGATGAGTTTTTTATCGTGGTAATCCACCTCATCCAAGTAGCACCACAGTGTCTGCCATCAATCGTTTGACGTCAAACTCTTCCAAGATGCATTGAAATGCATTACACTAGCATTTCAATGCAAACTACTGAAGAAATATATACTGAAGACTTGGCTGTATGGGCTTCGTTCCCTCTGCCTTCCCTACATGGGAGAATTTTACAACAACAACAAAAAAAAAAACAACAAATATCACTGTCAACCAGACTCTTCTTCTTCTTGCCCTTTTCCCACTCTAGGTGGGGTCGGCACAACATGTCTTCTTCTTCCATTCTCCTCTGTCACTCGTCAGCTCAGCATCCACTACTTTTATCCTCATATCATTCTTCACACATTCAATCCATCGCTTCTTTGGTCTTCCTCTAACTCTAGGTCCGTCCACATCCATGCTCAGCATCCTTCTTGTAATGTGACATTCATCCCTCCTCATCACATGTCCATACCACGCTAACCTATTGCTCCTAATCTTTTCTGTCACTGGCGCTACTTTCAAACTTCCTCTAATGTATTCATTCCTGATCTTGTCCATTCTTGTAACTCCACACATCCATCGCAACATTCGCATCTCTGCTGAGTGCAGCTTTCTTTCATCCATCGCATTCGTTGCCGAACATTCAGATCCATACATTACAACTGGTCTAACGACGGATTTATAGATCTTCCCCTTAAGCTTAAGGGGTAATCTAGGATCACACGTTGCTCCTGAGACCTGTCGCCATTTCATCCATCCCACATTTATTCTATTTCTTACATCCTTGTCAATATCGCCATCGTTTTGAATTAATGATCCGAGGTACCGGAATTCAGAGCAAACAGGTAGGGATACATCACCTAAGGTCATGTCCGCAAAACTGGATTCCTCCCCAAAAGGGCAGAACAAGTGCTCGGTTTTCGTCCTACTAATCCTTAAACCGACACTCTCCAGCCTACTCTGCCATTTTCCCAGCCTGCTTTGAACCTCGGATACATTTTCTCCAACAAGAACAATGTCGTCGGCGAACAGCATACACCAAGGTGCCTCCTCTTGTATGTCTGCTGTAAGGGCATCCATAACAAGAAGAAACAGGTAAGGGCTTAAAGCCGACCCCTGGTGCAAACCTACAGCCACATTGAACTTGTCGGTTACTCCGGCTTCGGTCCTAACTTGCGTGCTCGCTCTATCATACATCTTTCTTACAAGCTCTACATACTTCCAAGGTACTCCTTTAACTTTTATAGCCCACCGTAGAACCTCGCGGGGTACCCTATCGTATGCCTTTTCGAGGTCAAC
Organism: Parapoynx stratiotata; assembly: GCA_910589355.1. Taxonomy (NCBI): domain Eukaryota; kingdom Metazoa; phylum Arthropoda; class Insecta; order Lepidoptera; family Crambidae; genus Parapoynx; species Parapoynx stratiotata. The sequence goes on from OU342463.1 coordinate 3,098,234, forward strand.
GAATACCATGTGCAAGTTTCGATTCGCACGTCGATATTGTTCACATACTTGCCGAAGTGCGAATATGGCGTCCGTTGTGCCTCGTCCAGGCATAAACCCAAATTGGTTCTGGCTCACCTCACTCTCCTCTCTCAGTCGTCTCTCAATCACTCTCTCCCATATTTTCATACTGTGCGACATGAGCTTTATTCCCCTATAATTGTTGCAGTCCTGTACATCACCCTTGTTTTTGAAGACTGGCACAAGTGTGCTATTGCACCATTCTTCAGGGATCGCTTCCTCTTGCAACATTTTATTGAAGAATAAAGTCAGCCATTTCAATCCGTGTGCTTTCAGAACCTTCCATACTTCAACTGGTATACCATCTGGACCAACAGCTTTACCATTCTTCATTCTCTGCACTGCCATTCTCACTTCATCGATACTTATGTCTTTCACCATATTCATATTCGGCTCAACCCTTTCTAACACTCCATCCCAATCGTTTTCCTCGTTCATTAATCTATTAAAATAATTTCTCCATCTGTCCTTTATTTCCTTATCAATCGTCAACGTCACACCATTCTCATTCTTAACACACTTAATATTCACTACTTCTCTTTCATTCCTTTCCCGCTGTCTTACCATTCTAAAGAGGTCTTTCAGGCCTCGTGGGTTGTCCATCGTATGGTATAGGTCGTCAACCAGACAAACTTGAGAATTTAAGAAAAAAAAATTGACAATCATGACTTTCTTGACCAAAGAGAATATAATAGATAATCACTCACTACGTTTGATTCACAGATTAGAGAGATATTTCTAATGATTTGACATTTGATTTGATACCTACGGAAAATCTTTGAAAAATAGGTTGTTTTTGTCAAATGCACGTTTTTTTTTAAATAAAAATAAAATTATATACATGTACTATGTGGAGCAACAACACAATTTTAAATTTATGTAATTTTGATGATGTGCACAGCAGTATAGGTATGTACAATATTATTATTGCTTCTAGTGCATTAGCAATATTTAGTTTACTCTAACATAAATAAGTTTTTATTATTTGTTCTTTTAGATCATGATGATATTGATAATATATGGTCTGGGAATTGGTCCATTAATTACGAAAATGCATCAGAGATTTTATTTGGCCTTTCTCAGTCCAATATCTTAAATCTCAAGAGTGATGAAAATTTCATTCAAAGGGCATTGTACGTAGGCATTAAGTCCTTACTGACTTTTTGTGAACAGAACTGGAATCCGCATCCTACAAAGTTAGATTTAGAAGAATATCTCCACATGAAATGGCCTGAAAATATCGATGTTGCCCAACTATTACAATGCAATTCTGAACCTCTTGTGGTCAATATAGCACACCCCGAGCTATTATACCTGTCTCATCAAATATTTGATGCATTGTATTCAGCAGAACAAACGTTGGTGAGATTTATATTATTGTCTTCTTTGGAGTCTTTCAAAATAAATCATTAGTTTAGATAAAAAAAATCATATTTGATCTCATAAATTACAGTGATATAATATCAGGTTGTCACTTCATTAAAAAATCGATGAAGAACTTAAAATTTTTTGAATTTGTAGAAATATTATTTCAATCAATAAATTTTTTTGCATTTTTTTTTATTTTTCTTATTTATTTTCTGGGACATTGAGTCGTTCGTCTTGAATGGTTGTAACAGAGAATAATTTAATATAAATTTAACTCCTAAATATGCTTACACTAGTAATATTTTTTTATTTAACATTTCAGGTCCATTTGTGGTGGAGTTTTAGAAGTAAAACTCTTCTGCAGAGATCACTGGAAGATAATAGTGCATCATTGTACTCTGAACTGGAACTAATAATTGCTAAACTGTCTAATGAACTACAAAACCTTAATGACAAACCTAGATTACAGGTATTATTATGTTTAGAAATAGCACAGGCATATTTATTGTATGGACGGGTTCAAAAAGTTGATGAGTACTTGATGAGGGCACGAGAAATTGCTGGAGTTAAATTTGAACTCACTGGTATGTTACTGTGTTGTTTTATGAATTTAAATTATTATGCATTTATGCATTATGCATTTAACAAAAACCAGAATCAATCAATGATTCTGAAGCTAACAGTTGCTTACAGTCAATGATTTTCATTAAAATCATTCTTTCTGCTTATTACTTGTGAACTAAGTTATGAAAATAACTTACATTTTTAGGTGTGCTGGGTAAAAGAACTAAGTTCCAGCAACAGGTATTGCCACAGCTAGCTCTCTACAGTGAGTTGAATGCTAGTGTGGAGAGAACTCCAGCAGAGGAGAGTCATGGAGGCTCTACTCTCCCCGCAGATGTAGAGCTTCAGGACGATGTGAGACTGAACAAGGTTCAGTACATGGAGAAAGTCATTCAATCTGAATTGCCAAGCTTGGAACAAACACTTTGTTTGTTAACTGTGTAAATATTTTAATCTTTCTATTTCTATTTTTCACTAGTGACCCGCCCTAACTTTGATCTGGTGCAATGCTGATACTAAATAATATACTTGTTATACGTATATCTAAAACTTCTTTTTGAATCAATTGCATCAAATCGAAACTAATGCATAGTATTAAAGATAAACATACACAGAGACAGGTGCTCATAAAGCAAATGTGATTTATAATTTGCAGTGATAATAAAATAGTACATCTTTAAAACTTTAATGTAAGTCTGTATGCTTGTATTTAAATTCTCTCATCATCTCCTGTTTCTCATTTTAGACAATACCTCCAAAAATCACAACCAAAAGATGACCTTATGACAGAGGAACTGCAGCCCTATATTGAAGCAATACTGAGCCAGAAGAAAGGGCCGTGGTCAACACGAGTGGCAGCGTTGCTTATCCGTTGCAAGCTGGAGGCGAACCACAAGCGCACAGTAGAGAGATCCATGCAGCAGTGTGAGACTATTGTCAATGACAAGACAGGTGTTTTATCCACAGACAGGTAGAAATTTGTTTATAATAATTCATACATACACACAATCACAACTATTATCCCTTAAAGTTTAGTCAGAGACTAGGCAAAAGCAACACAAAAACAGTCCACTGCCATAGTCAGCATCACAGGTGGTGAGCCCGCTATAAGCTATGGATGGCTTTCCAGTTCTAAGTCCATTGGTTGCGTAATTATTCATAGACAATTAGTAACCTTTTGGTTTTCTTACATAGAGGTTACAGTTGATTCCATTTGTCAGGAAATAAATCTGTAAACAATACATTATTCCTACATATCAATAATGGTTATGAAATAACTACATATTAACAAAAATCTAAATAATTTATCGAAACAAACCAAAAGTTATACTATTTATTTTCTGTGTGTTTTATAGTTTTAAATTTAAGTTATTTAAAGCAATCTTATTATATTTTTATACTGATTACACCTAGCTAAATCTTCATATTATTAGTGTAGTATTGGGTAGGGTTCAGATACGGGTATATTTTTTGAAACGTGATTGGCTTAAATGCCTAAAGAACTTTAAGTTTCGTTTATGTAAGAAAAAACGTTAATGAAGAACAAAAATTTCGATCCTATTTCGTTCCTATCCAAAAGTGGTTATATTTTAATAAAAACATTTTTATTTTATATTTTGTGTCTTGCGACTTGCCGCCCGACCCGCGCTTGCCGTCCCCTGCGTATTGAAACGGTTAAACGTAATGCAATAAACACAATGAAAACGGTTCCGACCCTTGGTGTTGGGATAAATTGGCACTCATAATACATAAATGTTTAATATATGGCATGATTGAAATAACAGACAATTATTTTTCTTAATGTTTCAGGTTATCCTACCTTTGGGCTACAGGTTTGCCCCCTTCGTGGACGTGGCGGCAGCAGTTGGCAGACCTTTACCTCAGCTTGGGGCTGGTGAAGGCTGCCCTTGAAGAGTACAAGAAACTACAGCTCTGGGAAGATGTCATAGTCTGCTACACCATATTGCAACTGAGGCATAAGGTAAATGTAGTAAAAATTTATAATATTATTTTTATATGAGTTTTTCTGTTGTAAATTTTTCACTGGTTAGAAATACATTTTTATAAAAGGTTTTTTTTATAAAAGGTTATATAGAATTGAAACGAAATATCTGAAAAACAAAAAGGCCACAAACATTTACAGCAATTATATCTGTGACGGTCTCACAGTTGTATTGTAATAAAAAATATAGAAAGTCTTATTTCAGGCAGCTGAAGTGATTCAACAGCAAATTGATATAAAACCAACAGTGAAGCTCTACTGTCTTCTTGGTGATGCTACAGGTTATTCCTTTGTTGTTAATAACTTCCATATGTAAAGAAAATACAGACTTATCATTTACTTACCTACCATACTCGTCCCGCCAAGATGGTTGTAAATACTCCAAATTATGTTTCAGATGACGTATCCTGTTACGAGAAAGCGTGGGAGTTCTCTAACTTCAAGAGCAGCAGAGCTCAGAGGCACTGGGGAAACTTCCTCTTTGATCACAAGAAGTATGAAGAGTGCATTCCCCATTATGAAATGTCAGTCGAGATCAACTCTATACAAGAAAGTGTCTGGCTGAGATTAGGGTAAAGGATTCTTTGATTTATTTGCTGACTAATCAACAGCTTTTTGTAAGTTAATGATTACATATTTTATGGAAGAGTTCTGCCCTTACATTTATTACCTCAAGGTTCCATTTTTATTTCTCTTTGAAAGGAACAAGAGTTTCATTAAACATTTTAACGAACCTGATCCAAGAACTCGTTGTTCTTAAATTTATTTATTGCAGAAAAATATGCATTGTGTAGAAAATTTTGCACAATAAAGGTTACAATCCAACGAATAATGATAACAATTTTAAAATTCAAAACGATTAGCTTCCTTAAATAAATAAAGGATGGAATCTTATTAAAAAAATGGTTGGTTGAGTTGAGATGTTAGTTAACCTCTGCCTACCGGTTCGGTTGTTAATATGTTATGTTTTGTGTTATCCAGATTTGCAGCATTGCAAACAGAGAATTGGGAGACGTCTGCAAAAGCTTACCGGCGGTATACATACCTCCAACCAAACTCATTTGAAGCGTGGAACAACCTGGCCAAGGTGTACGTGAACCAGGGCGACAAGAGCAGGGCGTACAGGGCGCTCATGGAGGCGCTCAGGTTCAACTACGACAACTGGAAGGTAGGGTTACATCTGACACATGCCTGGCCAAGGTTACGTGAATCAGGTCCAGAAGAGGGCGCACAAACAGGCGCTCAGATTCAACTACGACAACTGGAAGGTAGGGTAACATCTGACACACACCTGGCCAAGGTTACGTGAATCAGGACCCGAAGAGGACGTACAGACAGACGCTTAGGTTCAACTATGACAACTGGAATGTAGGGTAACATCTGACCCACACCTGGCCAAGGTTACGTGAATCAGTGCCAGAAGGGGGCGCACAGACAGGCGCTCAGGTTCAACTACGACAACTAGAAGGTAGGGTAACATCTGACACACACCTGGCCAAGGTTACGTGAATCAGGGCCAGAAGAGGGCGCACAGACAGGCGCTCAGGTTCAACACCGACAACTGGAAGGTAGGGTTACATCTGACACATGCCTGGCCGAGGTTACGTGAATCAGGGCCAGAAGAGGGCACACAAACAGGCGCTCAGGTTCAACTACGACAACTGGAAGGTAGGGTAACATCTGACACACACCTGGCGAAGGTTACGTGAATCAGGGCCAGAAGAGGACGCACAGACAGGCGCTCAGGTTCAACTACGACAACTGGAAGGTAGGGTAACATCTGACACACACCTGGCGAAGGTTACGTGAATCAGGGCCAGAAGAGGACGCACAGACAGGCGCTCAGGTTCAACTACGACAACTGGAAGGTAGGGTAACATCTGACACACACCTGGCCAAGGTTACGTGAATCAGGGCCAGAAGTGGGCGCACAGACAGGCGCTCAGGTTCAACACCGACAACTGGAAGGTAGGGTAACATCTGACACACGCCTGGCCAAGGTTAAGCGAATCAGGGCATGAAGAACAAGGCGTAGACTTGCGCTCAGAAGGTAACATCTGACATTTCGCACCATTGAATAAGACCATAGTAAGCAGCTTTATGTTCTTTTTATTGAACATCCGTGATTGGTGAACAAGGAATGGTATTTATCCCATAAACATCAGTCCAATCAGGACTTGAACTCGACCTTCAAACATGACGGCACGTCCACGCATTCTAATTAGTGTAGAAATGGTCATTGTGGTCGTCAAATAATGAAGCAAAATAGTTTCTACTGCTGTAAACCTCAAAGGATAATAGCGGTAGCCGAGCTGGGACGAACCGGGCGCGGGACTCGATCCCACGGTACCACTGAGTTTGAATAAAACTTATGTACAGTTCATCATGAATATCGCTTGCCTCACATTGTGCCTGGTACATAGTAACAGGCTCGCCACCACATGGGGACTTATCGAATCTGGCGAAATGTGGGTGATAGCACCTCTGATAATAATTGTGAAATGGAATGCTTATTTAATCATTTAATTAACATGCAGTTGCACTTATGACGAGTCAAAAACATTATAAAATTTACAAACAAATTACTTATACAATTCTAATTTGCACCTACATTTTTTCTTCCTGTACACTACCAATACAGATAAAGGCAAGAAACTGCAAGGGTTCTATCCTCCCTTTACATAAAATTGTCTTACGTTCTACAATATACAAATTACAGGCAAGTCTAAGACTACAGTACCTTTTTGATTTTTTATGAATGCCGGTACTGAAACTCCCCGATATACCCATTGGAACACTACCCCGAGAACGACTCGGATTCTGCCGAAGACTACACAGTGCCTACAATTAATTATCTTTTCTTGTCTGCAGCTATGGGAGAACGTGTTGACAGTGAGTATGGACACCGGTCACTTTGAAGATGTGATCCGCGGCTGCCACCGGCTGCTGGACCTGCACAACAGGTTTGAGGACGTGGAACTGCTCTCGCTGCTCGTCAGGGCGGTACTACAGGATAACAAGGACGCCGATGGACATAGTGCTTCTAGGTGAGTGGGAAGTTGTTACAGATATTACAATTCGCGATGGCGCTTCTATCATTTGAATGAAGACTCATATCTTAAAACAATAAGGGCTTTCTATTTTCAGCATAAAATTAAGAGTTTTTTTTATTTTTATGGATTAAATAAAAATTATTTTAACAGTCCTTGTCTACATACAATGACATTATTGTCATTGCTAGTACTGTTTCAGACAAAAAAAAATATTTTTTGTATGAAAATGTATGACAGTGTGCGGTCGGTGACAGAACAGTCAAACAATCACCTCAATCACCACCTCTTAAAACATTGTTGATTCAGTAGTAGACGTGAAACACAATGTTCGCTTACCTAGGCATCTCAGTTCCACTGTCGATTTAATAATATTGTATATTGTATTGTACGGCGTACGGCTGACTTTGGAACAGTGGATGCAAATCTTATATCAAAGAGATAATCATTCTATAAAACCTATAAAAAATCCTCAATAGATTTTGAACCTCACTGCAATAGGTGCAAACCTGAATGATAGAGTGCAAACCTGAATGAGAAAATTTGACAGCTTTGACAGCTCCGCAACTATTTGTTTGGCTGTACCCAAGAATTTTGTACTTTATGATGGATGCCAAACTCCCATACTAGCATGAGGCAATGTTTTGTCTCGATCAGTAGGTGTTCCTTCTCATTCTATCACTTTAATGAATGAGTTTGACATATCGTAGTAAAGCTTTCTATTACAACTAATGACATCCCACAAAAATACACACAATTTTCTCAAACAAATACTCTCATTTAAAATGTAATTATAGTCTCACCTGTGAAATGATAAGGTATAAGGTTGAACGGGCCATTTCCGCAACTCGACGTCTTAGCGCCTTTTTTGCGTGTGTGGGAATGATGTTCCTATTCTCGCCAGCCCAGCTCATCCAGATACTTCAGCAGGTTCTCTTCAACTTACAGAAAACCTTCGGTAGTGAGCTCGGCTGTCCGAGATGTCTTACCCGGTAGTCCGCTACACCTGGACACTCCATGATCACGTGTGCAGCCGTTTCTTCCGCCTCCATGCACGCCCTGCACATGGAGCTGTCGGTTATACCTAGGTTGAAAAGGTGTTTGTTAAATGGTCCATGGCCTGTCATGGCCGCGGTTACCTGACGGAGTTGCATCCTGTTTAGTTTCAGGATGTTCTTTGATAGGCGTGTGTCAATTTCTGGCAGTGAAGCCTTTGATTGTTTGCAGTCCTCTGTGTTCTTCCAGATCTCGCTGTGAAGTAGTTTGGTTTTCTGCTTGATCTGGTTTTTAGACCATTGTTTGGGGAGAGGCACTATCGGTTCCGGTCCGTAGACTTTCGTAACTGGTCAGTTACGAAAGTCTACGGACCGGAACCGATCTACCCTTCTAGCTAACTCGTCTGCTTTATCATTGCCGCACGAGTTGCTGTGTCCTTTTATCCATTGCAGGGTAATGTGGTTATCCTTCCCCGCCATCATCAAGACGTGGTGGCATTCGTGGATTAGTGTTGAGTGACGTTGATTGTTTTTAAGTGCTTGCAAAACAGATTTGCTGTCTGTTAGAATTCTTATGTGTTGACCTTGAATGTTCCTTCTTATAATTTCTTTGGTGGCGGTAATGATTCCCAAGCATTCCGCCAGAAACACAATTTGTGTGAATTCCCTTAGGTATAGAGATGTTCATACTTAGGTCGTACGGTCAACTCCACAACCTGTCCCCATTCCGGTTTTGGAGCCATCTGTGAAGATTCTCAGATCTGTTATGTTAAGACCTTCTTTCCCGTCGTCTTGGAGTTGTATTTTATACTTTTTATCAAAGCAGTATCGGACGTACATTCCGTCGTTTGGGGCCTCCATCAGTGGGAGTTCTATCATGGCCTCCTTTAAGGAAGACGTGTGTGGAGTGGGGGTCTTGCTAAGGAGACCTAGTTCTCTCCGCCTACACATTGTTAGGGTGGCTTCTTGTTATATGAAAAGATGAAGTGGCGTAAGGTTAAATATAGCTTCCAGGGCTGCGGATGGTGTTGTTCTCATGCACCCCGTGATTGCCATGCTCATCATCCTTTGCCAGCTTTGCAATTTCTGTTTCACAGTGGTGAGTTCTGTTCTGCGCCACCAAACCAGTGCTCCATAGCTTATCATTGGTCTGATTACAGCAGTGTACAGCCATAAAGTGATTGACTCCATTTTTTACCTAGCATCCTCCTGCATTGCCAGAAGGTGTTGCTGGCTTTTCCTAGTTTGGAGTCTATGTGCTTGGCCCATGACAACTTATTGTCGAGAGTTATACCGAGGTACTTGACTTCCCTTTTGAGCAGAAGCTCGGTTTTGAAGAGTTTCGGTAGTCTGTAGCTGCCCAGTGTACGTTTATTTGTGAACGGGACGAGTTCTGTTTTTGTTGGGTTAACATTTAGCTTGTATTCTGTGCACCAGCTTTCAATAATGTGGAAGGCTCTTCGCATCAGATCGCAGGCTATGCTCGCTGATTTGCTGTAAATCAAGACTGCAAGATCATCTGCATATCCTACTGTATAGCAGCTTTTCCTGTTTAATGTTTCCAAGTGTTCGTTGGCGACCAAGTTCCACAGTAGCGGTGAAAGTACGCCTCCCTGTGGACATCCTCTAGCTTCCATTGCACCTTGAGCTTGGTCTCTTCCTAATCTAACTACTCTGTACCTTAACATGTCCTGAATCCATCATGTAATGGTGTGGTTCACCCTGTGTTTCTCAAGGGCTGTTTTTATTCTGTTGAAGTTAGTTTTGTCGAAAGCTCCTTCTATGTCTATGAAGGTACCTAGACAGACCTCCTTATTTTCTAGTGCCGATTCTATTTTGGTGACTACTGCATGAAGGTCTTTTTCAGTTGATTTACCTGCGCTGTATGCGTGTTGGTTGTGATGGAGTGGGAGGTGTCTCAGCGCACCGTCCCTTAGGAACACATAATCACATAATCTTTCCAGAGTCTTCAGGAGGAAAGAAGTTAGGCTGATGGGTCTGTATGATTTTGCCTCGGAGTAATTAGATTTACCCGGTTTTGGGATGAAGATGGCTCTGACTTCCCTCCATTGTTCGGGAATGTATCCTTGTGCCAAACTCGCTAATAGAATAATGTGGATCAGCTTAAGTAGTTTAGGCCCCCCATTTTGTAGTAGTGCCAGGAATATTCTATCATTCCCAGCTGCTTTGTAAGGTTGGAAGCTTTTTATAGCCCATGTGATTCTTTCTGGTGTAATGACCTGTCTCGATATCTCCCAGTGTTCGGTTGATGTTGTGTAGCTGGTCTCGGGCCAATTTATGTCCCCTGTAATTTTGCAATCCGGGAAGTGGGTTTCTAGTAGTACTTGGTCCACTTCCTCTGGTGCCCTGGTATAAGTATTGTCTGGTTTCAGCAGCGATCCCAACCTTTGCGGTGGACCGCTGCTTAGTAATTTCCTGACTCTGTTGGCCTTTTGGAAGGATTCTATCTCCGCAGAACTTTTTCCAAGCTTGCGATTTTCGGTAGCGTATGCGTTTCTTGTACTGGCTTTTCGCATGGTAGTATTCATCCCGGTCATGGTCGTTAGAGGTGTTCATGGCTCTCTTAAGGGTTTTCCTGACTTTTTTCCTCATTCTGTCTAATTCGGGACCCTACCATGATTGATGGTTATTCTTTTTTGATTTATTGGGGTCCACGAGAGGGCAGGTAGTATTGTAGCAATATATGGTAGCTCGGTTTAGTCTGGTGACAAGATCCTCTAACAATCGTGTGTCTTGTACTTGTTCAGGGTAGTAGAAATCCTTAAGCTGTTCTTCCATAAGATATTGGTAGGCCAGCCAGTTGGTCTTCCTTGGGTTTTTGTAAGGTTATATTTCTGTGATGTTTAGCCCCAGTTTGAACCGGATCCACCTGTGGTCCGAGCAAGAGGCTTCATCCGATACGTGCCAATTGGTGATCAAATTAGTACCCTCCTCGTTGGCTATAGTTAGATCTATGATAGTCTGGGCGCGTCTATTAATAAAAGTTCGTTTGTTACCCTTGTTTATTATGTCTAAGTTAGTAGTAGAGAGATAATCTATGAGCAACTTACCCCTGCTGTTTGTTTCTCTGTTGCCCCAGATGGTGTGGTGGCAGTTGGAGTCCGTTGCAATGATGAGGTCCCAGCCCTCTGACTCACAGTGGTGGACTAGCCGGACCATGTCATGTGGTGGTGGTTCTTCCCCCTCCGGCATGTACACTGAGGACAGGACTGTTTTGTTTGTGCCGGAACCGATCACAATAGATGTTATGTCTCTGGAACAGAATTCTGTTAATATTAGGTTGGGGAAAAAAGTCTTTTCGCATTATAGTATGTATAAACTTGTAATAAAATCTCTTAGGCCATACTATTTGTATCTGGCTGGTTTTGGTATCATTGAAAGTTTAAATTTTAAACAACATAATTCCAAATTCAAATTAGGAAAATGTGTGATTTTCATTTGTTTTTCGTACCGCCAAGATGAGTGAATCTAATGAAGAAATTCGATACATTTTAAAATTTTACGACAAAAAAGGTAAAAATGCAACGCAAGCCGCGAAAAAAATTTGCGATGTTTATGGACCTAGTGCAGTGTCTGTGAGAGTAGCACAAATTTGGTTTTAGCGTTTTCAATCCGGAAATTTTGATGTCAAAGATGCACGTCGCTCTGGTCGCCCTATTACAGATAAAATGGATGCCATTTTTGAAAAAGTGGAGTTAGATTGGCATGTCAGTAGTTACGACGTAGCTGAAGAACTGGGAATTGACCACAAAACAGTTTTGGCGCATTTGAAAAAAAACTGGGTACACAAAAAAGCTCGACATTTGGGTACCTCACGAGCTCACTGAAAGAAACCTAATGAACCGTGTACTCATTTGTGATTCTTTATTACGACGTAATGAAACCGAGCCATTTTTGAAGAAGCTGATAACTGGTAATGAAATGTGGATCACGTACGATAAGAACGTGCGAAAAAGGTCGTGGTCAAAGGCCGGTCAGGCTTCACAGACTGTGGCGAAACCCGGGTTAACTCGCAACAAGGTGATGCTGTGTGTGTGGTGGGATTGGAAGGGCATTATTCATTATGAGCTGTTACCACCAGGCAGGACCATCGATTCTGAACTCTACTGCGAACAACTGATGAGATTAAAGCAAGAAGTTGAGAGAAAGCGGCCGGAATTAATCAACAGAAGGGGTGTGGTTTTTCATTATCATAACGCTAGACCTCACACATCTTTAGCCACTCAGCAAAAATTAAGAGTTTGGCTGGGAGGTGTTAATGCATCCGCCGTATAGTCCTGACCTTGCACCTTCAGATTTCCACCTGTTTCGGTCTCTTCAGAATTCTTTAGGCAGTGTCAGGTTAACATCACGAGAGGACTGCCAAAACCACTTGTCGCGGTATTTTGACCAGAAGTCCCAAAATTTCAATAGCAATGGGATCATGTCCCTACCTACAGATGGCAAAAAGTTATCGAACAAAATGGTACCTACATACTTTAGTTAAATGTAAATAAACTATATTAAAAAATGTTTTGAATTTTCTTAAAAAATGCGAAGAAACTTTTCCCCAACCTATTACAAATGTTTCAATGTTGTTGGTAACAAAAATGGCAGCCCTTGGGTAGGATTCTGATGAAGTTATCAATGGTAAGCCCATTGAGATTGCACAGACCTTGAATTGTTCCTGCCCTGGAGAGCCATGGTTCTTGGATAAGGGCTACGGCACTGTTCTTGTTTTCCTCCAGCCACTTCCGCAGTTGTGCTGTTGCCGTAAGAATGTGGTGGAGGTTGATTTGAAGGGCGGGGGAAACGGGAGTTCTTCGCCATCCTCCTCGGTGCTGAGGTTTAGCTCCCCCAAACCACCGGTCCAACCCGCGACTCCTCCTTGGGCGACCCCCTCGGAAGTCCGTTGATTGTCCAGAAGAGCGTCCTCAGATTCGTCGAGAAGAGTACCGGTGGGGGAAGTGGGTGCCTGTGGGGTTTCGGCTTCCGAGGTGGGCGGCTCCGTCTCCATTTGCGTGCTGGCGCCTGGCGTACTCTGCCGTTGGTGTTGGGGTGGGGTGGTGGAGTATCTGCCCTTGCGAACTTCGAACCTGACATACACAGTCCCCAGCATGTATGCCAGTTTCCTCTCCCTCTCCATCAGGGCTGGTACGATGTCATCCGGGACTCCGACGATGACAAAAGTTCCCGCTTCTTGAGGATGTGCAGCGTATACTACCCACCCAGCCCAGGAGCCCAGGCCCGCCGGGCAGGATTGCCGCCCAGGAGTTGAAGTATTGGAGGCTCTCCCCAATATCTTTGGCCGTTGCTTTTTCCAGTATGAGGATACCGCACCAGCAGTGCGAGCATAGAACTTGACAGTCGACAAATTTGTCGATCGACAAACGCTTATAATTTACCGAATCGAGTCGATAACCGCTAGCATAGAGGTCGGATCGACAAAGAATTGGTAACTTTATCGACTCGATAACAAGTGTCAAATTATGTCGATCATTCGTTCTTCATTCATTCTTATTTTCTTAAATAGGACATATTAAAAATAAAAACTTTGGCAAAGGGATCTTGTATATAAAGATGGTTGAATATTATAAAATTTATTACTAGTATTTTTAAAAATCTAAATATAGCAATATAGCAAAAGCTAAATATAGTAAATCATATCAATAAACATTTAACAATGCAGTGAACGTGTGTTGGTAAGAAAGATGTTGGCATGAAAAAAATTACTGTTTCCCTTTTTCCATGTATTCCTAATATTTTAGCTTGACTAGACCTTCTTCTTTATTTATTTTACCTCTGTTGAAAATAGCCAATGCTAATTAGAAATGAAATAAGTAGAAAAGAAACAAATCAAGCCAACAATGTCAAAAGCGAAATTGATAATAAAAACACCAAACAAAACTGACAGCATCAGAAGAATTTTTATATTCCATTCCAAAAGCAATAATAGCGAATAAAACAACACTAGTTTGCCTAGAAATTTTTTAAACAACTTACATTATTTTTTCAGGCTAAGGAAAAGAGTGTTGGAATTATTTGGTCGGATCACGTCAATCACTCAAAACAAACCAGAAATCTGGCAACTGTACTCTGATTTAAGTCCTACGTATTTATTGAAAGCACAACGACTTTTAAAGGCTTACAGAGGATTTACTCAGGTAAATATTTTTCTCTTCGTATGTATATACATATGTATGTATGTAATCGGCACTACAAGTGTAAAATAAATTTTTTTTTACTCTTTTTCTTTACTCAATCAGTGGTAAACATAACATGAATATTACAAGGTTATTTAGAGTATCGCATAATTTACCCTAGGCGCCTCAGTCGCATTAAATAACCAATGATAAAGCACGATATGATAATACGATCAAAAGTTTTTAAATAAGAACTGTCAGAAAAAGGTACAGTCAACTCCAAAAAAATTTAACCACTTGACAGTAAATGACTCTTATTAGACGGAAATAAAGATTGTCATCTCTAAAATGTGTACTTAAACATATTTTTGTATTTGATTGTACCATCGATTAAGCCGTTTAGGTACTAGATTTATAGATTTTACTAGTACTCGTATTCAAAAATTATTCACGTTTGTCAGTAAATGACCTTTATTGAAAGGGAATAAATACTATCACCTGTCAAACATGCATATATATTTTTGACTCGACTGTACTATCACAGCTCATATCAAGATACAGTAATAGTCATAGGTATACATTAATAAATATTATTTTTTTGTTACGCAGAATGCCAACTGGTCACACAATCCGAAGACATGCAAGCAAGTGGTAGAGCTTGCCCAGACCCTAATAGCCTTCTCAATGAAGGCCCGGCAAGAGGCTGAAGACAAGGATAGGCTACAGTGCGACCAGCAACTCTCCTCTGCAAGACTCATGGGCCAAGCGTCCATCAGGGCAGCCGAGAAACAGGACTGGCCAGAAATACAGGAACAGATTGAAGAATTAAAACAACTGTTCAATACTGTTACGGAGTACATTAAATGTAATATGGAATGCTAATATGTAATGTCTGGTTTTATTTATAAAATCCCTACTAGCAAATCTTACATGATTTGATAAATTTAACAGTTAACCCTAAG
This sequence comes from Parapoynx stratiotata, assembly GCA_910589355.1. NCBI lineage: Eukaryota > Metazoa > Arthropoda > Insecta > Lepidoptera > Crambidae > Parapoynx > Parapoynx stratiotata. The sequence goes on from OU342463.1 coordinate 3,113,378, forward strand.
GAGTGAAAAGGACGGATGCTTTTGTCGATAAAATAATATGGCGTCTGTCGAAGTCCTATCCTCGCACTGCAGTGCAGAATTGGTCGTGTTCTAGCTGGACAGTAGCTCATAGAATGATACAAGTGGGATGTAAAAATAGCTTGTAATCACATCTAGATGGCATCCATTATAGGTGTTAAAACTTCTGCCTACAGAAGCCGTTCGCATATAAAAAAAAACAGTACAAACGATTGTACTCATAAATAGAACAATTTTTAGACTGGCTTTGTGAGCTGGATTCCTTTGCCAGAACTTAAACTTAAGAAAGTAGTGGCGTTAGGTTTTTACATCCACCAAAGCAAAGTATTTTTTTTGATTATGCCATTGATTTAATTATTTTAAATGCTAAGTAAGAAAATTCATATTGTTAAATAACCAATTGCAAAAATTACTACATATTCTTTAACTAAAATAAAAAACGATGCAACAGCAATAAATCAATACTGTACCAGAACAAAACGATTAACGATTAGTCAATAAATTGAGGGCAAAGCAGAGGGATTTTTATCAGGTCACTCACTCGACTGAATAATTTTCTGTTTTGATTGTGAAAGTGAAAACATATTAGAATTTCGTCATCGCAAGCAATGGCAGCTTCAAATGATACTGAAATTCTGGAAGGATTCTTGTGTCCAATTTGTAAAGCAGATTTGAAATCCGCTACACAACTCACAAGCCATTTCGAAAGTCTTCATCAGGAAGATCAGGATGTTCTTAAGTCCCTCAAGGATATATTTGGGAAAGCAAAGAAGATTATTCTTAACTCAGATGAGGCAGAGTTTAGAGAAGCGTTCGATCGAGTGCACAGGTTTAAATATCATGATCATGATTACTGCCGAGAGCAGACTATAGGAATCTCGCGAAGCTCCTCAGACTACTTCAGGGCGGTCCGGTCTGCTAGACTGGAGAGATTCGCTTCGGAGACTAATAAATTGTTGATTAGACTGGATAAACTGATTACAAATATGCCAACTGATCACTTCATGAGGAAACTTCGTGAACAAGAAGTAAGAGTTGCTATCGTGGTTTTCGTACTCTATGACGGTATTCCAACCAGTGAGGCACGCCCCGCCTTTGGGGAGCGTAGAGGGATTCACGGGAGGTGATACATGATATTTTATTTCGATCATTTTATCTCACTTCTCTTTTATCCCTTGCACACTGTGTAAACTAAAGTTGGGAAACCGTGCTATATATTCAAGAATTATATAAAAAACATCACAGACTGAAGAACTATTCATCACACAAAAATCTGCTTCCAAAAGGACTCAAACCCAGGACCTCGGACAAAGGCCTTTAGGCCAGAGTATTGTCATACAATAACCACAACCCTATGTTTTCTATAGGTTGTCCCTTGGCTTGATGGTACATCAGTGAAACTGTGCCCAAACTGTGCCAAGACATTTGGATTGACGAAGAGGAAACATCACTGCAGGCTCTGCGGATCAGTCTTATGTCACGAATGCTCAGTATTTTTGGACCTAACTATTGCCCGTAAGTATTATTCAAAACATATTTATTATGCAAGTTTTACATGATTTATAATATTTATGTAAAAAAATTTATGAAATAATATTACTTTTGAATTTCTAATGTTTTAGGTTCTATAGTTGATCCATCAGCACCCAACTCTTCAATGGAGGTTGATACTGAACCTGTAGAGAAAAATGGCCTGCGACTCTGCATGCATTGCTTCAACCTGATAGAGACACGTAAGCTGGTCCAGGAGAGTCGGAACGCTAAAACAGTACTGATGGCAGCTTATGAACAGATGAGGTCCTTGATGCAGCAAGCTAAACCTGCTGTTGAAATGTACAATAAGGTAGGTTATTACTTAAGGTTGGTTATTAAACTTTATATTTTTGGTCACAATTCAGTAATTTTATTTTTATTCATTACTCATTTGATAAAATCTGGAAATAAAATATAAACATTGTAATGATTACACAGGGATTGTTAAAATACCAAATCAACTGAAATGAATCAACAAATCACAGTAAATTGTTTTGAACTCCATGAACTCTCATGTATATCTGAGAAGAATGTGGGGAGACAAAAATACGCTTTAAGTTTGCCCTATATTGGGCGGAAAAGATTGACCTTTTTTAATACATAAAAAAATTATACTTAAAATAATTAGGATTTGGAGTACTGTTAGCATATTTATTTAAATATAAAATGACCCATAGCAATATAATTTTACTTCAAATTTGATTAACTATACAAGATTAAAATGTTAAAATATTAGGTCCTTACCAATGAAATTGGTGTTTTGTATGGAGATTTTGGGAAATTAAAATTTTATCAGTTTTCTTCACAACGACAAATCCAGAGATAATATTTGGCATGTATCATTAGACAAGCTTTAGTAATAATAATATGTGTAATATCACACTTCATAAAAATTATTTATTGTTTTTAAGTGAATGCAAATGAAATGATGTATTCGGGAGGCACATAAAATGTGTTGTGTCCGTGTCCAATTTTAACACAATTAAACTTACAACAAATTATCAAAACAAATCAATTGAGCTCAAAAATATAGTCTATTTATAGACGAGGTAATTATTTTTCAGGAATACTCTGAATCTTAATAGTTACAGACAAAATACTAAGACAGAATAAAAACACCAATTTCATAGATAAGGACCCAATATTACGCAATTCATGAGTTGCTTGGATTTCATTATTACTGGCAAAGTAATTTTGATCTAATTGTTGCATAACCTTTAAAATTTTCTCATTACCATGTGTAAAAAAAAACACAAAATAGAAATGTATAGTATAGTTTTACTCTTTTTCAAACAGATGTGCCAAAGTCTACTAGATGGAGAAACAACTTACACACTGTCTGACGTGAACGCCATTCGTGGGCGCATTGGAAAATTGGCAGAGGGTGTTGACCTCTTAAGCAAGCAGATCATCAGCTTCCCATCTCAGCCCGGCTCCAGGCAGGGACGACTCCAAAATGCTATTAGGCAAGCTGCAGCACATTATATTAAGGTAACATAAATATATCTTCCAACATTTCTACCTATCAAATCTTTGAAGGTTTTTTTTTGCCATTTTTCTAACATATATAACAATGATAAATTAGCATAACATTTGGTTTTTAAACCAAATTAAATATAATTTTCTTGTTATTTTAATCCAAATGTCAAGAATTGACTAATTGACTACTACTGTTCAATGCCCTTCCTCCAGCAGTGGGACGTAGGCTGAGGACAATCTAGTTTAGATTTTTATATCTTAAGTTTTCTCTTTTTACTGCATCGCTTCAACATGAATCTTAAAAAAGTAGCCAGTAACACACAACAAGCCAGTACATAACATAAAAGACCTGTACACATTTCGCTGAAATTTAAAGTACTCCTTTATTATTCCCTAGGAAGACCTTCTATCCCTGCCAAAGATGCCGACCGAGGCCCAGATAGAAGAGATCCGTCGTCAGCGCTACGAGCGAGCGGAGCGCCAGATCCAGATGGAGCGGCAGCGCATGGAGGCCGAGGCCGAGGAGGCGCCCGAGGCCGGTGTAGCCTCCGCCGCCCCCCGCGACGACGACGACGACGACCCTCTACTCGAGCAGATGAATATCATCAGGGGGTATATTAAGGATGCTAGGAAGGATTTGAAATTTGAAGAGGTGAGGGTTTTTTACTAAAGCAAAATATCTTATAGATACATGTGCAGGGTTTTTTTATTGAATCAGAAACCTCCATAAATAACAACATATTTTGTTCTACGACTTTTAACTAGTCAACGGGCACAAAACGTCACACTATAAAAACAAATGTTGTTTGCGAACTCCGGTGTTCGCGGTGCCCGCCAACAGGTTAATAATATGGCATATTTTTCTTCCGTACAAAAATAAATATCAATTCTGAATGTTTTTAGCTCTGTGCGACCGCGCGCGTGTCGCCTTATTGTATTAACGGAGCATTAACTTCCTAATGTCACGACAGTACATTATAAGCTTGTAAAATCATTTTGAATTACTGTATTGAGTTATGGTAAAATTCGTAGAACAAATGTTGTTATTATCTTAGCTAATTAGTCTTGCGAGGTTGTTGATTAAAATAATCCTGTATAGTATAGAATAGAGTATATGTGGCGGCGTAGTTAGTACGCTATGGCTTTCGTTCAAAAACAAAGCTAGTTTCGCCATGGTCAGGCCGTGGATGGGTGACCAAGACTGTGATCTCGAGCTCCTCCGTGCTTCGGTAGGCACGTTAAGCCGTTGGTCCCGGTCGCATTTATGACTGTTTCTACCCACCAACGTGCATTGGGCCAGCGTGGTGGTGTTACGGCCCATACTCCTCATGTGTTTCTCCATGAGGGATGCCTGTCCCAGCAGTGGGACGAATATAGGCTGATGATGAAGTACAGCCATGAGAAAAAAGATGTCATTGTTTTAGTACCTCCTCATTTTAGTATCAATAGGCTAGTTGACCCTTTTTTTAATGAGCCCCAAATGATTCATTACTGTTTACCACCACCATAAAAAATAATTTAAAAAAATTTTGGAGGCCTATAACACAAAATTTAAATTTAAAGGCAAAAACGCTGTCAACCGTGATTATGAATGAATTAACCGTCACGATTTTGAAAAACAATCAATAGGTACGCATGCGTGACATAAACTGACACACGCGACAGACATGCTTGATTGGTTGCGACTGGCGTTTGATGGATTTTGACCATGCGTAGTAATTGTTTACGTGAAGCGTTACTTCACCAATTTCACGATCATGGCAGATAGCGTTTTGGCAGATGAAAAAAAAAAGTAAAACACGTTTAAATTGAATTACCTATGAAATTGGTGTTTTTTATCTCTCTTAGTATTTTGTCTGTAACTATTAAGATTCAGAGTATTCCTAAAAAATAATTACCTCGTCTAAAAATAGACTATATTTTTGAGCTCTTTTGATTTGTTTTGATAATTTGTTGTAAGTTTAATTGTGTTAAAATTGAACACGGAGACAACTCTTTTTAAGTGCCTCCCGAATACATCATTTTATTTGCATTCACTTAAAAACGATAAATAATTTTTTCGAAGTGTGATATTACACATATTACTAAAGCTTGTCTAATGATAGATGCCAAATATTATTATTATCATTGGATTTGTTGTTGTGAAGAAAACTGATAAAATGTTAGTATGGAAAATGCACCCCAAAATCTCCATACAATACACCAATTTCATAGGTAAGGACCTAATATTTATTGAACTTGGTATATTTCGGACCCTTGTACTAAATACTATGGGAATAAAGCATTATTTTCATTACTTCGATATGAGTCAACTAGCTTATTACCGATGTTGCAAAAACAAATAAATTTCTCTTAAACTTAAAATGAAACAATACATCCCTTTTTTCATGATTGCACAGTTTTTACAGTAGCATATCAAGTTACACTGAACTACGAAATCCACTCTAATTGCTTAGGAAATAAAGTTTATCTTAGGGAAAACAGGTATAATTGTGACTTTCAGGCTGTGCTTATTGGATGTTTGAATACCAACTGTTCTAGCAATTTCCTATAACATTTTGGACATGGATTGGACAAATCTATAAAACATAAATATTATTTTTGAAAAATTATAATTATTTTGCTCACAATATGGCCTTACATTTACATGCCGGCATTGGCAAAACATGTTGTATCAATATTAAAACCCACTAACATCTTAAATGCTTGTATGTATGTTATAACTCGTGTTTTTGCAAATAAATATTTCTTTCTTTCTTTCCAATTTGAACCAACAAAATACGTTCTATTTTGTAACTTAGCTACTTTGACAGTGGAAATGGGTAAAACGTTTTACCATTGTCTAGGTCCCTATCGTGCTAAATAAGAACGTATTTACCACAATCAAATGATAGTCGAAATCGTTATGGCCTATCTAGACCCTATACTCTAGTATTAGCATTCTGTCGTGTCGCCTCGATAGGCTATAACGTTTTCGACTATGATTAGGTACGTGTGATAAATACGTTCCTGGTCTTGCTTTAGATGAACTACACATATACCAGTATCATATGAAGCACTTAGTTAAATGTTTACGATTTAAATTTGCGTAGAGGCAAGCTTTGTAAGCTTAAATTGTCCTGCATTTGTTCCAGGTCGCTATTCTTGAAGCAAATCTAAAAGAACTGAAAAAGGAATACCACTTACAGAAGCTCTCAAACAAGAACTAGTCAGCGCGAGTATTACAAGATAAGTTTAATATTTATAACTATTTATCTGTCTATTTATTGAATCCAATAATCAATCATTGACTTTATATAATCAATAATCACTACCTTGTGTATTGGACATGTACTTCTCTGTGTACTCAAATAATAAAGCCGTATACAACCGTATCATTTTCTTTATTGTTTCTTTAATTCCCTAATAAAATACTAATTAGTAATGTAAAATAAAACTAGAATAAAAAATAGTCTACACAATACATGATTTCAAGTTTCTTTGGAATGCTTTTCTCGGATCAGCTTCAGTTTATCCAACTGCTTCAGCATCTGAGGCCTCGTACAAAGAGCCTTCTTTATAGCTTCGTCTAATAATTTTCTTTGATAATAAGGAGGTATCGGTGTGTCTTCTAAATGGAACGTGTGTACGCGCCCCTGCGTATCACCAATAAACACATTATCACCTGACGTAGAGAATCTTATATACGTTAACACAACATTGTTCGGAAAAGTGTACTCTGCACACGGCATGTGGGTTTTCCGACGAAGATCCCAAATAGATAACACATTTCCACTAATTGACAGAATAACTGTAGAGTTTATAGGGCAAAATGAAACCCCGTAGACTGCTGCGGGACAACTCAACGTCATTATCACCTCGTCCATTCCATCTAACCAAAGTCTAACAGCGTTATCTGCGCCACACGACACCAGCAACGTTTTCATAAACGGCGAAAACTCCATCCCGTAGACAGGGCCTGCGTGCGCCCTGAACACGTCCATGTGCTGGTTCAGGTAATGCGTTGAACATTTATGAATGCAACCCTCATCAGTTCCCACGAAGTATACGTGGTCTATCGACTGGTGCCACTTCATACACAGCGCTGCCGGGTACCGTGTTATGGGAACATCCATCTTCATACAAGTCTTAGCAGTTTCAAGACCCTTCATCTTCCCCTCCACTGTAGATATTCGCATCATGGGAGTACAAATAAAGTCGTGCGTCTTTGTGCTGGTAAATTTATTTATTCGACCGTCTTGACAAGCTGTCATCACATATTCGGAGTTTGAATCTATTGCCCGCCATGAGGTCATCCAGATCGGTTCAAAACAAGGATTGGTATCTCGTTTACTCGCAGCGATCTTTTTTATTGGGTACGAAGTCACATCTAATATAATTACATCTCCATTAGAAAAACCGCATGCTAACCAGTTGGGATGCTTCTCTGAAAAAGACAGCGCTGTAAGAGGGTTCTCAAAATGATAAATCCTTTCAGGCTTGCAGGGGTTTTTCGTACACCAAACTGCTACAATTCCGTCAAAATGTTCAGCATGTGCGAATTTTCCATGAGCTACTGCTAATATATTTTCATTTTTAGGATTAAAATAAATGCTTGTGATCGGTCGATTCACTGTGTCTTCACATTCAAAAGTCCAGAGCGGTTTCATAGTGTAAATGTACACCAAATCTAAAGCTAAGGGGTCCATACGAATAAGTCCTCGAAACTTTTTCTGTTCGGCTGAGTAATTTAAAGTAGAGAGTACTCGCTCCGTCAGAAGCACAGCATCTAGAAATTGTGGAGTCGGAGCTATTTCATTAAAAGTTTTACCTCTTCTGTAGACTGAATCCACTTTCGACTTCTTTTTACGTAACAATTTGGGTTCAGCGGATTGATATAAGACCATTTCATCAGGCTCTTCTTTAGGTTTTATTAGGGCTAGTTTTGCGTATGTGTCATGCATGTCCCACATAGACGCGAACGCTATAGCATTTTTCTTCTCCGGTCTTGTGGCGAGCGTGTGCCGTGTTTGTGTAACGCATTCCTTTGTTTGGGTTTCCTCCACAACCATCTTTCTATTTCTGCCTTTCCCAACTGTTATGTACTGATAATATTCATTTTCTTCTTCGATTACGCTAGCCTCCGCTGTACCCTTTTCATATGAGTATGAGGGTAGTCCGTACAAATAATCGGTTTCAGTTTCCTTGAGAACAACGAAAATTTCAGGAGGATAGCTCATAATTGGATATTGCCTTGGCATATAAAATGCAGACGGTGCTTTTTCCACGTCAATATCTTCTGGAACAAATCCCTCCTCAGTGTTGTATGTGTGATCGATATGGATGTCGTCAAGGGAAATAGTGGTGGCGTACACTTTCATTCCGGTGTCAACTGTAGACTTAGCACGTGATTTGGACTCTTTAACGGCAATCTCGCTTTTAGCGGCAAACCTTGGCTTGGTTTCCCAGGCAGCATGTGAGAATATATCTTCCATTGTTACTAAACTTGAGTCAACAATGTTATCGGGCGTGACGTCCACTTCTTCTACATTAACACGATATTTTTGGCGATTTTCCATAAAGTTATAAGTTAATTTGCTGGTTTTACTTGGTGAGTCATCAATGCTTAGTTTTGAAGCATCAGAGCTTGTATTGCGCATTGAGACAGTGGGAGTGAGTTCGCGTTCTTCTGTATGGGACATTATTATATCGTAAAAAATACTTACTTAAAATTCTTAAAATATATTTATTATTCTTTGATAGTAATACCAATATTTATAAAACATCAATCGCTACAAATATCACATACGGTGATGACAATTTGACAAGTACAAAAGACGTCACTACTTCAATACCTACTGAAAAAAGAGGTTTGTTTTAAAAAGGTTTTATAAGGCAATAATATATATTCTACATCTATGATCTATAAAAGGTATTGTTTTTTACATTATCTCCTAGTTGGTTGAGCCGACGCGGCGCAAGTATGGCACGGTCTGCGCGCCGTCGCGCTCCGAAGCCGCTAGGCTAACCCAAGCGCACATCCGTTTGTAAATACGGCTTCTCTCATTACTTTAACGATGTAAATGTAACACACGAAGGATTTTTTAAATTATATCGCGAATGTCGGATTCTGTAGGGGAGAAAGAATGAATGTCTCAGAACCGGAGACATGATGACAATTTAAATCCTGGGCGTGTACAAACCACTCGGATTGGAATGGGTGTTATTTAAACGGTCAGCAAAAAATACAATTGGCCAGCTAAAATAACTAATTGGTCAGCAACTTATGGGCAAGATAACTAATTGGACAGGAAAATAATGGGCAGCGGATATTTGAAATTCGTCAGCAAAATAACTAATTGGGCAGCAAATAAAATGTTTTCTATGCTTTACCTTAACCTAAAATCCATCAGAATATTTTTCCTAGAAATTGATTCTTGATCTTTTGTTGATCTTTTTCTTAGATTTTATACATTTCCGGTTATAGGTATGTATATATTGTAGCCCAAATAATTATGTAGCAGCTCAACTAATTAATTTGCTACCCAAATAATTATCTTACTACCATATAATTATTCTGCTGACCAAATAATTTTTTTGCTGCCTTAATAATTATATTGCTGCCAAAATATTTGTTTGATGCCCAATAAATTTTTGGGCTAACTATATTGGTTCTGACCAAATAATTAATTGGCTGCCCAATTAATTACTTCCCGATTGGAATTTGCACGGTCAGCATAAAAAACAGATTCACACTTTAGTACTGTACCAAATTAGTTTACTGAGCACCTACACTACAGCTATTACGATTTGCAAATAATTATAAAAGAGTACGAAAGCGTAATGCTCTTTTTGACGCTGACTCTACATCCCACATGTTCAGTATATACTTATTCTATGGCACTTCTTATCTCAATCTAATAATCTGGTCCCGTTAAACTTTAACTGCTTCAGTTTGGTGTGGTACCCAGTGACCGAATCCGCAGGTCGGGACGCATTGTTCAAGAAGTTTATACACCCCGGGACGGTACGGCGCGTGCGTCCAGCCGTGACGCCACACGGCGGCATTATCATTATCAGCCACTGGTAGACGCGCACGCGCACCGCGCACCTGTTTACTGCGTCTACTGACAATATAACAAAACATGAAGAGGCTGTTCAGGAAATTCAAAGAGAGTGAGTAACGTTCTATTTTTAATTTTGCAAATAAGGGTAGTTTCTTATATTTCCAGGTTTTTCTTTGACAAGTTTAGTTCCATATTTACGTCCGCATGTGACGTCATATTGACGCGCGGTATTTAGGTGCCGGTTGTAGAGTTCTCGATAATATGAAAATATTAACGTGGTCTGTCTCCAATCTGTAAATTAGATTTAATAGCGATATTTGCGGCTTAAAATTTTAAATGACAAAGATTTTTTGCAATCATCACCTTATATAAATAGCTATTACGTCCACGATGCTCAGGCGCAGTTTCTTCGAAAGCCGGATCGCATGTATCTCGTAAATTAATCTCCTTCATAGCTAGTTTGAAACAAAAAGAGTTTAGCTTGCATCAGATATACCTACGCATAGACGAGGGTTAATTTCTCCGGACGCGCCTTCTTTTCGTCGGCGCGGGCGCAGCGGCTGATGCGTGCCCGTGCGTGTTATTGCGCGCGCCAATCGTTTGCCGATATATCGATAATTGCATCTCTATGACCAGCGTAATAATAGAGGAACGGTGGCGAAAGCATTCGCAGAAGTCATATTACGTTTTTTATGAATATTTTTGGAGTAGGTACTTCCTATGTTATGTCAATTATCTTTTCTTGAAATTTTTAATTACCTAGGTTCTTACATTAGTGTTGTATTTGTGAATCTTGATTGATGCTCCTTAAATGCTTGTGTACCTACACACGCTACATAAACGGAGTTTGTTTTCGGTACGTCTTTGTTTCAAAGGATAAGTATTACAGTGGTATTACACCATTTTACATGCTAGGTATAATTATAAATTTTTAACGACGCTGTAAAAGATTATTCGGAAAATATGCTATAATTCTTCATAGTACATACCCACTGAAAGGGAATACCATTTCACAGTACGTACCTATCTTATTTTACCGGCTGTAAAAACGCAAGATTATCCGAAAGTAGGTGAGGTCGTGCCCACGTTCGAGGCGTTGCAATTTCGAAATTCTTCAGTTGGGCCGTCACCGTGACAGGACGAGTGTCCACGGGCCGGCCCGCCGCCGGGTCGAGAGGTCGCGCACGCAGACGACCCGCCCCCCTAATTGCCGCGCCCCACGCAAATAAATAATTTTTATTCAACGGCGAGATCACGCTTCCTCTTGACCTTAAATTACTGGACGTAAAGCTCTTTTTTGTATTTTAATCGGTTTCCCGAATGCCAGCGCTGAAATACCTTCGTGTCCGAAAAGCAACGAGCGATGATCGCGCTTGATGCTATCGGTTGCGGCGAATTGTTAATGATACGTTCTCAGCTTCGCACAGATGTAATAATTAAACTTTTTGAGATTGCTAAATACCACATCCTTACATACAGAGTAATGAAACACAAAATGTTGTAAAACTATATTGCTGTCAAATTAAATTAATCACGGGCAAGCTTACCAACAACTCGACATCATTATGTTAGTTGAGAGGGAGGTTCATTTATACTTTGTGTTATGCGAACATTTAACGAACTAGGTTCTATATTTTTATACGAAAACATAGAACTTAGGTAGGCAACTACGCGTGTAAAAGTTTATAAACCAAAAAAATTAAGCAAATGGTAAATTTAAAGATAGAACGTTAATCTATTATCTCTTTTAATGTTCTGAAGAGATCACACAGATCATTTAATATTGTGACCACCTAGACCCACTTAAAAAGTAAATGTTGAGCAATAATGGAACCACAGTCCATTGTTACGACCGCAGCAAGTCTAGCCTGTGCATTCTTCTCAAATTGTATTCCCTCTTAAGGTAAACTATGCAAGATTTTGTAATTCGAGATGATTAGGGCGCAGGCACTGATGAAGTTAAATGGAAGAGACAACTTCCTTGAACATGTTTATGGTAACATGGAGTAAATCACGATGAAATAACACAAAAAATACAAGAATTATTATTTAATCATAGCCTCGCGAGCTGATTAGCGCAAGACTCGAGTTCAGTCGTGGAGCGTGAAATGTAATGAGAGCTAGCCTTTTTTTCGCCCGTTTCTTATTGTACCTCGTTTAATATAGGTAAGGTAATGTCATTATTTTAATAGTAAGTAGATAAAATTATGTTTGTATGTATTCTTCTTAAAACAAAAGGTATCTTAATTATCGCCTGGAGTCGTAGTTGAGCAAAGAGCTACATATTCATTTTCGTTTCTAGAGGTTTTTTATGAGTTCACTTTGAGGTTCCGAGTTCTTTGATAGCAACCAATCGCTGCTAAAAATGCGCATTCGACTAGAGTCGATAATCCAAGGCTAGCCTGTTTTTAGGGTTCCGTAGTAAACTAGGAACCCTTATAGTTTCGCCATATCTGTCTGTCTGTCCGTCCGCGGATAATCTCAGTGACCGTTAGCATAAGAGAGCTGAAATTTTGAATAAATATGTATATTAGTAACGCCGACAAAGTGCACAAATCAAAAGTGGAATAAAATATTAAATTAGGGGGGTGCCCATATACGTAATGTAGACATTTCTAGACCCCCGTATGTCTAAGACGAAATACCATTATTCACCTACTTTGTAGAGATGTCACTACTAGAGAGACGGGTGCGCGCATCGAATCTGCAGTCATGCTGTTGATTAGCTATTGGTCACAGTTATACTAGGTTTTCCAAAGAAAGCGTTGTACTGACCTTTCTGGAAAATTTCGCTTTTCTTTGTTAATTGAACTATTACCAGTAGGAACTTCTAATTCTGGGATAAAAATGCCTACCTATACAAGGATGACTTCCTTTAATACAATTATTTTGCTTCCGAGCATATTTTTTTTCACTACTGTAGCCTCATTTTATATGGGAAGTAATTAATTGGGCAGCCATTTAATAATTTGGTCAGCAACAATATAATTATTATTTACAAAATAATAATAATAATTTGTGTCATCAAAACATAATTTTATACAATTTGGAAGCAGAAAAAGCTATTGAGTTGCTGCCCAATTAGTTATTTTGCTGACCAAAATTCGAAATAATAAAAATAAAAAGCATTTATTTCTCTCAGTCTGACATGACACAGAAATAAAGTAACTTATAGATGCAGAAAATAACTATGAGAGACCGGTGTCTGAAATAGGAGAGAATCAAGTCTAACAGATCACCAGGCTTCCACTCAGCGGACATGAACTGTAGAACATTATTAATTCAAAATGAGGATACATTGAAATTGATTTGAATATAATAGAATAAGCATAATTGAAATGTTAGTATACATATATGAGTGTGAATGTGATGGGTGTAAAGGCCGCCGAGGCCGTTGAACATTCTCAATTTTAATTGGAGTTCTATGACTGCACAACTAATAAGTCTTCAGTTTCTGAGTAAGTTAGATTCGCTAGTCAGTTCCGTGTAGTCGTCTTACAGCTAAATATTGTACGAGGGTACAACGCCAGTTCCAAATTTAGGTGATTAATAAATGGACCAAGGAAGCACAAAAATTTGTAACAAAACTTTGTCGTAAAGAAATTGCTTGGACAAACCTTGTGCTTTCGTCGTTTATCTAAATTGGAAATTTTTGCTAACCGTTTAAATAACACCCATTTCATATACATACATTGTCATATTCATTCAAGCATATGCATAAAGTTAGCATTTTTATAATGGAAGTATAGATTTGTACTGAATATTCATAGCGATTTGTTCCCGGAGCTGTGTATGTGCGTGCGGCGTGTTCAGTCGGGATGTAATGCGCGCGCGCAGCAATTTTACCTTTTCGCCCATTGCTGCGCGCAATGCTCTGTTGATGCATAGGAAGTAAGGTCGGCATGCCTAATGACTGAGTGCATTAACGATAGATTACGTGTCCAAGCGCGATAGAGGTAAAGGTTACTCACAACACAATCTTCTTGGAGTATTCAGAAACGAGCTTCTTTTATAGGTTTTAAAATATTTCACACTCCTTAGCCAGATAGATACTTTCTGTCTCATACTGTTCATTATGCTTAAATCATTTAGAATTCCTTCGTTTTCAGAAAATCCAAAGAACGTAAGAATTGGTCTAACTACATAAATGTTACGTATTACTGCACCTTGTACATACTACTGTATCTTATAATTACCAAAAAAACTAAACCATTTTGATATTGTGTAAAAATTTTGTAATTATTGTTCTTCACTATTGCAGTAACGTATTAAATAACACCACGATCATATTGCTCGTGTATTACGATGCTCAAAAAATACTTTCACTGGCCAACACCGAATCAAATTCGCGTTTTGTGCTGTCGGCGCGGGCGCAGGTCCCGAACACGTTCTCACGGTGCAATTATCGGTTGCCTACACTTACCCTTAATTTTAACTCGCTTACCAGTTCAGATACAGATTCCTGGATCCTCTGTGTTCGCTTTGTACAGTTTAGCTTATTTATTATTCACGTTGCAACTGGAAACCTTTATCGCTGTTAATTTGAGTGTTACTCCAATAGGGCTTAGTTAGACTGTTATGTTCGTTCGAATGATCGATATTATACAAAAATTAAGTAATAAAGGCCCCGATTGCGCTAAATAAGAACGTTTTTACAACAAAAAATCTCAGTCGAAACGTTATGGCCCATTCACACTCCATACTCTCGTACCCCTCTTGTTCGTGTGTAAAAGTTATAAATACAAATATTTTGTAAACCCTTGTGACTGTGACTTGTGTTTCTCAGAGTAGGAAGACGTGCCCCGCGGTAGACTGATGACGCCAATGTATGTTAAAGCGAAAATATTTAACACACCTACATGGGTATATATTTTTTATGTATAATATAAATAGGTACCTACTTATAAGATAGGTGTTTGTGATATAACTCGATAATTATTAGGTAAAACCTCTCTGATCAGGGGGCGTTTCGAAAAAATATTTCATAGTCCATAATGATGAATCGATAGTGATCAGATCATAATAACATGTTTAGAGTTAATGTCTGGTTCAAAGGTCAGTTTTAGTAATACCTACTCTGAATCTTCGAGTTAATCGCCGGCATTTAGTGGGATTATTAAATTCGTTGTAGCAGACATTGAATTTTATAAAATCAAGGATTAATACCATATATCTATTTATCATTGTCGCAAGATTATTAATTGTAAAACCGATTTTGTTTGAAAGAGATCAGACATATTTGGCAATTTAATTTATCCAATACCTTATTAAATACAGTTTACAAATTGGGAGTTAAAAAGTTCAAACAGGTGCACTAGAAATTCATATTACGATTTGCAGCTGCTACAAGAACACAGGTACCTACAGTTGAGGAATTTCGCATTTCGCGACTGTCCTGTAGAGGATTTTCGACTGTTTCGGTACCTAGGTGTTTAAAGTTAAAACAGTATTAATTACTTATATGAACTACTTACTTATATATCGCTTCATACTTTTTTGGATTAACGCTTCTTAAGAAACTACTGGTCCACCGCAAACTTCTCCGACTTTACATTTATTGAAATTGAAACTATGTTCATATAACTTTATATGTC
The DNA here is from genome assembly GCA_910589355.1 of Parapoynx stratiotata. Classification (NCBI taxonomy): domain Eukaryota; kingdom Metazoa; phylum Arthropoda; class Insecta; order Lepidoptera; family Crambidae; genus Parapoynx; species Parapoynx stratiotata. The sequence continues at coordinate 3,129,048 of OU342463.1, forward strand.
ACCGACATTTACCTATCGTAATCCCAAATTGGTGCCGGCGCAAACAGAGTTCCTCTTCGAAAACCCTTTATCTAGATCCTTCAATCTAGATCAGTGTACAACACAATAATTTTATCTAATAAAGGAATTCCGCTATCGAATATCGCTTATCCTCAGCCTTATTATACGTCCCACTGCTGGGCACAGCCCTTCGTCATGGAGAAATACACGAGGAGTATGGACCGTAACAATGCGGGTTGGAATACTTGGTATATAGCTTGTGCTCGGTGCATGACAAAAGGCTCGCCGTCTGCATAGGGATTAAGACATCAGACGAGAAGTGGTATTCGACACCTCTGCCTGCTCTTTGAACATAGAGGCATGATGATGTGTTATGTTAAAGGAATTCCAAAAATCACACTAATTTCGGGTCGTAACAAAGGGGGTAGTGCGTGCGCCTCTCCGTCACGGTACGCACGTTTTGGTCAGGTCGTGAGCGCACGCGCATTCCGACTCATTGTGCGGTGCATTCTCTTCATAGCGATATGCTCGTGCGTTCGGGTTAAAAGCTTTGCTTAACATTTCACGGTTCTACTCTAGAATATGTGAAAAAGACCACAAGTAGCCATATAAAATCACGCTGCTAAACGGCCTTTAAAAATATTTCTTATTAAACCACTTTGGCTCTAATATTCAGCGGTTTTATTTAATATTGTGAAAGAATACACCAAATTTAAAAAGGTCAAGTCGTAAACTTTATTTTTTATGGAGGCAACAAAATGTTTTGTTTATCTCGTTTAAGATAATGTAGAAATGAAAAAGCAGCCTTTAAAATTCAATTGAAGCCGTTATATGCTTGCCTTTGAGGCAGCGATAGCCGAATTGGGTGAAAGGCACTACGGGTGCAATAGGTCGCGCCTTCAATCCCCGTCTATGCTGCTGAGTTTAAAAAGTTAAGATGAATATTACGAATGTTGCTTATCACTGGTACTGTACAAACCCAAAAGCGGTGTAACCATCACGTGGTCCGCTTGCCCCCTCGATAAAAAATAATATACGTAGTGCTTTTACTACAGTTTTATATGAAAAAAAAAACAATAAAGCAACGTGGAGATATTTATGCACGATTTCTTAAGTAGAATACAAGGAAAATTTTTAATTAAAATTTCTAAATGTCGTTGATTATTTTTTCAGAAGACACATCGATGTTATAATTGAAAAAAATAATTACTTTCACCATTTTGCTTCATAGCATCTTTTGATAGGTAGGTATGTCACGCGATTGGATTAGAATTATACGATTTCTTCTTTTTTAGCACCGCCAACGCGGTTGCAGTAAAATCAAAACAGTATTACCTATATTATTACAATTTCTCGGCCTGAACTCATATTTTTTCTCCATGTCCTTTATTTATCACACGTACCGATAAAATACACGAACTTTAATGTGACACTATAATTTCATACGCTTTTTAAAGGCGCGAGTAATTTTATGGAATCATATTAATTTCAAATTTGTTGCCCATAAAACCAAAGGATTACGGTCGCGATATTTTTTTTTTACCACGGTATACCTACTTAACACTTGTGACATTGAAGACGCAAATGCGTCGTGAACATGCGCGTACGCAAAGTACCGTATAAAAGTTAAAAAAATTAATAATATTAAAAATGAAATTGACAATCACGGCACATTAGATTCTGCTGGATCAGGCCTCAAGAGAGTGAAGAAAACGCCATCACATAAGAAACCCCTTCGGGGATAGAGGCGTGATGGTAGGTATGTAAGGGTGCCCTTCACCAGAGCTATCTAAACATATAAAAAAAACTGTAGAAATGCTTATAATCAAGTCTGATGCAAAGTAATGGGAAATTACCACAATTTTTTTGATTCTCTGTACGGGCTTTATCTTTTTTTCCGAAATAGCTGGACCGATTTCAATTACATTTTGCATGGTGATATCTTATATCCCTGGTTAGCATCTTCGTCATCGTCACCAGCCTTCCTCATGGAGAAACACATGAGGAGTATTTCTCCATTAGGAGGAGGCAGTTAGCATCTTAGATGCTTTATATTCCGGAAAATTAAAGGGTTGCCGTGGGATAGTTAAAAACCATAGTAACCGCGGACGAAGTCGCGGGCAACAGGTAGTGCTATGTAAAAATAGACTAATAGGATGGCACCATTTTGCGAGTCACGTGAAACAAAGTAATCATATTGGTCTATTTTTCCTCGCACACAGCATACATATCTTTTTTAAGGAACTATGTGAAATATTCCAATACTGTGCTCTTCCATTTAATGCAAAAAAAAAAACGTATCCTATCCGAGCTCTGGCAGGAATCAGCCAAGACTATTGGAGAATGGATTTTCTATTGTTTACAAACGTCACAGATGATGAGTTAACGTCAGAAAAGCAGACTGTACGGTCAGTAAAAAAGCCAGCAAGCATTTTAGTAGCTTTGGTGGAAAGGCATCCTTATGTGTTTTAATTGTGTAGGTAATGTTCATTATGTAAATGAGTAGAACAAATAAGTACTCTGATCTGTAGCACCACCATTCTGCCCACCCCTTTGGGGATACAGGGCATGAAATGAAATAAAAAATCATTTATTCTGCAATTTGATTGGCATGAAAAACTTTTGCACGTAGTTTTTTTTTCGTACTAGCACTTCGACGTGAATGGCCTGTTGAGAAGTGCCACAAGAAACTCAACAGTTAGCCTTTTTTAAAGTTTTAAACAGCCATATAAGAGGTGATGTTATGCCACGCTTGGGAAAAACACATTTCTAACAAAGTCACAAACACAGCTCAATAGTATCCTTCCACACATTCATTAATTTCAGTGGTTACCATCATTTTTAATAGCAATGTTAAAACAATATTACTTCGCTTGCAATAAAAACTACAATGGTTTTCTTAAGTCGTTTCGTGGCGTTTTATTATGTTCAAATAGTTGTTATTAAGATTGAAGATTGTTTTTTACTTTATCTAAGATTATATAAAAATAGAGATATAATTAATTACTATTAGGAAGTAATTACTTTTGTTTGCGATTTTGAACGCGTGGAATTAAAAATATAGAAGTAAACATTAGCTTAAAAATACATTTTTCCACTCAAAAATTTTAACTCAATTTCATGAAGAAGTATTTGGAAAGATATTATTATATGTAAAAACATATGGACATTGGACAGAGAAAATTATCCTACAAATCGTTATTTTGGGTTTGGTGGCCTAAAACGGTAATTTTAGTCAATAACGCTTATAGTAATTATGGAAATGCATAGCTATACCAATGCATCATCATTCCCAGTCTGTATGAATGTGCAATATTGACCGGAACCAACGGTTTAACGATCCTACAGAAGCACGGAGGAGCTCGAGATGATAAAGTTTTGGTCACCCATCCAAGGCCTGACCATGGCGAAGGTAACTTTGTTTTTTGCGAACCACCACGCCACCGAGCTCGACGGTGTTTTACATACTTATTTAATTAGGAATTATTTAATTTGGGTTTTTTTATAGGTGTAAATCTTCCAAAAGTTTAGCTTCATTCATATAACTTATCTAAGTACAAAACGTTTATGGTTTATTAAACCATAAAAACGGGCCGTAAACAAACAAATTAGAACACAATGCCATCATTAAACAGTTTTGTAACTTGTCCCGTTTCTTCGCCAAGCGTGAGACGGTGACAAACGATAAACGTTCACCTGTCACGGTAACGTATCTATTGTGGAACGCTCCGCGACCAATTACGTCGTTTCCACCTTACTATTGTGTCGTAATTATTTAGTTTTAAGTTATAATTGTTGGGCTATTAACATATTACGTAAAAGTTTTTTTAGAAAGTCAACACGGAAAACTTATTAAAAATATATCAAACTAAATTTATTTACTCAAACCTGTAATAAAAAAGTAAGACTGAAACTGCAACTAAAATTCATGGCAATTAGTAATTTAAATTGTATTAGATAGTGCTTTTAAAAATATACCAAAAGCGTAGCGCACTTCGGAAATTAACTACAAAACATAGGGGTTCAGGGGAATGCATAATGATGCGCACCCGTGACCCTTCGGGTTTGGACTGCTGCGAGTCGTGTCCCGGGGCGTAGTCGTAGCGGCGCGAGCGCGTGAGAAAGGCGCGGGCGCCGAGGGTGCCTCGATAGCGTATCAGGAGTGCAGCGCTGACCGCCGCGCACGGTGCACGGTGGGCGGCGGCACCCGCACGGGAGCCATCCCCCCGGCACTTCATTGTTTTGCCCACCACTCGCCCACTACATTGTTTTGACTGCGCCTTTATTATTTATGCCCAATAATCCGCTCAGCTGACTGTGGTAATAACACCGGCATTAATCGCGAACGCTCAGGAGTTACGACCGATTGTTGTTCGACCTGTGATTAATCGGCTGCATTTCGCTTCAGAGATTTCGTTTAAAGAGTTACCGCCGCCGTATAGGGAGAGTGATGACAGCGGAGCGCGCCAACGGGAGTTTAATGAACAGGTACGTGATTAATTAAGATAAGTGTGACCATTGTGATAACACATAAGTGATGCACTCGATTCGCATATTTTTAAAAAACAAACCGTTTTTAGGTGCCCGTCCCAGTTTATGAGGCTCTAGATTTATTAGCCAACTGCAAAATATCGTCGCCAACTGATGAAAATCAAGAATCTGACGTTGAGTACGCCGAAATTAGAGATATGGGGCTGTGGCACTCCACCCCTCTGGCCCGACGACACAAGTCTAAGATATCGCTGACGTGGGTGTTAAAAGAAAATTTGGAAAATGCTAAACTACCCATTGAAAAATCGCAAAATGAAGACAAACGTATCAAAATTGTAACAAGTAACGTTGATAGACACCAACGTCACAACCAGAAGTTCAATGAAAACGAACGCTATAGAAAGTGCAAGTATAGAGAAGTGAAAGAGAGGGTCGTGGGTCGTAACGAGTATTATCATAATTTGAAGTTCCGGAGCACGTGCGACGAATTCGTTAATAGTCACGACACGTACTCGGATGACACGAGCGTAGCCACCGAGGAGCACACGAGGAGGAAACACAGGCATCGGCACAGGAGAAAGAAGAAAAACGGAAAATTTGGATACGACATTAGAGATTTGGATAGCTTTTTAAGTGAGGTAAGCCTATTTTTTTTATGTATTTGATTTCCAAAGCACCTTATTAATGAGTTGTGAATTGGGAAGCCCGGAACGCTAAAATCGTTTTTAAAAATAACAAATAACCAATCATAAATTACGGACAGTCATTCATCATATTTCGGCGTGCTCTATAGGGTATATTAACGGCCATTCCATACCGTACAAAAGAATTTAAATGCACTTGTAAATCCCGACCATTATTCATTTTCTGCGATGTTATTATGACATTACGGCATATAGGTATCCTGCTTTTTGTGCCTTACCTCGAGCTCATACCGTGTCGTGCCGTGTCGGACAATGTTAGCCGCGAAATTGGTGCAAAATTGCACAAGATACAAATTGCTCATCATTTTCGAAATTCTTTTAAAGGCTTTAGTAGTTTCATTTTAGGGATCGTAACCATTATAGATCGTTTGAATGAAATTATGAGCCTTATTGTTAGAACCTTTTGGACTAATTTTGCTGTGTTCAAATGCAAGGCAAACGTTAATCTCTGTGGACAGCCCCATTCATCAATGTGGTTTTAGAACAACAATATATTTCGTTAAGGTCAAACGCTGCGATGTTAATTACAATTCGTTTCGACTTGAGAATGCGATACTGCATGTGAAAATATTAAGTGCTGTAAAATTTTACGTTCGGAGTCATTAAGACATTATGACAATACAATCCACGAATGATCTAAGAATTAGAAAATGGCAAGATATAATGATGCATAGGTTTTCTATTTAATAATTAAAGATTATTGCCTATTTCATTGGGCATAAAGTTATCCTAAAAAGTTATTTACACGTAAAAGCCACACATAACACTTTCAAAACTTCCAGGCCTCCTTGGACCGTCCGGGCAACATCCCGGTGGTGGTAGCATACCCCACCACGCTGTACCAGACGACGCGGGATTCGCAGCGAGAACTGACGCTGCCGCTGGGCACCGTCGTCAACGCTGTGTTCAAAAGCCAGCAGTGGTTGTACGTGCAGACGCCGCACGCGCAGGAGGGCTACGTCATGTACAACGCGTGCTTGCCTCTGGGGATACTGCCTAGCAAGTGAGTTGCACAACAATCTTTTAGGATTAAAGAGCTCAGAAATTGGATCAACCACCACGGGGTGGAGGTCACAGTAAGTAGGTCAAGTCAAGGCGGGCAACGCAGGAACTATTGTTATGGAAGTCCTTAGAAATATGTGTTTTAAAATAAATATGCGTATGCGTGTTTGCTTGGTGAAGCGCGGGCTATGCCTTTGCCTAGTCTCCGACTATCCCTTAGCGAATAATAGTCGTGATTATATGTATATATATACATACACATTATGTGTAAATCTGAGTGAATTTGCTATGTTAAGTTGCAGATTCGCATCGACTCTGCTCGGATATGACTATTGGCCGAGGTTTCTGGATAAAATCAAGTTGATGAATCTATGACAACATTTAATTAAGTTCGCAAGGGCGCCATAGGAACGCAGCGCAGGATATATTGCTATGGAAATCCTTGGGGATGTATACTAGATAACTTTAATGAAGCCGCCCCGTACACTATGTTTAGCCTAATGGTAGAGAACTGTGTTAGTCGTTAAGTCCGTCATATGTAGGTACATTCTTAGTGTAATGGACATTGCAACATTTAATTTTATTTGAAGCAGTGTGATGAGTATCACAAGCGTGAAAACTGCTGCTCTGGGGGTAATTGGAAGACGTGAATGTAAGAAGCTATAATTATTAAATTACTAGCTTTTGCGACTTCGTCCGCGTAGAATAGTTACTTTGCGATAGTGTGATGGTAGCCTATAGCCTTCCTCAATAAATAGGCTATTCAACACTGAAAGATTTTTCAAATTGGAACAGTGGCTTCAATTAGTGGAATTGAAAATTAACTCCTACTATTAGAAGCAAAGTTCATAGTGGCGTTTTGTCCTTCATTTTTCTGGGAGGCGTTATTAAAATATTTTAGACATTCACCGGCATAGCACCCGTTTCCATGGGAATATCGGGATAAAAGGTAGCCTATGTCCTTTCTCAGGGTCTAGACTATATGTGTAGTTCAAGAGGTTTAGGTGTAGGTTCAGTAGTTTTGACGTGAAAGCGAGACAGACAGAGTTACTTTCGCATTTATAATATTAGTATAGATTTACACTTTCATACACAAGAGATATGCCTATTTCTCAAGAGTAGAAGAGCTCATCCAGTGATAATAAATAAAAAAATCTTGCTCCATAAGAATCCCTAGTAAATAATATTGTATGTAATTTCAGAACACCTCAAAAGAAAACTCCGTGTTGGGAGAGCAGTACTGACATCTACCCGCGGCCGTGCGGCAACCTCACTGACACCGAGAAGGAGCAGCTTCGGGGCAGGACTCGCTCCGAGTGTCAATACCGGACCAAGAAAAGAACGAAGAACTGCGCAGAAAGAGACTTTGACTCCTTATACTTAAAGACTAAATCCGTTAGTCACATAGACACACTGCAAAAGGAGTTTACAGTGAAAAGACACACATTAATGGTGGTGAATAGTGATTTTAAAGGGAGTGTTTTAAATAAAACCTTGACAGTGCGTAAAGGTGACGTGGTTGTGTTGCAAGGGACCGGCGCGGAGACCGCCGTGGACGCGGACTGGTTCTACGTGAAGAAGAATGATGGAAGCAAGGGTTTTATACCGGCTGCGATAGCTGGACATGGATATATTTAATTTATAGCGAACAATTAATATTTCTTATAACGCAAGTAGGTAGTTTGTGCCGCAACGCAAATATTTTTCTAAAATCTGAGAATGACAAAGTACTAAAATGAATTTGTATAGAAAAACATCGAACTGGTTGACAAATTAATAAGATAGGTACAGAGATAAGTATAAAATGTTCTCCCAAGATTACATAGACATACAACATCACTTCAAACTATATGTTTATGTAAAAAAAATCTATAAAAGAATTTTGGTCTGAAATCTATTGTCTGCTATGTTGTAATTTGTCTTATTTAGTAAACAATCTTAACTTAAAACACATACATACATATAATCACGACTATTATCCCCTAAGGGTTAGTCAGAGACGAGGTTCCCTGCCATAGTCCGCACTTCACCAAGCATAATTGCTCAGCGTGACCGGTGGTGAGCCCGTCGCCGCTATAAGCTATTGGATGGTTGTGCAGTTCTAAAGTCCCTGAGTCGCCTTTTACGACACCTAAGGGAAGAGATGGGTTGGTAGTATTCTTTCAAAGAGCCGCAACCACACGCTAAATGAATAGCTACACCAATATAGAATATGCCTCAATTATAGAAAATTTATTATTAGTTTTATTTTTTATTTTTAAATGAGTATCTTTCACTAAAGGACATATCCAAATTGTTTACTAAATAGGAAAATGAGAAGTTATTTATGTAGCTGTAAGTACAGTCAAAATCAATATAGAAATACTATCTTAGTGAAGGATTATTTATGCATAAAAAATTTATGTTGCGTTGAATTATGAAACATAAAAAATTTATAACCCTCATCTTTTTTAAATCTAGTAAATACTTCAAAATAGTCTTGCAAAAATTTGTATAAATTGATATATTTATTATAGCTTGTGATTATTTTAAGTTTTTAATGTTAATAAAAATATTGTTCAATTTTGCACTTATCTTTATTTGGATTTCAATTATAATTACTACTTATTAATTCTTATTAAACTTACCGAAAATGCAACACTTGATCTCTATAGTTCATTGATGTGCACAAATCAATGTCAGGGCTCGACCCTGCGATGGCTAATACACTAGGATTGGTTTTTAACACAGCTGAGTATACTGTTGTTGCTGACACTGGCAGTTCCACTTTAACTTCACCAGAGTAACTTAACTGATACAAATGTTTAGCTGTACCACCTGCTATTATGCAGTCATCATGGAAAAAGGACACATGTATCCCATGGTCTTGTATATCAAAAACAGTGACAGCATCTAGGGATCGTGTATGCCACAGAGCTAAACGTGGCCCCCCACCACATACCTACAACAATAAAACACTTTTGTAAGAATGAAATGTCATCTCATCTGCATGAAACTGTTACAACAACATAAACATAGGAAGGAAGAAAATAGCGTTTGGTTACCTACAACAACATAAACATAGGAAGGAAGAAAATAGCGTTTGGTTACCTACAACAACATAAACATGGGAAGGAAGAAAATAGCGTTTGGTTACCTACAACAACATAAACATAGGAAGGAAGAAAATAGCGTTTGGTTACCTACAACAACATAAACATAGGAAGGAAGAAAATAGCGTTTGGTTACCTACAACAACATAAACATGGGAAGGAAGAAAATAGCGTTTGGTTACCTACAACAACATAAACATAGGAAGGAAGAAAATAGCGTTTTTTTTCTTTATTACTGATACTGATGTTGCTTCTGCACAACACGAAATCTCACAACACCTGTGATAGGTTGGATGGAACACCTCTCTATTACTACCTTGCATACTATTATTATTCTTTTTTTTTAATCCATAAAAATATACATTGCTAGAAAATCTCAATAAGTGTAGCAATATTTATTTTGCTTTCTTGCTATATACAACAATGCAAACACATTATCACCCCGTTTTTCTGAGGAAATAGGCAGACCCATACTATGTTATATAAAATGTTACCAGGGGTAAGTTCATAAACTTTATCAGTTGCAATACTTACAATCCAATTATCTCCGAGTGCAGCAGAACCCACCCACTTGCCAATATCAGGTCGACTAACTTTGCTGTTTTTGTGCGGTTCTATCTTATTGTGAGACTTGTTAGTCCTTAAATCCCACAGCACAACATTGCCGTCTTCTCCTGCTGAGATCAACTGTTCATTTCTAAAAAACAAAGAGTTGGTCTGTTTAGATATAGAGGAAAATGAAATTATTAATTGATTTATTTTTTTAATGAATAATTTTATTTATATCCATACGAACACCAATTTTTTGATAGGCTCAGCACTTTGACATATTTATCTGTGCTTAACTCGGCGTCATGGGGGTTGGGTCTGTGTGACCCGTCACATTGTATTTCGCTTCTAGTTCGGTTACTATGCATGCGATTTTGCCGCTCTTCTCAATAGCTGGAGCTGTTGAGTTATTCTACACGTCGCAAGAAACACGTTAGTCGTGGCACAGCCGCAATGGAAGATACACGTGCACAAAATTGAAAAAGGTATGTGAGGCCCATCCCCGCAGTCGGTGTAATAATTTCGCGCCATTTTATATGGATATTGTTTTAATTATTATCATTGTTTTTATACTTTTATATTAGATTTTTTGTTGTTTATAATTGTTGTTGCTGATATATAGTTTAATGTATTTTATTTTTATTTTAAAGGTATTTAGTTAAATGGACCGAGAAGAGGCAGAACGTCAGCGTATCATTGCTATTTTAGAAGAGTCTGACTCGGATTTTGTGTTGTCAGACCAGGATGTGAGTGACGAAGAAGATCACTTGAGTGAACATAGTAATTCTATTGACACAGAGCAAGATATCTCAGAGTCTGATGATGATGACATTCCACTGTCTATTCGATTGCATAGAAATCGTTTACGAGAGGAGCAATGTACATCCGAATCGGCTAGTTCTTCAAACAGAAACCATGAGTGTTCGTTGGGCTGGGCAAAGTCGGTATAATGTGGTATAAGACGCCTTTTCGACAAATTCTGCAAATCATACTTATACATACTAATTTTCGCAAAAGGTGCCAAATGTGTTGTAATAATAAAATTAAAAAAAAAATAAAAAAAAGAGATGATTGTTTCTTGCTACAATGTGTTTCAATATGTATATAACTTGTAAAATAATAGGTGAGCCAAAAATGTCAAATATAAGTATATAAATTAATTAAAAATAAGTTTTCGGGCGCCAGACTCACCTGTACTCGGATGCTAGTGGGAGATTGAACAATTAATCATAAGGGGGGCTTAATAAAAACCATTGCTTTCCTTTGCTATGTGTTTTAATCAATTGTCTAAGGTTCGGTAGGAACTAAAATTTTATACTAAAATAATTGAGCAAATGCCAAATAACGAAAAAACTAACTTGAAGATGTTGCATTGTTAAGGTCAATAAATAAACTACTATTAGTTAGGTGATGGTGACAGCATACCTGTGGCCAGGGTTACCTACGGTGCATGGCAAAGCAAAGTCTCACGCAGGGCTCCTGTGCCTTATGGTTTGAGGTAGCTGCTCCAAACCTCATGTCAAATGGTGACAAGCAGCGATGCAATCCAGCGTGAAAATTCTAGCAAGACATCCTGCATTCAACCGTTTTAAACGGAAATAACTTCAAATTGAACGTCGAAAAAAACGTGTAAGAAAACTTCGAAAAACATCTAGAAACGTGTATTTAACGTCTAAAAAACGGCATACTCCTGAAACAATAATATTTCATGAGTAAAAAAGAGCCTGAGGCAAAAACGTGGATGATGCAATCCAACCAAAATTTTAATAAAAACACAGAAATATGCTCACCTGAGGTATCTTGGTGCACTATTAAACCATATTTATGGATAAAAAATGTTGATCAGGGCATACTGCCACTGATATTAAAAGGTTTTTTAAATAGAACAAATACGTTACATCTGCATCGTACGGCAGTTAAAGGTCGACGGTGACAAGTAATATTCGTCACCTGTCAAATCATATGAAACTTTTTTTGAGGAGAAAAGCAAAGGGATTACAGCCAAACTGCCAACAAATAATTATAAATTTTGTAACGTAAAAAAAATACGTTACATTTCACCCTTCCCCGATAAAAGCATCGAGAATCGAGGCGGTCAAAAACCAAAAAAAGCAGAACTACAGTTTTAAAACGATAGCATAAGGAAAAAAAATATCCAAACAACAAGTCTTGTTTGAATAGAAAAAACAATGTTTTTACAATAAACATTAAGTTTTTTTTTAATATGTGGAAAACTTAAACATCAAGTTTCCTATAAAAGAAAAAACACAAAACTAAATTGCACAAAAGCAATATAATATAAATAATACCTAAGTCATCAAAAGACTCAAGATAAATAAATTTTAAATTTATAAAAAAATATATATTAAATATCCCATAAATAATCGAGATCTGTTGGACACCCTAGTCACAGACTCTAAACACAAATCCATCTTTCCCAAAACTCTGGAGATCAGTTGGACACCCTCGTCACTGACTCGTCAAACATTTCCCAAAACCCTAGGAGATCAGTTGGACACCCTCGTCACTGACTCGTTAAACATTCCCTAAACTCTGGAGATCAGTTGGACACCCTCGTCACTGACTCGTAAAACATCCTTACCCATGAGATCAGCTAAACACCTTCGTCGCTGACTCGAGAAAACGCTCTCTGAAAACAGGAGTTCAGTTAGACACCAACGTCACTGACTCAATAGTACATTCATGATCGGCTCAACTCCACCGACTTTCCGAGCATGGAGACTAAAAAACTACATTCGTGCCATTCAATATGGAAACACAAATGGAAAAAAAAACCACACGACCATGGCCGGCTCAACTCCACCAACATACCGTACATGACGTGGTAAAAGGATGTGTGACCCAACAATACGGGATCACACAAAAAAGGGCAAAAAGCCAACACAATCATGGCCGGCGCAACTCCACCAACTTACCGTACATGACGTGGTAAAGAAAATATGCGTGAATCCAACAATACGGGACCACGCATAAAGGGGAAATAAAACCAACACAATCATGGCCGGCGCAACTCCACCAACTTACCGTACATGATGTGGTAAACAAAGGTATGATCCAACAAGTCGGGATCATACGCAAAAAAAGAGTACCACCAGCCTAAGACTGGGGAAAACAAAGTCCACAATAAAAAATTGGGATGAGAAAAATAGTCCAAGCCGGGAGGTACCTAAACAAACAAAGTTGTCCAGACTTTACAAAAAAAATAAAGTCTCTAAGGGACAAAGACAAAAAACAGCACTAAGCATGCAAAAAGAAATGTATAAGTATGTTGTATAAAAAAAAACAACAAAATAAAAATAAAATTTTATGAAGCCAATAAAATAAAATAATGTTGTCTGGAGACTAATTTATCTCAAGTTAACCAAATATGAAAGTTAATTTTGTATAATGTTTATGTCTTTTTAATTTTGAAAATTACTATTAATTTTGACTGTGGACAAAACTAAAGAATTCTGAAAATAAATGGAAATATTTCGAATACTGGTATCGCCATTTTTGATTGTGTCTATAAAATGATACTATTTCTCTCACATTCATCCATACATACTTCCACACACAATGCGCATTTAACTTACATACTTCCCGCAAAAACAAAATCTTTCAGTGGCCACTAATAATATCAAATTACAAAAGCAAAATACAAAATATAAGCAAAAAATACAAATATTATATTTTAAGTATATCTTTGATATGATAACGACCGGTAGTATTTTTATCCAAATCTTTGAGAACATAAACATTATCAGATATTTTTTCTATGATTTTACATTTAACAAATTTTGGAGCAAATTTAGCCGAAAAATAATGAGCAGCATTAGATTGAACGAAATTTCGCCTCCAAACTACATCGTTGACCTCATAAAAAGTGACGCGTCGACCCTTATTATAATGTAAAGCATTACGCTTATAAGATTTAAACAAAGACAGAACAACTTTTTTAAAAATATCTTCAAGTGAAGACAAAGATTTTGCAAAAATAGAACGATCAACAAAATCGATCTGAGATAAATTTTCAAAAGAATTACTAAAACGATGTAAAGAAGCATCAAAAATTAAATCTCTACCAAACATGAGAAAATTAGGCGTAAACTCTGCAGCTAAATTAACACTACTATTTAAAGCTAACTGAACATGGGGCAATAATTTAGACCATGTTCTCTGATCGTCACGAACAAAACAGGAAATACAAGTCTCAATGGACTTGTTATAACGTTCAACTGGATTATTTTGAGGTGTATAAAGTGTATTATAAAATATTTTATTAATATTAAAACCTTTCAAAAAATCTACAAAATTTTTAGAAGTAAATTGAGTTCCATTATCACAAATAATTATCTTGGGACATCCAAACTTGAGAAAAACATCTTTCTCTAAGTACTTACAGACTGAACTAGTGGTAGCACTGGCCAATGGAAATAACCAACAATATTTAGTAAAAACATCTACAACTGATAGTATGAATTTATGACCAGAATAAGTTTTTGGCAAAATACCTATTAAATCTAATGATAACATAACCATGGGTCTGTCTACTTTTTTAGGATTTATCATAATACCCAATGGTGCAGAAGTTGAATGTTTGTAGGCTTTACAAATTTCACAATTATTAATATATTTTTGAATATCATTAAACATACTTTTCCAATAATAATGAAGTTTTATTTTATTTAAAGTTTTATGAATACCTAAATGTCCAGAATTTACATCATCATGATTCCCTCTAATAGTATCTAATATATCTTCTTTAGGAATAACTATTTTCCATTTTAAGTTTTCATTTAAATTATATTTGGATTTACTATAACGATACAAAGTATCATTTTCTACTCTAAAATTTTTGAATTTACAAGGATATTTCTGACAATCTATAAACATTTTTCTATACCAAGGATCAACTATTTCGTTATCAACTGGAATAATCGGATTAGAAGTTACAGTTATATTAGCTATTTCATAACGAGAAAGAGTATCTGGAACAACGTGTAAAGAACCTTTTTTATGAACAATATCAAATGTAAATTGCGAAATTCTGGCAGCCCATCTGGCTAAACGACCAGTAGGATTATTTAATCTTAATAACCATTTTAAACTAGCATGGTCAGTAACGACTGTAAACTTCATGCCCTCTATATAAGGTCTAAAATGTTCTATTGAATCTAAAATTGCTAAAAGTTCTCTTTCGGTAGTACTATAATTTCTTTCACATTTATTTAAGGATCTAGAATAAAAAGCTATAGGATGTTGTTCATTATTATCATCCTCTTGACACAAAACACTGCCTATTCCAACCGAACTAGCATCACAATGTAAAATAAAAGGTTTATTAAAATTAGGACACTGAAGCACAGGAGAAGTTATCAGTGACTGTTTTAAAGCAGTGAATGATTCCTCTGCGTCATCATTCCATTCAAATTTAATTTTAGACTTTTTACCAGTTAATTTAGTTAAGGGTGAAGCAATATCAGCAAAATTTTTAATGAATCTTCTATAGTATGAGCATAATCCCAAAAAACTACGAAGTTGTTTTAAAGTTTGAGGTCTAGCAAAATTATTTATAGCATCTAATTTAGAAGGATCAGTGTGTAAACCTTCCCTATCTACAATATAACCTAAATATCTTAATCTTTCTTTACAAAACTCACACTTTTTTAAATTAACAGTTAATCCAGCTTCTTTTAATGTTTTATATACTTTGCTAAGAAGCTCTAAATGACTCGAAAATGTGTCATTTATACAGATCAAATCGTCCAAATAACAAAAGGTATTCTTGTCAAACTCGGGTCCAAAGAGTCTATCAACTAATCTTTGCAGTTCGGCAGGTGCATTGGTTAGACCAAACGGCATTCTAACGAATTCGAACAGTCCTTTGCCGGGAATACAAAATGCAGTCTTCTCGCGGGAAGAAGCTTCCAATTTTATTTGAAGAAAAGCTTTGGATAAATCAATAGCAGTAATAAATTTTGCACCTCTAAGGTTATCTAAAATATATGATGTGTAAGGTAAAGGGTAAGAATCTTTAATAGTAACAGAATTTAACTTTCGCGAATCTAAACACAATCTAACTCCACCATCCTTTTTCGGAACAGTTACGACAGGGGAACTCCAAGGAGACTTCGAAGGTTGGATAATTCCTTCCTTAAGTAAAGTTTCTACCTCATCATAAACTTCTTTTTGTTTAGCAGGACTCAAAGGATAATAGCGTTGCTTAATTGGGTCACCACTAGTAACAATTTTATGTTCAGTAAGGTGGGTTAAACCTAAACCATTTTTTTCATAAGAAATGTCTTCAAATAATTTCACGACTTTATTTAATTCGTCAGTCTCGGAGGGAGAAAGACTAGCAGTAGCAGTAATAGCATTGACTTGAATATCAGTTTCATTAACAAAAGTGACATTTTTAATTATATCTTTAGCTAAGTTAAATTTCAACCAAAAATCAAAACCAAGAATAATATCTAATTCAAATGAGGGAATAACCATAAAAGAAATATTTTTAGTAATATTATCAACCGTAATTGGTAAATCAATAATTCCAATAATTCGCCGTGAAGAGCCATCAGCGGTACGAGCTGTCCTAGAAGAGGGTTTGATTTTGAAGCCCATTTCCAAAAATCTCAGATGACTATTCGCACCTAATACGCAACAATTAGCACCACTGTCTAAAATACCAATATAATCTTTATTTTTAACTGAAAATTTTAAGTATGGTCGGTTATCTAGTTTTTTAACAAAAAGAACGGGAGCAACTTTATAAAATTCGAAAAATACTTTTAAATAATCTAACCAGTTTGAAAATTCTTTTTTACATTCTTCTTTATCAGGAGCAAAATACTTCGCCGAATCTCGATTCGCTTCTCTTGGAAGAGGAGGTCGGCGAAAGCCTACAAGTTTTTTGGAGTCTGAGTTTCTAAATTTGAAGTTTTATCTTTACAATTACAATTGGGACAGCTAAGTGTGGTAAAACCCTTATTTCCACATTTAAAGCAAACTTTACCTGGTATGACTGTACAATTTTTAAAGTTATGTCCACTATTTTTACATTTTAAACAAGATAAATTTTGATTAACAATATTAATACTATTTTTATTGGAAAAGGTTGACTTTACAGATGACGTTTCAGAGGCTAAGTCCTCGATTTCCTTGCCCAATCTAATGATTTGATCAATAGAATCGATACCTCGACCTATAAAACGCATCGCATAAGAACGCAACATATTATGTTTAATAATTTTAATTAAGGTTTGTTCACTAAGTGGATCAGACAAACGACATGACATGTCTTGAATTTCAATAATAAATTCAGATAAAGTTTCTTTAGGTTTTTGTTTTCGTGTACGCAAAATAAACTCAAGTTGGTAGTCAAAATCAAGTTTATCGAATTGTTTCAATAAAGATAATTTTATCTCAAACCACGACTTTGCAGTAGTACGAACAATACGGAACCATTTCTTCGCCAAACCAGTAAGAAAATCAGAAAAAGAAGTCACAACAAAATGCTCATCGATATCTCTCGAAACCATATATTCCTCAACACTAGTAATAAATTCCCTAACACAAGACTTACCATCAAATAAAATTTTACTTTTAGAAAAATCAGGCCGCTTAAAATAATTAGGTTTTGCAGAACCATGTACAAATAAATCGTTATGCAGCTGCGAAGCAGTAGGCAAGCAAGAATCCAGCAGCGAAGACTGAGCAACATTATGTGTATGATCAAAGCGAGGTGCTTGTTCTGATAATGAAATCAAAGGCAATTCCATGTTGTGTGCAACAGCAGGAGGTGTAATCAAGTCATGTGTATCTGTAGAAATAGAAATTTTCTGTGATGGCACAGCGGTAGCTTGTTCATTGGTTGCCATTGTCACCAAAGAATAAATATTGTTTTCTATTTTTCAATTTAAAAACAAAGCAAAAAGCATAAATATTTTTATAAAATGAAGTTGAAAAAGCATTCATGAAAGTCTAAAACAAAAACTTTGCAACATCTTTTACAAAAAGTAAAAGTAAAATATTTAAATTGACAAAGTGTGAAACTAATTATTTTATAAGTATTTATGTTTATAATTTAAGTTTATTTATAAAAGGTATACTACAATTTATTTATTCAAACAATGTTTAGCAAATATAAAGTTGTTTTATGTTAATTTTAAGAATACTATCTTTCTTATTACAAAAATAAAATTGTTTGTCAAAATAACCTCAAAATAACAATGAAATAATTGTGTTACTCAATGTATCACAATCACAGCAATAATGCATATTAAATAATGCTTAAAACAAAAGAAATATCAAGCATGAATGGTAGATTGCTTCTTAAATATATGTTTATAAGTAATAAACAAAAGTATTACTTTGTAAACAAGTAATATGCACAAATAATATATGAAAGTTGTTCCATAAAAAACACAATAAAATACAACAAAATGGGGTAAATAAATGTACACACAAGAACTCTTTATAAAGGAAGTATGCCGTTATAAAATAAATTATACAATACAAATTGCATACTAAACAAAACCAACAATGTTTTGGCAAAATTATTTATAAAAATAAACCAATGCAACAACTCATAATATCAATAAAAAAATGTGAATTACACATAGCAAATTCATGGCAAAATGGTAAGCTCAGGTCCCTGTTCTACAGCGACAAATGTAATAATAAATTTAAAAAAAAATAAAAAAAAAGAGATGATTGTTTCTTGCTACAATGTGTTTCAATATGTATATAACTTGTAAAATAATAGGTGAGCCAAAAATGTCAAATATAAGTATATAAATTAATTAAAAATAAGTTTTCGGGCGCCAGACTCACCTGTACTCGGATGCTAGTGGGAGATTGAACAATTAATCATAAGGGGGGCTTAATAAAAACCATTGCTTTCCTTTGCTATGTGTTTTAATCAATTGTCTAAGGTTCGGTAGGAACTAAAATTTTATACTAAAATAATTGAGCAAATGCCAAATAACGAAAAAACTAACTTGAAGATGTTGCATTGTTAAGGTCAATAAATAAACTACTATTAGTTAGGTGATGGTGACAGCATACCTGTGGCCAGGGTTACCTACGGTGCATGGCAAAGCAAAGTCTCACGCAGGGCTCCTGTGCCTTATGGTTTGAGGTAGCTGCTCCAAACCTCATGTCAAATGGTGACAAGCAGCGATGCAATCCAGCGTGAAAATTCTAGCAAGACATCCTGCATTCAACCGTTTTAAACGGAAATAACTTCAAATTGAACGTCGAAAAAAACGTGTAAGAAAACTTCGAAAAACATCTAGAAACGTGTATTTAACGTCTAAAAAACGGCATACTCCTGAAACAATAATATTTCATGAGTAAAAAAGAGCCTGAGGCAAAAACGTGGATGATGCAATCCAACCAAAATTTTAATAAAAACACAGAAATATGCTCACCTGAGGTATCTTGGTGCACTATTAAACCATATTTATGGATAAAAAATGTTGATCAGGGCATACTGCCACTGATATTAAAAGGTTTTTTAAATAGAACAAATACGTTACATCTGCATCGTACGGCAGTTAAAGGTCGACGGTGACAAGTAATATTCGTCACCTGTCAAATCATATGAAACTTTTTTTGAGGAGAAAAGCAAAGGGATTACAGCCAAACTGCCAACAAATAATTATAAATTTTGTAACGTAAAAAAAATACGTTACAGTGTCCAGCCAAGAAAGACAGAAAAACAAACTACACCTGCGAGAGTTGCAACCTGCAAGAGTGATCAATTCTTTTTTTTTTCTAAAGTTAATATAGTTTTCTATAAAAAGTGCCATTAAAACATTAAGACTGATTGTTAATTGTAAATATAATTAGATTTAAGCAGAAGAGAAAATTTTTGTTACTAGTTAGTTGTTTTGTTTTTAATTAAATCATGTTATAATATAATATTTGTGTTTTATTTCTTTACTAAAAAAACTGAACACTAAATATAAAGCATATAATTCATGAAGTACTGGATTAATTTTTACATTAATGAACGGGCCTGTGAGACCCACTCCAACGTCCGTGTAACAGTTTTCCACCCAATGACGCCGGGTTAAATAAAAAAAAAACATACCACCATAGAATATGCCTGTTAATTATGTTCAATAAATAAAAAGTTGAATGTTAATTGAGAACCTAGCAGGACTTAGGTCAATATTCCAGAATCAATCTCTAGCATAGACCTCTATGTTACGTTGTGACGTGGTGGACCTATGATAAAAGAAAATTCCAAAACTTGAAGTCACTATATTTATTTATATATTAAGGCACACTGGAACAATTATATAAAAAAGGTAAGTTTCACAAATTCAATTTCACATATAAAACCTAAAGATATTATCAAAGGAAGGGCTCCTTACAATAGTGCCTTTGGTATTTATAAACTTTTAAAGTTTAACTCGTACTATGTAACTTGCAATATTGTAACAACTTTTCAACAAATATTAATAATTTTGTCAACAACACTTAATAGTTATAATATTAGTAATTTACAATGACACTGACTCTGATAGCAATTAACTTCGAGAACAAAATGAAAGCTCAAAGTAGACAGACAGAAAATTTAAAAACAAAGAGAAAACGGCCAGAGAAGAGCGCAATAACAGCAATGAGTCGCTAATACCGCTATAGGGCCTCGTTAAGATGTGAGGATGAATAGCACCATTCATTTCTATTCAAACAGAGACCTACACTGGAGTTTGATTCTGGAATATGGGTCTTAATTTTTTTAAACAACATAGCCACCTATTATATTATTACTAATATTTCAAAACAGTTCAGCATTAGAAAAAGTGTAAACAAAAATATTTTGCCAATACTTACTTTCCATGAACAGAATGTATGTAATCATCATGGCCTGCTAAAGTAGCCAGTTCTCGTCCCTCGTCTAAGCTGTAGACATGCACCTTATTGTCTCCACAGCCTGCATACACCTTCTCCTCATCCTCAGATACCCACAAAGAGTTCACGTCAATTTGCTCCACAGATGACTTTGGCGATATATTGATTTGCCATGATGGTTTGCTTAATTTGGCACTTAATATAGCTTTCCAATCCCAACCACATATTTCATTTATCGAACCAATAATCAGAAATTTTTCTGTGCTCGCTAAACTACATACTTGATTACCGGTACCTAGCACATGAATATGCTTTGGTTTGTTATAGTCAGGCGAGAGAAGTTCCACTACCGGATTCAAAATTCGGTTAAGGCTGAAAACAAAGAAGTGATATTATTATTAATATTAAATAAATAACATTGAGTAACAATGTAATAAGGAAAACTTACTCAAATATAGCCAATTGGCCGTAAATATTACCAGCAGCTAAATATTTTCCGCACGGAGAATATGTTTGACATAATATCGTACTGTATAATGTTTTATCCAACATTGTTCGTGTTAAATTATTTTTGTAAATTCTTGCAACTCCGCAATAACCTCAAATAAACAAACGATTGTAAATACACCACAGATTACAGACTTTTTTTTTTGTTTATTGTTCATGACCATGGATACAGAGTCCTTCAGTCGGAAACATTGTGTGTGGTCTAGTCTTTAGTAGTATTAAGTCTTCATTTGCATTGAGATGCAAGTGTAATACATTTCAATGCGTCTTGGGAGAGTTTGGCGTTAAACAGTCTATGGCAGATACTGTGGTGCTACTTGGCTGAGGTGGAACACCACGATAAAAAACTCATCACTTTTCACACCACTTGACGCTTATTTCGATAATCCTCCACATTGCACATCATCACAGACACTTATTACACAAACTCACACTTATTACTCTTATCATTACTACACAAAACTAAACTGATTTTATGTAACAATATCCACTCCGAAACAATATTACAATCATCGAAATAAAAATCACGTCAGCCATAGTTGAATGCCGCCAAAAACTCAGATTACAGACTAAGTAGAGAACTCAGTAGAGAATAACAACACAACAAGCATTCAATCAAGCCCAAACTACAAAAACCTAACATTTAGAACATATACATTTCTGGCATTTTATGATAAGTTTTTATCGTTTTCATTGCAGTAGTAACAATGGATATTTAATTTATGTCAATTAACGCCCGAAACTTTTATTAGATGAGTACGTAGATACAAGGTAGGTACTCTTTGCCCGGCAAGGAAAGAGAAAAACACTTTAGTCGTTTTAATTTTTTCTTAACAATCTATTGTACACACAAAAAAAAAATACAATATGCAATACAAAAGAAACAGTTTACTGAGAACAAAATGTAGGGCTTATTCCTAATAGAATAAGGTAAGATGACAGACAGTAGGGTCTTATTACAATGATAATTATTCACAAAATCAATATAGCAACAGTAAAAAATTCAAAGTAAAAGCGTGTTTGGCGTAGAACAAAACATTAGTAATAAAATGGATCCTCTACTTTTAATTTATCATGTTCGTGAATTTATACGTAGTATCACTTCTTAGTCTGTGGTTGTAGCTTACATTACTTTATGTTTCTAAAATCTTATCAAAAACTAGACTAAACTAAATTGTGTATCTATCCTATCTCTTCTCCATAAAGTTTGAGGAGGATATATACACAATTTAGTTTAGTTTATGACAACGGAATCGGCTCTATTAGCTTATCTTTTCAAGCCACGGTTGCTGCGCATCATGTAGTAGGCGGGTTTTCACATCACTTTAGATGAAAAAAAAATAGCATACTCCCCCTTTTTCGCAACAAACACTGTTGCAGAAGCCATCTTTTGTCAAAGAGTGACACAGACAAATGGGATATAGGGCCGATTCCATTTTCATAAACTAATATAGTCATAGTCTCATCTATTCTTCTCTAACTTTAAGGAGAAAAAAAGGATAGACATACAATTTAGTTTAGTTTAGTCTAATTTTTGACAACGGAATTAGCCCCATTTTTTAATCTGTTATCAGTATTGCTAAGCTATAAAAAATTAAAAAAAAACTATAAAAAAAAATTTACCCAACCAAGATGGACGTGTAGATAATTTACGTCGAAAAATGCAAAATTTTTGAGGTGCTTGCTAGTGGTAAGATATTATTTGAAGTTTTTGTGACCTGTTAGTTCCTTAGATAAAAATAGGAAATGTTGACACTACTTGTTCCACATAGAGTAACACAAATTTTGCAACTGCCGCCGCATTCATTTTTCTGATAAATTATTTTTTTAGGTAAATAGGATAACAAAATGTACAATGGTATTGGTTTGACTACACCGCGTGGATCCGGAACTAATGGATACGTTCAAAGAAATTGGGCTTCGGTGAGAAAAACTAAAGATTCGGTAAACTACAGAACTGAAGAAGAGATTGCAAAGTTAGACTCTGCATCAAATAAACAGCCTAACCGCGAAATCTTGGATCATGAAAGGAAGAGGAAGATAGAAGTAAAATGTGCAGAACTCGAGGACAGTCTGGAGGAGCAGGGGTAAGTTTGAGCTGGCAGTGTTTTTATTTGCGCCAAAGAGAATGCATGCGGTTGTATTCAGTGATGTAATAGCCGCTACGTTAAATGCATGTGTGTACTATTACGCTTATCCCATATTTTGAACTTATTTGCAATATTTTTATTATAACAGCATATTTAATACTAAGAATATGTGGCACATCTATCATACATACTAATACATCCATGAATATCACAATGTGACATTGCTAATATTATTCTACTCAATCAAACTTTTCACTCAACCCAACCTAAACATAATTTTGTGATCTTGACTGTCTCTAGAGTCAATAAATATATTAAAGTAGAATAAAATTTATTCCCACCACTTAAACTTAGAATAAATTTTTATATTACTTAGTACATTTATTTGTGTTCTGATTAGAATTTTTTTTTTATGTTATTGGAATGTTAACCGCTGCCTGATTGGGCTTTTGGTCAAATATATTGTAGATGTGGATAAAAGAATAAATATTTATGTTGATTTTTGTTTCATATCTCATGTTCAAATATATTTTTCTTAATTTACCATAACATATTCCATGAAACATGAATATAAAGTGCTTATATCACTCATAGTTTGCATGCTTTACTCATATCACATAATATATTGTTAAAATTCTATAATACAAGAGTGGAGTGGGATTGGGCACAAATTCTTCTAGCATTTTTAAATGTCTGCCATTATTTTTAAACATTGACATTATTCCTCATACCTCTAAATACCTGTAAATAAGTTGTTGATATAATGAGGAAGTCAAATTATTGGTAACTTTTTATACTAACTATAATATATATTAAATCATTTTATATGGATTCTATGTTGCTGATATATTAATCATTATATTATATATCATATAGAAAAAGCAATTTTTAATATAATTAAGTGGGAAAGTTTTTTAAAATAATATCGAATTTAATGTCGAATATAATTTTGTATTTTTCATGGGAGTCAGGTTGTATTCTGATTTCATTATTAGCATTAATTGCTGGTGTCTATTTTGGAAATGCAGCTCTAGTTTTTCATAAACAAAACATTTAGTCATTAATTGGTAGCCTCTTCATCATCCCCATTTTTGGTACTCTATGATGTATCAAAGTTTCCTGTTTGTTATTATTGCTACAAAGCTTACATGTCCCTCAAGAGGATATTAAATTCTGAAGTGGCCCATCATTGTTGCTTTTAGGTCCCCGTATTCTAAATTGGATATTTTAAAACTAGACCATACAAGTTTTGTATCAGTAATTGTAATCAGAACTACTACATAACACATAACTTATCACCACGCCTCTTTCCTCGAAGGGGTAGGCAGAGGTGTTGAACGACCCACATTTCGCCAGATATGTTAGGTCCCCGTTAGGTCCTCACGGCAAACGCGCTATCATCATTATTCTTCCCTTCATCCGGTTCGGCAACTCGCGAAGCTTGCGAAATCTTTTTCCAAACACTTATTTTACACATAAGAAAATTTATTTTACTATTTTGACTTTTAACTACTTTTTTACCGACTGCGCCATGTTATGTTATTAACTAAAATTATTCAATTCAATTCAATTTTTGTGATAGGATGGCTCCGTCTCTTTATTTGACGATTTTGCCAATGTCAAGTTTAAAAGATACAAGGTATAATGTAGACCACTGTACGGTGTATGATCTGACATAGGATTTCGTTGAGCATCTGCAACCAACACAAACAGACAAACATTTAGCATGCCACTCGAGACATCAGAACAATTGGCAGTATTATTACTATTGCATGTGGTTTTTCCTTTACTTGCTCATTTTTATAATGTCTCAATTGACTACAAGTTAATTTTGTTATGTTTAAGAAACTTACACAAGACATACACAAGGTGGGAATGACTTTGGGATAGAAGGAAATTAATGTTAATTGGGCGGCATACATTTTTATTCAGAAGGTTGTAAAGGGGAACCGTAATCTTAGGGCAATAGAAAAAAATATGTTCCAGAGATCCTTCGTCTAGTCCGCATTCGCACAGAGAGTGATCCCTCACTCTTATTTTAGCTAAAAACACCGGGGTACAAACGTGGCCCAATCTAAGACGAGTAATAGTAGATGTGATTGGTTTTGGTATTTTCTTATGGCGAAAGAACCAAGGTTTAGAGGGGATGATCGGTTGAAGGTTGCCGTAATGTTTACCTTTAACCTGGCGAGTTTGTTGATAAATGGCGTCCCATTTTTTGGTCAAATTAACTTTAGCGGAACTACGAAGATCTCTGGAGTAGCATATGTTGTACTTATCCAGACCTACTGAAATCGCATTCTTTGCAATCGCATCAACTTGCTCATTGTCAGCAATACCTTTATGTCCAGGTATCCAGGCCAAAACAACTTGTATGTCTAGCTTGTGACATTCCCAGAGAGTTTCCCTGATCTTTATGATGACTTCGAAGTTATGTTTTGAATGGAAAGGAGTCTTTGCTAAGTCTTGGAGGCAACTAAGGCAGTCTGTGAAAATTATAGCTTTGTTTAAGTTATGGGATCGGATGTATTTGACAGCTTCAAGGACTGCTAAGGATTCACCAGAGTTAACGGACAAGAGAGATGAGCCTTTGAAGTTCAGAATGATTTTATACTTCGGCAGCCAAACAGCTATTCCAATGTTACCCTCCTCTTCTAATTTAGAGGCATCGGTGAATATAGTATACCAGTCGGGCCAATCTTTCTGCAGATTCTCTTCGAAGATTTTACCTGGGTTGAGCGAATTCTTTTGGATGCCGAAGTTACTAAAATTATTCAAACATTTTTTAAATTTTAAATCAAACAACCATATTCATGACAAATGTCAGATTTTTTTTATGTGTACCTATGTGGTCAAAAGAGTTAACTTATAATTATTCAATACAACAATATATTCTAGTCCCATGGATACAACTGCAGATAAGGTATAAGGTTAAACGGGCCATTTCCGCAACTCGACGTCTAAGCGCCTTTTTTGCGTGTGTGGGAATGATGCTCCTATTCTCGCCAACCCAGCTCATCCAGGTACTTCAGCAGGTTCTTCAACTTACCGAAAACCTCCGGTAGTGAGCTCGGCTGACCGAGATGTCTTACCCGGTAGTCCGCCACACCTGGACACTCCATGATCACGTGTGCAGCCGTTTCTTCCGCCTCCATGCACACCCTGCACTTGGGGCTGTCGGTTATACCTATACAACTGCAGATCCTAGTCGGGTCAATAAAATTCTTCCGCAGCCTCCGCCATCCTTTCAATACTCAATATTTTTTATTGTTTCCAATTCGTTTACAAAGGTGGTCATACAATTTTGGACCCTGTTGGGCACAACAATAATAGAATAACTAAAACAATATTCCTAATTTTTTACAATTATCATTTTCAGCGTGTTTTGTGTGTTATGTTTCTATAACACTTTGTGTAATTATATTGATATTCGTTCTACTTTTTTGTATTAATTCATAAACAAAATACTGAAAGGTTGTCACCGGGAATGCCCATTTTGTTGACGACATAGTAGACTTGGAATTTAGAATAGGCGAAGCTACGGTCTTACGGTGTGACGCATATAACGCAAGATCTCCCCTCTTGTCAAACAGCTGGGACGGGGTGAAGTCGGGGATAAATGAAAAATACAGTTGTCGTAACTTAATGCGGTCGTATAATTTAAAGATTAAAGGCACAAATGAGACAATTCTATAAAAAAGGTAAATTTCACTGAACACACAAAAACAATTTCACATTTAACACTAAAATATATTATAAAAGGTAGGGCTACTTACAATCGTGCCTTAAAGAATCTTATAGACTTTATAATATAGCCGGAACTGGTAATCGAGCATCTTGTGGTTTTGTAACTTTTTAGGATAAGCTTATAACTTGATCAGCACATTATAAATACATTAAAATAATATTTTAAATTGTTATCGGTGAGTCAACCGCTCTACACGCTGACCCTAGTAAGAAATAAGAATGAATTTCGAGAACAAAAGAAATAAAAAGAGAGACGTAAATATAAAAATGGAAACCAAGAGTAAAAGGCCAGAGAAGAGCGCAATGACAGCAACGAGTCGCTTATATGTATAGCTATTGCGCCTCGTTACACAGCTACCTTATTATGATTTGACCTGTCAATGGCCAGAAAACCAGACACAATAGATATCAATGTCTCAGGAATTTTCAGTCACCTCGCAGAAGAGGAGCTACGCATTGGGATCGGCTGTTGTGGTTTTATAAATTAATATTTGTGCTTCCAGATCAATATTTTCGCTATTATTCCTCTGAGAATTCTTTAAGGATAATGTACATTTACAATTTCATATAAGCCGGATCGGACTTCACAGAATTTCGAAAAATATTTGTCCGTTATCTAGTATCCGTAACACAAGCAGCATATAGTTGCTTAAAATGGGACTAGTTGATAGGTGTGAATGTCTGAGGATATTTATTTATTTTAATATTATTTCATGTCAATGTCAAGTTCTATCAAGGATCCTATACACTTGTGAACATTTTAAAATATAAATTTTTCATTCCGTCTAAATTCATTCTGGGTGATACATAAGATATAAAAAGCTAATCGCATTGTTATTTACTAATAGTTCCTTTTGCTTTTTATTTTCATGCCTTTAACACTAATCATATTTAAAAAGAATTAATATATAATATATGTATTTATACCCCTGGCACCGAGCCAACAGCGAGCTCGCTGTATTGGCGTTAATCCACGGCATTCGGTTTCGTTTGTTATGGCGGCTGGTGGCTTATTACCTTTGATCTGATCTATTGGTTGTCTCGCATCACTATTTAACTGATGCAGTTTATTGATTTGACATGAAATTTCTATTTGTGATGTAGTAATTAGTGCACGTCTCCTGATATACATACATATATGTTAATACTTCGTACAATACGATTTAGTCGTCTGACATTCAGCGGCAGCCTACTCGCGCCACCGCTATGCAAATTTTATAGTTCTTTACCAGCTTTCGTTTCAAGGACGGGAAATTTACAGTCTAAATTTAGACTACAAATTGAATAATTATACAAAAAAATCCAATTTAAAATTAGATTACGCCTGTTTTATAACTTCGCAAATCAACCTGATGTAACCTTTTTTATTACTGCCACTACGCCTGTTTGGATTGGGATCATGTGTTATCGATCTAGACATAACGACCCCACAGGGTTCATGACAGAAAACAACGTGTTTGGTCCAATAGCCTATTGTCCTACCGTTCCGCACCCTACGCAGGGGTGGACGCCCTTACTTGCGCCGGAGTCAAATCAATAACGCACTGCTGTGGCACTGTAGCGTTGCTCCCGGCCGTGTAACGCAACGTGCTCCCGTTCAGTTTACGGCTATACGTCGTGAGCGTCTTATCGCATGGATTTTATTGTTTTCAAAAAGTAATTCTGCGCGATTACAACACTTGCCGTATCCATGCATTGGTACGTTAGGACAATATTGTTCATTGCTTTACACTTGTTCACACAGAACGGTTCTCTCCGGCTTGTTATATGAGTTTGTGTTTCTAATGGGTATATCTTTGGTGTGGCTGCGCAGGTTGCCCAAGGAGGAGATAGCGGCGCGGGTGGCTGCATTCAGGGCGAAGCTTGCGGAGTCCGGCGCTGGGGACAAGGTCTTGCCCAGGGACGAATTCGGAAGAGTAGCGTGAGTA
This sequence comes from Parapoynx stratiotata, assembly GCA_910589355.1. Lineage (NCBI taxonomy): Eukaryota > Metazoa > Arthropoda > Insecta > Lepidoptera > Crambidae > Parapoynx > Parapoynx stratiotata. The sequence goes on from OU342463.1 coordinate 3,158,024, forward strand.
TTGTTTGTGTATTATGTTTTTCTCATTGGTATAAACAATATTCACAATAAAAGCCGGACAATTACAATGCGTTCTGTCCGGCCTGCTCCGAGCGTAATATTTGATAAACAACTCGACGATAATAATTCAAAACCTAAATTATGTTTTGATATTTGAAATAGGTACACGATAGTTATGATAGTTTTAACTCGTTTAAGTTTTCTTGAACTGGAAATAAAACTACTTTATTCAGATAACTGTTTCAACGAATCATTGCATTGATAAAATAAATAAACTTAAATACTCAACTTCAGTGACTATTCACCCAATATCAATCCGACACAAAATTATTCTTTCGTCATAATCATAAATGTCGACTATGGATTGTTGTGGCATATCTGATAATATTTGATTCATAATTTCATTACGGATCTCTAAAAAGCTATAATGAGAAAACCATGAGTTGCGTGTAAACGAAATAAAATTTACATAATTTATACTATTGTTTTATAATCTTGTATCGAGCCAACAAGCAAATCACCAACAAAGAGACGTGTAATGGTTCATTAGTCCACTACTTACTGTACGTCTGTCGGCTTTTATTGACACTAAAAGTAATAAGTGAAATTGCTGTTCACGTTTTGCACTATGAATAGTTTTTATTACTTTCCAACTAGTCTCACATAACAATAACATGGGTTTTTCTTTTATTAACATTTATTTATTGTTATATCTCGATGTATTTGCACATCTGTAATTGTTTTGGTTACAGTGGCACATAACTAAAGCTTTTCGTCACCAGCGTTATATACCAACGTCCCTCTGTTGGGCACCGGACTTTCTACATGAATACCTAAATACAGGAGAAGTATGGGCCGCCCCCGTCCAAACTTCTCCGTGACCCTGGCCTAATGCGAATTGGTAGATAGAATCGTTAGCAATAGTCACTGGAACTAACGACTTAACGTGCCTTCTGAAGCTTGGAGGAATAAAGTTTTGGTCACTCATACAATGAACGGCGAAAGTACCTTCGTTTTCAATATCGAACCATAACGAAACCGTACCTACCATTGCGCCTCCGAATTCCTCCACGAATGTTTTTGACAGTCGCGAAATTCTTAACTCAACGCATTCACTTAAGAATCAATATTTTATTTAAGTTGTTTGTATGACTGCGTACGCTCTACGGTAACGTCATAAATCGTCAATGTTCGCTATGAAATGTAACGTTTAAGATCTTTCAGCTCGCACTGGAGTATTCCAAAGAGTGTGTACATAATTTCTAAATTATTATTATGTACAATTTTATCACAAGTTTTGATTTGTTTGTACTTCGTAAATGTATACTATTGTATACAGCTACATTGTTCTATGTAGCTATATGTAACTTTACTGATACATAAAACATAAGCGTCATAAGACAAGACACTAATGCGGATAATATCATCTTTGAATTTGAACGTTTCAATATCTGCTGAAGTAATATCGGACCTTCTTCTCGCCGTTTTCCCACTCTATGTTGGTTTCCGGCACAACATGTCTTCTTTTTCCATTCTCCTCTGTCACCCGTCAAGCTCAGGATCCACTTCCTTTATTTTAAAATCCTTTACGCATTTTGGTTTTTCTTTTATTCTAGCCCCATCACATCCGATGCTGAGTATCTTTCTTGTTATGTAACATCCATCCCTTCTCATCACATGACCATATCACGCTAACATTATAATTGCTTCTTTCCTTTTCTGCCTATGACTACTTTCAGACTTCCTCTGACATGCTCGTTTTTAATCTTGACCCTCCTAGTGACTCCACACGTCCATCTCATCATTCGCAGAAAAGTAATATAGCCTTTAATTAATATTCCAAGTATTTCCTTATTATACTTACATTGCCATTTATCGTATATCGTGGTATAGTTTTGGACTGGCATAGCAAACTCGACGCGACAAACTCATGAAAATACTATTAATAGCGTTGCCATAAAAATAAAACATATTATTATGCGAAACATGTTAAATGTGAATATGTACAATTTGACTAACTTTGAGCTTTGTATAATGGTCGCCAAAAGAGTGAGAATAGACTATCCAAAACACAAACAAAACACAGCGATACACTTATATTTTGTTCGAATTTATTGCTGCTCACACTATAATATTACTGTTTAAATTAGTTTTCTAACTAGATTAATACAAAACGCTACAGGTTATTTCTGTACATTAATGTGTCTTACTGCATCGATAATGCGTATTGATTTGTAGGCAGTTTAATCTTATATAAAGGAAATGAAACAAGAGCTCCCATAACGCAATTTTCCGTTTCATTAAAAATATTAACGACGACAAACGATAAGGCGTCGTCGTATTCTTTGACAAGGGTTTTAATTACCATTCTCGCACGAAATCCATTCTCCTCGCCTCCAAGTATTCATTAAACGAGGACCTGAGGAATGAGCGTCGAAATTAAACCGTCTTTATGTTTTTAGTGAGGATAAATGATGATGAAAAGTCTATTGAAAGATTTCCCTTAAAATGGTAGTTATCTTCCCGAGTTTTCCGTCTTTTTTTACAGAAGACCGGACAATCCCCCGTTATCTCACCCAATGATAGGTAAGCGCGAGGTCTAAGGGGAAGGGTGGCTGATACGGCAACTGCCAGCCCTATCTTGTTGGATTGCATATTATTTTTTCGTACCTCTTTTGATCGTGTCTACTTCTTCTTATAATTCATTATATCCTTTGAAAAAGTCTTTTTACTCATGTACCTGTAGCAAAAATCATCGTCATTTTCCAACCCTGTTTCCAACTTATTTGGGTTGACCCAATATGTCTTCTTCCATTCTCGTTCTCTTTCTAGCTATCAACATGTTCGTTGATTATTTTAATAAATATTTTACCAAGCAGGTATCAGGTATCGCTACATGCTTACGAAGTGATCATACTGAAAGTAGAAACCACAATGCGCCCTCGCTCGAGCAACATGGTTGACTGAACAATTACGACCTCTTGATATTTTCGTCGACATTTTGTCGTAGAACCTTCAGAGGGTATTTCAGCTATGGAATTAAATGCTTTTATTATCTTACATAAAGATAGGCAACGTTTTATTTGTGCTGAACGTTCTTGATTTTGCTTTGTTATGCTTATTACAAAGGGATTATTTCAAATAAATTATGTTATTAAACATTTTTTGCTGAATAAAAAGTATTCCTACTTAACAGGCGATGGTATACCAATTAATACTCACAGATTTCTTTGTGAAGTTGAATTTAAATTTTCTAATTTTAGCACACCATCAAATGTGTGGATAATTCTGAAATTTTCAATTTCGCTATTAGTTTACAACGATGTATTATCCTCGTGGATTAAGTTGACCATGGCTAAACTTAAAAATAAATATTGTGTCGTAATATGCAGTTAGTATTTGCGGGTTCGTTCAGTGTGTCATATTGATCGGGTTCATGACGTCGGCACCCCACCGGGCGAGAAAGGGGTAGATTTATTATGTCAACCTGGCACCCTGGCCTGGTTCAATAATGAAGTTTTCTTTTAAATGTTTCTTAACACACACGACAAACGCAGTATTGGAAAGTAAATGGACATTAACCTGTCAATTAGAACTAATTAGAACCTACACATGCCTTATTTACCTTCTGTGATTGTTTAAAATTCTGTAAATTCTGTTCTGTTCTGTTCTGTTTATTTTTTTTCCAGAAAAAGACTAGGTTGTTTTGCGAATGAATGGTGATACCTAAGGGGTTTTTTCTCTCTTATTTAATTTAGAAGTGGCTTTCGATTTGCTGCCTCAATTATTCTGATTTAATGATATTCGATGTATTTGACATCTTTATTACAGATAATAGCAGATATAAGGTAGTTGGACAACGATCTATGTTGTAAAAAATTATGATAGAGTCTATTATGTTTCAACTCGTGAAATAATAATGCTAAGAAACCTGAAATGCGAAAAATCAATGGCAAAAACCGAATGGCAAAAAAATTTTGGACTGTATTGAGGATTGTCTAGGTATTTTAATTCGAAATTGAATCTAGAAGTATTTTACTATACCACCCGGACTCGTAACAGAAGCGAATTTTTTGCGAGTATTTAATGGCCTAAATATAAATGGCAAAGCTCCACTATCCAAGAGTAGAATAGTGCAGATTCTTTAAAAATAACTCGTCTATTTACAAATACACTCGCGTGCACGTATTTTTAAATTTAAGAAGTTGCGATTTGTTTAGAACAAACCAGAAGTTATTATCGACGGCTATTATTTTTGCACTGAACGTATCAATAAACTGTCTAAATTCTTTATTATTTTAGGAGTTATTTTAGCTTCCAATTGAGTTAATTTGCAAATAATGTTTACAGATTACTGCTCCCTTTCTATTGATGAAGCGATTCCCCTATAAATTCACATCACAACCAAGACATACAAACATAAAGTGACGTCTTTTTTCCATAGGGATCGGCAGAGATTACTTCTTTCCACAAGGTTCAATCCTTACATAGTATTATTTCGCTTCATCCATACCAGCGATATAATATTCATACTTAAAAACTATTTCTATTCCGTAGCTGTTAATCTAATATAAATTAACAGCTAGCTAAAACGGACCTAATGTACTCATAGTAATTGATTGCCAGGTCACTCCAGGGCCAAACCCCCGTGGATTTTACGGTTAATTCTGTGCTCGTTACACGTATTTTACGGTTTGTTTTTTTATTATACCTTTAATGGGTTTGGGCCTCGTTATATAGTGCCTTTGTTTAGTAATGGTCCTCTATTAATATACTTACTAAACTGAAGCTCAGATTCAGCTTCAGTTTAATGACTTTCATACCAGTGAAATTAATGTTATGTTTCAGTGTCAGGTCCTTATAATTATAGCTCAATAACATAACACATTACATATCATCAAGCTTCTTTCCTCGAAGAGTAGGCAAAGGTTAAACACCCACTTTTGGTCAGATATGTTAGGTAAAGTAATATATTTCATTCTGTATTTTAATGCTCTCTCTTCCATGTGGTATATTATTGTATGTCTAAGTAAAATAAGATTCCATGAAACTATTGATTAGCTAGCAAAGGGAACTAACTAAGAACACTTGCTGAGCTTCATGTATGGCTGTCGTCAAGACAGTTTTTCCCAGAACTAGTCCAAGAAAGTAGTGGTAATTGTTAACATGTCGATTACCCGCGACTTCGTCCGCGGTTACTATGGTTTTTCAACTAACCTATGGGAACCTTTTAATTTTCTGGAATAGAAAGCATCTAAGATGTTGACCAGGGATATAAGGTATCACCGTGAAAAATTTCATTGAAATCGGTCCAGCCATTTCGGAGATTAGCCCGTTCAAACGGACAAACAGATAGAGAAACAAAAAATAAAAATCTATGTACAGACAATTGACCTCTACAGTTTTATAATATGTATAGTTAAAGATTTTGTCCTATTATGAGTGTAAAGTGTGAGTAAGTGGACCTAGACAATGATCTGGATCAGACAGATTCAAAGTCATGTGATTCCTCAGTGTTTGTAAATCGGTCGCCGACGGTGTAGTGTTTCGTGCCAGACCGCGTCGACGCGGGCGCGCCTATAGTTTGTTGTGATTACCGCGTAACGGCTAAAGATAGTGATATACAGCATTACGGCCGATCGTCACGAGCTCTGTTTACCACTACACGACGATGACTCTTAGATAGATTCAGCAGGTGTGAACGACGATTTTAATTCCACCAGTATATCTCGCCAATATATCAAGCTGTTCATTTTAATTAAAATGATAACGAGAGAATTTTGCAATTGGAATTATTTTAACGTAGCATTTACACCGTTTCTGATATAATTATTATTTTATAGTTTTGCTATATTGTATATTATATAGTTAATGAAGTCTGCTTAGAGCATTTGTTATGGCACAGTTTTATTATATTATATTAAATTCGCGACTTCGTCCGCGGCTACTATGGTCTTTTAAGTATCCCACGGGAACCCTTTAATTTTCCGGAATAAAAAGTATCTAAGATGTTGACCAGGGATATAAGGGAACACCATATAAAATTTCGTTGAAATCGGTCCAGCCATTTCGGAGATTAGCCCGTATAAACGGACAGAAAAAAACATTATTGGGTATTCTCCCTCTTTTTACATCGCCCTGACTCTACAGCCATTTGATTTCATCAGTTTTATTATATGTATAGATAGATGTTAGAGAATGCAATTTTCTTTAGTTTGTTGCATTGTGATATATAAAAAAAGAGACTTCATTCTCAGCTAAGAAGGCACATATCTCATAGGAGGCGATTTACGATTTTAGTAATAAAATTGGTAATTTTCTGAGAATCTTTGATGTTATTATGGCTATTGTTACTGTTAAGAAAAAAGGGGCCGTTCAAGATGTCGCTATTGATTTATTTGAAGTAGGTCCTAGAACTAATAAGTCATCCCTTCGATCGGATTGCACGGGAGTTGCTACGGTTTCACTGGGACTCGGGACTTCAAATGTAGCCGTTTGTTGAGACAGGTTAGTTAGTTCCAGTGTTAATTTTTTACAGCGAAATTCGAACACACAACAACAGTTACTGTTTATGTTGTAGTTTATTTTATACACAAAAAATAACTATGTCAACCGATATGGCTTGATGCTTGACACGTTAAATATTAATGAATGAATTTTGTGACATTGTGTGTAATTGTGAAATTTTACAAATTGTTCTTATTTAAGCGTATCTAAACATATATCATACATAAAGTGCAAAGCTGTATTATTTTTAACAGCATTTAATGCCTAAAAACCATCTTCTGTAAATGACAGACATCAAAAGGAAAATCATGTTACATTAGATCATTGTTGCACAAAGGGCGAGGGTGAAAATGCCCCTTTGAGAGGCGGCGTCGCGTCCGTAGCGGAGATCCGTTGTTTGCGCAGGCTGCGCGCGTCGCGCACTTCCTGCCTCCGCCGCGGCAGTCGCGCCGCCGGCCCGCCGCCGGCCGCTCTACCATGTGGCCCCCCTCACATCAGTCTTCCAGCGCCTAGACGCCATGTTTTAGCTTTACAAACATACCTAGATTTAAGAAACCAAGTCTTCCATTAGATAAGTTAGTTTTAAGATGCAAAGGGGTAGGGCTTCGCGTCGCGAAAACAACAGAGTCGTTTTTGAGCGGCTCTGGAGGGGAACATTCCAAGCGGTGGTCGCGGGGCCGCAGCGCGGAGTGCGCGCCTCCTCGCACGACCCCTCCGATTCTATCATGCCTCACGTGCCTGCAGTGTCGGACGCTCTCGAGCCCGCCATCAGGAGCATCCTCGCGGGGCTCAGGACGTCTTGCTGTTGTCGATGTAACTGCACACAGCCATCCAACAATGCTAACGACAATTTGCAGGTCTGTCTCTCCAATGACGAGGAGAGGAAGTCCATGAGATCAGTCATAAGGTGGGCACCACGTTCTCTATAAATAGTTGTCGCGAATGTAGGTCGTCCGGCGCCACGTGGCGAATGCCTTAATTAAAATATACAAGGATGCAGAAGTGTTAATTGGATTGATTTCATACTATACGTTTTTAATAGAGTTACTGTTCGATTTAATTTTTATTCGAAATTGAATGAGTTGAAGCTAAATTGTTTTCCCTTTCCCTGCTTTTAGCGCACTTAGGTGCTACTCAGGTAAATATTCGTCAGTCTTATCCAAGGCCTTGTGCGTGTGTGGCCGAACGTGTTGAGGCGTTTTGTTGAGCATGAGTCATAGTAGTGATGGTGATTGCAGCGTGAGAGAGACGCACGCGATCGCGGAGGCGCAGCAGGAGAAGAACGCACGCCTGCGAGACGCGCTGGGCATCTCGCCGCGCTTCGTGGAGGGCTCCAGCCTGGACGCCGAGCGCCGCGCCCGCGAGCACGCGCGCAAGTACCCGCTCGTGCGCACGCCCAGCCATGAGAGGGACGACAGAGACTCTCACACTGCTAAGAAGAAAAAGAAACGAAGGTATTTATACAAGCAAACCTACGCTTTATCCGCCAGGGACGCGATAATGCGTCTAATACATTCTATGTATAATACATTCCTTTTGTCCATTTCTCTAGCCTAGCATTAAAGCCAAACCACGACATAATAACGATTCATCACTATCAACTCAAAATTCATTCAATATTCAACAATTTTTATAGTTTCTTTACTTCTTAATGGATTATTTATCGCATGAATGCTATTTGGACGGTTAAAATAAATCTGTTGTTGAATATGTGCTGCCTTTTTCTTATTGATGTTGTATTTTCTTTACAGTGCGTCTCCAGATTCAAAGAAATTAAAAAAGAAGAAATCGAAGAAGAATAAAAAAGAGAAGTAGGTATTGCTTTATGTTGTGTTTATTATAAGTTGTAGATATCGCTTTGTAAATTGCCGTATATTTTGATTATTAATATGATTCGATTTCTAAAGTTTTAAAATTACATTGTTTGTCCAACTTAAATAAAGCTTTTTAAATTAATTTTAAATCAATCGATTTATGCTTAGCACTCATTGATTGCCTTTGAACAGACAGGTCACTCTGCAACTTTCCAAAAGGCAAGTATTCGCAAATTTACAAATCAAATTGATTAAATCTTGTTGATTTGATTGAGGATAATTTTCTGTTGCTAATTTCAGTGAAAAAAAGATGTTATGGAACTTAATTCGTAGGTATGATTATTATTGAAACCACTTTCACTATAATTTTATTCTACAAATAATGATAACTTGTATATTTATCAATATGCTATGTTTAATTCCTAGTTTTATTTGTACCTATTTATTTATTTATCAATGTTGTTTGTCAAGGTGTATGCAATACAAGTAAGTATATGATTGGAGTTGGCGAAATATATTCTTTTAACGTGGGTAATCGCTTCTCAGGCAAGAGTCCAGCAAGAAAAAGAAGAAGCGATCCAAATCATCAGACACCGGAAGTTCCAGCAGCACGGAGGCTCAGCACGACAGTGATTCCGCCTCCTCCGACGATGAAAGGCAGAAAAAGAAAAAAAAGGTAATTAGAAACCTCTTTTCAAATAAAATCTTTATGTTGACATGACGATGCAATACTTTTAGCTTCTAAATCTTTAGTACATAGGACTGGTGCGGTTCAAAGAATATGTTTTGGAATAATAAGCAGGCCAGCTTGCCTTAGTTTCAATAACCATTTTGTGAAATTAGTAAGATAAATTAAGAATAATATAACAAAGCATGTCCTTTGAATCTGCAATCTAAGATAATGTTTTAGTTAATACTAAGTTTAATTGGGATTTTGGGGATTACACCAATATTGTATTTACACCTGTTCTACATGTAGACGTTGGGATCTTCTCTCATGACACTCGACTGTTCACGACCCTTGCTCAAATTCTCATCCGGACCTGCCAGTAAAACTCTGATGTAGCACATTGCTTCCTTTTATTTTTGTTTTAGTGACGACGTTCTCTGTCACATTTGGCCTGAAAATATCAATTTCTGGCACCTCTTTGCAACTAATATGGGCGAAAGAAAAACATGTGTAATTTTGTTCTATCAATATCCCTTCCGTTGACCCTTTTCCATGTTCTTAGAAAGCTATTGGATCTAAGTAGTTCTCACTGAGATTTCGTTTGCTATGAACTTGGTAGTTTGTCGAACCCTAGCTTCAATCTCCAGCTACATCCCTAAACGTATTCAATATGCCTTCTCGAATAACTTCCTAGGGGAGATACAATCCAAATTTTTATATGTGGTTATTGTCTTCTTACTTCATTTTGTTTTATTAATTTTTCTGTAAATACAAGAAATAGCCAGTAAAAATTATCTGTTTAACTGTGCATCATTTCATAGGATAGCCATCTTTATCTGAAGAAATAACGTATACTGTAAGTATATCACAAAACAATAACACTCAGTAAGAACACTATGTTAGGTGAATACTAAAATACGTATCACGTGACAGTTAATGCATTTGATTTATACATTGTGACTAACTTGCTGAACTGAGCGGTGGGCGGTTGTGAGGGTCTTATGTTTGCACAGTTATTTACATGCATGGTGTTTGTAGTCCTTAAAACAGATGGTGGTACATTGCTCTCGTGCGCGACCTCGTTCGGTGTGTGATAGAAAATCGATGCGAAAGCTACGCGTGTGACGTCATTAGACAACTTGTGTTTGCGTGCTCGCTTCCGCGCGTCTCGTACGCATTGAAGCGCCCTAAGTCTCGCCATGTTTTTGTAGCACGCACCGAACGCACTACCCAAATTGTTTGATTGTAAAACTGTAACTAATCCATAACATTCTCCCTCTTCTCATTTACCCAAAACTAATTAAGGATGCTCCACATTGTTAAATGGTATACCACCACCGTTTGTTAAATAAGGTACGTTCCCAAGTGTTATATTACATTTGATTTTTGTGTATTACTATCATTACGTTTATTTAATTGTATAATAAATATATCGATATCGTTAATGTGTTATTAACATAGAAATGTATGTAAAACACACTGGTGCCAAAGATATGTAATCATTTCTTCTCTTAGGTTATTATATATGTATTTATAATTTTATTAATTTTACATATACGAGAATGTTATGGATAGATTTGAAAATAACATTCAGAAATATTATGATGATAATTATTATTACATGATTTTTAATACTGACATCTTTATTTATTATTCTTGCTTCCATTGATAGCTTAAATATTTATTTTCGTATTATCAGTATAACGTTAAAATAATTTATTGCCTATTTTTTATTTAACTTGTATGGTTCCTTATTTAGAGTGCATGTGTAAAGTGGTATTATGTTATGCTGAGGCTCTTCTCGTACTTCTGGTGTTGTCTGAGGTCGGCGAAGAGCTTCAAGTATTTTAGTGGACATATTTAGTTGCCTTTACCACTATAGTCTTCTGTATTGGCACTGGTGTTATGAAGCGTTCTCCGGGGCCTGGATATTTATGTGGTTGTTGAATTTTGACAGAAAAAGTCGAGCAGCAGACGTCGCGGCAGCAGCGAGCCTTCCTCGCGGGAGAGGTAAATACACACACACGCACACAAACATTACATTTCAGATTTGACCACTTGCAACACTTACCTACATATTATTATCTTGCTTTTATTTATAGATGTTATTAACAAGGTTAGCATACATTTTACTGAAATATTGATTTCAATATCTTTTAATATTAGGTCCTTACCTATGAAATTGGTGTTTTGTATGGAGATTTTGGGGAATTCTGCATTTTCCATACTAAAATTTTTTCAGTTTTCTTCACAACGACAAATCCAAAGATAATAATATTTGGCATCTATCATTAGACAAGCTTTAGTAATATGTGTAATATCACACTTCATAAAAATTATTTATCGTTTTTAAGTGAATGCAAATAAAATTATGTATTCAGGAGGCACTTAAAAAGAGTTGTCTCCGTGTCCAATTTAACACAATTAAACTTACAACAAATTATCAAAACAAATCAAAAGAGCTCAAAAATATAGTCTTTGTTTAGACGAGGTAATTAGTTTTAAGGAATACTCTGAATCTTAATAGTTACAGACAAAATACTAAGAGAGAAAAAAAACACCAATTTCATAAGTAAGGACCCAATAGGTACCTAATATTTTATATAGTTTTTTTAGATTTAGGTTTATAAATACTCCAACTCCCTAAAGTATATGAAGAGGATGAATGAAACTAGAATAGAATAAACACGTAGATATTCTAATAGTAATAAATTAACGGTGAATATGTTAACTTATAACACTATTCTGAAGTGTTGTAATTACTTACTTATTGCGAAACATAACGTAATGCTATAATTAAATGTTTTTCTACTACAGTCTTCTCACCAGAGAATCTTTTCCATAATTGTAATTATCTTGAAGATGCTTTAGTCCTGACACTTTGGTACCTTTTTGTTGAAAATGGAAGGCGTGAATCATAACATAACAAATGAATAACTGTCACCATTGCCTGTAAGCAAATGGCGTGAATATTCATATTTTGCTGACCATTATAAAGTTATTTTTATTGACTATAACTGCGTAAAGTAATTAAAGTCTTAACCCAATTACCGACGTTACTTTAATAATAATAATTTGTTTGCTTACATGTTGTCCTTCCAAGGTCTTGACGTAACTGCAGTGAACAACAAAATACGTCACCAATTTCTTACATCCAGAATAGTGTTATGTCCACAATCGTGTAAAGGACCCAATTGTTCTCTCGCTACACACGTTTCTTTTGTCGTGTAAATTAAGAATTCGTTTATGTATTAATGTGAATTGAGTGACTCACGTTTCAAATCTATTAAGAAATGTTAACATACAGATGTAATGTATCACGATTCCCCCATAAACTGTAACGAATCACCATATAAATATATAAATATCTTCAGATGTTCACGCCTATCAACTAGCCCCATTTTAAGCAACTAATGCTGCTTGTGTTACGGATACTAGATGTCGGATAAATATATTTAATAGATAAATACATATAAATATTCAAAATATATACAATACATATATAAACATCCAAGACTGGAAAACAAATGCCCGTATTCATCACACAAACATCTGCCCCCACCGGAGATCGAACCTCTCGAGATTGTGACGCCTTGAGGCTGGCGTACAGACCACTCGACCACGGAGGTCGTCAAAACATCCATATCGTAATGACATATAATATAGTAAACATTATTGTAATATAAAATAAGTTTATGAGAGCGTTTTTTTAACAAGATTAAATTCTTCCTTAATAAATATATTTTCTGGAAGTTTTTGATAAGGATTAAAAAGTTTTAAGAGGCCTAGGCTTGAAAAGGACATATCATTACGTCTTCAAGCAAGCTATTTACTTTTATTAATTATTCGTTCTTTCAGAATGTGTATTTTGGTACAAGAAAAACTCATGTTGTCATGTTGTTAGAAAAATTTGATAAAATTTTGTTAACATTTTTTTTAAATACCTCTATTAAAAGGAAAGATTTTCAGCCTTTTTCACCACATATAATTGAAAAAAGTCATTTTAAATAATACCTACAGCACTGGTTTCCTAATGAGGCAACCACTGTACAATGCCCCATGCATTCACATTTATATTGTTCCTATGTAAAAGTAATCCTAACTGAACACTAATTTTATTTCAGCTCTCCTGTGAGACTCGCAAAAGAACGGTCGCGCGACCAACGCAGTGGCAGCCGCGAGAATGATAGTCAATACAGGCAGAGAGATAGAGATCGTGAAGACAGAAATAAAAGGGATGAGGTTCCGAACAGAAATGCGCGGGCGCAAGAGTACAGTAAACGGCGGCAAGAACGCAGCACATCCAGAGATAACCGTGATTCCTCGCCCGAGTACAAGCAGCGATCATACATCACCAAGGTAGACAACAGAAAGAGAGACCCCTCCAGAGAAAAATCCGACAGAACTAAACCTGAAAAACGCTCCAGGCAACAATCCGATTCTGAACCCGAAGAGCTACCCAGACATCGATCAGATAAAAAAGAGAAAAGGCAACATAACAGGGAGAAAAGTGAGTCACCACCTCCTGAAAAGAGGCGTCGTCGAAGCCCTTCCTTGGAATATGAAAGGGCGGAAGGCACATACTACAACAAAAAAATTATAGACAAACCTGTCGGTAGGAACCGCCGAACTAGTTCACCGCGTGAGGATCGAAGAGCCCAACGGCGAAGTGAATCGCCTGATTATAGAAATAAGAAAGATGAATCATATAGTAGGAAAGACAAAGATGATAAATATGAAAGAAAAAGGAAAAGCAGTGAGAATCATTATGATGAAGGTGAACAGAGGCGTAGAGATAGAGAAGATTATGATGAAGCTCCCAGGCAACGAAAATATAAAAGTCCAGTTAGAGACAGAAATGAACGTCAAATTTCACCCGAATACAAAGAAAGATCCCCAAAGTCTAAATCAAGTAGGAATAGAGAATCTCGTAACACCGATAGGTATTATAAAAATACAAGACCCGAAAGGAAATCATCTTCACCGTCAGAGTCCGAAACAACTTCGATATCGACTTCAGAAAAAGTTCGTAAAAATAAAGACAAAAGGAGTGTTTCGCCACCAGCTAGAGAGAGAGAACAGAGGAAACTGAAAAGATCTCCGGAGTACAAAAGGAAAGAATCGCCGCCACATAAAAGTAAATTAGATAAATATAAATCAAAAGTTATTGATGTTGATCGTGAAAAAAGTGATTCAAAAAACAAAGGTGAACATAGTCGTTCAAAAAACGATCAAGGAAGAAGTCGCCCGGGGAAAGACCGTGACAGAAGTGAATCGAGAAACGATCGCGACCGTAGTCGATCAAAAAACGATCGCGACCGTAGTCGATCAAAAAATGATCGCGACCGTAGTCGATCAAAAAACGAACGATACCGTAGTCGTTCAAAAAACGACCGAGATCATAGTCGGTCAAAAAATGATCGAGATCGCAGTCGTTCAGAAAGCTATCGTGATCGAAGTCGTTCAAAAAGTGATCACGACCGAAGTCGTTCAAGAAACGAACGTGAACTAAGTCGTTCAAGAAGTGATCGCGGTCAAAGTCGATCTAGAAATGAACGTGAACGAAGCCGTTCACTAAATGATCGCGACCTGAGTCGTTTTAGAAAAAAATCACCTTCACCTGATGATCGTAGACGGAGAGCTTCGCCGAGTAAATCAAGGTCTCCCTCACCCGTGCGTAAAAGTTCAAAAAAAGAGAGACGAAATGACGATTCCAGTCACTCAAAAGTGCAAAGATCAACAGAAAGGCGCTCAACATCTAGAGAGAAAGAAGATAGAGATAAAAATCGTACCCGTAGGGATTCCCAAAAAGTTAAGTCGAGGTCTCGCTCAGCTCATAGGAGCAGAAGCACGTCTAGTCTGAGTTACTCGCCGGCGCGTCGGAGTCCAGAACGATACCGGGATATTATAGAGAAATTGCCAGAAAAGGACAAACGCAAATACATAAAATCTCCGTCAGACTTGCAACCGAAAAGGGAGCGAAGAAAGATTCCGAGCGTCAAGCCAAAAGCGAAAGTTTGTCTGAGAAGTTCCTGCAGTGAGAACGATTATACAGAGGATGATTCTGAGGGCGACTTCCTGGGACAAAATGAGAGGTTACGGCAGGACGAGATTGATCTGAGAGAGATGAACACGTTGAAAGCGAAGTTGGCTACATTGACTAAGGCGTTAGAGCGGAAGCGCATTGAGGAGACGAATGGGCCTTCTACTTCACAGGCACGGGAAGAGCCACAGTTACGAGAAGAGCCTCGTCCGAAAGAAGAGCCTAAAGTAGAAGGGTCTAAACCTAAAGATGAAAAAAAGGATACCAGCCCAATAGTCATAGAAATCACAGAGAATTCTCCGTCAGTGGAAAACAAGAAGAGTCCTAGTCCAACGAAGAATAGGAGTCCGCGAAAAGGAGACACGCCTGCAGAGTCGCGCAAGCGCGGACGCAGCCGATCGGTGTCGCGCGATAAGTCGCGATCGCGGTCGTGGTCTCGATCGCGATCACGTTCGCGCGGCAAGTCGTCGCGATCGCGGTCGCGAACATCGCGTTCCAGGTCACGCTCATATTCTTCGTCAAGGTAATTGAAAGTCCTTAATATAGTAATCAGTAATTTCTTCTTTCTAGTCTGTTAATTTATTACTACCTCGACAGGGATCTTATGAATGCATAGAATTGCTTATACTTTGTTAGTAGAAACCAATATAGTTTACACCAATGTATTGGTGGTCTAACATAAAATATAGGTTTCGCATAAAAATATTTTCTGTTTTTTTTTTGCTTTTAGAAACTCCAAAATCATATATCCCGATGTTATCATATAGGTTTATATAACATCTGTCATTTGTGTACTGGGTTATGTTGGTTATAGGACTACTCACACTTATACAGCTCCATTCGGCGTTTGTCCGTAAAAAACGTCAGTTTTGCATGAAGCTTGTTGAGCCGCGTGAGCATCTCATATAAAATCGTGGTTTTACATACAGAAACGCCGAATGGAGCTGAATAAGTGTGAGTAGTCCCTTATAGTAAATAAATCTTCTTCTAGTGCCTACATAATAAAAGCTGTTTTTTAGTACTGTATACCTTATCGTGTTATTTAAATTAAATATATTTCCCTCGATGTCGAATTTGTGTTGTAATTCCAGGCGGTCCCGGTCTAGTCGCTCGAGTTCGTACACGAGCCGCAGTTCGTCCCGATCTTCGCGGAGTTCCTCGCGCTCCACCAGATCGTCACGGTAATATGCATTCATTATCGCTTCACTCTTTATGGTATTGAGACTTTTCTATTAAAATTGGTTTTTGTTACAATTTATTTAATGAATTTTGAGATGTGTAAGAAGTTGCTTTGTATTGTAGGTATTTAAGTTAATACAAGGTTTTCTATAATTTTGATAAAATGTATAATCGTTACCTACTTTTAAGTCACTGGCATGTTTTTAGAATTGTATTCAGATAGGCAAAAAATCCTATTCAGCGATTATATGTGTGAATATATTGATTAAATATAATTTTGAAGTATATTATAAAGTTTACTCAGTGTAACAATTTAAACAAAGCATTAATACAACCGCAATAGAAAAGTCTCACGCCTACCACAAAAGCGTCACAAATTAACAATGTTTCAATTCTCTTCCAACCGAACCGTTCGCATATGCATGCATGCAATCGATGACGAACAGAACAATGACGGGCGTGTACGCCGATTACCGTAGATCCTCGGAATCGCGCGCGCGATCGCGATCGCCGTCGATCCCGCGGCGCGCCGGCTCGCCCAGCTTCCTCGACCGCCGCCGCATCACGAGGTACTCGGTACCGCCAGCGCCCCACACGCACGCTTTTGGTTGTCTAGCCTTCTCACGGACTTATTTTACCTAGATTTTTACGTTACCACCTTGATTCAAAACATTAACCGCTTTATTAATAAACTAAGGGCCACTTGCAGGAAATTTAAATCTAGATTTGAAACTAGATTGTGATTTTTTGACATTTCAGCCATAGTGAAATTGTCAAAAACTGAAAAAATCGTGATTTTAAACTAGGTTTAAAATTTGCTGCAAGTGGCCCTAAGAATAACATACATACATACATAAAATCACGCCTGTAATCTCCGAAGGGGTAGGTACAGTCCTAGGAGTACTGTGTTCCTTAAGACCACATTTAGCCATACAAAAATTGGGTTTGGTCAGATGAAAAATCGTGAAAGAGTAGTAACAAGTGGCTAGCTCATCGCCTACACAATCACAGACACAGTACCCAATACGCCCTTAGTCGCCTTTTACGACTGCTAGGCAAGCAAAGCAGTTGGTTTCTTTCTTTCTTTTTCTTTTCTTTACTTTATACCTAGATTAACCAAAAATACGGCTTAGCAATTAGCCTTATGACGTTGGGTGTTAGGTGTAATGTTTCTAAGCAGTATTTCTAGTTGACCTTGGCATAAAGTTATTCTTAGTTTATTAATAAAGCGGTATGAGACAGACTTGGTTTAAAGCTTTTGGTTGTTTAGCCTTTTTGCGGACTTGTTATCTAGACTTTATTAATTTTGGTTTTAAAATGATCTCTCATTTGCGTATCTATAGGTCTTCATTCTGTTTCTCTTAACGTTCGCCATGGTCGTCCAAATCTAAGTTTTCATATCTGCTTCCTGAGTTTAATTTGCTCAAAGCATCTAAGCACCTTTTTTCTATTTTTGCCACTTCATCCTTTCTATTGTTATTTTAATATTTCTAATTCTCCTATCACCATCTCTCTCTCTACCATATATCAACGTTGACGTAGTACACCTGTATATAAACAGTTGTTACGACCCGTTCATTATTTCTCTCGCTTCATCTACTTTCATTACGATCCCCATATATGCTCGGCAATTTCGGATAATTCGGCAAAATCGGTATTTGAAATCTTCGACTAGGTCTTCCTCGTTCCATATCATAAAAATCTTTGAATTTCGTCGTCATATCTGCCTCCAGCGTCCCCAGTCCAGCGCGTCTCGCGTAACCGTGTGGAATTGGAGGACGACGAGTCTTTCACTTGATCGCTTCATCTTGTTACTGAATGTCGGTGATCTTTTGCCTTTGTTGTTCCCAACTCTAATCTGTTTGTACCACATCTCGACTAATGTATGAGTCTTTAATTCTCGGATCAATCTGATCTTATTTTTGATACTATATTGATACGGGATTAGTATTCTGTTTCTTTTTCTGTCAAATGTTATTTGAACTGGTCATAGTATCGTTTACTTCTAAGGCACCACCTGGCTAATCATAATGACTTCCCATTATTATTATTAGCATTTCCTTTTCTTTCAATCTCAACAACAATCACAACTTTTTCGCGATGGCATAGGCAGAGATTACAGCGTCCTTATTTTAAACTATCGGTTTACGGATTTGATTCGGAAAAGCACAATCCGTCTTGCTATAATTCGTTGCAATAAAAAGAGACAGGTATAGAGATTCGTGATTCGCTTGTGTTCCGACATTTGAATAAATGGGCAGATCTCCATTTCCATCACAATCATATCATTCTTCAATATCACTTCTAATTTTTCTATCTATAGTAAATAAAGATTTTAATATACAGCTTTATTTGCTTAAACTCTTAGAGGAAGAGCGACAGTTTGTTTAATCCAAGTCTGCCTTCAGTCGATGTTTTGGAATGCGGCTCATAGTCTCTTTCATTTGCTTCGAGTTAGACAGCATCAGTTACAAGTCAAAGTATTACTCGTTTTGGACTAAAGCCTTTTTTGTTATTATGAGAAAATACAATTTTAATCTATTATTACAGAAAGAATTTTCGAGTAAGAAAATTTGATTAATTATTACCACCCACATATTTAATATTTTTCTGTACATTTTCTTCTATTTTGGTTTTCTATTTATTTATTATCATAATTGCTACTTTTATAAAATATTGTTTTAGCTTATATTGCAAGGTTTTTATTAGTAATTACTTGTAAATAATATTAAATTTTAATTATGAACACATTTTATAAAGATACCAAAAGCTGTCAAAAATCTTCAATATTTTTTGCTCTCTATGTCTACCTTAATAAGGCTGAAAACCTATTGAAGATTTAGATAGTTATGCATACGCATAGTCTGCTGTGTTATCTGGCAAATTAAGTCTTATCCATAGGGCAACAAGGGTCATATTTTGTCGTTTATTAAGTTCTTATATTATTGAATTACTTTGAATGACACCAAAAGCGCTGTGTAGTTTGGTACTAACATAGGGGGTTTCATACCACGTGAATATACATTTGTTTACAAATTAAACTTTAAAGTGCATTTATTTGCACATATTTAAATAAGCCTACATTTAATTCATAATTTTCCACAAATATAGTGTTAAAACTATAGTGCTGGCGGAGTCTTGATCATGTGATGAACAGAATTACTGAGTACTGTCTCCATAACCATAGTCTAAATGAAAAAAAATTGGGTCGCAGGCATGTGTGACGAATTGGTGTGTAACCCCAAATATTATAACTGCATTTAATAAATGGACTTTAGCAGTTTAATGTAAACAAATGATATCGACTTTGAGTGTGTTTCGGTGTTTTAACAACCTTCGTGTGTAGCTTTTTACACCTCGGTTTCCAAAGCTTATCATTTTATTTTGCTTACAATATGCCATTTTTATCAACACGTATCTTTTTACATCAATTTTATTCAAGAAACAATCTATTATTTTTATTAGCATGAAGAGATTTAAAGTCCTTGACGAGAAAATTGCTCTTTGCCTCTCGCTTCCTCATTTGCGTTGAAGTGAGAGGCAACGAGTAACTTTTTAGTCTGTACTATAGATTGACCGTAACCGCTGTACCGCGCCTTGGGTATGTGCGCGGGCCGAAGGGGGATTATCGGCCGTTAGTTCGCCAATCGCTGACGGCGGTCGTTTTCCTACCCTGTGGCTAAGGCGTACAGTGGTCGTGGTCTATCTATAAGCCTACGTATTTATTATTGTTGTATAGTGGCATGTTGTAATTATTTTGCTTTTTCTTTAAGTTACATATTTTTCTGTTTTCTTTTATAGCAAAAGAAAATATAGCACGAGTTCTGAAGACTCAAGTAGTAGCTCCGATTAGTGTGCAGTGATTGGCTAGTGTGAAATAATTTTAGTCTTAAGTTACATGTATTCATTACTATTATTATGAAATAAGACTTCCTTTTCTAATACAATGATATTAAATGTAAATTTTAAACTTTTATTAACAAATGCACAGAATAAAAATGAATAAATTTGTTTTTATGAAGAACAGAAAATTCATTGGCTGTGACTTGTATAAATTTGTATTACTTCATTGTCAAATATAATAGTTTGTGTGTTCATCTAACAATACAGCTTGGTCCTAACATGGGTGTGCTATACTTATTATTCTAGTTAAAGTTTAAGACCAACTTGATTAATGTGGATTTTTCATCCGTAGCGCACCCTCAATAACTAAGAAATTGAAGAATAGAAGATGATACAGTTCACACGTTGTTGGCAATGTTTTACCAGTATATTGAGCGAAGTGTAGATGTGCTATATGTATGGACATTACTATTACAAGCGTGTTTTCAGTTTTAATTATATTTAGTTTGTTTTATCATATCACATTAAAGTTTATTGTAAATCTTTAGTTGTTTTTTTTTGTTTTTGCATGGTAGCTGTCGCTGTTGTAGATGAGATTCATTTTTGAGTTCCAAATATATTTTATTCACAAGGTGAGTGATGAATTTGGTTATATACATCAAACTTTTAACTTGACTAATTGACTTCTACTCCATAAAACTAGCTTTTTAATATCATTTTCATCAATTAATCATAGTTTTTATTAATGAACTATAAAATTCGATTAACAATTAAATATTATCACTCATCTAACTTCACATTTTGATGTCGCATGCATGTAACTAACCGACTAACGTCGTCAATACTAACAGCGCTAGGAAGCGGCCGATCCCGTACCGAAGACAGACTCCGTCATCACCGTCGACCGCCAGCTACAGCAGCCGCTCCTCGCCGCGCAGCTGGTCGCGTTCTCCCAGGGTCGAATAACACGCATGGCCCGTCCCGAAGGATCCGACATTCAACACGATATTCCATAACTACTCAAATCCCCTTAGTATAAACTGTCGATTCACGGATTCGACTTGGAAAGCCACGTCCCGTCTCGCTCTAATTCACCATCATAGAAAGTGATATGAAGAGAGATTCCGTGATCCGTTTAGTTTCCGACAGTTTAGAATAAAGGGGTAGTAGGCACCAAAATGACAGTCGTAGCGTAGCCGCGACCACAGATACTTGCAGAAGGCAATTTCATGATATACCTCACTTTTCATACCTACGCTCGGAGGTCGCGCTCGCCCAAAATCGAAAGGAACATTCACACTATTGAACATCCAACAATATATCTATTCTCAACCCAAGTAGTCACCAAAATGTCATTGTTGTAGCTCTGACGCGGCCACAAAACAGACACAGGTTTTAGATATCGTGTTCGTAATAGCGGTATCGATGGGTACCTACGTCGTTCTACCGCTCTTTGTAGATTGTCTTCTGTGCATGTCTTATATTGTGACACGGCGATGTATCTAGTCTAGTCAAATGCTTACTAAATCAAGATATAGGTTGTACAATGACGTATGCGTCGATGCGTACGCACCATGCGTTGACTGCAATAAAATTTGCAATTTTAATTAAAACTACACAATTTTCGCGGCAAAATAAATATTTGCGGGTTGTTATAAAAAATTGCCTTTAAGAAAATTTAACTATCAGTAATTTAATCACAAATTACACACACAATATTATTATAATCAATTTGCTTCATATGATCGAAAATATTATAATAGAATTTCAAAATTGTCCAATGTTAACGTACAGCTATAAAATTACATAACTACAAAATCATCACCGCTAAAATTGTGTAGTTATTGTAAAATTTTGTGTAGTAATGGTTGTAAATTTCGGCGTTGTAACTGCGGCTGCTAACTGCCAGCCTATAAATAAACTATTCTAGTCAAAATATAATGAAAGCACCAACGAATCTCTATCGCTTGTCAAATTTTATCATTGAACTTTTAGTAAATGTTCACAAATAATTATAAGAAGCGTCACAGGACAGCAGTTGCCAACTTTTTCGCGGCGTGAAACATCTAGTCTAGTGAAATAATAATGTTGCTCCATTATTTTCACTGTTTATTTGTAAGTAATCCAAAATAATGCGTATTTATGTCTAGTCGGAATAAGGAAAAAATTTATAGGCTTAAGAAAAGATTTTTATTTACATAATAGTTTTTAATTTTATTTTTGAAGTTGAATATTGTACAGTTTATGTACGGATGGATCATGGACTGAGATTAACTTATCGATTGGTTGTTTTTCAATCGCTGGTAGTATAGACTACTCGTTGAATACATTTTGTTCAATAAAAAAAATTGTATTCTTTACATTTTTTCAGAAACAGAATACAAGTCAAAATAGTTTTAATAACTTAATTTTGACCATAATAATGTGTTCAAATGATCCTTAATTAAAACTACCATTCCATTCTAATCTAGTCAAATAATTATGGAATCAAGATTTTTTTTTGTTAATAGGTTTTATATTTTTTTGTTGGTAATTTTATTTATACCTATTTATTTTTACCACTCATAGTAATAATGTAGGTAATCTCGTTTTAAATGCTCTTAGGTTTAATGGTGCAATATATTTATTGTCAATATTTAATAACTTATTGATTTACTTCGTTACCTAGTCATTTATATGCAATTTTTATTAATTTATTTTAGACTAAGCTGAATTATATTTATGGATAGACATAAATATATATGTAGTAGTTTATAATATACATTGGAATATCTAATGTGTATATATGTACCTATATCATAACGAGATGTTTATGATTATAATTGAGCAATAAGTAATGAAAAAGGTTGATTACAAATAATACTCATTGATAACAATGAACTCGTTTTAATATAAAAATATAAAATATATTAGTTTTGTTCATTCAATTGAAATGCAAACTGAAAGAATTGATTTAGCCGATTTGACTACAATAGTTAAATAGACCTAATAGAATATTTCGCGGAATACCTACTATATAAAATACATTAAACTGATTAAATTGCTGTTGTCGAAATAAAATAAGTAATACAATAACTTTTGTTTATATTTTAGATTAGTCTACATTCTGTTCAAAACCCGCTGCACATATCCCTATCCATACATGTAACCTATACAATATATTTTTACACATAAAAACGATATTTACAATGTAAGGAATGTATCCAAATATTAATTACAATGTTCCCTAATACAGCACCATTTGCGACGTTTTCAATTCGCGCACAAAACCACCACCGAAGAGGGTAGTTTTATATTATTCCTTCTTCTGAGCTTGGCGTCTCTTATTCGCCAGAAAAACTGCCCATCCCAATCCTACCATGTTCATGAAGAGAACTCGGAGCTAAAAAAAAAAGAAATGCTCTTTCAATACAAAACTGATTAGAATTGACTAAGCAACAGGATAAGCTGGATGAATAGAAAAGCTAACTAACGTTGGGTAGGACATCAAACGGAACAAATTGGGCCACATACTTATCTACACCTACACCATGAAAGTGAGATAAGTACAGTCAGCGTCAAATAGTTAGTGTCACTCAGGATGTTCAAATAAATGGACGCTACCAAAAAGTCATAAATATCGGTACAAATTAAGTTTCCTTTGTTATAAACAAAAGATTTTTCATATATTATTAGGTCCTTACCTATGAATTTGGTGTTTTGTATGGAGATCTTGGGGGATGTCTGCATTTTACATACTAACATTTTATCAGTTTTCTTCACAACGACAAATCCAGAGATAATAATATTTGGCATGTATCATTAGACAAGCTTTAGTAATATGTGTAATATCACACTTCATAAAAATTATTTATCGTTTTTAAGTGAATGCAAATAAAATGATGTATTCGGGAGGCACTTAAAAAGAGTTGTTAAAAATTTTAACACAATTAAACTTACAACAAATTATCAAAACAAATCAAAAGAGCTCAAAAATATAGTCTATTTTTAGTCAAGGTAATTATTTTTTAGGAATACTCTGAATCTTAATAGTTACAGACAAAATACTAAGAAGGGAAAAAAACACCAATTTCATAGGTAAGGACCCAATATAATATGGAAATTCTTGTGTTGGCAACAATATGGAAACTTTATTTGTACCGATATTATTGACTTTTGTATATGTGTATTTAATTGAACACCCTGAATGTCACTAACTATTTGATGCTGACTGTACCTACTTCACTTTCGGCTATTAAATAGACATCGTTCGTAGGTATTACATAACATATCATCACGCCTCTTTCCCCGAAGGAGTAGGCAGAGGTGTTAAACAACCACATTTCGGCAGAATGTTAGGTCCCCATGTAACAGGTGGCGAGCCTGTTGCCGTGCACCGGGCACAATGTGAGGCAAGCGATATTCGCAATGAATTGTACATAAGTTTTATTAAAACTTAGCGGTACAGGCGGTGGGATCGAACCCGCGTTTCCCGCGGCCTCTCGAACGAGTGCCCCGTCCGTCTCAACTCTGCTACAGCTGCCTATCTAGGTATTAGTAAAATCAAAATATTAAATGTAAGCACTTAAAAATAAAATCAACGGACTTTTAAACCACGTAAATATCCGGAGATTAAAGAACTTTATCAAATTATATAATGTGCGTAATAAAAATTACTGTCCATATCAGTTTTAATACAAAATCTCACTTACCATTGGAGGTATGAAGGCCAAGTTGATGATTTGGAACAGAGTCAGCCACTTCCAGTTTGCTTGGAGTACAGTTAAGTATAAGGCACAGAGTTGTTTGACAGCGGCAGCATGGTTCCGGCCTTCGAACCTGGCAAGCGTGTATAAGGAGAAGGCTTGCATAAACGGCGCAAACAACAATCTTTCAAATAAAATCTTCTTTGCTAACGGGAACGCCACTACCTCCTCGGGGAACAGCCTTTCTAAGAATTCGTAGAAGTAATGTGGTATGGATCCGCCGAATAACAGCCTGAAAACCACAAAAGAGACAAAATGGGTATGAAAATGAAAAGTTACAAAATTTCAACTTGTGCTGCTTGTAGGTTTTGAAACATAGGCGCTAGAATTTTTTCATTTCTTTAAATAAACCGCTATTAATTGGTATTTATTAATATTTTCACAACAAGAACTATCCGTGTATGTATATTGCTCAAGTACAAATCCAATGGTTTTGCGGCACAAGATTTTGCCAAACGTTACTCTAGCAGGAAACGCAATATCTAGACAACCCGAAGCCGCACTGAGTCGGTTTTTGGCGAACAAACATACACACGGAAAACTTAAGTGCCCCTGTAATTTTTTTCTCTTAGATCATTAGTTCAAAATTTTCCAGATGCAAAAACGTAACCCTGGCAGGAATCGTTTTTTAATTTCTTTCTAAAACTCAATTGCACAGAGATTTTATTAGATATAGACATTATAAGCTATTATTTCGTCCTACTCGCGTCACTCTAGGACTCATTTTCTAGCTAGGGTAATACCACTCTACCTACTTTACTTACCCATAAAATCCAAAAGCCAGCACAGGGTCTGCCTTCAGTGCATCTCCTGCCATCAACTGTGAGGCGACACTGGCCGAGGCTCCGAGCACGCAACTGAAATAATTTATTTTAAAAAGTTCATTGATATGTATGGCATTGTAGATAGGTACCTAATTATTATGTATGCTAATAGTACAACTACTTAGGTACTCTCTTATCTCTTTAAAAATACGACTGTAATAGGAATTTTGGCCTTATAATAATCTAGGTGTATTATCTAAGTATTTAATTTGGCTTAGATATTTCATTTCATTTAATATCTATATGATGAACTTCTGTCATTCTAAAACATACCTACATATTTGAATAGATATAGCGGGCGACGCAAGTGCAACATTTTGTACAACGAAATGTGTAAAGAGAATGCATTCACGATAACATTACAACTTATTACTGTACAACACACAATGTGTAATATTTACATAACTAACAAAGATTTTATAACATTTTTTATCACGCCCGAACATTTTGAGTTAAGACTCGAATATAAAGGTACTCTTAACCATCTTATCTTCAATTAAAAAGGGCAACTAATGATAAAAAGGGTCATGATATTCTATTTCGGATTTAAAGGAATCTATATATTATGCTGGCAAAACAATCATTAATTGCACTTTGGACGATGATAAATGTTCAATTGTTTGGTTATCTAGAAACCGAAAGATCAAAATAAATTAACTTGTCATTAGATAAACTTGTATCTTTATTGTCATCAAATTGTAATTAAGCCAACAGTGTACAATAAAATTTAAATAGGTTTAGGTATCTACCAATTTTTTTAATGATTTGTAGGAATATAAAATTATTTTTTGTAGTTCAACTATTCTAGCAATTTAATTACATACCGAATAATGTATTTAGCTTACCTTGTAATAGATTTCGTTTTGACTGGGTGCAAATAAAGGTTTTGTAAATAAGATGCCAGCAAGGACATAATTGGTTTTGATAGTGCCATTGTCTTTGTTTTCCTATTTCTATCCCTAAATATATCACAAATCCAAACAAATAAATAAGTCAACAAATGATATCTTTGTGATACGGTAAAAAGCCAACTGATATCATAATTTTAATTTCGCTTATCAAAGATGTAAACTATAGTTGCTAGGTTATCTACTGAATGTTAACCTACCAAATTGAAAATTAGTTTTATAAGCATGAAAGATTTCGAGAGAATTTGCTGTCGTTAACGTAAATTCTCATAATAATATCATCATTCTTATTGTTTATTATGTACAACTCAAAATATAAATAAAATATAGAACGATATTTTTATATTTGCTATGGCTTACAATTTTTGTGAGTGCAACACTAGCGCAAATGTCACAACACTAGCGCAATTAGCGCAAATTAAAACTTTTTACTTTAGGTTAATATCTAATATTTATTTTTCTAAGTCCAAAGTATACAATTAAAAACTAATTTACAATTCATAATTATCTGAAATTTATATTACAACTTTTATAAAATATTCTTAAAAATTACATAATGTATGTTATAGTAAAGCAGTCCCAAACACAGTAAAATAACAAGAAGAAAACTGGTTAAAGCTTTGAAATCATATTTAGTAATAAAAAATGTGTAAGTAAAGAACTGTAGTAGAATTACTAATAATATACTCCTGCCAACCTGTGGCATATTTATTTTTGCTTTAGTCTGATTGGCAAAATTTAACTAAAAAAATTATATTAATTTAGTTTGTATAAAGTTATTATTTAGTTTGTATAAATTTATTATTAGTATATTAGTTATATTAACTAGCTTTCCCCATATAATTTATCAAGCTGTCTTTGTAAGTTATGAGAAGTAACTGCAGGTGTATCTGGGCAGTGTGTACTACTATGTTTAATTACAGGGGTGTTCAAAAAATTCATGCCTTCTTTTAATTTCATATACATGTTTATAGCCACACTGTTTTTCTCTTTATTGGGAGTCACCATATTTGGCATAGATTTGTAAAACACTTTTTTCCTAAGACCCAAACTCTTTTTAGGAATCTTGTAAGAGGGACTTTTTGATGGAGATTTTATAACAGAACATGGTTTTCCCAGTATTGGACTTTCAGATTTTGCTACATCTGTTTTTAGAGGTTTTGGGGTGACTGCCCTAGTTACCAAAGTCTGATCATGTTTGCTTTCAGAAATCTTTAAATTTCTTTTCTCAGAAATTGACTTTTTCACATAGTGTAAAGATTTTATTTGGGACTCTTTCATATTATTCAATGTTTGAATGCAATTTTCTATCATTTTTATATTATACTCTGTCTCTTTTTCTACTTCAAGTAAATCTTCAAGTTCCGTAGATTTCTCTTTGTTGGTTACTTTGGCTTTGTTGAGCAAGTCACACAATGACACAATAACACTCTCTTCTCTATTGTTTTCCTCCTTGGCATTTGAAGGCTTATCAAAGCACATAATTGTGTTATCGTTGTATAATGCAGAGGTTTCAAGCTCAGTGGAGTTATTGAAATATTCTTGAACATTTCTGTATTCTTTGAATGGTGTAGAAACTGGTGGTGACACATTTGCTAAATTTTCTAATGTTTGTTCCTGAGAAATAATTTTCTCTTTAGCTTCTACATCATCAATTTCCTTCTCTTTCTGCAAGAAACTAGAATCGCAGCTGGATTTCCAAGATTCATTTGACATAGGTGTATCAGGAATCAAGGTTTTGTGAAAAAAAGGCTTACTGGGAGGTTTTGGAGATAGGAACGATTTCTTATTCATATTATTCAGATTCAAGTTATTTTCTTTGTTGGCTACAGTCATTCTCTTAATAGCAGGTTTCTTATTTACAACTGGTGTTTCAGAAATGTTACACACCCCGCTTATCCTTACTATGTTACGAGCTGGAAAAAAATTAAGATAAAGATTATATAAAATATCATATGAGTGTAAACGGTTTTTATGCACAGCAAAAAAAATTTTAAAACGTACCTTGCAGATGCTTTTTTACTTGGAACTCAGGTTTAGGGAATTTTGGTGTGTCTGCATTAAGGGGCTTCATAGTCATTCTTGAATTTGGCGGAACCTTGAAAAAATTGGTAAACATAAATAACTACAAAATGACAGTCCACCAATAAAAAGGAACAAAAAAAAAGGTTTGGAATAATTATGAAACATTCATTTTGGCTTAAAAACATGAGATAACTTGATAACATGATTAATAATTCTGTAGTTACAAGACATTACATAGACTATCATATGCAAATATAAAAGCTCTTGCTGGAAGTATTTTTATAAAGTATATTTCACATAATGTAGTATTTGTTGCACAACTCACAAATTTATTTCGAGGCTGGAATTGTAGTACTTTCCTCACGGGATTATTTCTCATACTGCCATCAGCTGTGTGAGAAATTTTTTTATCAACCTTCACTGATGAATTCCAAATTTTCTTCTTATTTGAAGTTCCTTGAGCAAATCTTCTAGGTGATTCTATCCTTAATGCTACGGGATAATATATTTTTATTAAACATCAAAGTGAACACACATTGTAAATTAATCCAGAATTAAAAAATTCAAACCTTTTATATCAGCTCTCATTTCCGCAATTGTTAGTGGCTTAATAACTTCTGTATTGCGAGGTTGAGCTATCGTAGCTCGAGATTGTTTCTTAGCAGTCAATGTTTGTATAGCGTCTTTTGAAAGTATACCTATAAATTTGCGTTTATGTACATATGTAAATACTTGCAACAAGGTTATACTAAAAAAATAAAAATAAACGAAGAGGTTTAGTACATAAACCTGAGCTTACCACTAAGATTTGGTAAAAGTTCAGCCATAGTTTTCGGCTTTTTAACTGTTGAGGTCTCCATTTCATTAGTTTGTTTATTCCCACCCAATGCAGAATAAATATAATCACAAACGAACGGGAAGTTAATATAGTCACATAACAAATCTCATTTCAATTCTATAGCCTTTTTTGGGTATCGCGTTTGAAATTTGAAAAATACAAAACATTCAAATAGATGTGTCAACTGATTTATCTGTCATTTGGTGGAAGTGCGTCCTTTTTTATTTTTATTTAAAGGAACTGAGCTCATACGTCCAACTATGCAAAATTAAGCTTGTCAATGTCTGTTTCGAAAATAACAAGACAAAAACTCTACAAAAGTGATAATATAAGAGGATATTATATTAAAAAAAGGAGTGTTTATCGCAGTTAATCCTCTACACATAGGCAGACGCCTCTGTCTACGCGCAGGTGTTGCGTCCGCCGACGTGTATTGGGGTTGATTCTCAGAGTAAACAGAACTGGAGTAGCCATTAGTCAATTTCTCAACCAATTTTTTCTGCCATTTCTTGCGGGGGGTGAGGTTACCACTACACTCAAAGCCAGCACACATAAACAATAACTTTTACCGTTTTTACAAATGCACACATGCATAATTCGACACCCAAATTTAAATTTCATGCACACACGCTTAAAATAGTCTCGTGAAATAGTTTTGACAACGTCACAGCCGCACTCCCCACGAGACTAGCGTTCGAAAGGAGAATGGCAGAATCCTATGTGTTTCCAGTACCATACAAAACCTTGACGTTTCATGGAACGAATGCCCTAGTTTTGATACTCTAATTAAACATTACAAAATATGTAATGGCAAGATATACTGAAAATCTAGAGATAAAAAGTTGACAAAATATAAAACCTAACCTTAAAATATTTTTAAGATTTACCGACATTCAAACCTTCAAAATAAAAAAGGGAGCTACTAAGCAGTGGACTCAGAGTAAACAGAACTGGAGTAGCCATTAGTCAATTTCTCAAACATTTTTTTCTGCCATTTCTTGCGGGGGGTGAGGTTACCACTACACTCAAAGCCAGCACAACGCACAACGTTTTTACAAATGCACACATGCATAATTCGACACACAAATTTAAATTTTACGCAAACACACGCTTAAAATAGTCACGTGGGGTGTGCGTTTTGACAACGTCACAGCCGCACTCCCCACGAGACTAGCGTTCGAAATTTGAAATCGTAGAATTCTAAAACATGAAATAATGAAGTAAATAATCATGAAATCTTAAAAATTATAATTACAAATAAAAGGTGACACCATCTTTTAGCATACTCGATGTTTTCTATTTATTTTTACAACAAAAAACAGCACAGGCAGGCATTTTTGCGGGAGCTCTGTTCGCCGCAACGTTAACAATGTTATGGCTGTCAAAATGGCGGCTCAACTAGTTTTATTAAACGTGCAAGCATCCGATGCTTGTGCATTTGGCAGAGGGGAATGTTAGACAAAGGCTACTCCAGTTCTGTTTACTCTGAGGCAGTGGACAATATCGTTATTTATAAAGCTGTAGGTACTTTTATTCAAATATAATATTCTTATAATATTCTTTAGATAATTAGATAGATACATAAGCAATTCTTAGGTTGTCAGTTTTTTAGCGCCTTAGGAATGCATGCAACAATATTGCGTATGTGAGTATTGATGCGATGGCGGCGCCGGCAGGAGTGGATCAATTTTTATATTAAAACAGTTATAGGTACACACCATAGTGTTTCATAGTATATAAAATGAAAAGATAATGTGTGTTTGTGAAGACATGTACAAAAAGGGAGGGAAAAAAAAAATTACAGTACGTGTCGCCGCGCGTTTAGTTTTATATATGCAGGCAATAATAGTATCGGTGCGGGCGCGAAGCCGGCAGGAGTTGAAAAAATGTTACATATTTTTATCATTATTCCCAGCTTTGAAGTCAATATTTTTGCTTGAAAATAAACAACCTTATTACAAATTTTAAATCTAATATCACACGGTTTAAAAACGTTGAGTGATTTAAAACTCAAAGAGTGGTTCCCATTTCACCATTCTCCTTTGAAATCGTAGAATTCTAAAACATGAAATAATGAAGTAAATAATCATAAAATCTTAAAAATTATAATTAGAAATAAAAGGTGAAACCATCTTTTAGCATACTCGATGTTTTCTATTTATTTTTACAACAAAAAACAGCACAGGCAGGCATTTTTGCGGGAGCTCTGTTTGCCGCAACGTTTACAATGTTAGGGCTGTCAAAATGGCGGCTCAACTAGTTTTATTAAACGTGCAAGCATCCGATGCTTGTGCATTTGGCAGAGGGGAATGTTAGACAAAGGCTACTCCAGTTCTGTTTACTCTGAGGGTTGATTTGGTCGTCTGTGGTCATAGACATATTTAAGTAGACGGCCAAGAAAATAGAGACAAAAGAATCGCTTGAGATTTAACAAGCATGAAAGGGAAAGCGATTGACTGTCACGAGTCATCCATAATCTAGGCTGTCACGTTTATAAGTGACAGTCAATCGCTTTCCCTTTCATCGCTTGCTCGAAGGCGTTATTGACATTTAAGCAAAAAACGGAAATTTTAACTTTTTCCGCTGGGACAACGCACACAAAAAAATATTATTATTGTATTATTTTTTATGGTGATGGCTATCAGTAATCATTTTTCATTTTCATTTAATCATTTGGGGCCTAAAAAAAAAGATTCAACTAGCCTATTAACAGGCTTTTTATTGCTGCTTTGTGCTAGACCATTTGCCTTTCCGAGAGATGTTTAAAACCATTACTGTCACTGTCATATGATGTCAATTTTCAGCAATTTTCCGTTCTAGTGCATTTTCGTGACGCAAAATCACAGATTAGAGAGATATATATAGTCCATCCTCTCATTTTGTATGTATCGAATGCATATTTTTGAAGCTTTAATTTTGTGTTTACGAAAAAAAGAACACTGTTTTTGGTCGTTTTGTAGATTTTGACTAATACCGAGACATGGTTTCATACGTTACTATCAAGGGGTTTCAAGAATTCGACACATATACAAAAACATTAGCTGAAGATGGACCACCGGTGTATTTCTTCTTCAGTGGTTCAAAATTACCAGATGGGAATAGTTGGTGTCCTGATTGTGTGGAAGGTAATGGATTGGAGATAATAATTGGCTATATAAGTACTCTTTTTATCTGACCCGTTACACGTCCTCCTACCGGTGCTGTGTAAACATTAAATAATAGGTACTTAAAAATTCTTATCATTTTGAGTCTGCTGAGATTATGTGTAAAATGTTGTAAATTATTTCAAATTATGGTGTTTACTGTGTATGTGAATTATTTGTTTCTACTGTTTTTACTAAATATTAATTAATTATTAATATTGTGCCCCTTGACTAGCTAGATGCCAGCAACATAAATACAGAAACTTCAATTTTTACAAATTATAATTTATTAACAATCTAGATTTCGTTTTTATGCTTATTTTCCATACAGCTGTAATTAAAATATGTATATAATATCTGATACAGATCTCTTTTGATATTAACATAGACATTTACAACTCTATTACTCATTGTCATCCTTTTATGTTATCAATATTGTCATTCTATTGTCTATCATATTATACGCAAAATTAATGTTGAATAAAGCCAATATTAACGAATGGTTTGTTTCAAGCATGTATCAATTTATTCAACATTAAATATTAAACTACGGAGCAATGTCGCTTGAATCTAAAGTTGCGGCGGCCCAGCCGTCTTCTCATATCTCTCGATACCTACGCCCCGAGCGTTTTGATGTGGAACCTACTACAACTGGTTCGGACCTGAAGTGGACACACTGGAGGTATTCTTTCGAAAATTTTATAACTGAAGAATCTGCGTCTGCGAATGATTCAACGAAATATAAACTTCTTGTGAATCATATCTCACCGACATTATTCAACTTCATTCGGGAATGTACTCAATATAGCGAAGCTATCGCAAAACTTAATGACATCTACGAGAAGAGGAGGAATATCACCTTGGCTCGGCATCGCCTTACTACTAGGAAACAAGAGCCTGGAGAGTCGATAGCGGAATATTCTAGAGCGCTTACTTTACTTGCACACGACTGTCACTTTAAAGCAGTTTCGGCCAAAGAATATCAAAATGAAGCGATTTGCGGCACGCTTATTGCGGGTTTATCTTCTACAAAAATAAGAGAAAGGTTGTTAGAAAAATATGCCATGACCCTCGAAGAAACTCTAAATATAGCAATTGCATTAGAAAGTGCGCAACAAACATCGCATGTTCTAGAGTCAACCCCAACTACCGCTTACAATAATGCTATTGCCGAACCTACTTCGTCAGAACAACCACAAACACATTTAGCTGTAGCGAATCCACGGAATGTCCGTCGAAGTTGCTTTTTCTGTGGTGGCAACATCCATCAAAGAATCAAATGCCCCGCTTACAACGCTGAATGTCAACTATGTGCTAAAAGAGGACATTTTGCAACTGTCTGTCGCAGCTCTGGGCATAAGCGGCAAGACGTAAACGCTGCTATTACTCCGGAAGCTAATCTCCAATCTCATGCTAATTTATCAACAATATCAGCGGCTGCACCTTCAAGTTTAAGCAAAGCTACTATACCTATAACTGTAAACAACCATCGTGCGGAGGCTTTAGTTGATACAGGCAGTTCCATTAGCTTCATTGATAGCAATCTTGCACGACTGATGAAGCTTAAGAAGAGGCCATGTAGACAAGCAGTAACTCTCGCATCACTTAATAATATATCATATGTGAATGGCCTATGTCATGCTACGGTAAAAATCGATCGTCACGTGTATAAAAATCAAGAGCTTCTTATTGTAAATGACCTCTGCGCGGACGTTATCATCGGACATGATCTCCTGAAGAATCATTCGTCACTAGAACTACAATTTGGCGGAGATAAAGAACCATTAAGAATTTGCAGTGTACTTGAAGCTTCAGTCCCGCCTGTGTCTGTTTTCACTAATCTATCACCTAATATCAAACCAATTGCTATACGTTCCCGGCGTCACTCTGATGAAGATCAAGCCTTCATCTCAAATGAGATATCTAACTTGTTAGAAGACAAAGTTATCGAACCAAGTGTTTCGCCATGGCGTGCGCAAGTTCTGGTTGCTGGAGGAGGCAATCATAGGAAACGGTTAGTGATTGATTATTCGCAAACTATTAATCGATACACAGATTTGGATGCCTATCCATTGCCAAGTATTGACTCCATTGTCTCACGAGTCGCTAAACATAACTACTTTAGTCAAATTGATCTCAAAAGCGCGTATCATCAAGTCAAAATTCTCCCTAAAGAAAAGAAGTATACAGCATTTGAAGCTTGTGGCAACCTTTACCAATTTACTAGGATTCCTTTTGGCGTGACCAATGGAGTCGCAGCATTCCAGAGAACTCTGCAATTTGTCATTAATACTGAAGGTCTTAAAGGAACCTATGCTTATTTGGACGACGTGACCGTTTGTGGGATGGACAAGCAAGACCACGATGAAAACATGAGTAAGTTCATGAAAGCTGCGGAAAAATACAACCTTACCTTAAACAGGGACAAATGTAAGTTCAGTACTGAAAGTATTAGTCTCTTGGGCTATACAATTCATAAAAACACGATCAAACCTGATGAGTCACGCTTAGAACCGTTGCTAACCCTGCCTACTCCAACAGATACGGCTACTCTCAAAAGAACACTTGGCCTGTTTGCACATTATTCGAAATGGATTGCCAATTTCTCTGCTAAAATCAGACCACTAATACAGGCAGTATTTCCGCTCTCAGAAGACGCAGTCAAATGCTTTAACAATTTGAAGTTGGATATCGCTAAATCAGCCCTGACTGCTATTGATGAAAAGGAGGTACTGACCGTTGAAACAGATGCGTCAGAGTTCGCCATTGCAGCTACTTTATCTCAAAAGGGACGACCAGTAGCTTTCTTCTCACGCACACTCAACGACTCGGAGCGACGACAATCCTCTATTGAAAAGGAGGCTAGTGCAATAGTCGAATCTCTACGCAAATGGCGTCATTACTTAATTGCGAGGCACTTTTTGCTCGTTACGGACCAACGATCTGTTGCATTTATGTTCAATCAGACACATGCCAGCAAAATCAAAAATGAGAAAATAGAACGTTGGCGCCTAGAACTTTCATGCTATCGCTACGATATCGTTTATAGACCTGGGAAGCAGAACTACGCCGCTGATGCGCTATCACGTGTGTGCGCTCACATAAATGCAACATCTGACAAACTTTTTGAATTGCACAAGTCTTTGTGCCATCCCGGTGTTGCAAGAATGGTACATTGGATCCGCACAAAGAACTTACCATACTCAATTGAAGAAGTCAAACGGATGACGGCCTCATGCTCTGTTTGCGCAGAAATCAAACCAAGATTTGTCAAAAACGAAGGGAAGCTAATCAAAGCAACATCTCCATTCGAACGTCTGAATTTAGATTTCAAAGGGCCGCTTCCATCCAACTCTCAGAATCGTTATATTTTAACGATAATAGACGAATACAGTCGTTTTCCTTTTGCTTTTGCTTGCAAAGATATGACATCTGGTACTGTCATCAATTGTCTCAAGCAACTATTTTACTTGTTTGGCATGCCAGCATATATTCACTCCGATAGAGGAACTTCGTTCATGTCTGATGAATTGAGACAGTTTCTCACACACCTAGGAATAGCCTGTAGCAGAACTACCCCGTACAACCCTCGTGGGAACGGATTGGTAGAACGTTTAAACGGTACTCTCTGGAGGACGATACAGCTGTACCTACGCACAAATGAAATGGGAATTGACAAATGGGAGACCGCGTTACCAGTCGCCCTTCACTCTATAAGATCACTACTGTCAACCGGAATAAATACTACGCCACATGAACGAATGTTTAACCATCCACGGAGAACTTCAAATGGTCAATCAATGCCGTCTTGGATGCTCTCGTCCGGACCAGTTCTGATGAAAAAGAATGTCAGGAACTCAAAATTTGACCCAGCAGTGGAGGAAGTAGAGCTGCTTCAAAGTAACCCAGACTACTCATTTATTAAGTTACCTGACGGTAGAGAAACGACCGTATCAAACAGATCTCTGGCACCATGCCCTGTTACCGAAATTTTATCGGACGAGTATTTTCCAGCGGATACCGAAGAAGACCAACCTGTCAATGACACCCCGGTGGACGAGTATTTTCCAGCGGATACTGAAGAAGACCAACCTGTAAATGACACCCCGGTGGACGAAAGTCCTCAGCCTCGCCGTTCTACTCGTGAACGTAGACCTCCAGTGCGTTTAGGAGACTACGTGTCGTCGTCTATGGCAAGGGGTGAATGATACAGATCTCTTTTGATATTAACATAGACATTTACAACTCTATTACTCATTGTCATCCTTTTATGTTATCAATATTGTCATTCTATTGTCTATCATATTATACGCAAAATTAATGTTGAATAAAGCCAATATTAACGAATGGTTTGTTTCAAGCATGTATCAATAAAGACAATATTTTTTGTATAGATTTTTTTGCTATGCAAACTTTGAAAAATATTAACGAATGGTTTGTTTCAAGCATGTATCAATAAAGACAATATTTTTTGTATAGATTTTTTTGCTATGCAAACTTTGAAAAATATGTCAAGACAAAAATATTTTTGTCAAGACATATTTTGACACCATATGTCAAGAAAAATAAAGAATAAATGTTTTATCGATAAATTTTCCTTTAAATTAAACATGGTAAGAAATAAAGTTATTCGCAATCTCAATAATTATGAGGAGTTTTCGAACTTTGTAGAAAAGTTACCAGAGAAGGGACCAAATGTGTATTTTTTGTTTACTGGCAAGAAGAAAGAAAATGGAAGAAGTTGGTGTATTTATTGCCAGCTTGGTACTAAGATATTTGATGTTGTTCATTCACTTATTCAACTTTTACATAAAAAACCAGGTTTTCCATAAACTAGTGCTTCATTGTTATTCTTATTTATATCTTCATTGTTACACAAAGGACACACATTACGATGCAAATGACATTATAATTCATTATAATTTTGTTTTGAAGGTACTAAGACAATGCATGACTTTAGAATACCATTAGGAGTTAGTTATGTAAGTGTAGGTAGATGTCTTAAGAGGAAAAGTCCTCGCTTGAAGATGCACTCTGCCTGACATTCTCACAAATTATCTGCATAAAGTAGATAGCTGATTGCAGATTAGCTAAGAGAAAAAAAGATGCGTTTACCTAAAAATATTGTTTCAGCTGAACCAGTTGTTAAGAGCTACTTAGGGGAGTTGCAAAAATCTCTGGTGTTTGCTTATGTGGATGTTGGAGATCGTGATTAGTAAGTATAAATAATCAATTATTAGGTCCTTACCTATGAAATTGGTGTTTTGTATGGAGATTTTGGGGAATTCTGCATTTTAAAATTTAAAATTTTTTCAGTTTTCTTCACAACGAATAATCCAAAAATAATAAAATTAATTTGGCATCTATCATAAGACAAGCTTTAGTAATATGTGTAATATCACACTTCATAAAAATTATTTATCGTTTTTAAGTGAATGCAAATATAATGATGTATTCGGGAGGCACTTAAAAAGAGTTGTCTCTGTGTCCAATTTTAACACAATTAAACTTACAACAAATTATCAAAACAAATAAAAAAAGCTCAAAATATAGTCTATTTTTAGACGAGGTAATTATTTTTTAGCAATACTCTGAGTCTTAATAGTTACAGACAAAATACTAAGAGAGAAAAAAACGCCAATTTCATAGGTAAGGACCCAATATATTTATCAATTCAACTTATTTCTTCAAAAGTTGTAGTTTAAGGAAACATCTCTTAATTTTCGCGCAAATTTCGAACTATATGTTTTTAGTAATGAAAAGTAAGATAAAAAATAGACAAATAAAATAAGCACAGCTTTGAATATATCTGTCCATTTCAGCCCACTATAGTCTTTTTTTCTTGTCTTAGTTTTTTATTTTAACATTGAGTACTTATTTATGTCTGCCTGTTTGTTTCAGTTGGAAAGACAAGGCCTGCCCTTTCCGAACTGATAGCCGTACAAGACTAATGGTGATTCCAACTTTAATTAAGTGGAAAGGTGTTCAAAGACTTGAGGGAAGTCAATGCAACAAACGAGACCTCTTACAAATGATTTTTGAGGATGAAGAGTAAAAAGTGGTAATAAGGAAAAACAAGTACACAAGAGAATAATTAACCTTTATATGATATGTAAATGAGGTGTATATACATATATCTATACGTATTGTAATCATAAGAAATAGTTTTCAGCAATATATTAATATAAAAATATTCATATTTTATTAATTTCTGAGTGGGTGGGCAGTGGGCCTCTATGATAGATTTATTATTACGGTATGCTCTCTACTAGGAACAAGTTTAATTAACACTATAATGAATAATAATTAAACATAAATTCATTGGGGTATAACAAAAAATATAACTTTTTAATCTTATAAATAGCTTTATTTAAAAAAAAACAAATAAAATAATCAATATTATATTGAGCAAATATTTGCGAAACTACAATAAAATACGAACTTTGCAATACACATTGTCTTCCATTGAGTGTAGTAAATGCAATGAAATATTTTTTATTCAAAATTTAAATAATTTTATAAAAAGAAAATTTAATAACATTGTCATTTAAAAGCAGAATGCCAAGTAGTCAAGTTCATTGATGTTCTAAGAGTAAAAAAAAGATGTAAGTACCAATAAAATAAGTCAAATTTTAATAAGAATACTAAGCAAACCCAACAGCACAGCCTAAAACATTAGTAATATTATCAATAGTTCATCCTTGAGGTACCATAATAACAAAAGGTAATATTTATCACAGAATTATTAATATTTACATATTTGTTTTTGTGATATTGCTCCATTTAAAGCTAAATCTTTTATTATCTCAGTCAGCTTGCCA
This sequence comes from Parapoynx stratiotata, assembly GCA_910589355.1. Classification (NCBI taxonomy): domain Eukaryota; kingdom Metazoa; phylum Arthropoda; class Insecta; order Lepidoptera; family Crambidae; genus Parapoynx; species Parapoynx stratiotata. The sequence goes on from OU342463.1 coordinate 3,197,383, forward strand.
CCAAAGTATCATTGTTTACAATAATCATAAAAACAATCCCCATCTCCGAATTTATTAATTTATACCAATTGCCTACGTCTTTCTACTTTCTGTACTAATTACATCACATGATGGAGTCCAATTTGGCAATAAAAGACGCATAAAGATCAATTCCTAGGAAATGTATTCTGATAGATAAATAAATAAATATCTTCAGATATTTACACCGATCAACTAGCTCCATTTGAGCAACTAATGCTGCTTGTGTTACGGATACTACATACGGTACATATAATGTGTATTTGAATTGTTTCATACATTCATGTACCCTTTTATGTAGGTACTTTGGAGATAATTTGATTGATTAAAATTCAACCTCCAACCATACAGATTGTTTAACATACATAATACATTTTCCTCGTGCTTTTTACGCATGATGCTCGTCGCTAGTGCCTATCAGACCAGACGATACATCGCGCGCAATTTTCAGGTTCAGAGTAAAGGGGTCTATAACTCACGTCCCTTAAATCAGAGGCAATATCGGGCGCATCGGGCAGTGGTTCGGAGCGCCCTAAATCGCCTCTTAGATCGCTTCGTGAGGAGGCAATCGTTCGTTACGATTTTAAGATTTTTAGTAGCAGCCGATTTATCCCCACCACACCCGATATTGCCTCTGACTTAGGCAGTTGTCCGACCTCGCGCGAGAAAACGACAAATTATCGGCTATTTTCTCGCTGAAGAAACGTACAAAAGAGATGCGTAAACAAATAGTTGATCGCTGACTGGTCACACTGCCGGCGAGGACTCACTTCACTAGTTTGTAGCTGAGCGACAAGAGCTATAAAAGATAACACTCGCTCAGCGATACTCGACTGAACTCTCTCTGAGATAGCTTATAGCCGAGCTACACAACTATCGGAACTACGCACTCGCTCCACGCTGCTCGCCCACTCGTTTCTAGTCTCGCTCGCTACTCGTTCAGTGAGACAACTTCCTTAAGGGACGTGTTAGTCTCGAAACGTTCACTACGCTCGAACGTGATCGAGATTTTAAAACATATAAAATCGCGTACGGTAATTCGTGTAGTCTTATAGCCACTTAACAACAACAGAGATAACTTCAGTCGTCGACGTCGCGACGTCGATGCTAACGGCACTTAATGGGGGTTTTCTAAAAATGGTCTATAGATGGCAGCACTGTAACTTCGGGTCCATGTGCTGTCAAACGCGGATCTAGCCTACTCTTGAACGCAATACCGATCGATCGACATTGAGATTGTGATGTTTCTTCCTCTTCTGTGGGACACTAGGGCCATAAATGGGCTCAAATTATGCGTATATTGAGTGACTTAAATGACATTGAGCTTAGCTGAAATTGGTACTCTCGTACCGCCTCTCTAGTCTCGGCATTTTGAGATATTGGGTTGTGTTAATATAGAGTTTTGAGATTGCGTTCGGGAGTAGGCGAGAAATTGTCATTTTCGATTCGATACATTTTCTACGACCGTAGATGTAGAATCGTACGACTCTGCGTTATCTGATAGCTGTTGGACAAGATTTTAACGTAGTGCCGTCTGGAGGCAGAAATGGTAGAGAAAACCCTCATTGCGGCAGCGTCACTTTTAAACCTAGAGTTGGTGTCTTTATCCCACATTATGAAAGGATGTCCTAATTTATTACCCTTTTTGAAAAAGGTAAAAATTTTTTATTCTAGCAACATTGGTCAGTTTACAGCGCGGTGCTGCTGCTTGCTTCTGTTTCGTCTTCGGGCATGTCGTTGGTGTTGAGATCCTTGTCCGGCACCGATATGAGCACGTCGTAGAATACTTTTTTACTCCTCAAATAGGCGCTGGAGTTGTCGAAAATGACTGAATCTGCAACAATTTTTTATAAATGTTTAAAAATGGGTATATTTTTCCAGTAATGCACTTATTTTTTATTTTTGAGTGAAATTGAAATCTGATTTTTTTTTTCGTTTTATAGGCGGTGGCTTTTGGTATTTGTATCTCAAATATGGTCAAATAAATTTTGGGTTAATTTTTTGGGATTTATTAGTGCAAGGCAGTGCCTTGAAGGCACTAAAACTTCGAGTCCTGTGGGAACGACTACAGTATGCAGGCCTAGCATGACCACCGAAATATAATACCAGCTAATATTGATATCCTTTAATCGTTTTCTTTATATCATCGTGTATATTTTTGTGGGGACTTACAAGTGGCGGGTCCGGTGACGGGCATCACGCCGACGTCCACCGGGCCTTCATACACCTTGCGCGGGCCATGCACCAGGCTCTCCTGCCCGTCCTCGTCGCGCCGCATTATTGAGAACTTTATGTCGTGGTTGTCCACGCCAAAATCCCATCTGGAAGTTAACATAAGTAATTCTTTTTAAAAGAAATTAATATTGGGTTTTAGCAATTTGTCCGTAACTACACTCGAGAGCAATGAATCCGGGTCACTTAAAGAATGTTAAAAATCTCGGAAACTAAAAATGATAGGTTAATGCAATAAATTGTATTTAATAGACAATGTAATACTCCTTAAATGAAAGTAAAAAAAATATGAGTCACCATACATTTTATTAACACAAAAATTCCATAAAGAAAAAAACTGCTGATCTCTCCTTAAAACAAAAATAGGAAACATGAAATTTTTGAACTTTATTACGATTTTCTTGAATTTTAATACTTCGTATTGCCTCCTCGTGATTCCATTACTGCGTTTACGCGGTTTGGCATGCTGTACACCAAGTTCCTTATACGATTTTGGGGAATATTCTCCCATTCCTCTGAGAGAGCAATTTTGAGCTCACGAAGCGTGATTGGGGGAGGGTTTCGTTGTTTTACGCATCTGCCTAGCTCGTCCCAAGCATGCTCGATCGGGTTTATATCCGGGCTGCGCGCTGGCCATTCCATACGAGTAATGTTCATCTCTTGAAGGTAGTCATTCACAATCCTACCTGTATGAGGTCGGGCATTGTCATGCATAAATATAGCATCCTCACCTAAATTGACCATTAATGAACCAACGTGATCATTGAGGATTTCTTCCACATATCTTACGCTAGTTAAAGAGCCGTTTTCTATGATCACCAACTCTGTGCGACTTTCAGAAGAAATTCCGGCCCACACAAGTACAGACCCACCACCGTAGGCTACTTTTTCTTCGATGCATGCTTGGTTGAATTTTTCCCCTGGTCTTCGATACACTCTGTGTCTTCCATCGTGCTTGTAGAGAGACCAGGGGAAAGATTCAAGCAAGCATGCATCGAAGAAAAAGTAGCCTACGGTGGTGGGTCTGTACTTGTGTGGGCATTGACATTGTCTATTAAATACAATTTATTGCATTAACCTATCATTTTTAGTTTCCGAGATTTTTAACATTCTTTAAGTGACCCGGATTCATTGCTCTCGAGTGTATTAGTTTCAGAACATTCTTATAAAATAATTGCCTCTTCTAAAAATAGACCATATATTTGAGCTCGTATTATTTAATTTGATAATTTTTTGTAAGTTTAATTGTGTTAAAATTAGACACAAAGACAATTATTTTTAACTGCCTCCCAAATACATCATTTGATTTGCATTAACATAAAAACGATGAATAATTTTTATCAAGCGTTTTCACACACATATTGCTAAAGCTTGTCTAATGATACATGCCAAATATTATTATCTCTGGATTTGTCGTTGTGAAGAAAACTGATAAAATGTTAGTATGTAAAATGCAGACATCCCCTAAATCTCCATACAAAACACCAATTTCATAGGTAAGGCCCTAATAGAATTGCGTTTCGTTAAAGGTTTACCCGAATATTTGTGAGTTGTAAATAGCTTTGTAAGATAATAGATAATACTATAAACCATTTATATTGCATATCACGATGTGATACCAACCCGCATTGGGCCAGCGTGGTGGTATTACGGCCTATATCTACTCCTCGTGTGTTTTTCCATGATGAAGGCCTGTCGCCAGCAGTAGGACGTTAAAAGGCGTAGGACGACCATGATGTACGTGTTTTTTATTAAATCTGACTAGATTTGGCATCGGCACCAGCCGTCTTCGGCTTTCTGAAAGACACGAGGAGTAAATTGGTAAATAGGTTATCTTACCTATGAAATTGGTGTTTTGTATGGAGATTTTGGGGATGTCTGCATTTTCCATACTAACATTTTTTCAGTATTCTTCACAACGACAAATCCAAAGATAATAATATTTGGCGTGTATCATATGACAACCTTAAGCGATATATATGGGTATGTGTGATATCAAACTTCATAAAAATTATTTATCGTTTTTAAGTTAATGCAAATCAAATGATGTATTCGGGGGGCACTTAAAAAGAGTTGTCTCCGTGTCCAATTTTAACACAATTAAACTTACAACAATTAATCAAAATAAATCAAAAGACCTCAAAAATATGGTCTATTTTAAGAGGAGGTTATTATTTTTTAAGAATACTCTGAAACTTGATAGATACAGAAAAAATACTAAGAGAGAAAAAAACACCAATTTCATAGGTAAGGACCCAATATATAAATTATCTTGTATTACCCACCAAGTGAAGATAATAGATTTTGTATGGCTAAATGTGATCTTAAGGAACACAGTGCTTCTTGGACTCTGCGCCGACCCCTTCGGGGATTGCAGGCGTGATTGTATGTATGTATGTGAAGATAAATTATGTTTCTTGTATTATTTACAAAGTTATGAAAATTGTAAATGTAAAATTGTTGACGTACGAGTATATATACGTCAACGTGTATATATATATATATATATATATATATATATATATATATATTTAAGCTCATACGCGTTGATAGAGTAGTTTAAGCTTAGTATTTAATAACCGAAATCCAGTATACATTCGGTAAACCGAACTTCGGATGCGATCGAACTCGACTGGACAAGGAAAAGGGTTCGTAATGCACATTTGGATATTCTAGGTATGATTGATGTGTCAAAATTACGTAAAATCACATAATAATATGTAAACATAGAAAAATATATACGTAACATTTGTGGTATGACAACGCAAGACGAATGGAGGTGGTTTGCTGTGATAGCACGGCTCCCGGTCACCCGTGCATCCCGACTAAAACAAATCTTGACTCGTTCGTTAGGCGCATGAATTTTAACCGGAGTTCGGACGAACTTCGGCTGCGGCATATCGTTTAACCGAATATGCAGAACCCACATTCGGTGCCTCTCCACTTAGCATTACACACATACATATAATCACGACTATTATCCCCTAAAGGTTAGTCAGAGACTAGGCAAAAGCACCGCAAAAGCAGTCCATTGCCATAGTCCGCGCTTCACCAAACAGTGACTGCACTCAGCGTGACAGGTAATGAGCCCGTCGCCGCTATAAGCTATTGGATGGTTGTGCAGTTCTAAGTCCAGTAGTCCACTTAGTATAAACTTACTTCAATATACTCTCAGGGTCTGCACACAAGAGGTCCACCGTGTGCATCTCCCCGGTCTTGATCGTCACCTTGCGGTAATCCTTGGTGTCGTTGCTGGCTTTCTTCGAATAGTGAGATTTAGGAACTTTACCGCCTGGTTTGACCTGCAAATTTAATTACAATTTTGACAGAGTGCAAGAATTTCTATCAATTTGACGAACCCCGTGGTCGAGTGGTCTGAACGTCAGGCATTCGAGAGGTTCTGGGTTCAATTTCAGGTGGGGAACAATTTTTCTTTGATGAATACGCGCATTTTTTTCAGTCTAGGATGTTTATATGTAAGTATTGTAATGCCAAAATATTCTGGGTAAAAATTAAACTACTTAGTTGATAGGTGTGAATTCCTGAAGATATTTATATATTAGATATACCGTGCCCAATAACCTTTAATGAGTAGATACTGTGCCTTTGAAAACACTGAGGAATTAAAGATTCCATAGATTTGGTCACCTATACAAGATCGATCGATCGATCGATCGATCAACAATGGCGAAAGTTGCTGTGTATTTTCAATATCTATAGAAAACAAACGATATTTCACTATACAGCCTTATATGAAGCCCATGCTCAAGACGACCTGCGCTGCCTGCATCTAATGGCTTGACTAATTCGCCAGATCGGTCCACTGTCTACTGTCAATTTACTGCTTTATCATCATCAGCGGGGAGGGGTGACGTCCGTACAAAGATCTTCATAGTGACCAGTTCGTCGCTGCTTATTTAAGTGTGAGTTCATCGTAATTTAGAACATTACGCAGTTCCCTTACTGTTTTAAAGATATGTATTGAGGACATTGTGGTTAAGTTAGTTACATGAACAAATTCTCTGTATTTTGGAACATTGTGCCTTTATCGTTTAAATTGATACACATATCTAGTCAAATTTTATAGATGATTATTTTATTTAGCGTATTTAAACATCCATTCGTACCATGAGACCACACTTGGGGTCTCCGTTGTCGTCCACCATCGTGCCTCCGTAGTACACCGGAAGTTGCTCCTTGTCCACGATGTTCAGTATCTGAGCCTGCCATTTCTTAGTATCCGAGCCGTAGATCTTGATCTTTGAGATCGTGTATTCGTGCATGAACTTCTTTATCACGGAGAATGCTAGGGCGAACACTTTTGGGGCTGGAAAGACGAGAGAAATATTAGGAAAAGACAAACAAATGCACTTTGAAGGTTTTCAATATAATACCATGTAGGATATAATTCCATGTATAACATGTAAGTAAGAATTGTTCAGTAGGATAGGATAAAAGCGCGCGTTCTAAAAATGTGCGCGAGCGCGTTTGTAAACTTGATACTAAATTAGGGGTGTTCAATAAAATCATTTTAAAAGGAATAAGTAAAGGGAAAGGAATTAAAATTCCACTTAACCTTTAACCACCTCTCTGGTCTAGTGGTTCACACCACTGGGTGTTGATCGGGAGGTCCGGGTTCGATTCCCCATGGGTTTTTCTGCTTGGTTTGGTTGGTGGTAGGGCTTCTAAGCCCGCCTGGCTAGCTACCGTCTTACCTAAATTTGTCGCCATAATAACGATGTTTTAAGCATTGTTGTGTTCCGGCAATCAGAGGTAAGACAGCCAGTTCCTCAGTTGTTGAGGATTACATGTAAAGGTTAAAGGTCGCTTCCACCTTCGGCCTTATCGTCATTTACCATCAGGTGAGATGAAGGCCAAGAGCTTACCTGTCATATGTAAAAAAAAAAACTTAATATTGTCAATAGTAGAAAAAAGTTACCGTTGACGATAAAGCATGTCTTAAGTATTTCGGGATAGTTCGCTTCATATATCTTGAGCATTGTGACCACCATCTCGGCGGCTGGTTTCCACGCATACTGGCGCATGTTGAAGCCTTCCAGGTCGAATATAACAGTTAACTGTAGGCAAATAAAGTGACAAATTTTCTTTTTAAATCCATGGAAATAAATAATTAGAAATTAGTAGGTACCTACAAACCTTCTAGTATGAGCACCGTGATATCATATTTATCACGGTTTTATCACGCTAATCAGATACTAGGTTTTTTAGTTCGTGATTTTTTTTTGTGGAAAAGGCAATTATATTAAACTGCTGTTGCGTATCCAAAAACGTTCAATAAACCTATCTAACCTATTATATTAAACTACTCGTTTATATGTAGGTAGTCAAGTTAATCAGTATGAGTAGAATATACACGAGTCTCGTATATATACCTCTATAATTAGTACCTATTACTTATGCAAATACCTACTGCTGCTGCGGATATGTTTTTGTTCATTTTTTTCCGTACAATTGTTATTTCTACTCTGTACGAGTACAATAGGAATTGTCGGCAAAATAATATTATTGGAAATCTCTAAGTTAAGAAAAACATTTCTTACATAATGCAATGAATTTATATTCAGTAGTTATATCTACATGTTCTACGTGGTAATGTAAACCCTGCTATTTCGAGCAAGAAGAAGCAAAGTGGATGAAGCGAAAGAAATATGTTAGGAAAAGTATCGGCATATAATTTTGGTTTTGACCGTTACGTGGAGGAAGATGGAATGCGACTGGAGAGCCAATCGGCGCCACCGATTACGGATGGGATGACATGCTGAGCGCCGATTGGATAACAGTCAGTACCAATATGCCGGTACTTGCAGCAAGTCGAAAGAAGTAATCTCTCCTACCCTTGCTAAACCCTTACCAAAGGCGTGACCTTATGAATGTTGTCAGCATTTGTCTATATAAAACGTTATATTTTTTAAGAAACTTTTTCAACTTTCCCGGTCTGTTCAGCATCTAATTATGTACGTATAACTCAAAGGTGACTGACTGACTGACATAATGATCTATCAACGCACAGTCTAAACCATTGGACGGATCGGGCTGAAATTTGGCATGCAGGTAGATGTTATGATGTAGGCATCCGCTAAGAAAGGATTTTGATTAATTCTACCCCCAAGGGAATACAATAGGGGATGAAAGTTTGTATGAAACTTTGTCAATTTTGGACCGATCGGGCTTAGACTTGGCATGCATAAAGCTACTATGACGTAGGCATCCCCTAAGAAAGGATTTTGATAAATTCCACCCCTAAGGGGATAAAAGTTACCTAATTAATAATAATACTTCTTAACGCGAGCGAAGCCGCGAGCAAAAGCTAGTCTGATATAACATTTACCTTTTCCACTGAAAAACGCTGAATTAGTGAGTAGTCCCTTATTCGGTTCTCGGATTCGATTCCGAAAGTCACGTTCTATTTCGCTCTTTTTCTTCTTCATGCCCCATGTGCGATCGACATCGATCTTCCATTCTCCTCTGTCACTCGTCAGCTCAGCATCCACTTCTTTTATTCTCATATAATTCTTCGCGCATTCAATCCCGTTCTATTTTTTTTTTGTATAGGCGGCAAACGAGCAGGCGGGTCGATGGTAAGTGATCACCGCCGCCCATGGACATTTGCAACACCATGGGCGTCACTGCGTTGCCGGCCTTTAAGATGGGAGTACACTCTTTTTTGAAGGCTTGGAGGTCGTACCACACCGGGAAAACTGCAGGCGACAAGGAGACTATTCTCTTCCATGTTTACCTTTAGCGCGGCAGGGCCATGGGCAAGCGCCTGTTTTCTGGCGCTGGCGAGGTAGTTCTCCAGGTGAACGAGCACCATCCGCAGCACCTCCGTGCGGTTGAACGTGTGTAGCAGGCCCCACACGTCCAGACCCATGAACGGCACGATTATCACTGAAAACAAAAAGGTTTCAATTTGGACAAGTATGAAAATTAAATATGTAGTATAGTCACGACCAAAAATGTTGTTACCATGTTTTTGCTCGTTCACGTTCGTTTTGCTTTTTATTTTTGATGGTGTCTAGTGCCACACACAACAGCAAATATTTTATTTTTAACTAAAGCCTTAGAATTACAAGGTATTAAAATGGTATCATATTTAAGCTCATGACTGTACCTATCTTACACGAATAGAAGTTATAGAAATGTTTTGATAATTTACGAATCTATCTTCGGTCTCTGCTTTTGGTAGGTATCGTATTTCTTCATTACCTTTATCTTTCATATTCCTTGGAACGTTCTGTTCTGGACCAGGCACACAGGAGCTCGGTGGTGTTGTGGTTAGTAAGCTTTGGCACAGGCCTTCCTCATAGAGAAACACATGAGAGTATGGGCCGTAACACCACCACGCTGCCCCAATGCTTGTTGGTGGGTAGAAACAACTGCAAGAGCGACCGGAACCAACGGCTTCACATGTCTTCCGAAGCACGGAGGAGTTCGAGATCACAAAGTTTTGGTCACCCATCCACGGCCTGACCATGGCGAAGGTAGCTTTGTTTTCAATCGAAAGCCATAGCGTATCCTATGAGTTACAAAACAAACTTGCTGACTAGGTGTCTACGTTACCTGGAGAACCTTCTTTGTCAAAGCCGGTGGTGCCGCTGGGGAAGTACCTGACGAGGACCTCCGGAGGTTCCCACGACTCGAGCGCTTTGTCCACCCCCCATTTTTCTCGCCACTTCATTGACTGTAATTGCATATGACGAAAACCAGTTAGAAAGGCTTAGTCCAGAGAGAGCGGAGTACTCGTATCATTATCTTCAGTTCTCATCTATCAGCTGGCCTAGAGTGCCACTGGACCTGGTACTAAAATAAGTAGGCAGTGTCATTATTTTTTATCGTAACTACCTACAGTAGGTATATAGGTTTTTACTAGCTGTTGCCCGCGATTTCGTCCGCGGTTACTATGGTTTTTTAACTATCCCACGGGAACCCTTTAATTTTCTGGAATAAAAAGTATCTAAGAAATTGACCAGAGATATAAGGCCACCATGCAAAATTTCATTAAAATCGGTCCAGCCATTTCGGAGATTAGCCCGTACAATCAGACAAACAGAGGAATATAAATAAAACAGAAATAAAAATAAAAATTTGGTATTTTCCCTCTTTTGTCATCTACCTGACTTGATTTTAAGCATTTTTGTTCTATGTACAGATATTCGACCTCTACAGTTGTATTATATGTATAGATTATATGTCTAGATAAAAGATCTTGTGAATAGTAGCGATTAATATATAGTAAAGAAATACCACCTAGTTGCTGTAGCAGTTGGTAGTATTACTTAAAACATTAATAATTGGAAAACAAACGATTTTATCCATTTCACACAAATTTCCCTTCTTCTGAGACTTAAATCGGTAACATGCTGTGATACAACGCTATTAACAAAGTGAACGATCATATCGCTGTTATAAAAGTACCCCGGGGCTATCTCTGGTCTAGTGGTTCACACCACCGGGTGTTAATCGGGGGCAGAAGTTTTTCTTCTCGGTTTGGTTGGTGGGCGGGCTTCGAAGCCCGCCTGGCTAGCTACCACCGCCTACCAAAAGTTGTCGCCATAATAACGATGTTTTAAGCATTGTTGTGTTCCGGCAATCAGAGGTAAGATAGCCAGTTCTTCAGTTGTGAGGATTACAGGTGAAGCTCGCTTCCACCTTCAGCCTTATCGTCACTTACCATCATGTGAGATGGAAGCAAAGAGCTTTCCTGTCATATGTAGAAAAAAAATGGCACGGCAAGTGGTGTTGATACATAAATCATTGTATATATTTATGTATTGTAGACACTACTTTCTTAGATGAAGTTTTAGACAGTATCATTACATGTTTGAGGAGAATGTGGTAAACTGCAAAATATTACGCACATTTTTTTTGCTTTCAAAACTTCAATGTCGTTATAGTAGACAAGCCAAGAGACGCTGTTAGAAAGTTGACAGAGCGGTGCTAACAAAATGCATGCCTAATTAATATTTGTCTAGCGATTTATGTAAATTAGATGGCATTGAAAAAAGAAAAGCAAAAATATGTATGTACATAACATTTAAAACATTTACTTATAATAAATTATTTTAAATAAGAGTCGAGGCTCTAGTAAAGTCTGGTACATTACATAATACACAAGTTGTTTCAAAACTCCCCATTATGAGGACCGTAGCCGTTGCTTGATATTTTTAATCGCGCGCCGAAAAATTTTTTATTTTTACCAAAAGCTTGTCATCAACATTAAAGCACGACTCTATCAAAAGTTTTGTTGCCACATGAGCAGCGCGATATGATATTTTTAACGTTTTTATCACGCCCAATTGTCAAATTCCATAGTAACTACTTTTAACATTTGATCGTGATAAAAACCCATGGTTGTAGATGTCACGGAATTAAAATAGGTATTTTTTATTCCTACGTGTTGCAAGTGACCTTAGAGCAACGCGGGAACGGAAGGCCCGCGTTGCTCTAAGCAAGTGACTGATATGAAGGAGCACAACTTACATCTCTCAGCATTTTTTCAGCTGCCTCCGGGTCCCATTGTCTGGCTGAAAAAATCAAGATTTAACACCTACTCAATTACATATACCTACTTCCTAATAAAATTGCATTGTAATAATAAATTTCTAGAATTGACCAGATAAAATTTTGTATAGCCCAATCTGAATAATGTATTGGGTCCATAGTTTTTTTGGAACGAAATGTTGAGTTCCTGTTTTAAAAATAAGGTATTATCAAGTATTGTCCACTCACTAGACGTGGCCAGATATTACATTTATAGGTACATAATATATATATTTTTAATATTTATTTACACTGAAAATATACCTATAGTTCGTATGCTTTAATAATGCAACAACTTTCAGTGCAACTGAAATAGGTAGGGTAGGTAAATAGTACTGTTACTGTGGGGTATAATAATATAATACTTTTTAAATTTTTCGTTAATTAACAAAATACGAATTTACGAATTTTTCCCGTAACTTACGGGACAAGACAAAAAATTATCAATCCATGATGAATTCACTGCATTCTTAACCCTAACCGAACTATAGGAAGGTCCTGGGCCCCGATCGCGCTATTTTTAACATAACTAAATGTCAGTCGAAAACGTTACGGCTCATCTCTCTACTCTTAAACTCACGTTCCCTCGTGTCGCCTCAGGGAGTGTGGCTGGGCCATAACGTTTTTGACTGAAATTTGGTTGTGGTAAATACGTTCGTATTTAACGCGATTGGAGCCCTAAACAAATGCTACGGCATTGTTGATTCGCAAAACTAATCTCATTAATTGTTCATAAAAAGAACATTATCAAAATAAAATACAGCTATTTCTTAAAAGTTTTAAGCATTTGCGTGAACTTACCCCTGAGCCATCTAAGAAGGAAGTGGTCGTTGTGTTCTGGCTTGAGAATATCTTTCACACTTCTTCTAAACTGAAACAAGAAAAGGAAAACCTAAATGAAATCTAAAAAAAACAACCATACCAACCATTTACCAATAGATATTAAAATTTCAAATTGCTATTGTATCGTAATCTCCAACATTGTGGTTAATGTTTTGTTGAATGATTATTTCAGACTTGGGTGAACAATGCGTAATCGGTAAAACTTTCGATTTTTCGATACAATCAAGTAGTCGTATTGTAACAAGAAGTTGCAGAGTTGAGCGGAACTAGTAGAAAAGGCTACTGTGGCCGAAGGCCCTTAGGTTCGAAAGAAGAAGGCATTCTTGAATTAACAAAAAGTAACAAATTAAAACAATAGTTTAGCTAGGTAATTTATGTTTTAAATTTTATAAAAGTTAGAATGCATTGCGTTGATAAAGAAAATAACAGAGACCTACTCCTCATACAACTTTTTTTTGGTATCTTATCTTCGAGGTATCGTCATTCGTTACCCACCGGGCCCCGAATGCACGAATCACAGTCGAAAACGTTACGGCTCAGCTACACTGTACGAGGAGACACAAGGGAACGTGACTTCGAGAGTATGGAATGTAGCTGGGCCGTAACGTTCTCGACTTAGATTTGGTTGTGGTAAAAACGTTCTTATTTAGCGCGGGGCCCAGGGCTCTTGGCCCCGATTCTGCTAATTTACAACTTTGGCCATATAATGGCAGTAGTATTTCAGTAGTCGGACGGTCAAAATATTGACATGTTATAGTCTACATAAGAGTAGAGTAGGTATAAATAAAATTGATTTACAGACCACGAAATATAAAAAAAATTACTATTGATACACTTACTATTAGACACAAGCGGAAGAAAATTGTTTATCAGACAAAAAAGATTACAAAATATAAATTGCCATTTTTTTAAATGAAGGAATGTTTTAATTTACGCATCCCCTGCAGTATGTAGTGGGGAGAGGACTGCAGGGGTATGTGGGACTCCTCGGTGTAGTACCTCGACTACCCACTAAAAACCCAGTCTCGACATCTCGCCGGGAATCAGTAGCATACATGGGTACATAGGTATTACATGACCCTGGCGAAGACTCAGGACCCTGGCAAACAACACATCTTTAAATCTTAACATACAATATTACAAAATTTTAAAATATCAGTCGAGTTGTAAGCAATTATTTCAAAAACTTTGTTATGTTGTATTCAAAGTCTCAGACCTAGTACGTAATAAAAATCGGTTGACTTAGTATTAGGTCCTTACCTATGAAATTGGTGTTTTGTATGGAGATTTTGGGGAATTCTGCATTCTTTCCATACTAAAATTTTTCTAGTTTTTATTCACAACGACAAATCCAAAGATAAATAAATATTTGGCATGTATCATTAGACAAGCTTTAGTAATATGTATAATATTACACTTCATAAAAATTATTAAGTGAATGCAAATAAAATGATGTATTCGGGAGGCACTTAAAAAGAGTTGTCTCCGTGTCCAATTTTAACACAATTAAACTTACAACAAATTATCAAAACAAATCAAAAGAGCTCAAAAATATAGTCTATTTTTAGACGAGGTAATTATTTTTTAGGAATACTCTGAATCTTAATAGTTACAGACAAAATACTAAGAGAGAAAAAAAAACACCAATTTCATAGGTAAGGACCCAATATTATTGTGGTATTATATTAACAATACGAAAGCCAAACAAGCATGATTAAAAATTAATATTACCACATTTAACACATAAAAGTAGGATGTCTCGTCTCTCAAATTGAATATTAATAATAACATACAACACCGGTTGATATGATAATGTGCTTGTAAAGTTTCTTTTAATTTGCTTATATGTTGGGATTTTAAAATGCCCTGTTGACGTTAATTAAGATATTTTAGGATGGAAAGAAGTAAGATATTGACGTTCATTCGTTTGAAGATACTAAAATTAAATAAAAAGTATTTTTTTTTTCACATATGACAGGTAAGCTCTTGGCCTTAATCTCACCTGATGGTAAGTGACGATAAGGCCGAAGGTGGAAGCGAGCTTCACCTGTAATCCTCAACAACTGGCTATCTTACCTCTGATTGCCGGAACACAACAATGCTTATAACATTGTTATTATGGCGACAGATATAAGTAAGACGGTGGTAGCTAGCCAGGCGGGCTTAGAAGCCCTACCACCAACCAAACCGAGCAGATAAACTTCTGCCCCCATGGGGAATCGAACCGGACCTCCCGATCAACACCCGGTGATGTGAACCACTGGACCAGAGAGGCGGTTATTAAGTAATAATATACCTAATTAATAATAATATCACATCTAAGTACCTAATTCATATCTCGAAAAGTTTTGAAAAAGTTTACTACTTTATTTTATTATGATAATTTTATACTTATAATCTTATAATGATGATGATTGATATTTAATTTTAGAACTCTCTCCGGTGCATAATATAGCATTGAACCTGTCCTCTCAGCATGAATACTACATTAAATATGTTATGTGACGGGTTTTTATCAAGTTCAACTGTCAAAGTTATATGGAATTTGATAATTGGTGATAAAAACTCGTTCGAGAGGCCGCTGGTTCAATCCCTCCGCCTATACCACTGAGTTTGAATACAACTTGTGTACAGTTCTTTGTGCTCGCCACCTGTTACATGGAGACTACATATCTGGCGAAACGTGGGTATTAACACCTCTACCTACCCCTTCGGGGAAAGAGCCATGATGATATGTTAGTTTGTTGTTTGTAAAAACTTGATAGGTAAATATCACATCACCCTCATGCTTCTAAACTACGTGAGATTATAATATTCTTTAATTTGTAGATAATTATTAATTATTGTTTATGGATGAAATAACGTCAAAAAATATCGTGTTATCATGTTCATTAATGTTATTAATTACTTTAAATACACAGTTTAAAGCAAATTTTTATCTTCGATAATCCTGTTTTTTTGTTTATTAAGGAACACAGTGCTGCTTGGACTCTGCCTACCCCTTCGGGGATTGCAGGCGTGATTGTATGTATGTATGTCAAAGCAAATATGAAAATGGGATAGATCTAAGTTAAGGTTACGTACCTATACAATGACATTAGGTAACTATAATGCTAAATATTTGTTATATTATGTATAATGTCATTGAATGAATTAAAGAATTTAACGAAAAACATAGCCAGCCATCTTGAAGGAAATTTAAATCGAGATTTAAAACTCGACTTTGTCATTTTTGACAATTTTACTATGGCTCCTAAATCAAAAATTTACAAAATCGTGATTTATACTAGGTTTTAAACTCGATTTAAGTAATTTACTGCAAGACGCCGTAACAAAACTGTTTATATTTCAATGTCAGGAGTTAGGAAATAAAATTACCTACCATTATAGAAGTCTAACAAAACTAGCTGTTTATATTTCAATGTCAGGAGTTGGGAAATTACCTACAATAAACTTAATAATGTATACTGCATTCCTATTTCGATCGAAATTACATAGTTACGTAGTTATTGTATACTCTTTGTTACATACTCTTTGAGTAGAGTTGCCAAGAGAGTTGCTAAGTAACGTTATTGACATAACTTGGTTAAGTTGTAATTTCTGAAAACATTTGTAGACGTTTTGAAAAGTATATTTTCGAAGAAATCATAATTATTAATTAATAAAAATGGGCGAGGTTGATAATATATCAACGTTCAGTGTAGATGGCGGTCAGGATACTGTGGGGCTTCCTAGGATAGTGATGGTCACAGAGGGCTCGGATACATCAGCCTCGTCTGCATCATCCACTTCTCCATCCGAAGACAACTGGGCTGACCTCATCAAGTCCACGGAGATACCTCCGGAATACTGGCACATACAGAAGCTTGTGAAATATATGAAAGCAGGCAACCAAACTGCTACCATGGTTGCGCTATCGTGTCTTAAAGATCACGATCTTACTATAGAGGTGAATCAGAGAGCAATTCAGGAGATAGGCGGTCTAGAACTACTTGTCAACTTACTTGAGACCAGAGATTTGTGTTGCATTTTGGGTGGACTAGCTGTGCTGAAGGATATCACGCCGAATATTGAGATTAGGAAGAAAGTAACAGATTTAGGAGCAATTCCACTACTAGTGGGGTTACTCTCGGATCCAGCTAGGGATGTACAAATATTGGCTGCTGAAACAATCGCCAATTTGGGACGCATTCGTAAAAGTAGGAAATTTTGCAGAAAATTCGCTGGTCTTCCTAAACTGATTGATTTGTTGGACATCAAGGAAAGGTAGGTACATGTTATAATTTAAATTGAATAAAATATATACAGGTTCCTGTAATTTTTCTCTCTATGGCACAAAAGATGTAGTATATTCAAGTGTTCACAGGATCCTAATTGTATGTTACAGATATTTAGTTACTCCAAGAGAAGAGTTGAATCTAGATGAGCTTCAGTATTTAGATATCGCTCGCGCTGGTGCTAAGGCGTTATGGTCTATGTCATCGTCACAGAGAAACCGAGAAGCGATGAGAAAGTTCGGCATGATTCCTTTGATAGCGCGTATGCTTAAAACAATACATCTAGATGTAGCTATTCCCGCTGTCGGTCTCTTACAGATGTGTGCAAATGAGACTTCATTTCAATTGGCTATACAAACGGAAAAGATGGTTAATGATCTAATCACGCATTTAGCCAACGAAGATAAGGATTTGAAGGTAACTTATTGTTGATGTAGTCATAATGTAGTCGCGTCTCATTAAAGAGGACCCTTAATGGGACCAAGCTTAGCGTTGAGCAACACGTTCATTTGGAATCGTAATTGTCACGCGATCAGAATATTGAAGTTGAATATAGCTTTACGACACGATAACTGCTCGATAATACACGTACGATTAACTTCCTGTTTTTGCGTAATATATTACAGACTTACTGTAGCTTGGCAATTTACAAATGTGCAAGCGATTCAATAACGAGGGATATGATTCGTGAAGCTGGTGGGTTGGAGTTACTAGTAGAGGCAGCTCGAGATTCAACTAATAGAACCAATAAGCCGTTAATGGCAGCTGTGACGGGTGCGCTATGGAAGTGTGCTAACAGTGACGCCAGCGTGAAGAGATTAGATGGCCTCGGCGCGGTTCCCATATTAGTCAGACTCTTGGATGATGAGAACGACGGCGTATTGACCAATGTTGCCGGTGCGCTAGCAGAATGCGCTAAGTTTCCACCGAATAGGAGCAAAATAAAAGCTGCTGGTGGTATTCCCATGCTCAGTAAGTACGAATCTAGCATTTAATCTATTTCATTTTTCAAGTAAAATTGATTTTAAATATTTACAAATCAATATTCCAGTTCATCATCTTAACAATACACACAAACCGTTATTGGAAAATGTTCCTCTAGTTCTGATGGAATGTGCAAAAGAACAGAGCTGTATGCTTGAAATTGACGAACTGGATGGGGTACGGCTAATTTGGTCGTTACTGAAGAATGATTCAAAGAAAGTCCAGACCAACGCTGCTTTAGCGTTGAGTCCCTGCGTGCAAAACGCCACAGATTCTGGCGAGATGGTGAGGTCGTTCGTGGGGGCTTTAGAATTAACAGTGGATCTTCTGGACTCCGATGACCACAATGTTTTGTCGGCTGTATGCGCTGCTATCGCAACTATTGCAAGAGACCACGAGAATTTGGCCGTGATATCAGATCACGGAGTCGTGGCTAAGCTTTCGAAACTAGGTGAGCCTCGACGATTAGATTTAATTAAAGCTTAAAGATCGACTTGTATTACTTACAAATTGTTTTCTAGTAAGCACAACAGATGATCACCTCCGAGCCAACTTAGGAATAGCCATTGCGTACTGTTGTGACTGGGCGCAAAATCGCCAGGAGTTCGGCAGACGTGGTGCGATCACTCCGCTGGTGAACTACATGACCTCCCGGGACCCGAGCGTGCACAGGGCGACCGCCTTGGCCTTATACCACCTGTCCTTCTACTCCATAAATTGCGTCACTATGCATGCTGTACGTATTACTAGATGATTCATATTCTTGTTTTCATGATTCTTTGTAATACTCAAAAGGCAGGATTCCTTGAACACGTCGCTTATCTTTGTATAAATTTTAAGGTTTTTTACTTTATTTGAACAGCAGAGGAAACACGCATTTTTAAAGATTATTCAAATTCTTTAAGTATATATCTCCTTTGCGTTTCTATACTTGTATTGTTTTTAGAAGCAGCTTCATTATGTAGAGGATATCATTGAATACAATAACATGATCATGATACGTTAAACAATTGTACTAAGAATAAAACTGTACTAATATAATTTTGACATCATAATATTCTATCATTCTTATGCTATCTGAATGTCTTTTCAGTATATCAATTTAACTAATTATATATCTGTGAATTTGGTTTTTCTCAGGCTGGGGTGGTCCAATTCCTTCTGGAGACCATTGGTTCAAAGGATCCGATTTTACAAGAAGCCTCCGCGGGTTGTTTGTGCAATATTCGCAAATTAGCTCTGGCTACAGAGAAGATAAAATTACAGCAGTAGATAATAATAATTAATTGATTTCAGATAATATTATCGTTTTATTATTGTACTTTATGTCCCGCAAAAACAGTATGGTATGAAATCAATTACAGATTGCAAGAATGGAATTGTATGATAAAAAAGATAAATACTTTGTGACGAGCTTTGATATTTTTATAAAACTAACAAAATAAGCTATTTATTTAGTAGAGATCAAGGCAAATCAGTTTATTTGCGACCATTAATATGCACTCGCACTACTCGTAGTTAATGAATTATTTATAATGGGAGTATGGTCTCGCAGTACAGCTCGGATAATCAGTCAAATCTCATTGAAAACCAAGTAAAAATATACCAAAACTCAACTCAAGCGGTAAACCGTGGTTAAGAATTGATGGTAGTCCTCTTAAGGCGATTAAATTTGACGAAACAGATTCCACTCATTTTGACATGGAATCCGTTTATCTAATGACTTGATACAAAAGTATTAGATGTTACTCGTGTAATATTAAAACTAGATTTCTAAATTGTACTATGTCTCTCTCTCTCTACTCTTATGTGTGAGGGCCCGCTCGTTCAATACTACACACCAATCAATAATTTTAACAAGTGTAACTGAGAAACATATTTTTTTTAAGTCGATTATAATATTTACAATACTTAAATCTTCTCCTGAGTGTACGAGTAGCGGAGTAGGTAGCAAATACTTTGATGAAAACTGCATCAAAATCGGTTCAGTCAATCGCGAAATCGCGAACAAACATAGGTAAGTACCAGCGTAAGTACATACATACACTCAATGCATACAGGTCAAACTTTTTTTTTAAACAAACATCATCACGCCTCTTTCCCCGAAGGGATTGGCAGAGGTGTTAAACACCCACATTTCGCCAGATATGTTAGGTTGTTAGGTTTTTTTTGGAGTCGATTTAAAATGGTTGCAATTGATTTCGGCATTAGACTAATCTGTAATCAAAAGACATTTCTGATACGGATTTTTGGTCTGTTGAGCCTTGAAGGTTGTTAATGTAGTTAAAGCTGATATGAGTGGCGCCTGACCTGTAGTTTGTAAATATTGCAAACATAGAACGCTAGTCAGTAGCATGTTTTGCGTAAAGTACACTTGGATGTAAATTGGTAGGTCTGCGGCCTCGGCCTTGCACATCAAGTTTTGCAACGTCGAGTTACGTGGCGTAAATATTCTATATCTATCTTCTTTATGTATTCCGTGGCGTAAACACTAGGAGCAGTTTGAGGCATTTCTTTTATAAATGAAATATAATTTTAAAACAAATAAATATCTTCAAACATTCACACCTATCAACTAGCCCCATTTTAAGCAACTAATGCTGGTTCTGTTACGAACACTAGACGCCGGATAAATATATTTAATAGAGAAATACATGTAAATATCCTGAATAAATAAAAACATTCAAGACTGGAGAACAAATGCCTAAAATTCACAACCCAAACATTTGCCCCCACGGGGTATCGAACCCAAAACCCACTTAACAACGGAGGTCTAACTGACATATATAAAATAAAATAAATGAGAAAATGCTAAAATAATATTTAATGCTTAAATTTCATTGGTCGAATCCGCTGTAATGACGGAGTCCTATACGGCCAAAAATCGGCCGTGTACGCGTTTGACAGCTAAAGCGTTTGTGGTATTACTACGCTAATCGAAATTTGGTTGAATTGGCCCAAAATGCAACAATTAAAGACGATATAACAACAATATTCAAGGGAGGATTAATCTTTTCCAGGGTCCAGCCAACGGGCCTATGCTTTTATGCCCTATCTTTACCTATTATGTATATTGTTTTCGTAGGTGCAAATAAGTTATTGAGCATTAGTAATCACAGTTTCAATAGTCTTGAAATTGTACCTATCTAAAACATAAGTATTTCAAGTTTGTATAATCTTACTCTTAATATATTTTAATACTAGCGGCCAATACCCGCGACTTCGTCTGCGGTTACTGGTTTGTTAACTATACCACGGGAACCCTTTAATTTTCTAAGATGTTGACCAGGGATTTAAGTATCACCATGCAAAATTTCATTGAAATCGGTCTTGCCATTTTGGAGATTAGTGTGTACAAACAGACAGAAAGCGAAACAAAAAAGAAATTCTAATATTTTTTTTTGGTATTTTCCCTCTTTTTACATCCCCCTTACTTGATTTTAAGCATTCTTTTTCTATGTACAGATATTCGTCCTCTACAGTTTTATTATATGTAGGTATAGATGGCGCACTCCTCAAGTGTTTCTCCATGAGGAAGGCCTGTGCCCGTGCCCAGCAGTGGGACGTATATAGGCTGAAGACTATGGACTATGGATTATGGACTCTATTCAGGCTTTAGACCTTTTTAGCCTCCAATTGGATTATTGGTAATTATGTAGGTATGTTTTAACAGAGTTAAAAAATTCTTCAACATCCTTGGTATGTTTACATATAGTATTATTTTTCTTTCTGCCTTTTGTAGTATAATCTCCTCCTCCCCCTTCCTCTTCCCCCTCATTCCCCCTTTCTCTTTTGTGCCTCGAATTCTTTTCTTCTAATATTATATTTACTTCACACATTAAGCTCATCGCTTATAAGGTCTTCCACTCATTCTAATAGGTACGGACGTACTTGAAAGCAAGTAAAACTAATTCTCGATTGGGATCAACTCGTGTAAACAATCCGTTCACATTTATCCTCTCTCTACAAAGTGCTGTTTAACTGAACTTGTCGAAGGCCAAACATTATTTAATTATATGTGCAATAATTACTTACGGTTCTTCTTCATAGAAATTAATCATATATCGTAGGTAATGTTTAAAAATTAAAAAGCACAATCATAATTGCAGATCTGTGGTGTACATGTTGTCAACTCAACGCAGGCATAGTATTTCGTCACTGTTGACCTCGTAAAAACCTTCCAATAAACTTAAAGAAAAACCATTGTAGGTAAGTAACTACACACATGATTGGTTGATATCGATGTGTGTGTCGACAACTCGGTTTATTATAATAATTTATTTTTATACAAGTTACATACATTTTTTTGTAACCGCTTGGGTCGAAACCAAAGAGAATATAATCACTACGTTTTGTCGAAACAAACATTCAAGATTACAATAATTCGCGAAGCTTTGAGGTCTTAAAAACTTTACAAATGAACAATCAAATCACCTGTCTAATCTGCATACATATTTTTGAACTCGACTGTACCTACTCGTCAATCGCTGCCATGCTGAAATAATCTATATACATATAATAAATGTGAATGAAAAACGTCGAATGTCTGTGCATAGAAAAAAATGATGTAAAAAGAGGAAAACAACAATTTTATTTTTGTTGCTCTGTCTGTTTGTACGGGCTAATCTCCTAAATGGCTGGACCGTTTTCAATGAAATTTTGTATGGTGATACTTTAATCCCTGGCTAACATCTTAGATACTTTTTATTCCGGAAAATTAAAGGGTTCCTGTGAGATTAAAAAATCAGCTACCGCGGACGAAGTCACGGGCCTCAGCTAGTGTAACATACATTTATCAACCTATTAAAATACATTGCAATGATAATGACACATGCATGCTGTATATTTTATTAGAGTTTGCACAAGGATATTAATATTGCAAAACGTTTATTGGTACCTAGTTATACATAATAATATACCTACTCGATGCCTACTCGTGTCACAACATGCAATCTAGTCTATAAGTCTATCTTGAAATAGCCTCTATGTTAGGGAACTGGTTGAAAGTAACGCTCAGAAGTAATGTCATATGATGTGGGGTCAATCACCAGCAATTTAAAAGTGTCACAGATTCGCAACATCCATACTTTCGAGACGCGATGCCAATCTGTTACATAAATAAATATATAACTATATAAATATAAATATATATTAAGTACCTGATATTTCGACATTCTCTCATTTCAAAATTAAGTTCTGAAGAAATATTAGCATAATATTACTGGAAATCTAATTAGCTAGACTAGATACAGCTATTTAAATACATAATATATGTATAAATGTACCGAAGAATAAGTCTCTCAGGTTTATTCAGTTTCTCTCTTAATTTATTTCCTGTTATACTTTCTTTTCTACAGTTTTAAGGCGCTTCAACTGTTTTACGGTCGGAAAGTGATCTTGCTGGGCCCGGCCTCGATCGCCTTAAATAAAAACGATAAAAAAATCACAGTCGAAAACTACTCGCTACTCGCGTTCTCTCGTGGACTCGTAAAAAGGGATGAACCCTAAATATTATTTCGTAAGGTACTTTCAACCATAATGATTGTTTGGAGAGGAGGGAAGGTACGTGTCTGGTAAGTGTGTACGTATAAAAAAATCACAGAGCGGAATAATTTGTCCAGGGTCCTGATCGCGCTAAATAAGACGTATTTACCATAAACAAATCGAAGTTGAAAACATTTTAGTACATCCACCCAGACTCCATCGCCTTCGACTCAAAGGACAATAGGCAAAAATGTATGGATCGTGGTGGCATAACCAATAAACATTTGAAAAGAAGATTGGATGTAGAAACACGTCTATTATGGGACCAGTTCCAATTCACGTTTTGAAATTAGTAGAGATGATACCAGTTTTTCTATGAAGTCTGGTTTCACCTTCTAATGTGTTACATCGTTGGATAGGTATTTTTGAGCTGAATAAAAGTTACTATGGCACCTAGTTCCAAATCTTAGTGCGTTCAGAGTATTCTTTATTATAAATAGAAGTTGCATACGCGTTGTGTAATATTGGTGTATGTTTATCTCCGAAAGGAACCAGATATGAGACTGGTGGTCATAAAAAGTGTTGTTCGTTTTGGAAAGACCTTTCAAACGATAATACTAATAGCTTTGCTATTGGAGACGGGTACCATTTTACCCATTGTCCTTTGGTTGTGGTAAATACGTTCTTATTTAGTATTTACCAAAATCAAATATCAGTCGACAAAGTTACGCCTCAGCCACACTGTACGAGGCGACACGAGCGAATGCGAATACGTGAGTATAGAGTGTAGATGGGCCGTAACGTTTTCGACTGACATTTGGTTGTGGTAAATAAGTTCGTATTTAGGGCGATGTTAGGCGCAGTGAATTATTTTGCTCTCTGCAAAAAATGTTCTTTATCGACTATATCTGGATAACATTGTGATAAATAGCGTTATTATGAGTGAGGAAAGTTAATGTAAGTAGTTACTATGTAATCAGCGTGGGTGTACCGATAAAATAAGTAAAATTTCTAGTTTTCTATATATTTACCTAAGGAATGAATTTACATATAGTAAGTACCGTGTCAATCCAAGTTGCCAAAAAGCTAAACAAAAAACCCGACTTACCGAATTTGTTATTCAATAATCGCACTTTTTACATGGACATTGGCACGTAAATATAATTAACGGTAACAATTGTTGTCCGTTTCAATTGATTTCAATTACCTACAGTCATCACAAAACATTTTAGAGACGAAACATTACCTTTGTTTTGTTTACCTTTTTGGCAACTTGGATTGAGATGATACATGATAAGTAATCATCACGCCTCTTTCCCCGAAGGGGTAGGCTGAGGTGAAAACACCCACATTCCGCCAGATATGTTAAGTCCCCATGTAACAGGTGCCGAGCCTGTTACCATGCACCGGGCACAATGTGAGGCATACGATATAAAATTCGATCGACGAATTTTATTAACAATTAGTCTTTTTTAAATAAAGCCCTATATAATAGGTATATTACTTTTTTACAAGATACAAGATAACTTGTATCTTGTAAAAAAGTATCTAATGTAATAAAAAACACGGGCATTACCTATCTACATCTACATACGATTTTATATTACTGACGATACGATATATGTACTTTTAAGGCCCAGCGCACATTATCGGCTTCGGCATGGCTAAGGATTTTAGGTGATAAATAGCATTATACACTAAGTTCATGGCAATAAAGTAGAAATTTCCATGATATGTGGTCGTAGTAACAAAAATGCCGCTTCGGTATGCTTGAGGCAGCTGCATCGGCAGCCTTGAGGGTGCTTCGGGATACTTCGGCATCCTTTAGTACGCTACCACCCGCCGCGCCAAGGACACACTCGGGGGTAGTTTGAACGGTACGATATGCTTAAGGACGCTTCGACATGCCTAAGGACGTTGCAGCATGCCAAGGCATAGTTGCTGACAGCTTGCATGTAGGGATGCCGAAGGATTCCTTTCCTTGCCGATGCCGATAATGTGCGCCTAAATATTATCCTTCAAACACACTGCGTTTGTTTCAATAGCAAATAGTGCTTCATATGCTGTGCACACATCGCACATTAAGATGTTAAGAAATCTTTCGCATTAGAATGATAATGTATAATTCGAATTGCATTTGAAGCAAGTAAATATTATAGCAACCTTCCTTGGAATAAACTATGAGTCAGCATTGCATTTTATATCTGTTTGAAGAAACCATGCAATGAAGAGTTTGTTAAGTATGGGAAATGTCTGGTAAATTAAATATCATAACCAGCGTTTAATTTAAGTAATTATTGTTTTTTTAATTTAAAGTATTGAATTTGATCGTTGATCATGGCGCAGTTAATTTCACGATAGCTTTCGAAAACGTTATGTAGTATACATCCACACTCCACAAGGCGTGTGTTTGGACCAATATGTATGGTCTGTACTGGGTGGTTACTCTGTACTAAGTAATGGGGTTAAATAAGGTTCAAATTAAAACCAGAGAAATTGTTCTAAAATCAGAAACAGTTTAAAGTTTTAATCAGGTATTAGATAGAGTAAAGGTACGACCTATGTAAATCGTACGTCGACAAGCAACGTTAGAGAGTTTTAATCAACCACTAGCGCCATCTAAATTAAGGCATAAGAACTAACTTTGTAAACAAAGTAACATTGCGCTTTGAACAATGCGACGCGAGGGAACGCGAGTAGGTACGAGAATATGGAGTGTGGATCGGCCTTAGTTTTCAAATGAGATTTGTCCGTTGTTGTTGAGAAGACTCGTTTGATTTATATTTTGGTAGGTAGGTACTTAGCAGCTTTGGGAAAGAAAGACACACAAGTCTATGAACATGCAACTGGCCAGCTTAACTGTTAGAGGTACCTCGCTTTCAACACAGATAATAATTATAATGATGCCCAGCACAATGCAGCACATCATTGTCGCAGGCGGAACGCAATGGTTTCGAATTTAGTAAGAAAAAGCTGTGGTTACAATAAGTACGCCTCTTGTACCATTGCAATTTACGCCTTATCTCTTCTAGTACTAAGATATATTGTTGGTAACATACTTTTTGAGAGGCAGAAAACATTGGTAATAGGAAAACCGGCACCACTCGTGCAATAGGTCGCGCAAGTTCAATTCCGTAGTCACGAACAAAAGATGTGATATTTATGGCCTGCACAGACGAAGGACTTTTCGAATAAGTCGCGTCGCCGCGGATTTACCGCGGACTCAACGCACGCACAAGGTGTGCGATCAACCTATTATAATCGTTACTGGTCAATATGTTGTTTTATTCGTCATCGACTTTTGAACCTTATATCAAATGTAATAATGCAGTCAGGTTAAGCTTGCAGTTTAATTTCATTATGAGGGTATTGACTATTATGTTGGTGTTGGCGTTTTTAATCTGTGCTCATAACTGTTTTCCGCAGAGCGTCAGTTGTATTATTCTTGCCGTATGAAACAAGAGGGATAGGATACGCGTGAACAATCGTTAGGGCCTTGGGATGCTTTTCCGCCCTATGTAAAATAGACCAATAAGATTGCATCGTGTCACGTGTTTCATAAAATTTGCGTAATCTGATTGGTCCATTTTTCTTCGCACACTAGTTTTGGCAGAAAAGTTACGGGTACTTTTCTGACTCCGGACTATTGTTATGTAATTGAGTACGTCACTCTGTCACTCTAGAGTGCACAATGTGGATTAAAGTCCGCCATGTGTGCTGCTTCGCCTAGTCACACGAGTTATATTTTTTCGGGGACTCCGCCGTACCACGTAAGTACGTTACTTTTGTCCGGTCCGCTCTCCGCATGTTCTCTGTTATTCGGGCGATTTTTTATATGCGGTACTTTTAAACCCTCGGTTGCGTAAGCGATCTATTTTAGCGCACAAAAAAGTCCACGTTGAAAAGTCCATCGCCTTAATATCATTATTGCCGATTCCGCAACAGCAAATAATTTACTGCTGCGTGCTGGCGGCCACAATCTGGCCAAATGTGAATTGGTGGATAGTCATAGAGTCACCGAGACTAACAACTAAGGGTCCTTGCACACAGACCGGCTCGGAGAGCATCGGCGCGCATTTTTCTTTTCAGACAAACCGGATCGTATCCGCTCGGAGTTGGTCGGAGCGGAGCCGACATAGACCGGGTGGAAGCGATCTGAAAGCGGATGCTCTCGGAGCCGATCGGATGCGCTCGGATGCACTCGCCGCCAGTCGAATGCACTACCAGCTGGTTGGATACGCTCGGAGCCGGTCGGATGCGCTCGGAGTCGGTCGAATGCGCTCGGACCGTGTAGAAATCTAGATTTTTAGTGAAACATGAACTGTTTATTTTCACATTCGCATACTGAGCTAAATGAGCTACTGAGCTAGAAGAGCTTCATAGCTCTAGACATGGTAAAGAGCCACATAGCTCTTATCTTTTCAAAGAGATGTATTTCTCATGACTACGGAGCGGTCGGCGTGGGATGGCGCGCACGCAATCGGTGCCGATCGGCTGCGAGAGCGAGAAAGAGCACGCAATCGGAGCCGATCGGCTGCGCGAGCAAGAAAGAGCACGCAATCGGAGCCGATCGGCTGCGCGAAGAAAGAATCTGCTCTCCTCTCCGAGCCTGTCTGTGTGAAAGGACCCTAATCGTACCTTCCTCAACTCGCAAAGATTTGGTCACCCACCCAAGAATGACCATAGCGAATGTGGCTGTTTTCAATTTCTAATTATTTCCAATTCTAATATGACAATGAGTCGGACAGACAGTGATTTGAACGACCTCTCTGTGGCCGAGTGGCCTCTGAGGTCCGAGTCGAGTTCCAGTGGTGGGGGCAGTGTTTGTGGAATGGATATAGAATCATGGTATGTTTATATTTTATTTGTGATAGGTAATTATTTTATTCAAGCGGATAATTATTATGCGTAACTGTTGTATATTATATAATATTATATTGATGAGGAACCGGTATTGATATTCAAAATGAAAGTTTTTTGTTAGGCGCAATTTAATATTTCCTAATTTATGCATTACAATAATTAATGAATAATAAATAATAATAATTAATACTTAATAATAAATAATTAATTAATGATTTGAATGACACTAATTTAAGCTAATAGGCATTAGATAATTAGTAATTATGTGTGTCAAATGTTCTCTTATCAACCGTTAGCATATCTAGCTACAATCAACTCAAAATATATTACCACTTTTGAGATTAAATATGTAACTCTTATTAGAAGGAAATAAAGATTGTTACCTCTAAATGTGTAGGTATAAATATTTTTGTATTCGACTGTTCGTAGAAATAAGACCTAATTTGGTGGTTGTCTAGTTTTGGTGGGCAGTTTGAATAACTTGAATATTAATATAATGTAAAACAGAACACTTATTGTTATTGTAAAGCTACATGCAGATACTTAATTAATTTTATCAACAGGTATAGTACCTTTAAGGCTTTGTTGTTCATATTCTATTTAATTTACTAACAAATGACTATTTTAATTCTAATTACCTATGGCTATTAGGTATCGCTTTACCAAATATATTTTGATGTTTCGTATATTAATATAGAACATCACACGGAAAACGATGGAATGTACTTACAAAAAATAACAAACAGCAATGATTTAATTTCTCGTGCATATAATATCAATTAAAACTAACCTTCATGAGTGCGAAGCGTTGATCATCATCTATCCCAACAACAGTATTGGAAACCGGTGCCATTTTCACTATTTTATTTGATTTTGTACAGCAATAGTAATATTATTATCGGTACGAATAACGCGTCGACACACTAAGCGTCCGACGCGCGTGAGCGACAGCGCGCTTATGATGAGAAAGAAACTCAGAGTAAAAGAAACGAAAAATATAATAATGTAAATGGAAACGCAGTGTACGAACAATCACATTGGCTCGGCTGTATGACTGACTCACCTCTGGGCTCTGCAGTTCTGCACGATAAACAAACAAAACTTGCGTGTGGGCACGCGTTTACCTCCAGTTCAAGGTCAATCCATCACACAATCTTTAATATTATTCATAGGGGTTGAAAATAATAACAATAATGGGTAACTTTATGATTCAAGTTCAAGGATGAAGGTTCGCTCAGTGTAATAATTATATTTTCCTTAATAATCAACACATAATAAAGTTACAAATAAAAAAAGCAAAATAAATATGAAAAATATTTTATTTATAATTTTTAAAATATCTCATTTACAACTTTGCATTTTACTAGACTTTAAATAAAAGAATAAGTTCTCGTGAAAAAGTATTCTTTTATTTATAGTAGATATCCGTGACACATTTTTTATTGCGCAAAGTTAATAAGCCTGATTGTTACAAAGTTAGTCACATTATTGAGAACCTTCTACAGTATTTAAAATACTCATTGTCTGGTTTCCATTCTAGAGTTCAGCCTGTTTACATTATTCAAGTCATTTCATAACTGTAAAGACTACCCCTCCTCTGTCTGGTTCATCATCATGTACTTCTTTGTCACTGCCTTCAGGGTCGGAGTCTGCAGAGTCATCACTGTCTACTTCTCTGTAAGTGCCTAATTTTAGTGTATCTGCGGGTAGTGTAGGCATTTTGATTCCAGCTCGTGCCAACAACTTCTCTGCTGCATGCTGTGCTTCTACTTCTTTCAAATGAATATTATGTTCTTTCTGAAGCTTCAAAGATTCTTCCAATGATAATAACTTTGCAGGACCATGCACTATTGGTGGTGGTGTTGCAGCAGTCACTTCCCAGTTTTTATGTTTCTTTCTTAGTATCTCCTTGTGAGGATCATGAACATCAGATTTAGTAGTTTTAAACGGTTTGAACTGTCCAGTAGGTTTTGTTTTTTGATTTAATTCTGTTTTATCAACTATATATTTAACATGTGGGAGATCACCTATATCTATTAAATCTTTAGCCGATATTGACGGTTTTTCTGGTTTTAAAACTGTTACTTTCTTTTCTACTGCTGTGCTTTGGCTTAAAATATGCATTACATCTTCAGGTTCACTCTCATCATCAGAATCTAGGTATGGTTTTTGTCTCCTTGTAAACTTACCTTTCCATTCTAAATCTTGCACGACTTCCTTCTCAACAGGACCTAAATTCATATTCTGAAGCAAGTTACACGCTTTTTCTTCTTCTTGTTTTTCTTTTAGTACAGTAATAATTTTATCGTGGAACGTTTGTATTTTTTCCCCTTTATCGACTAGTTTATTTATAAAAACTTTATTGGTAAGGAGTTTTAGTTGTCGATCACGTAGTTCAAGGAGCTCGTAAATAGTTTTTAATGATAGATCAGTAACTTTTCCGTCAATTTCAGTTTTTACTGTCGGTGGTAAAATACCAGGGATCTTGTTATTAACTTTCTTCATTATTTGAACAATAGTCATACCCAGTCTTCAAAAAACTTGTGTTTACCGCGAAAGAAAAATATTAAAATCTATAAAGCATAAACCCAATGCAAGGAAACATTCACAGATTAGAGAGAATACGTCTAAAGAAAACATTTCCAATTTAAAACTTGTCAATCTTGTCATTAGTGTCACCTCTTGTCAATGTCATTATTTGCAAGTGTCACCTTTTTTTTTTAGGTTTTTTAACTAAGGGGACCTTAGTCAGTCTGTACAGCAAAGTCGAACAAGAGTTGACTCGTATCAAAAGTAATGAAAATAACGTTTAATTTTCATAGATTTTAGTACAATGGTCCGAAATATACCAAGTTCAATAAATATAAATATAGATAGATAGATAGCGAAAGAACTGATAACCTGGTAAAAAAAAGCAGTTATTAACTGGTTTGCTTTTGTTGAAAGAAGCAGTTGATAGATTTAACTGGGTTCGTTGACGTTAGCGACTGCGCGTAGTGCGCGTTCTTTGAAAGAAGCAGTTAATAAAAACTAGTAATGAAAAAGCTGATTACGCAACAAGATCCACTCCAAACAATATAACAATACTGAAACAAATAAAAATCACGTCCGCCCACAAAAACTCTTTATTTGACCACTCGCTCCTACCTAAAGTCTAAGTATCGCTCTCTCTATTATCCTTTAGACGTATTCTCTCTAATCTGTGCTATTATCTGTGGTTTGGTCTATGGAATAAGCGTATCTCTACATAATCTGTGGGATTAAATTGAAAATAACAGGAGAAGGGCGGGAACGCTTAAAGTGTAAGGGCGCATTTTTTGAAATCTTTTTCAAAATTTCTTTTCAATTCGCCCTTTTTAGCTAAAATTTTTGCTTATTATTGCTAAATAGTGTAAAGTAGTGTTGTAAAGCTATGAATGAAGATAGTGGTGGGAAGTCCGCACATAAAAGAAAAAATTTTGATGGAGAAGATTCTCCACCAACTAAAATGGCAGCAAATTTCAGTTCGACTCGTAGAGGTCTATTTAAAGACTACACTCATGTATACACAGAAGACAAGAAAAAAGAGTATCCAATTTTAATTTCATCGACAACTCAAAATACCAAGCTGGATTTGTTTAAAACCAATGGTATATTAAAGTCTACTGCTGGGCTCATGTATGTGAAACCAGTAGGAAATTACATTATAAAGGCTTTTTTCAACAATAAAAAAGACGCAAATTCGTTCCTTCTATCAAAGACTTTATTAAAGAGCCAGAGCTGGCAAGCCAAAATTCCATATGACCACCTGGAAAGTCAAGGTATAATAAAAGCACCAAAGGAAATATCTGAAGAGGATCTTCTTGCCAACCTGAAGTCCAGTTCCGAGATCATTGGTGTGAAGCGTTTCATGCGTAGGAACTCCGATGGCTCGTTCTCACCAACTCCAACAGTTTTAATAACTTTCCTTAGCTCTTCCTTACCTGACCATGTCAAGTATGAATTTATCTGGTTTGATGTAGCTGAATATGTAAAACCCATACGCCAGTGCTTTGTGTGTTATAAATTTGGGCATGGTAGAGGCTCTTGTAAAAGCCAACAGATCTGTTCCATATGTTCAGGTAACCACTTTTTCAAATTATGTAATAACAAGGACAACCTGAAATGTGCCAATTGTCTTGGAGCTCACTCAGCAGTCAGCAATTCTTGCCCTATAAAATCCGCAAAAAATCAGGAATTAAAAGATAAAATTTCAGGGAAACTAACTTATGCTTCTGTTGCATCTAAAATCAAGTCAACTACAGTTTCATCTCCTATCAACTCAACTAACCATTTTAGTATTCCTACTTCCACTGGTGTAAATAATTTAAGACTGCTTAATATGCCTCAAAAACGTGCTCTATATACTGACATTTTGAACTCTGATGATGTAATAAGTATACTAACAAAAACTCTTGTAGATTTAAATAAAAAAGGGTCAGAAAATGCTATCTCATCCAAACTCATTAAAGAACTATTGATTTCTAATTTCTCAGCATAATTTTATGGATAATAAAAATATTAGTGATATGTGTAACCTCAATATTGTTCACTGGAATTGCCGTAGCATAGCCCAAAAAGTAGACCAATTGAAATTTCTCATCTCATCACATAGCAGTGTTATTGATATATTACTATTTAATGAGACATGGTTAAACTCTGCCAAGACTTTTAAAATACCAGGCTACTCAATTATTCGCCGTGATTCTGATCGACCTCATGGTGGTGTAGCAGTGGCCATAAAAGATAAATATGTACATAGATTTATTGATACTCCATCTAATTATCACTTTCAAAACATTTTGATTTCAGTTAAAATAGGTTCTATTTTTGTAGATATTCTTTGTCTGTATATTCCACCTCCTCCTAATGGTAAATTTAATATACAAATGCTTAAAAAAACATTTTCACATATAAAAAATAGACATTTTCTCATTGCAGGAGACTTTAATGCTCATAACATTGCCTGGGGCTCAAGATTTAATGACAGTAGAGGTAAATCAATTGAATCTTTTGCAGATCTTCATAACTTAATTTGCTTGAATGACTTTGCAGTTACAACTTTCGCACCATTTAGTCAAAATGGTAATGTCTTGGACTTGGCTTTTGCTTCTCCAGCGGTAAGTTCATCTTGTACATTTCACATTCATGATGATCTTCTTAGCAGCAATCACTTCCCTATTTTTATCAGCGTTTTGTATAGCAGTCCCCATAGTCATCACAAAAATGTTAATTCCTCAGGTAGTCAAAATTCAACCACTGCTTTCCCCGTAGACCTGACTACCTGTTTATCCGAAATAAATTTTAATAAAATTAATTGGTCCATATTTTCTCAGCTATGTATTGATAATTTTTCTTCCTTTTCTTTATCCTCAGATCCGTTACAAAGTTACAATAATTTTATTGCGACACTTTGCAATGTTTTGTTGTCATTTCCTAAAAAAAATGATAAGAGTTGCCACTCTTCAAAATCGTCAAAACCGGAACGCAAATGTGCGGTTTGGTGGAATGATGTGTGTTCACGAGTAGTTAATGAATCGAAACTTGCGTTACATTCATATAAAAAATATCCTACATTGGAAAATTATATTATTTACAAACAAACTGATGCTAAAAAGAAAAGAATTCTATCCGAACAGAAATCAAACAGTTGGTCAAATTTATGCAATTCATTTAATAGGATGACTCCTCTAAAAATTATTTGGGATAATGTTAGGAGATTTAAGTTTGCCAAATTAGGTATAAATACTAAATCACATCATTTTCTTGCGGTACCTTCCAATGCTTGCAATTTTTTAAGTAAAATAACTTCGCATAATAGCAAGCCCAATATTAATTTAGATTCATGTTTTTCGTCTCCTGGTGCAGATTCAGCCCAATGGATTGGAGATCGTTTTGAGTTTTATGAATTTGAAGCCTCTTTGGATAAAAAGAAAAATACTTCACCGGGCCCAGACTACATTCCATATTCAGTTATTAAAAATCTTCCCAAATTCGTGAAAACAATTCTTTTGAATATTTACAATCAATTGTGGTTAGGTAACGTTATCCCTCCAATTTGGAAAACTCAAATTGTAATTCCCATTCTTAAGCCTAATAAAGATAATAACAGTCTGGATGCTTATAGACCAATTTCATTGACATCTTGCTTTGCAAAACTATTTGAAACCATGGTTAAAAATCGTATAGAATGGTTTATCGAGCATAATTCCTTAATACCTAGCTATCAGTTTGGTTTCCGGAAGGCCAAGAACACAATGTATAATTTATGTTGCTTACTAGGTGATATTCAAAATAGTTTCAGGAAGAATAAAATAACATTGGCGGTATTTTTGGATCTCAAAGGCGCATTTGATAATATTAAGCACGAATATTTAGTTCTTACTTTACAAACGCTTGGTCTTCCTGGCTCGGTCCTATCGTGGATATACAACTTTCTTAATAGTCGTTCTGTTTTTCTTAGAGTTAATAACAGTGTGCATGGTCCTAGAACATCTTACAAGGGCACTCCTCAAGGTTCGGTAATCTCTCCGTTAGCTTTTATTTTATGTCTCGTAAATTTTATGAAAGTTATACCTAACTATGTAAAATATTCCTTTTATGCTGACGACCTAGTAATTTATTTAGACTGTGATGATGTTTTGGAAGGAGAGCGTATAATGAATAAATGTCTTGCTGATTTATCTAGCTTTGTTACTAATACTCTAGACCTTGAAGTTAATGTTACAAAAAGTTCCGTAATGATCTTTGCACATTGTTCCATACATAATCCCCGTATTTTTTATAATGGCTCTCTGATTCCGTTTAAAACTTCGGTTAAGTATTTGGGCATCATGCTTGACTCTGAGTTAACTTGGAGTCCACATATCAGTTATGTCTGTAAAAAAGCTGAACTACGCATAAATATCTTGAGGTCTTTAGTTGGAGTCAATTGGGGATCGGACCCGAAAATTCTAAAGAATTTGTATATTTCTTTGATCCGCAGTCAGTTTGACTACGGATGCATTTTTTATGCTACTGCCTCTACTCAGTTACTGCGTAAGCTAGATGTCTTACAGAACAAATCCTTAAGAATTGTCGTTGGAGCTATGATGTCTTCTCCAATTAATTCGCTAGAAGTCGAGTCAGGGATACCTCCTTTAAGCATTAGAAGAACGTATTTAACAGAAAAATTTTGTTTGAACTTAGCTTCTAGAGATAATGTTATTGTATATCGTTATTTACAAGACTTTTCTATTCCAGATTATAATGTTGTTCCTATGCCGGCCTTTCCTACTATCAGTGAATCCATTGCCTATCTAAATTTTCAATTCCAAGATGTTGTTAATTGGGTTCACTTAATTCCTTGCTTTGCTTATAGTTTTCACTCAATGCTGGGTGATATTGTTGTTACACTAACTCGCTTTGGTACCAAACATGACTTTTATGAGTTCCTGGATGAGAAAAGCGATTATATTAAAATCTACACCGACGGTTCCAAAACTGACAACCGTACTAGTTTCGCCTTTTATGACTCCTACAATAAATTTGGCAAAGTTTTCTTGTGTAATAATCATTTTTCAGTTTTTTCAACTGAAATTTTAGGTATGATTTTTGCTGTTAAATACATTGTACATAATTTTGATTCATCCCGACATTGTAAATTTATAATACTGTGTGATTCTATGAGTGCTTTACAAGCGCTAAAGCAGAAAGACATAAGTAATAATATTAATTATCTTATTTACGAACTAAGGCATCTCGTTAAGTCTCTTTATGATAAACACATTGAGATTGAATTTTGTTGGGTACCGGGACATTCTGGCATTTTCGGAAATGAACTCGTTGACAAGCTTGCTCGTTTCGCTTCGGGCATTTCTACAATATCTGAGTATAAAGTTCCTCATACTGATTTAATTGTATGCTCGAAGCAGAACTTGATTAAGCGATGGTCTCATTCATTAGACCATACACGACTGTTAAAAGGCAAGTGGCATGCTGAAATTGTCCCTGTACCTAGCTCTAAAGCATGGTTTGAAAAAGTGCCTTTTGTAAATAGATCTTTTATCACTAGTTTATGTAGGTTAAGAATTGGTCATTGTACATTTCCATCACATCTTTATCGCCTTAAATTAAGTAACAATTCTCTTTGTTTATACTGTAATTATGACAACTGCGATCTTGAACATTTGTTTTTTACTTGTTCAAAATTCAATGTTCAACGTCTTTTGTTTATATGCTCTTGTAAAGATATTCTTAAAAATAATGAGTTCCCTACGAATTTGCAAAGCTTGTTAAAATGTACTGATTTATATTCTATTATATATGACTTTTATGTAAATACTTTCGGACCCTTATAATATGTAATTTTCTTTTCTATTGTTATGATTTTGTTAGTTTTAAAGATGATGTAGTTATTGTTAACTCATCATTATTATTATTATTTTTTCCCTTCCAATTGTTATCGTAGTTTTTCTTTTCGTTCTTCATGTTTTATTTTGTTTGTTTAGTTTATATTTTGTAACCGTTTTTTTTTTTTAAATAAGATTGTATATGTTATCGTTTTAAGCTGAAGGCTCAATAGGCCATTGCTATAATAAAAAAAAAAAAAAAAAATTGAAAATAACATGGCGAGTGTGCTTGTGATTATTTTTGTTCAAGATTAAAGTTTACTATGCTATCTTATTAATTTTCTGTGACATTTGAATTGTGTGTGAATTTCTTATTATTGCGCTATAAGGGGAAAATTTTGTCATATCATGGAAGATACAACGGTTTGTATTATTACAAAAAAATACCAAAACAACTATTTTGCTAACAAACCATTACTTTTTATTTTATTTATTTATTGCACTCCTTATGTTAACGAGTATTATAAATATAAGTTCATGTTTTTAAAATGGACCTCGAAAACAATGCGGTATTCTGTGGTGATTTGTTTTCGAATTTTCATTTTGTGGTAAATGGTAATTGTTTTAAATTTGTATTTTTTCAGATTCCCTTATACCTGGAGCCTATGCAACACAGTGAGGTCTGTGACAAACGATTATGGATTGGCAACCTAGACTCCAGAGTTAATGAGTATGTTTATTTAATGTTTTGCCTAATAACATACTGTCAACAGTTATTTGCTTTTTTATCATACAAATATATTGTATGAATCTGAACAATGTTTAATAAACTGCTCTTTTTTCATTACCGGTATCAACTATTGAAACTGGTCCGTGCGTATGGAACCATCGAGAAGTTTGATATGCTGTTTCATCGTAGTGGACCTAATGCAGGACAACCTCGAGGCTTCGCTTTTGTTACATACAAACAGAGGCAGGATGCGGTCAAAGCCATGCACTCTTTGAATGGGCAACTGTTGGGATCTAAGAAGATTTGTGTCAAGTTTGCCAAAAATACCACAGTAAGTTACTATCAAGACAGACAGCAACTAATTTTAATTGATATACAGAACTTTATTATGTAAAAGATTTTAGTACACTCTTGGTGGCTATGTCCGCCCCATGAGAAGACCAAATATAAAATTCTCAGTGCTCACCATTAACTCTCAAAAGCCATTCCATTTAAGCAAATGTTATCTTTCTTTTAGGATGATCAAGATAAACCAAAACCTGAATTGGGTATAGCAGCGTTAGCTGGAGCAAAGCCTGAGTTAAAACTCAGTAAAAAGACAGCAATTCAATCTATAGAAGCAAAACTGAAAATGATGGAAAATATGAAGCCTGGTGATGACTTTGTAATCAACAAGCTGGCTGCAAATGAAACACCAATTATTGCACAGTATCAAACAAAGCAACATCAACCCACAAATAAATCAGTCAGCTCCTTTAGAAGAAGGCACCCATATCTTAAGAAAAGATAAATCATACTCATTATTTTAATTTTTGTTAGTTATTTATTTGTGACTGTCATGGAGTTATGGAATTTATTGACTTGTGGTATAGCTAACACCAAGTAGCTAATTTTAGTGTCATTTTACCTTTTCCAATATTTTATTGCATAAAGTCAATGTGACGGGGTCACTACCTGTCATGCTGAGCACATGTACAGTCATGTACTTGGTGAAGCTCTGACTATGGCAGTGAACTGCTTTTGCCTAATCTGACAAATCATTAGGGGATAACAGTCGTGATTATTGTATGTATGTTAAGTCAATCATAGCCATTTGGAGCTATAATTGTTGATATGAAAAAGTATCTTTTTTCACCATACAGTTATGGGCAAATAATTCTTTGGAAACTAATCTGATATTATAATATTAACTTTATTCAATACTCAGATCAATGTGAACAATCAATAAAAATTTATATAAGCAACAAGTTCTTATTGTTTGTCAATGTAGTTTTAAACCCTGCTTTAGGTATCATCATTCAGTATTATTTACTTTTTGATATAAAAGAATCTTTTTAGTTTTAAGATTTACCTTGAATGCCATCAGTGTGTTCATGCCAGTGTGGTGTCATTGATGTAGTGTTTGTATTTGTAAGTATTTGATAAATCTTCCCTTTGTATTGTGAATAAGTGCTAAACTGATGAATTATAAATGCTTATTTAAAGTACACATTTAAAAACTTTAAGTAAATTTGCCTAAAATTATAATAAGATTGAAGTTGGGAAGACAAATTGAGATGACAACGTTGATAATTACGTAAATGAGTTTTGTATTGTTCAATTTAAATGAGTTAAAATAAAAATACTAATATACATTTGTTTTTTTTTTATTGTAAAATAAAATAAATAATGCTTCTATGTAATGAAGCACAGATTACAATTATTTTCCGAATTGGAATCATACTATTAGTATTGTATTAAAATATTACTATAGTAATTACAATGTTTAATGAGTAATATCATATTAAAAAGGAATTAAGCTAAATAACACTCATATCTCTATTAAAATACTTTCACTTGTTCTAAAACCAGGAGAGATGGTGTTTGAGAAACCATTGGGCAGTTGTCTCTTTGCAGGGCTTGCAATCATAAGATAGTCATCATCTTCTAATTTCCTCTTCATACTTGAGTACTGTGATTCACTGTCGCCTTCTTTCAGAAAGTCTTTGTATTCTATGCACAGAGGCCATATTATTTTGCCGGATCTGCGAAATAATTACATAAAACATCTAGAACTCTGCTAACACAATCAGTCAATGGATAAATAAATATGTATTGTATACATTTCTTTACTGATTATTGATAAATGACAAATTATCTGAGAAGCAAAAATGATTAAGATTAAGATATTTTAATTTACCAATAAACTTTCATAAATAATTGTGACCATTAAGACTCTTTCCCAATACCGTGTGAGAATAAAATACACGGTTTCGTACTGCTATATTTCTTCATGTAGGAAGGTCTGTCAGAAGTGTGACGTATCTGGTACAGTCAGCGTCAAATAGTTAGTGACACTCAGGCTGTTCAATTAAATAGACACTACCAAAACGTCAATTATATCGGTACAAATAAAGTTCCCATATTGTTGGCAACACAAAAGAGTTTCCTTACTTATTATATTATACGGCAGCTCTTTTGTGTGTTTAAGAATATGGGAACTTTATTTGTACCGATATTATTGACGTTTTGGTAGTGTCTATTTAATTGAACAGCCTGAGTGTCACTATTTGATGCTGACTGTACGATCGCACTATTGTCCTTTCAAATATCTTGAGGTCGAATATCCAGAGATACTAAACAATGGGCATGGGTTGTCTGAGCGACATCGTTTTATGCGATAAGGCCGCTCTTTGTACAACATACTATGATGTATATTAATAATAATAATAATAAATCATCTTTATTTCTTCACAAAGGTAAATATCATGCAACAAAATATTTAGTGTAGTAACCTAATAATGAGCTAACATTACTTTTTGTGGAGTGGTGCTTGAGATGGGTTGAGACAACCTGTAATACAAGACACCAGGTCTCCACCTCCTCGGCTTATTGCTAAATTAGTACAGGCACTACAAGTAGCCATTTTATAAACAATCCAATGGAATGTGTCAATTTTTATGCAAGTGATGGAATATATATACATTTGAGAAATAAGAAAATTTGTCAGGAATGTGTGTGTTTTAGTTTGTACCAACGGAATCGGCGCTATTGTGCAAATTAATGTTTATTCTATTCTATTCGAGGAGCTCGGTGGCCTAGTGGTTATTACGCTTTGGCTTTCTATCAAAAACAAAGCTACCTTCGCCATGGTCAGACCGTGGATGGGTGACCAAAACTTTATGATCTCGAGCTCCTCCGTGCTTCGGAAGGCACAATAAGCCGTTGGTCCCGGTCGTTATTGCGACCGTTTCTAACCACCTACCCGCATTGGGCCAGCGTGGTGGTGTTACGGCCCATACTCCTCATGTGTTTCTCCATGAGGAAGGCCTGTGCCCAGTGGTGGGACGTATATAGGCTGAGGACAGGACTATTCTATTGAACACTTACTGAAATAAGGGTAAATATACTCACTTGGGTAAAGTGTAAGGGTCATAAGGGAACCATTCTTCGAAGTTTTCTATCACTGAAGCCTGTAGCGTGTGCCTGACATTCTTCTCTATGATGGCCTGGCAGTATACCACTTGGTGGGAGCGCGTGACCGATGAGAAGGCGTGCGTTACTTGCGGAGGACACGTGCGCAGCGGGTTGAGCGAGCAAGTCACGAGACGGGGTAAGTTTAGCGACGTTACGAAGTGGAGATCTGGAACAAAATATTTGGATATTGAAGATTTCATTTAATTATGCATCTTGTTTTTAATGGAACTAGGTCTATTAGTTTTAACAACTCGTAAATATAAATGTATAAGACTGTTTGTTGTCCTTAACAAAAAAAAAAGAATGTTCAAAACTCACATAATTATATATAATTAGGTATATATATTTTAGAATCAGAGTTGTTGCCACATATATTTTACTGATTGATTGCTAGTTAATTCTTGCCAAACATTAGGTATGTTACCTTCTGTAATGATTTTTACAAGAATCGTATAACTAAACTAAGCCTAACCTATAAGTATGAAATATAGCTAAGGACACTCTCGACTAACTCATCTTTCAAACAAAAAAAAAACAGAATCGAAATCGATTCATCCGTTTGGTAGCTACGATTCCACACAGATAAGACTCCGACGACCTCCGTGGCCGAGTGGTCTGTACGCCCGGTCTCAAGGCGTCGCCATCTCGAGAGGTCCTGGGTTCGATCCCCAGTGGAGGCAAGTGTTTGGGTGATAAATTTTCAGACATTTGTTCTCCAGTCTTGGATGTTCATTATATATGTATTATTATGTATAAGTCAATAATTATATATATTTATCTATTAAATATATTTGTCCGTCATCTAGTATCCGCAACACAAGCAGACTAGTTTAGGGACTACTTGATAGGTGTGAATGTATATTTTAATTTTTTTTTTTTAGACTGACAGACACACATACTTAGAACTCCCCTCTTTTTGCGACTTCTTTTTTTTAAAATAACTTGTCTTCGATTTGGCGAACAAAGCTTTAATACAGATAAAAAAACCAAGGGCCATTTTCCTGAAACAGTTTTTAGTTTGAAAATGTATACTCACTTTCTTTATTCGTAAACAAATGGTGATTTTTAAACGCCACCAGATAGAAGATGGCATGGCATATGCTATGGAAAGCGCCATGCACTTTGCTGTTATCACTGGCTGTAGTAGACTCTTGAGTGGCAGTTATGTACGAGTGGCACCACTCCACCATACTCTTGAGGTAATGTATGATTCTGCTGTTGGGGACTCTCACGCAGCGGGCCAGTAGGCCTGCCAAGTGGCTGGCTGCAGTACGACGTGTGGCCAAAGCCCCTGGGCCTAGGCCATGAAGCCCAGCCGCTATCATCCAGAGGTTGTTCAGAATACGGTCAGCACATTGCTGGCTTATTGAAATCGTGTAGAGTAGTAAGAATTGGATGTTTCTGTAATGTTAAAAATATAAATTTTTAGGTAACAGTGGAAGTGTGGGTGTTACTTCTGCCTACTCCTTTGGGATTAGAGGCGTTATGTTCTTGTTTACAGTGAGTTCTTTAATATTGTGACAAAGTCTGTTAGATGTGCTTGCATGTTATAATATCAGCATGACGATTTTGATAATGTCTCTGTGTCTAGATAAAAATAATCATATAACTTTTATACATACATACAATCACGCCTGCAATCCCCGAAGGGGTAGGCAGAGTCCAAGGAGCACTGTGTTCCTTAACACCACATTTAGCCATACAAAAATTGGGTTTGGTCAGATGAAAAATCGTGAGAGTAGTAACAAGTGGCTAGCTCATCGCCTACACAATCACAGACCCAGTACCCAATACGCCCTTAGTCGCCTTTTACGACATGCTAGGCAAGAAAAGCAGTTGGTACATTATTTTTGTGTCCCGGACCAACACGGGAATTTGTATCTTTGGAATAATATTCGTCTATATTTATTATACTATAAGATCTGCCTTAATATATCAATTTTGATTAGCTCAGTGTAGATTCATAAAGTTCTACAAGTCAAGTAAAAGCTGCTTGCCGGACGTAGGCCTCCGTGCGCCGCTTGCTGTAGCGACCTTTGTCAAATCCTTGATCACCTCATGAGGGGCGCAGAATTTGCTGCGCCTCTCAGCAAGTGCATGTCACTATAGAACCATTCAACCACAACGGCTGTCACTTCTACAAGCAATGTATATCTGCCAAATCTTGTACTTTAAAATTATAAATAAAAATAACTTACTTTATGCCATGTGTAGGTAAGATGATTTTCTCAAAGACATTGCACATAATATTTAGAGCTGGATCTCTTTCTTCTTCAAGCCATTTCAATATTTCTAGCATACAGTAGTCTAAAGTTTCTGTAACAGTCTCTTGTTCCTCTCCTTGAATTTCGTATAAAGCATCTTTATTATGATTTTTTGTGCGGTCTATATTTACATCCATTTCTATCATTCTGAAACAATGAAATCGATTACATTTAAAATGTTTTTTCAGATATTGAAACTATATTTAAGAAGTTATGTAGAAAAAAACTTAACATTAAAAAAAAAAAACTTACCTGGCTATAATAGCTGTAATAATTTGTTCCTGCAGTAGTGGTATGTACTTGCTAATCCAAATTAAATTATGAATATAAGATCTATTGATGTAAGAGCCAGCTTTGTAATATGGAAACTGTTCTATAATTGTATGTAAAAGTAAATCACTCGACCTGCAAGAGAAAAATTACTTATAACCAAGAGGAAATGAATTTATCACAAGGAAAAAAAAATCTCTGACTAACCCTTAGGGGATAGTAGTCGTGATTATATGTAGGTATGTATGTATAAACAAATAAGTAAAATAATAGAATGTATTTCAAAGTGTTATTTGAATATTTGATTGTTGTTAAATTTATTTACAGTTATAGCAAGAAAAGGCTTCAAACGTAAATTATGGCAACATATTTTCTTTATAGAGAACATTTAGAGATATGTAAATATAATTATGATATATTGCAATTTCTTTCGTCCATCATTAGAATAATAATTATTAGGAACATTATTAAAATGTTAGAACATAACACATAACATATCATCACGCCTCTTTCCCCGAAGAGGTAGGCAGAG
Organism: Parapoynx stratiotata; assembly: GCA_910589355.1. Classification (NCBI taxonomy): domain Eukaryota; kingdom Metazoa; phylum Arthropoda; class Insecta; order Lepidoptera; family Crambidae; genus Parapoynx; species Parapoynx stratiotata. The sequence goes on from OU342463.1 coordinate 3,241,245, forward strand.
GTGTTAAACACCCACATTTCTCCAGATATGTTAGATCCCCATGTAACAGGTATCGAGTCTGTTGCCATGCACCGGGCACATTGTGAAGCAAGCGATATTCACAATGAACTGTACATAAGTTTTATTTCAAACTCAGTGGTACCGGCGGTGGGATCGAACCCGCGTTTCCCGCGGCCTCCCGAACGAGTAGTGCCCCGTCCGTCCCAACTCGGCTACCGCCGCTACTACAGTGTTAGAGTCCATATAAAATATTAAGTCATGTGGTCTTGGTCTTTATTTCATAACCCATAGGGTTTGAATTATGAAGACATTTGTCATGACATAATTCAATTGGTGTCATGTACCAATGTTCTTATGTAACACAGTTGGTATCTGAGCAGATTGTCCACCTAAAGAAAGTGGCAGTCCCCTAGAATATGTGTGGGATCTATAAGGACTCCATCTGTCTGCTATTACTATTACAGGGATCACAGTGTATCGCAAACTGTAATCTATGACTGAATGCCACAGTAAGTAACCAGTGAGGTCACCACCTGTCTTACCCTTGAAGCTGGAACGCAGCAATGTATCACTGCTGCCACAGGTAAGTTCTCAGTATCATGTCTGTCAGCCTCCAACCCCTTAGATTTATTGCTTCAGAAGTTCCCAATTGATTCAACCCAAATTACGGTTGTTGTTTGAAGTCTGTAGAGCATTTGCATTCTACCAAACATAATCTTCAGAACATAAAATAGAAGACATCAAGAGGTCTGATAAACATTTAGGGCCAGTTTCACCAAGTTCCTTATAAATTGATTGACAGATAATTCCATACATATTCTGGTACATGTTGGAATTTCTCTGGTCAATAGTGGTTTAGCTATTTAAAAGGAGTGAAACAGCCCTAAAAGTAATTAGTAGGTAAAGAACTTGCACTCATATTATTTAGGGCTCTATTGAATTTTTGTCCAAGTGTGAAACACAATTTAAAATAGTGATGTCTTGTGTTTCACAATACATATTTAATTGTGAAAATTACTTCTTAGTTTATAAAGGAAGACAATCTTATATAAAAGTCTTTGAGCCACAAGTCTGAGTTGACTGATCGAAAAGCCAGAGGTCACTCTCATGAGCAATACAAGTTATGTTACCTTTGGTGGAAGGATAATTAAACTTGTTTCTACACAATAGGCTAGTTGACTCATATCAAAAGTTATGAAAATAATGTTTAATTCACATAATATTTAGTACAAGTGTCTGAAATATACAACATTCATTAAAGATAAATAAGGGATTGCAGTAGAAATTAAATTTAAACTGTTTTATTTTTCCTTTATTTCCTCTGCCAAAAATACTATTCGTCTTGTTCGTGAAATTGGTGAAGTAACTCATCAAGTAAACAATTACTATGGGTGGTCGAAATCTGTCAAACGCCAGTTGCAACCAATCAAGCATGTCTGTCGGCTGTGTTAGCCTGTGTCAAACATGCATAAAGAATTGTTTACTAAAGTTGTCACCTCTCTGTACAGATAATTCATAGGTCATCATCGCTGAGCGTGTTTTTGACTGCTAAGCAAAAACCTAATTTAAAATTTATTGAACAAAGTGACAATAGGATGCTGAACAGCATGGTTTGGCATTTAAGTGTCACACACTGTGGGTTCTGATTTCTGAATGATTCACAGAGTATGGTGCCCAGTGGAATCATTGCAGTTGGGAATTGTTTAACAGGTGTTGGCTGTTTAAGCTTCTGCCAACTACAACTGAGTACTAGAATTTGATCTAGCAGTGGACTGAAAAATATAGGGAAATAAATAAACCATAAACTTTCAAACTGCAATACCAAATATTTAACAGGATATACCCCTGAGTATTGAATACTTTTTGGTTATATTATTTGCCTATATTTAAAGTCCTAATGACCGTGTGGTCATAGAGGTTGGAAAGATATTGGTAAAAAGCATTTCTCCCTAAAACATACAGGATGAAAATGAATCATTTAATTTTACTACCATGTTACTCATATCAGACCTCAAATTTTTATAGGTTTTGGAACTACTTCTGCACATTTCAACCAATTAATATTTTATGGATTTGTAAGATAAAATAATAAGAAAACTAAAACCTAGATTTTAGGAGCACACCTTTATCCCACCTTAACTGGACTCATCCAGCAGCTTCCACCTTTCCCAGATCATTGGTGCTTTATAGAAGCCTTTCAAGACTTTTGTGCTTGATCAGACAAAAACATATTGCAATGTGCCCAGCCCATTGCAATTATATTTTTTGTTTCACAACTTTGAGCCACGATAGTGACTTTAGTCCTGATAGTTGTGCATGTGTAATTGTGTATACAACAAAACATCTTGGAAAAATCTCCAGACACCATTTTATAAACACTCATTCAATAATTGGGTGATAGTGTTATAGCTCCATCAACTTGTCCGTTTATTTCTTATTTACCACTTAATTGTAAGTGTGAAGAAAGATAGAGTTTTGAAGAACCTCCTTCCTATACTCTTGACAGATTTGTCTCGTCTATTACATGATCAAATTTAAATATAGTTTGTTAAATATTATTGTCCATGAAAAATGAAAAAAAAAAAATGTGTTCTTATCTTGTGCTGTTGATCCAACAACAAAACAAAACTTTATACTATGACTGTGTTAGTAAGTGGTTTAATGATCTAATATAAAACTTCACAGTAAGCCACTTATTACCACTTAAAAGTCTCCTATTATCTCACTTAGGGCAAGTATTATTGACATCCCTTAATTATAATTGTGCAACATGGTAGGGTAACCATAAATATTGATATATGAAAAAAAAATATATTCACAATATTTAATAAATTCAGTAATATTGGTAGTGTTTATTTAAAAATTATATTTTAAACATGGCAATGAAAATTGGTACTTACATAGGCATGGTGGCTACAACTTGTGCAATAATTGTGTGTATGTTTGACCACTTAGCTAATGTTTCTTGAGATGGTGTTTCATCCCAATTTTCACCATCAACTGAAAAACGGAGCATATTGTTATATTCTTGTTAACACAATAGCATAGTAAGACCAGTAATTTAAATGCATACCTTTAAATAACTTCACAAGGCTGGTTAAAACTCTGGGACAGTGGTAAGTATGTGCAGTCAGCAAACTTAAAACAAATCTGCTGAATAATTGAACTAATTCCTCACTCCTACTTGCCCATTCCACACTAAACACCAACTCCACATATTGCTTTAACTCCCTACCTAATAATACAACGCATGACAAGCTATCTTCTATTAGAATCTTGTAATTGCAGTCATTTATGGGGTAGTTTTTTAAAACTTTCAAGAGTTCATTAAAAGGCTCTATATTTTTGTCCCTAATATAGTGTACAAGGATTTTCTCTACTTGGTTCGCTTTGAAACTGAACTTTACACGCGCCACTGCCTCTTGTCGTTCTAAACTCTTTTGCACCAATGATGCAACAGACTTCTGCGCTGCTACTGCCATTTTCACTTCTTCAAGTCAGATGAAACAGATTTAAGGTATTCTACTATTTCTGGCTGTCGGAGTAGTTCTGCTTTCTTGTGGTTCAAAACTTCTCTCAAAATGTTGCTACTGTCTTCAAATGTCGGTAAACTGGCAGCCTGTTCAAAGCTTGTGCTTGGCTTATTATAGCTTTGGCTAAGTTCTACACTTTCCGTACTCTTTTTATCTTTTAAATAAGTTTGCAATCTTTCTAAAACAACTTTATTACCTTCTCCTTCCTTTCTTTCAACATTATAACCTTCTTTGGACATTTCATTAAGCACTGAAATATTCACATCTTGCTTACTTAAAACTCAAAAGACTATCTATTTCTAGAAAATTAGATCCAATAATATGAAAATTTATAATAAAAGGCTGTGGATTCAGTAATAAATACCACACACTGCGGTTAAGAAGAATCGCAACACGTGTAGTGCACAGAGAGAAAGATGAAATACGTCGTGCAAAAAAACGAGTAAAACAGCAAGAAATGTGACAGTGACGTGACGCGACAGCTGGTTTGATTTTTTTGACGCGGCAAATGATTTAAATCGTACAGCCTGACATTTGCTTCTAATCACTAAATGACATTACGAACATTTGTGTTATTCTTTCTCGATGATGTTGTTTTGTGTATTATCTGTAGCATCTCATTTTTGAGTTTGGAGGGGTGGAGTGCGTGTGTACCTATTTATTAATTTAGAATTTATGGATTATTTTTATAAATTCGATTAATTTACCTACGTGTGGATTGTGCTATTGTGAAAATGTGTTTATGATAAATCGTATAAATAACGTGTTCTGTAGCTAGATCAGTTTCTTTTCTATGGGCGTTGGTAATCATGCAAAATGGCCAACGATTTCTGGTCATGTACCTGTTGTACCGAGGCTCTGACTTGCTGGCTACGATTGAAGCTGTCTCCAGAGGAGATAGAACAAAGATATAGAAGCAAAGAGATTGACAGAATACTAGAGAAAGACAAACAGACACTAAGGCGGCAGGTCAAATTGCTACTTCTCGGAGCGGGTGAAAGCGGAAAATCAACATTCCTGAAACAGATGAGGATAATACACAAAGTGAAGTTTGAACCGGAACTAGTTCGGGAGTACCAGCATGTGATATACCAGAACATTGTCAAGGGGATACAAGTGTTGGTGGATGCGCGGGATAAGCTTGCGATACCGTGGGAAAACCCCAGGAACCTAGACGTTGGGCAGCAAGCCCTGCACTTCAACAGCACGGCGTCGCTGGACAGCCGGCTGTTCATGCATTATGCACCACACATCCACTCTCTGTGGCTTGACAGAGCCATAAAAAGGGCTTATGACAGGCGGAGAGAATTTCAATTGGTGAGTGACAAATTTGTGCCATTATAATAAATGATTAGTTTGTAAACAATACATTTGATTGTTTGGCAATTGGTAGGCTGTGACCTATGTTGATGAATGATTTGAGGCTTTGTAATTATATTGTTTTCATCTTCATACTAGGACATCTTTAAGGTAGTATTAACATTATTATCTTCAACCCTCTGTAACTAATAGATGCTCATAAAAAGTTTATTATTAACAGTTACTGTTTCTACTGAATAGCTGTGAAAATAATATTTTTTGATAAAATGTACATGATATAAATCTAATGTACAGTCAACATCAAAGATACCTTTACAATTGAATGTTCAAAAAATATCTTTACATTTAAATAAGTGTACAGACAGAATTACAAATACAATTTACTTCAGGTGTCTATACAATTATAAGTCTATGGATGCAGAATAAGTAGAATTGAGCAAATTCCCAATTTTCACAAATTTTCAGCAAAATAAAATATGCGATGTTGCCATTTTTCGTTTTTGAAAGAGAGGCAACAACTGAAAACACATCAAGAGGCACATGCAATGACAAAGTGAGCTTCAAGTGTTTCTTTTACATATTTATGGAATTTTGATTGTAAATACTGTTCTTGAACGCTTAATATAAAGTTGTATTTTTCACATTGCTTGACAATGATTCTATAGAAGAAGAAGAAAGATTCTATAGAAGAAAATGTAAACATAATTTTGGAGTATCAATTGAAAAGATGATACTTTCACATTCCTTGTAATCATGTATGTCTTTACATTGGAATATTCAATAATAATTGTAAAGATATCTTTGACTGTACTTATTTTTGGAGCAAAAATAAACAATGGGTCAGAAAATGTTTTTATATTTTTGCTTCCTAATTAAAAAATGAGCAAGTGGTTAGTTTTTCAAATTCTATAATGATCAAATGAATTTTAATGCATTCATAATATGAATGTCAAAAATATATTACAATTTTGTAAAAGAGAAATTACTTGTTATAATAATATTTGACAAGACTCTTAGTGCCCTAGAATCTTCTCGAGACTGTTTACTCTTTATGTTTTGTTAGGAAAAAGTATTTAATAACATTTGCTGCAAAAATACATATTTTTAATTTCAAACGAACTTACGGAATTTTTAAATTCAATATTGGCGTAGCCTACCAATCATATTGTTGGATGGAATCATAAATTACTGAGTTAATAATTTTGAATTTTCAATATTTTTAATTGCTATATAAATTAAATATACTTGCTATATAAACAGAATAGCAGCTATTGTGGTCTGGACATATTTTGAGAAGGGGGAATGTGAGGATAAACAAACTAGTTAAAGACGATAAATAAAATAATACCAAAAGGAATAAAAAAAAACAAAAATGTAATTATAAAACAGCTTATCATTTATATCATCATACATCCTTATATGGAAAATAATATCCTTCAACAATGCTAACCATTAGGTTCATTATTATGGTTAATTGATATTTTCTATTGGGATCTTTTTAAAGTAAGGAAATATATATTTACTATCCAGTAGAGTTAGGACAGATTGGAAAGTCCCTGGACTTAAAGCTTCATTTCTTTGTTTCATTCAAAGCTAGAGGCAATGAGTAATATTTTCTTTGGTACCTTTATCCATTCAGTTCATGCTAGTCTAACTTGGGCAAGAGAAATTCAATAACTTCTAAATGAAAATGTCACTTTTGCTCACAGAAAAAAGTTCCAGTTTTGTGTAATTTCATAATGGTAGTATTTTATTTTTCACAATCTCCAACTCAAGTTACCAATCATTTATTTATTCAACACCAAAAACTATGGCAGCTGGTAATTATTATCAGGAAGATTGGTTGTTAGTAGAATGGGCATGAAACTCTTCTAGTTTAAACCTCCCTTTGCATTTTTTATTAAATGATAATTATTTAAATGATTCAGTTATATTGCAAATAATTCATTATTTTGAATACACTTAATAATTTGCGTGCTCTTACAATTATTCATATATGTATATTATAAACAATCTTATGACATCAACTAGCAGTATAATTGATTTTCTTACAGACTTTTTTTGTGCGATTTTATGGCTAAAATTTATTCATGGTCTTGTTATTTAGGTATGCTTAGTGTTTCCTTGTTCTTATGCTTAACCATCATACAGTTTGAAATTTTTTTTGTTACATCAGTGATATTTCTTCCAGAAGTATTATTACAATCAGGGCTTGATTTCACTTGTTTTGTAATGATGTCTCATTTATTCACAATTTCGTAAGGAGCTTTTGTGGTTAGTTAGTCTTCTTTCTTAGTTTGAAGCAGGATAATTTTAATGTGATTTTGTAAGCAGGCAATCAACAGTTGTGATTCACTTTGTTTGTGTAATGCTTGTATCAATATGTAATTTTTTTTCAGCGTTTTGTGATGATGTTATTTTCAAGTAATAAAACTAAAATGTGAGCAGCTCGGTGGCGTAGTGGTTAGTACGCTTTGGCATTCGTTAAGGAAAACAAAGCTACTATATCCATGGTCAGGCCGTGGCTGGGTGACCAAAACTTTGTGATCTCGATCTCCTCCGTGCTTCGGAAGGCATTTTAATCCGTTGGTCTTGGGCACTATTGCAACCGTTTCTACCCACTAATCCACATTTGGCAAGCTTCGTGGTGTTACGGCCCATACTCCTCATGAGGAAGGCCTGTGCCCAGTAGTGGGACGTATATAACCTGAGGACGCCGAAGATAAAACTAAAATGTAGCTGGATGTTAGTGGATTATAATTTTTAGGTAAAATGTTTGTATCTCTTTCTAACACTTTCCACTCTCTTCTGTAGCTCCATTGTGAGCAAGCATAGAAATATGTGGGTAAAGAATCTGATAATTGAATTAAGCAATGCGCTCGGTATGTACAATAGTAGGATTCGCGCATTTCGTGTTTCCGTCCTTACCAGAGGTTGGTATAGTCATACTTAGAGATAAATCCTACCTCCTTAGCATGACAACAGAATTCGAAATAAAGTTATTTATACATAGATCACAGAATTGCTTAGAACTGACGGTCGTTGGAGGAGAGTTGCTTGAGTGGCGGCGCCATTGTGCTGAAGGCATAACGTATGGTGATAATCTGCGAAAGGTCGCAGGAATAATGACCGGTCATTGTAAAGATCTTTGGCGGAGGTTTTCATGATAAACGCGATAAACCATTAGTTCCCAATGTGGTCCACGGGAGACTCGACGGGGTCTTGTCTTCACATTTTTGTCGAGTTTTGGGAATATGGTAGAAATGTAGCTGCAGGGGTCCACCGGAACCAGATAAATTTTGAAACTGGTCTATGAGACAAGTAAGTCTGGGAACCTTTGCGATAAACCGTTCCATCATGTCGTGTTTTGTTGTCATGCTCAAAGTTCTGGGTACTTCTTACGACATGTATGTAGTCGTGATGTTTGTTGTGATGTTAACACTACAGGCGGCAGAATCATCTTTTTGGTAGCTTATGGTTTCTTGCAACAAGAGCATCGCCATGAATTGATCCCGTAAAACTGACATCCGAAGGGAATTAGATATTTTTTAAAATTATTAATCCAATAATTCATGATTACGAAAATAAAATTCTCATCCCGGCCATAGAAACCTAGATATCTTGACAGTTGATTGAACATTAGGCTAGCGTGAATCTAATTCTGAGAACTAGTCAATTAATAACGATTATACCATTTTCTTATCAGTAAATTAAGCAAATGAAATCTACTTGAGTCTTATTAATTGGGTAATAATATTACCTATAAGTTGATAAGGCGCAATTATAACATACATTTCCACACTCGCAATTCTTTAAGTTACTAATATGAATAAAATAATTGTAATTGCATTCCTTATCTCATTTGATTAGTCACTTGCGTTGCGTCATGCGTCGTGGCCAAGGTTCTGGTAGCTCGTCGGTTGTAGAGTTCGTGTCATACGATTCTATAGCATAGTCTAGAATTTTATTTAAAGACTTAATTAATTAGAAAAATTCAGAACAACTTCTCAAAATTCTGTCCAATGTTGCAGGGCACAAGAACGCCAATCATACGGTCAGGACTTCTAAAATACACGACGTAATCATGTTTACAGTTTCCACATTAGGTGGGTTGTTTTTCTACTGTTTTAAAATGTGTATGGCACAAATTTAATTATTTTTCAACGTTAGAACTCAAGGTACCGTTCTTTGTTCTCGAAGCACAACGTAGAATTGTTGTCCTTTGTACAAAACCGCCAACCTCGTGTTTGCATCCGTCCTAATTGATTGACTCACTGTTTATTTTTTTACTTTCTAATTGGTTTATGAGAAATCTTATCCCTAAATATTGTTCTCTAATATATCCGTAGTGTGGAAATCAAAGGATCATTAATAATAATCATATCATGAATATTATAGTCCTCAGAATTTGTTCTTGGCAACTTTGATTCATATTTTCTTTGTGCGTATACCTACTGACATTGCGGTCTGTGCATATATTACAGAACACAGAAAAAGGCCCCAACACAGAAAGATGATTATTTAATGAGAATTATAAACGCCAGTAAACATAATTCTTTTTCTGATACCTATATTGTCCGATTTCTATTCTAAATGCTGATTATAGATAGCTAATACCCACAATAAGATGGAGTATACTAGTAAAAACTGAAGTTCTAATCTTAATAACTTTAACATAGTAATTTTTTTTACATATGACAGAAAAGCTCTTGGCCTTCATCTCACCTGATGGTGACGATAAGGCCGAAGATGGAGGCGAGCTTCACCAGTATTCCTCAATAACTGAAGAACTGGCTACCTTACCTTTAATACAAGTACAAGTACTTATCATTGTAGATTCTGTATAAGCCATGAAAAAGTTAAACTATCTAGCTTGACCGTTTTCGTCGATGCGTAATATATTTAGTGAGATGTGTGTACTGAGAGTTAGCATCCGAAGTACACAAACAGGGCTATGTCGAGTGTTTACTCAGCGTCGAATTGCTATCCCACACGGGAGTGGGTGGGTTGAAGAGGGCTCGGTATTAAGGATGCCGATGGTTTAGTTAGATGAGACGCTTACGACAAAGCATGTCGTGTATTCTGGTCTAATGTTATCACGTCTCTTTCCCCGAACGGGCAGGAAAAGGTGTTGACAGTTGACACACACATTTTGCCATTTATTAATTGAAACCTCATAATTGAATCCGATTTTCGATAACAATGATAACATTAGCACAACCGTCTCTCAGAGCAATCACACTGCCAAGATTACCATCAAAGTCATATCAGTTAGTTAAAAGTCAGTGTAATTAAATTTATAAGATCCTGTCCATCGCTTGCATTGCTCAATATTGCATTTTATTAGATAGTTGGATGTACTGATACTGATGGAAAATAAGTTAACATTAATTTTCTATATAATTTACTCGTACCTATGATGTTCATGACACATAAAAATTACCAAAGACATTAAAATTTATCATAAATCTAATCTTACTACATTTCTATATTCGTTTTACTAATGAATCGGCTGCGAAATATTCTGTTGCATGTAGATTCATTATTAGTCTGATAACGGTTACATCAACTGGTTGATATGAATGTCACCATGTTTGTACAATGTAGAAAATGTCGTTCCGTGCAATAGGTACCTATTATTGTTTTCGTAATCCATTGTGGTGAATGTGGATCACTGCGGGGGCTTGTCGATGACTCCTAAGAAAATTTGGAGTATTTTTTGTTGATACGACTACATACTTATAGTACATTTGATGTCTACCTATTTATTTCGTTTCACCAAGTGTAATTATTCGGGGAAATCTGCTTTAAATTTCATGCAGTTCTTTTTGCGTGACGTGTGTTATCTGGGACTTTGTTGATAAACAATATAGTTACCTATATAATGAATTTTAATATCTCTCAAAAATCTGTCTGCTGTTAATATGTTACTTATAACTAATTTGTATCTTATAATTATACAAGCTAATAACTACCTAAAGTGCATAAAGGCAGAAAACATAGAAGCAAAAAGCGTAACTGCTTTTGGTATATTTCTATGTGTACTATTGCGGTTGTAGTTATGAATTCGTTATATTAGCGGTAATAGGGCTTAATTGACATTTTGTGATGCATGTCTTCTTGTACTTGTTGATTATGAGCTTCAAAGTGGCTATAATTCATATTGACCTTTTATAAGGCAATAGAATTTCAAGTGATCCCATTGACATCTAGTCTTTATTCATAGGGATAAATCGAGAGAATGGGCTTGTTTAGTTCGTAACTTCCCAAATGATCTTCTTTAGGTTTTTTTTATTAATTCCTTCTGTATGATGGCTTTTTCTGATGACTATTTGGCGTTATCATCATCTCAGCCAAGAAACGTCCACTGCTGAATATGGTTATCCGCTGAAATTTCTATAATAATTGATCTTGCGCTTTCCGCTTTCAGCGGCTTCCCGGTATCTTCACGAAATCGTTAAAGTCAAATTATTTATTGCATGCTTTCTTTTCCTTCCTTGTATTTATCGTCGGTCACCCTTGTCCTAAAAAATACATTATTGGGTAATTATAGGATCGGCAATTCGTGCTCTAATGTCTTTTAAAATGCGATAGTTGCATCTACCTCTATGTTGGTAGGATGAAATGATAAAACTAGTCACAATCTTTATATGGACAATACAAATAGAGCTGTATTTGAAAACTAGGTATGTTTTAACTCTGTTTACGTATTTGGTGTAAGTATGACGACTACGGCTAACGCCGTGTGTACAGCATTGCTGTTTTAATTATCCCATCTATTCATTTGTATCTACAAGGCCCACTACAATTCTGAGTAAATTGCTCCCATTCCGTCAGTCGCTAATATATAGTATGAGGTTTGTTTTTAACCATAACTTCAAGGTGATTTCAGCGTATGTTTTCACAGTAGAGTACAACGCAGTATGGTAGTTAGTAGTTTGTTCTTAAAAGCATGTTGTGTTTCTTCTTTACATAAATATGTAACCTTTTATTTTTAGAGTTTTTGAAATTAACCACTAACCAGGTTTGTATACCAACGGAAAAGAAAATACTTGGAATATTTGCTATGATGTTGTTAGTCACTACTCACACTTCCTAGACTCAAAGGATGAAGGTCTAGTTATTTGAACAGTGGATGTTAGTTTCTCGATAGCAAATATGTGTGTATTTGTACTGAGAAGAATGAGTACACAGCGTTATTGTTATCTGATCGATTCTGTCTATTGACTTGCCTGAAAATCAGTTCTCTTAGTAAATAACATTTGTTTTAAAGAGGATAATTTTTAAGTCCATAGTTCAATGTCGCCATTGCTTTTGGATGATGTTTATTGTTTATTATATGAATAAATTGAACGTGCAAACCTTCCTAAAAAGCGGGCGAGCGGCCGTGTCACGGTGTCGATCACCTCGGCTATAATTTTCAATGTGTTTTCCTCAGAGGTTATAAAGTTCGCAAACATTTCCATTATGTTTTCCCAACATGCGAAGTAGTTTTTTATTTGTTTCTCTTTAATCATACATTAAGGCCGATTTCGTTGTCACAAACTAGACTAATCTATCCTTAAAGTTAGAGAAGGATAGATACACAATTTAGTTTAGTTTGGTCTAGTTTGTGACAAAGGAAACGGCCCTATTAGTAAACTTTTTAATGAAATACGTGTATAAAGTCATTTTACAAGCATTCAAACCATTTTTTTATTACACTGGACAACACACTTGGATACAAGCATATAATCACGACTATAATCCCCTAAGGGTTAGTCAGAGACTAGGCAAAAGTACCGCAGAAGTAGTCCATTGCCATAGTCCGCGCTTCACCAAGCAGTAACTGCACTCAGCGTGGCAGGCGTGAACCTATCGCCGTCATATTAAGCTATTGGATGGTTGTGCAGTTCTAAGTCCATTAGTCGCCTTTTACGACACCCAAGGGAAGAGATGGGTTGGTAGTATTCTTTTAATGAGCCGCTACCATACAACTCATCTGTGATAGATATAAATATTAATACTTCATATGGAAATTCGGTTTGAGTTTCGAGTTTGTTTGTTTGTGTTAAGCTGGAATATAATGCTAAACAGCTATATAATGTGCATCAAAATTTTTAACCGAATACCTAATGAAATTAAAGATCTCCCATTCAATAAGTTTAAAATCGGTCTAAGGAGATGGCTATTAGACAAGACTTTCTACGACATGAATGAATTTTTTGACGAATTTAACCCTTAAATTGTACCTACTTAGATAATGATGGTTAATATTTGCATGCTATTTTTATATAGTTAAACAGGCTTGAACATGTATATGTATAATGCACCTTTCATCAAAATTGTAATTGTGTACCCTGTTTAAAGCGAATAAATGATTTGATTTGAATGTGAAAATAATATTGAGAACATTTGACAGTTCGTGTTAGTCTGACGATCTTTTGACTCGCTGGGTATTGAATACATACATGAAATATTGTGGCAATTTGAATGATGTTGCAAAGATTTTTTCTCTGTCTTTTGTATACATATACATACATATAATCACGACTACTATCGCTTAAGGGTTAGTCAGAGACTAGGCAAAAGCACCGCAAAACACTTCATTGCCACAGTCCGCGCTTCACCAAGCGGTGACTACAGTTGCCACTATAAGCTATTGGATGGTTGTGCAGTTGTAAGTCCATTAGTCGCCTTTTACGACACCCAAGGGAACAGGTGGGTTGGTAGTATTCTTTTAATGAGCCGCTACCACTACGCCGCTACGCTATCTTTTGTAATTCAATTTAATTCTTCATAAGATGGTTCAGATGTGTTAAGTATGTTTTTTTGTAACATAATACTTAATGCGCGGTCCGCGGCACTTATTTCTTTATCAAAAGAATGCTATGTCAATCATCGGGCAATAAAGCCTTTGTTCCTAACTGGTCGGCCATAACGCGCAATAAGTGCACTTGTTGGTTCATAATGGACCCACGGTTCTTATCACGGAAGAATTTTTATAGCGTCTCACGAGGTCTCAATACGACTTTTTTCTTTCGGATAATTAGAGATATAAATACTTGGCTTATAATTCCTGCTGTAGAATATAATAGCCGTCGATGACTAATATGAATCGCTATTGGACGATTTTAATATTTAAATGAAGCTAGGCTAGGCCCGTAGGATAGTATTCTACATAATGTTTACCTGAGTCATTATTGTGCAGTCCAATCATATTTTTTTTTTCGATTAGGTATTATTTTTATGTTCTCGTGTACCGCTTGCCTCGCATTCTGGCCGGTGCCTGGAAACAAGTACCTGTAACATTGGAACTTCAAAGACATCAAGCGAAATGAGACTATTAACGCTTCTGCCTATTCCTTTGGGAATACGTCCCCGGCCTATATACGTCCCACTGCTTGGCATAGACCTTCCTTATGGAGAAATACATTAGGAGTATGGGCCGCACCACCACGCTAGCCGAATGCGGGTTGGTGGGTAGAAACGGTTGCAATAGTGACCGGGACCAAAAAGTTTTGGTCACCCATCCACGGCCTGATCATGGCGAAGGTAGCTTTGTCTAAAGCGTACGCCACCGAGCTCCTCCTTCGGGAATACAGACTTGATAATTATGTTATGTATTGTTTATTTTCTCATATCTGTGTGATTTTTGTTCGTTATAAATTTTCCTCCTTATACTTTGCCTTTAATTGGTATTCGCATTAGGAAATAAGTTTAATGCATTAAGTAAACGGTCTGTGCTCATTATTTGTTGTTACATTGAAGTTATTTCTAGCTGTTTCTGGTCCATGGAATATAATGATGGTACAATTTGGTGAGGTTGCGCAGTTTGAAACTATAATCGATTTTAGTAGTTGTAGTAAATTGATGATTTGATTGTCTTATCAAGAAACAGAGCAGTATTAAGGACACCAATTGGCAACCGTTTAATAACTCACAAAATTGAAATTTCTTTTTTAACTGACTTAAAAAGGAGGTTAGCAGTTTGACTTGCGTGTTTGTATGTATTTTCCGCGATTATCTCGCGTTTGGCTGTTTCGATTCTGATGCGATCATACAGAAAAGTATTTTTTAAATACAGCAGAATGTTTTAATATAATAACATAACAGTTTTTAAAAAATAAGTAGTTCTTATGTGTGTAGATTAGTTTACTAGTAATGATTAATGGAGCTTTAAGGTTTCCTTTTTTTTAGTACATAATACTTATATTCATTCATATGAATTGTCAGTATCACCGGTCGCGACATTGTGTAATGAAGTAGGGGTAGACCACATTGTTCTACTTGATTATTTGGTCTAGTCTAGACCTTCGGTAGAACGACGGTATCTATAAACTGTTTATTTTGCTTAATTTAGTGTTTAGGTATAAGTTGATTAGTTATATTGAATTATGGTTGAATTACTAATAATTGTTATTTATTTAACGTTTCAAGTCACCCGTAATCGTTTACGTAACTGGATATTACTAATAAGTAATAAGTCATCTGAATGACCTACTGAGAACTGCCATAGTAGGTCACAGATTGGTATTTTTTTTATTTATTATCCCTTAGTCACACATTTCACCATATAAGCATACACAAACATAACACATCGTCATGCCTTTATCCTCAAAAAGGGTGGGCAGAGGTGTTAGCACTCACATTATGCCAACCATATTTAAAATACTGCTCTCCGAATTCCAGAGCGATTCCGTGAGCTACTTCTTCGACGAGCTAGAACGCATCGCGCGACCGGACTACGTGCCTTCGCACCAAGACATCCTGCACTGTCGGAAGGCGACCAAGGGCATCACGGAGTGCACCATCAACATCAACAACGTCCCCTTCGTGTTCGTCGACGTCGGCGGCCAGCGGACGCAGCGGCAGAAGTGGACGCAGTGCTTCGACTCTGTCACGTCGATACTGTTCTTAGTATCGTCGTCTGAGTTTGACCAAGTTCTCTCTGAAGATAGGTATGTTTGATATTAAACCTCCTTTGTTTAGGCATCACGAGGTTCATCATGGCTATCAATATATGATTTATATTGAAAGTATATTATCTAGATATCGAAATATGTTACATTATTCCAGATCCTATTACATAAGCCTTTAGTGCTTATGTCGGACTAGCCTAATTTGTGTGAGAAGAAATATTTATTAATTTATTTTTTCGAAACTCTGTGTCATGCGGCTAGCATAGTGTTATTTGCTTTAAGAAGGCCATGACGTCGTCCATGTGTGTCCATGATTAATTTCTATGCACGACACATCGTACCCATGTGTGACGAAAGCTGACTTCGACCCGCAATTCGTTTACTATCTAGATCCTATTAGGTTTATGTAGCAATGTTATTACGCGCACATTCATTTTCAGTTATCGAATCATAGAACAGTGCTCATTTTATGGCATGGCAAAAGTTTGTTAGTGCAGCCTTCCAATGTTATTTGTAAACTAATATTTTCTTCCCGTGTTGGTCCGGGACGCAAAAATAATGTGCCAACTGCTTTTCTTGCCTAGCAAGTCGTAAAAGGCGACTAAGGGCGTATTGGGTACTGGGTCTGTGATGGTGGAGGCGATGAGCTAGCCACTTGTTAATACTTTTTCACGATTTTCCATCTGACCAAACCCAATTTTTGTATGGCTAAATGTGGTCTTAAGAAACATAGTGCTACTTGGACTCTGCCGACCCCTTCGGGGATTGCAGGCGTGATTGTATGTATGTAATATTTTCTTCGTAAGCCTATAAAACAATATGGCTTTCGCTATACACTGTTATTAGGTTTAGATAAAATCATGATAGTAAGTCGTGATAAATCGTATGTTCTGATTTCCATAAGTTGTTTATCAGTATTGGGAAATTTTGTGAGCAATTATATTATGTGTAATAAGCGTGACGTAAACAATAGTACCTAGTTGTTGTGGAGAAATTTCTGTTTTAGGTGCAAATCGAGATGGTGTTATGAGTAATTGACGTTTTGGATAAATGTAATTATACCGAAGAAAAAGGAGTAATTTTTCGAATAGGCTTGTTATGTTAATGTTATTCAAAAACTTCCTCGAATTGTGAAATAATACCTTATATTATTATAGTGTATACAGTATCGGGGATATGACTGTAAGGCCACAAATAGTTATTTCCGTGTTTATGACAGTCTTAACCTTTTCCCATGGCCTGATAGCAGTGACAGCAATATTCCTTGGGCGATGACAAGAACAAGGTTTTACGTAAACACTTTTAGTAATTTAAATCAAATTGTATTCGTTCTAGTAAAATAATTTATATGTACCTCCATGACTGACTATTTACACAACGTAAAGCATAAATAAATAATTTAACGCGTTAAATGCATATGTATATTCATGGTTATGTATGTCCTGCGGCTTCATTGAGGATTTGTATCTCAATTCAGTTCACGTGGATATAAAGTATCTTTGACATCTGAAGTTTTCGCACTAAAGGTGTGAGATATTTAAATAATCCAGGAATCTATTGGAATTGTAACACAGTAACACAACCATGGTACTGGGATAGATGACTCTTTGACCGTTCTGTGAGATAGCACCTACTCCATTCGCAGATAATGTGAAGCTAAAGATATGATTCGCTTAAATTGTAAATTTATAGCTGACTGGAACTATCGTTTCCAGTAGTTTCATATCGGCGTTGTACGAGTCGTATCTATACGGCTGTTAATGCAAATTTTACAACACTGGACGTATTGTTCTGGCGTTGATGACTGAATGAGATATTTGACAGGTATATAGCAATATCATTAAAGTTAAAATGGAACAGTCAACATCACAAACTGCGACAAAAAGTCACATTTCTTTAAAACTTTGCACTTATGTTTTGACATTTTTGTGCTCAAAGTCTCGAACTAAGTTTTTTCTTGGATCGGTTTATTAGATTAAAAATGGGAACTAGTTTCGTGAATAAAACCACGGGAACAATCTTTAGACGTTTATTATTGTTGTGATCCAAAATGATAACAGTTTTTTTGAGAAGTCACGAGATACCAATTACGACATTTTATGAGGAATTCCTGAACCAGGTCATTTGTTCAATTAGTTCCGATTTTTGGTGAGTGCTGCTCACTGTAAATTAACCTGGTCTTTTCGGTTCGGCAAAAGTAAGCCACGTGAAATTTCCGATGTGGTTATTAATAAGATCGTAAACAGGCGTGAGATTAGAAAAGTGAACATCCGTCTGCGCACCACGAAGGTCGCGATGCGTGATTATTTGCTCAACTGCATACACGACACAGTTTGCAGAGAGTGCTGTTTATAAAAATGCTTATGCGCTTGTTTATTTATTTAAAGAATTATTGTTTATATAGATTATTCACAGCTAATTGAAGTAAGATATGCACCATCCATATCTACTGGCAATTATTGTCAGGAGATCTCAATCTTTTATACCTTCGATGATGTCACCAATTTTATTCGGCATAAAAAACTAAGAATAGAAAATTGAAAAATGTAGGCTAACTGTCTGATAGTCGATTCCTGTAACTACCTGATAGCAAACAAGTTTTTTCTTTGTACTACGCCAATACCTTGTGCATATAACTCCACGTCGACATGTTAATAAACTATTTTGCAGGTTTCTAGGAAGGCTTAAATTATCACAGCAACGTTTCTTGTGAAATGTTATTCTAAGAGACCTGTTTTTTATTGGATTTATTATCTCTTTTATAAATTTACCATTACATGAATGTTATTCTTTCCAGGAAAACCAATCGACTCGAGGAAGCGCTCAATATCTTCGACACGATAGTAAACAATGTGAACTTCAAAGGCATCTCTATTATCTTGTTTCTAAACAAGTCGGACCTGCTCGCGAAGAAGGTGGCCAGCAAGGAGACCGACATCCGCTGGTACTACCCGCAGTTCAGCGGCGACCCGCACAACGTCAGAGACGTGCAGATGTTCCTGCTGAACATGTTCGCCAACGTCCGGAGGGAACCAAAGACAACCCTCTACCACCACTTCACCACGGCCATAGACACGCACAACATAGAGGTGGTATTCAATTCCGTCAAAGACACTATTCTCAATCGTAACCTTGAATCTCTCATGCTACAGTGATGTGTTGAACACTTTGATTCATAGTGATTCTTGCTCCTACCAATTGTGATACGCGAGGGCAATACACGATGCTCAGTTTTTGAACGTTTCAGTTCCGTCGCTTACTTTGTCGTTGGTCTACACGGGCGAATTGAAAAGACAAACTTGTGATTTACTTATTTAGCCACAATTGTATAATATGTATGTAATTTTGGTATATATTTATTTACCAATACTGAAGTCTTGGTGACATTATGTATAGTCTAACATAGTAATGATAAAGTTTGTATATCAGTATATTTATGACCAAAAATAGATTTTGCACACGATAATATTTTGATCACTTTTTGAGGAATTTTGCGTATGTACGCGTGCTCGTACAACGTACAAGGGGTGGGTGAAGAGATGCCGAGCTGGTACACGGATTAGATCTGAACATAATTTGTATACAATCTTTAATCGATGTAGCGGGTCTTAGATACAATTTAACTGTCAAATTAGATGACTTATTATGCTCGAATACCCTTCGTGAGATTTGTGCAAACAAATGAATTGTTCCAAAATTGATTTTTGTATTTACAGTGCCAAGTTGAGCGTAGAAGCGTTAGGTAGCATTGGTTAATATATTAATGTAAAGTAGATGTAGGCATGGTTAATTAATGGGGTGCCACATAACCAGAGCACGCGCGTGTTCCTCCGGTAAAGGAAGACTTATTACGATACCTCCCATACGGGAATAAAACTGTACATAGAGTTGTATCGATGAATTACATTTTCTCTGTGATTGAAATTTTGTAAGTGTTGGCTGTAAACAGCAACGAAACGTTTCTATTTTTGATGAAAAGCGGTACGTTCCGACTTCAGAGAAAGTGTACGAGCAGCAATTAATTTCAGCATGGCGTCGTTGTGCTATAGACCGAACCAGGGCATGCTATGATCATTTTCTGTCTATGGTCATTTCTACAGTGTTCTTCTCCTACGAAATATTCCGTCCCTTGGCACAATTTAATGCAAACGCGTAATCTCACTAGCATCTATCGTGTATATTTTAATTATAAATTTTTTGTACAATTTATACATAATTTAATAATGAGCACAAAGGTTCAGTTCATATTAAAGAAAATTATAGACAGACGAACGTTTTGAATATGCACAAATTGATCTGCACTGCCGGTCTGTGGAAGGCATAATTTCGATCATAATAATTATACTCATTTAGCTGTGTAAGATTCAGTAAGCTTTAGCGTATTTATTTGTGCTTAGTTTATTTAAAAATTATTTTTATTTACTGTTTTTAGATAGAACTATCTATTTATTGTGTAAATTTTATATGGACGGTTTATCGAGGCTATGTGTAAATACCTCTTAATTTACCTTCGTACATTTTGAAGCTTGCGTGGTTTACGCAAGGCTGGCAATGGGCGGGACTCATGGCGAGAGGTGATATAATGCATTTAATGGTGCCATTGCGTGACGCAGTCGATGTGGCCACGATACTATTAATTAACGTCGATATAGGAACTGTTTGTAATATACCAATAGATCTAGCTCCTTTTTTATTTTGAATAAGTATAATTTTATTCTACAAAAACGCCCTTCAATTTCCGCGTTGTGCATCTAAATCTCGTAGAATCAGTAACGAAAGTAGCTTTATTAAGAAAAACTTTAAAATTGAGAAGAACAAGGCAATTAAATGATATTTATTATTTTGCCGCACGTACTTTACGTACGTACCTTTGGGAAAAAATACTAAAATGCTTGCTGGCTTTTTTACTGACCGTACAGTCTGCTTTTCTGACGTTAACTCATCATCTATGACGTTTGTGAACAAAAGAAAATCCATTCTCCAATAGTCTTGGCTGATTCCTGCCAAAGCTCGGATAGGATAAGTATTTTTTTTTGCAATAAATGGAAGAGCACAGTATTGGAATATTTCAAATAGTTCCTTAAAAGATGATTGACAAGATTTATTAATATTCTCTTATGAGATATAAATTTCCAATGACGAAACGTTTTGACTATTTATATTCCATAATCGATTATCAAATAATTGACATGTAGTGATTGATAATGATATATAATTATATATAGGCATTATATAATCAGGTTATAGTAAAACTGATTAAAAAATATACATTATATATCGCCCTTCACTCAATGGCTAGACTAATTCCCGTATTGGCTTAAATTTTTAACAATTATTTGGCATTTGATTATAGATGACAGCCATAGCTTCTTACGACGCTTGCGCATACTACATATTAGGAGCCTTGAATTAGTTTGCACTTTTTTGCTTACAAATTCAAATAAAGTAATGGTGACTCACAAGTAAATGAATTTATTATGTAGTTCTGTGTGTTTAAAGGTAAACATGTTTGTGTGTACAGATCTGTGCTATTTCTAATGACAAATCATGTTCATTTGATTAATTTTGAGTCACGAATTTACTTTGGTATGATAAATGATAATCTATGGTATCTAAATTATGCAAGTCAGAATACATACAAAGCTGTTAAAATTCCCTAATAGATTTTCAACCTTAACCCAGTAGACATAAAGTGCAAAATTATTTAAATGTTTGTCACTTTGACAAGTTAGAAACCATTATTAGTTGTAAATTATCAATTACATAATCTTCCTGGCTACGTATATCAATGTGTGGTTGCGCCGCCGCCGTGACGAGGCTTTGGATATAAATTTTCATAGAAACTTACGCGTCACTAATGCCTTATTAGATTCCGATGAATTTTAAATCACCGGTAACATTCCTTCGTAGCTGCGTTCGAAATAATAAGTCCAATCGGAAACCCTCTGCCATTTGTATGGTTTTGTGATTTCATTTCGTGTAACACGGTAATCTTTATGTAATAATGCACTTGTATGTGATGACATAATAATCAACTGTTATAAATAATTTAATAACTGCTCAAACTTTCAATAAGATGATTATGCATTGAATTTGGAATGTTTGTGTGAAATATGTTTTATTTATAATAAACATAAGGTTAGTTTTGTATTGTAAAGGTCATCTCACACATCTTAATGGTAAATCTCATTATTCACTCTGATTAAAAATATGTAATCAATGTTTATGGAATAGGGTATTTAACACTTTTCAGTAACTCAACAATCGGTGTTGATTTTAAATTATTTGTTCATTATCCATATTGTGATGTTAGTATTATGTCTATAGGGCGTTTGTTATAAGGAATCCGAGGTAATAAGAATACTCTATAAACTCACTATAATAATAGGATTTGATGCGTCTTGCATCACCACTAGGGTCATATACTGACTTTTGATATACGCATGACGTTAAGTTTTCCACACTTTGTAATCAACATGCGCAAGAACTGTCATTAGCGAAGTTTAGTCAAGCTTCGCTAATTAAAGAAAATATATTAAACGTAATACTAAAACCTAATTATCTACTAACTATCAAAGGAGTCAGATACCTTATTTCTAACATGACACTTCGCTCCAAAGATCTTTAAACATTATGTAACTCAACTAACACTAAGATACCAAAGGTCGAATTTTACAAAAGCATTCCTGATTTGAAAGCGATTAGCAAAATTATATTGAGACTAATTCTATAACATCGTATGAGGCTGTTATGTCGATCTGATCTTAAGTATACGACCAATGTAATTATACCTATAAGGGTCAGTTTTTAGATCCGTTGTCAGGTTGACCAGTAGGTTAAAATATGAACCAATGGCGAAAACGTATGATGGCGTGATATTACAGCTCGTCCAATAGTCGAATTTTACCATAGGTAAATAATCATAGACAATTGATAACATTTCCTTTTTAATACACCTGAAAATAAAATAACCATTTCTACATTTTGCTATGTAAACCCTGAAAAACATTGAAATATTTCTTTTTGTTGTATAGTTTTTGAGAAAAACTGAAAAAACTAAAATCGTACGCGTGACGTCATACATACGAAGGAATAATGATTCCCCTTTGCCAAATTCGAAACAGGAAAAAAGTTGGTGTCATGGCCTTGTTATTTCTATATAATCTGTGGCCATGTCAACAAATTTTTATTGAAATCAGCGGATTGAAATCCTGCGATCACTTTCATGATGTAACAAAAATATCAAAGTAAAATTAACTAAAATTCTCGAGCAAATTGATAAGTCTCAAACAAAGTTCTTATCAATTTTGACGGTTAAAAGTCAAACTTCAACGTCAGTAACTGTTTTTTACATAGGCAAAAGCAAAACGCTATTCCCCCGTATGAATGACGTCATTTGGCACTTACGAAATTTTAGAATGAGCTGATCTTTAAACTTAAAAAGATAAATGAAACAGTCGATATTTTGAAAAATCTAAAAATACGTGTCTCTTAATTTTTCATCTAGTTTTATTTACAATAATAAAATATACACCCTAAAATTTTGAAATGTCAATTGAACCACAACACGGTGCTGGGATTAGTAACATGGCGGCTGGCGACACAGCTGATGTATATTGCTTTGAATTTTCATCGCAAATAAATAACAATTTGTCAAACTGACGTCACACATTTTGGCGTTTCCATTGACGCTATTGATCTAGAATTTAACTATTGTGGTTACTATGACTACGGATCAAAAACTCTAAACTAAGTCTAACACTTATTCTCAGTTGCCTTGTAAGGTATACCATATTTATTTGGAGATTATTTTTGGCCTAAATAAGATATAAATAAGTACTTCAAGTAATGCAACTGAACAAAAAGTATGAAAATATTATAGTGACTATTATTAATCCATTAAGATTTTCATGCAGATCCCAAATTACAGCTATCAATTTCTCCTACCTACCTGAATTCCTGTCTCTTAGGAGGCCCTTAAAAACCTACAAAATAGTTCACTATAACATTTTAATTAACATTGTTGCGAATTTAAGCAATTTCAAATGTAAATATTGAAGATTGCGAATGTGACTCGCGGTAAGAAAATTTATAATTGCATTAGATACATTAGATTTTTTTGTAAGATTATATATTCTGTAAACAATATTAATTACTCTTAGCTTTGTCTCCACTAGATTAAATTCCGAAATGAGTTTCGCAAGATGTAAGTTTACAGGCGGATTATATATTATATTCAGGAACTTTCTTTTGTGAAACCTGTTTCGGGATATTGTCATTGATGTTTCAAGATTTACTTTTGTTTAAAGACGAAATTACCATGTTAGAAAAAGTGGCGAAAATCTGTCTTAAAAGAAAAATTGATAGGATTCGACCACAGTCGCTTGACACTCGCAACTATCAAGAACCACGAAGAACCAATCGAACTTCGATAGGTTTCGAACTGTCGGCGAACGCTCTTGTCAAATCTTTCTTCGAATTCAGGTTGCCTTTGTTTAAATTTGTGGAGTCAATGCTTGTCGACACTTAGCTTTTTATTCGAATTTGTATATTTATAACCTAAATACCAATTGAGATGATTGTGTCGCGAGTTGCTTTTGTGAATGTTTACGATGTTGTTATGTAATTAATAAAACGTATAGGTACTTAGTTATAACCTTGCAGCCAACCTGTAGCAATGTTGTATATTTCTAATGTCTCTCTATTTCATCACGTAAAGTTTCAAAATTCCATAAAATTTGGTGCGAAACGATTGATGTAACCCGGTATCTTGGTGTTTAATCAAAATATTGTCTGTTGAATTAAATTTTAAGGAATCTGATGGGTTGTGTATTTTAGGCCAATCAGATCATTTATCTTTTAATCTTACGGAGTTATTTGGGTTATGCTTCAATGAATCGGCACTTTAAATCGTGTTAGTGTAATATCAGTGATGTTGGAACATGGGTCTCAAATAGCGACTAAGTCGGGACATTGTGATTGGTAGGCTTCTGATGGTTTTGTGAAGCATCCATAAGTATTAACTAGAGTCGAGGTTTTCATAATAAAATTGAAAGATTTAGTATTTTGATTTTCAACTGTATTTTTATCTTCTTATGGTTTGTTTTTAAATATTCATTGATTTTAATTTCAACATGGAATACATTCGTGTAAAGATTAAGTTTGACTACTCGTTTCGATTACCAATTTTTAAGTAAACAATGCCTTATGATCTTAAGTTCCGTGTGGTACAGTCAACAGCTCGCTAGACTATACAAAATCAAATTTCCTTTTCACATTTTGAACCTAAATGGATTACACATTAAGCTCAAAATTCTTAGAGAATATTTGAGGTTTTGTTGTGGTAGTCTGACAATCTGTTGATTGTCGTTTAATATTTTTTTGAGTTTATGTCGTTAGTGTATGTAACGCTTGTTCTCAGTTTTGTGAATGCGAATAAATATTATATTTATAACTACTTTGTCAAGGATTTTGGTGTCACAACATCGCCAGCGTAAAATCTGTGACGAATAAGTAGGTAAGTAAGTTGACTGTAATAAAGTAAAATGAAGTACAATTATTATTATTTAAGTCATAAACTCATAGTTATAATTACATTTTATTGAACATTAATTTTATTAAATCAGTTGGGATTAATTTATAGTTGACAGCAAATGTGTCCCTTTGATAGTTAAACTACTCGACACTCGTAAGCGTCTTTCTCCATACATTTACGTCAGTTCTATATTGTTTCCGTAGAGGCGCCCGCGCCGGTGCTAACTGTATGGAGAAAAACGTTTACGGCTGTCGAGTAGTTTAACTGTCAAAACTAGGGGCACCGAAAATGCGTTTGTAAATATGATCTTAGTGACGGTCGGTTGTGTAAATATTTTAGTCGAGAATGTGATTTTAATCTTTATTGACGCTGGCATAAAGATTAATATTGCAATTAAACTACAAGCAATATTTTAGGTTGTTTGTGAATGCTTCACAGAATCATAGTGTTATAGGTAATAAAGCTAAGGTGCCAATATTGTATTGCTCTTATATCCAAAAGTATCATTAGATTGTTATGAACATCTTGGCCTAAGGATATGTTTATGAGAATATGGCCCGAAGCTCACGGTTATGCGGTTATAGTTAGTTGTATATTACGAATTTTAAACATATATTAGGAGTCATTTTACACTCGTGTTATTGTATGCTAGAGTGTTGACAATATCTTTTGGAATTCCTCTATATTTTGTATACAGCCCAATATTTATTGTACAGTGTAATAAAATATCATGCATGTATAAAGAAATGTTGTTTGTTATTTTGATTGACTTCGTCATTCTTTATTGTCTATGTTTATTGAAAACCAAATTGGAAGCAAGTGGCTCAATTTTACGGTCATAACTACGGTAGGTTTACAAAACATTTCGAACCTTAATATCTTGGCACAAGTGTCATATTGATTGAGGAACGGCCTTTTGCATCATGAAATTTGAAGACTTGCCTATATAATCTCTACCCATGGCGTTATGATGATATGTATCAGTCTTAAAAGTTATGAAAACGGGACTACACACGACTTATATTGCAACTATAAAGTTTAAAATCTTATGTATCAGTCTTGCTGAAGCACCGTGGCAGTTGGAACTGAATTCATATTTATTTAATGAAAATAATTCAATGAAAAGGCGATGTTACTATCGATGTTTGTAGTGAGATTTTGACAGTTGTTTGTAGTGAGATTAATCGATTCCCGTGCTAATGTAAATGGTTCATAAAGCTCATCTGTCAAAATGCACAGACTGCAGTCTTCGTTTTGCAATAATGCTCAGAGCCTTAAACCAGTGGACTCTCCGAAACCATATAATCTTATAAAGAAGAAGTTATGACTAGTTTTTATGCTTATTATTTAATTAAGTCGTCGGTAAGAGTTAATAAACTAGACCCTTTTCGTAAAACTTTTACTACGCAGTAACATCCCGAAGAAAGTGGATATTTTTAGGTACGTATTTTAGTAAGATTGTATGGAAGAAGTACTACTTAAAGCCAGTTGAA
Organism: Parapoynx stratiotata; assembly: GCA_910589355.1. Lineage (NCBI taxonomy): Eukaryota > Metazoa > Arthropoda > Insecta > Lepidoptera > Crambidae > Parapoynx > Parapoynx stratiotata. The sequence continues at coordinate 3,268,027 of OU342463.1, forward strand.
ATTGCGTAGTAAACCATAACATAAAAACTTGCGGGACGTCGGGAAATCGTAGCTTTTATAACATTAAAAAATATGAAATATTACATAAGAGAGAGAGAGAAGAGTTGGAATTTTATTTTACTTCATCTTTTTTTCACTATTGTTTTGATAAAAGTAGGCTTTTTGATAGTTAATCTGTGCTTTGAAAAAAAAAACCAACAGTGGCATTTTCTCCATTTTTTTTATAGTACCTAGATACTTTTTGCCATATTTTGCATAGATTTTTTTAAAACTCTTCAGTCGTATGTACTTCAAAATGTTTTGAAAATCACCAGAACGTAACGGCACGGTAAATATATGGCTTTCATATAATTTGCGTTCCTTGTAGCTGAAATAAGTTCCTGTAGTGTCCTGTATTCCTGAAAGCTGAATCACCATCAGGGGTTCGATATAATTGAATTCGTCTATTGTTAATGAATTATATGGCCGGGCGCATTCATAAAATCAGTCTTCAAACCCATTTTTCTACTATAGTCCTCGTCCTCAGCCTATATAAGCCCCAGTGCTGGGCACAGACTGGCAGACCTTCCTCATGGAAACAGTAATCATTTGTTTCCATGAGGAAGGTTTGCCAGTCTGTGAGGAGTATGGGCCGTAACACCACCACGCTGGCCCAATGCGGGTTGGTGGGTAGAAACGGGACCAACGGCTTAACCATTACCCATCCACGGTCTGACCATGGCGAAGGTAGTTTTGTTTACGATATCGAAATCTAAAGCGTATAAACCACTACGCCACGCCACCGAGCTCCTTAAATTTTCGACTATACATTATCATCCCTTATGTCCCTTATATGTTAGAACGACTCTTGTAATACCTACCATCTAATCACCTTTTTTCACGACATTAAGGGACGTTTTACAGGTACGCTGTTGGCTAGCGCTGGGCAACAGCGCCGGCGAGATTTCCATACATTTTGACCTAAACACGCGCGTGGCGCGCTGGCGGCCTAAACAAAAATAATTTATTTATGACGTAAGCTTTTTCTCAAATTTTTGATGTCAAAACATAAAGCTCTATGTTCCTATTTTCTCCAAACAGAAAGTAATTTTACTTAAATAGTTATTAAGTTTTGGGCTCTGGAATTTGTTTCAAGGGAAACTAAATACAAGTGAATAAATTTCTCCGAATGATGGCGAGCCTTGTTATTACAAGTTGCTGGAGCTTTGACCACACATGAATAAAACATGATTTATAACAAAACTGTTCAGTTTGTTATTAAAAGGTTATGGGTTTTCTTCTGAAGTAACGGATAATGGATATAGGCACAGTTTGGGTACAATGGAACGAAAAAGTCATTGTTGTTAAAAAAATAAAATCTTTAAATTTTTATAATATTTGTTTTCCAGTATGATTCTTGAACCATCGTTAGAGAAGAAAAAACAGATTAAAAATTTTCACATCACTTTGTTCCAATGTGCCCCAGGTCTGGGGTACTAAGGAACGGTGTCTGGGGCATATAGATACAAAGAAAGTAAAACAAATAATGTAAGAAAAATATACGCATATAATAATATTATCTAGTCTTTATTCACGAAACTATATTTGCTTTTTCTGGCAAAATTTTACCAAGATAAATGTCACTAGTTTTGGCAGTTATAAAAATTAACATTAATAAACAAACAACTTATATTTTCTTCACTGTGTAGGCCCAGGCCCTATATCCCTTATCTATTTTATTGTGACTTCGAAACCTGGAAAAAACTTAAAATAAAATCAAACTGATGATGCTATGGAACGCTGTTCCTTTGAACCCCGTCACACGGAATTAATTACACAAAGAGAGAAACAATGTGTTATGCACTCGTCATTTGAACTATAGTGATAAAATTGCATGGAATAAAACTGCAATACATTAAAAGCAATATTGGTATATCTACCTCTTTAAAACTCGCGGTTGTAACGTCGTAAAAGGCAAATTTGTGGTTTCATTTGCACGTTGATTGCTAACATAAATCATTTTGGGGCGTTGAAATAAGCTGGTTGGTTGGAAAAGCTATTTGGTTACTAGAAATAGTTGGCGATCACTTCAACTTTATAAACCGCCTACATCTTTCGCTGCAGCGTAGAAGTGCGTTTCAGCAGTTTTTATTTTCTGACTCTTGAATTTTGATGTATAACTTTGTTATGTTTTTGGAGTTTTCTTCGAAACTATACGAAGTTAGCTTTAACGACCAAACTTGTCAGAACTTCAAAAGCTATTCGTAACGAAAATATATCTAATATTTAAAGGTTTGATACAAGTGGATGCCGCTTTCTCCCTATAGTTTTATTATTTATATTTGGTATTAAATTGGTGTACATCTGAACACATGGCGCAATAAATGCCCTGATTTCTTTACATTTACTAGTTTTTTTAAAGATAAGACAAAATCTAAAGTATGACCTATAGGTTATTCACAAACAGTATTTGCTATGATGAGTTTCCTCGTTTGTGAGGACCTTGGCGTCTGATCCTGGTACGTAAAAATAATGGTTGTTAAGCACGACAGGAAAAGTACATACGATCACTATTCGTTCGTGACGCATTGGCAGTAATTTCAGGTTCTGGGCCAACGCACTGAATGTGTTGAGGTTTGCAATTCTGTGGGCTATGTCGATGACCCTAGTTCTCCTGCGAATGTCCTCATTTCTGATTCGATCACGCAGAGAAGCTTTAAGCATAGCCGTCTTCATTGCCCTTTGAGTGCCCTTGAGCCATTGCACGAATTGAAGACTTGTCTTGAGACACTGTGGTAGATGAGCCGAGAATACGCTGCGTAGCTTCCCGAACGCTGCCCAGTTGAGTAGGATTCGTCAATTGACCTCTTTCTGGAAATTGGACCTACCTAGTTGGACTATTTTTTCCAGGTATGTCGTTAACAATTTCCAGTGTAGAGCTTCCAACCTTCACAGGAGTGGGACCAACATGGGAATTAGACATGATCTTTGTCTTATTTATGTTCATTTTCTGGCCCACTTGTTGAAAAGCTCTACATAGATCGTCGAGCATTGTGCCAAGGTCTTCCAGGGTCTCAGCCATTACCACCTAAAGTGCAATCAATGATATTTTTTTATATTACCATTGAAATGTAGAACTTCCTTTTAAATCTGACGAACCACCAGACTGGCAGACATTAATTGAATTGGTCTCGGCCATGTCTTTAATTTACGACGTAAAATTTCAGATTTTAATTACATTTAGCAGCGCCTACAAAATGAGGCCGCTGAAATTTTTTTATTAATATATTAAGAGTGTCGGGTGTACAGGAAAAGAAGACATCAAATATTTCGTTACTTCAATGAGTATGAACAATAAGTTTGTAGTTTTTTTTGTAAGCCAAATTTTGTACTGCATTCAGACTTGATGATAGGGATGAAAAATTGTCTTGAAATTACATCATATAATATACATATTTAATGCGATAACATTTAAAATTTTGGGTGTTATTCTTTCAGTTTATAACTGGAGCACTCTCCTCGAAATTACAGTTTTCTTCGTGTATTATCTATTATTGTGTCATGTTCTGTGATGATGACTATTCTTCATTAAGGTTAAACGTAATGGTCAATAAGATATACTCATATTTAAAACCCACACGCGGCCACAAGTTATAATTATATTATCGCCTGTGGCCTTCTCTTCCTTAACAATATTTATTTAAGTATAGATTACGTACTAGTGTATCGTATTATTACAACCGTCTTAATTGGGAAATGTATGAGTCTGTTGATCATTGGTGTCTGTTGTTGGCTGAACAATGTTGTTGTTCTATTAATAGAGGAAGATGGAATTAATAAAATATTTCCGTTTTTAGGAATAACTAGTGTCTGTTTCGTTTGTACAGCGTTCTAATGTTAATGATAAACAATTAATTTTCTGACCGGTATGGGCTGGAAAAATAATCGAATAAAAAAAATCCTGTTAGTTTTAAAAATTCAGACTTTTGAAGCTACACATAAAAATCATCACGCCTCTTTCCCCGAAGGTGTACGCAGGGGTGTCAACACTCAGATTTCGCCAATGTTAAGACCGCAATTAACAGGTGGCGAGCCTGAGGCCATGCATGGGCACAATGTGAGGCCATCGGTATTCACAATCAACAATTTAGTTTTAATCACTCAGAGAAACAGGCGGTGGGATAGAACCCGCGGTCTCTTGAATGAGGTCTTTCCCATCTCGGATACGTACGATTAACTAGGATACGTGTCTTTATTTCTATTTTTTAAACCAGTTTTTTGTACATATCTGGCGAAGATTTATGATATGCTTGTATTATGATATACAAGGTGTTTCATGTAAGGTGTCAAGCGAAAGTGTATGTAATACAGCAACACACCCACTTAGTAAGTCAAACAGGAAAATAAGATGATACCCAAAGTATATTTTGCTTTTAGCATGTTTCTGGGATACTTCAATTAGTGGTAGTTGCGACCATTAGGTACATCCGACGTAGGAAACGGAACGTAACAGCAAGCTACCTCGTTATAGCAAAATTTTGAGAGAGGTAATCGTGTAGAGAACCCAAGGTGTTTATTTAGAATGTTACTCCCGTTTATAGAGGGCGAATACTTTGCTTCTCTTTATATCATTAAAACAAATTAGATTTTACAATCATACTAGTAGCAATATAAGGAGCTGGTCTGATATAGACTTATGCCTGTATCACAGATACACTCAGCGAATACTCAGTATATAGTGCCGGCCTTAACTTTACTTTTAATTATTCTTAATAATGGCCTCCTCGACTGACCTATCGCAATATTTTTTAATTTTTCTGAGTTTTAGTCTAAGGCGTATGTATCTATTCATCTAGACATCAATAAGAACAGTATTTTCTCCTACTTTAGTAGCACATCACCCACAACAACATTAGACTTAAAGTCGCAAAACATGAAACTTCTAAATGCTCAAATGTCACATTAACTTGATATATCAGTTCAATTTAGCGTCTGAATGGAGTTAAAAAGAGTAAGATTTTAGTGCAAATGTTGTTACAATATATTTGGATCCAAAACACGAAACGTCGAGTGATTGCTTAACTTGATAAACAAATAAAACCGAGCAGGGTGTTTGCATTCAATTGCCGGCGACACATTGGCCATTCGGAAAAACGTTGCAATATCTCTCTGTTCCGTTTCACATACCTATCGATTTTCTCAACTCAAATAACAATGCCTACAACTAAATGATTATAAGTGTGACGACCTCCTTGGTGAGTGATCTGTACGCCGGTCTCAAGGCGTCACCATGTTGAGAGGTTCTGGGTTCGATTCCAAGAGGGACAAATCTTTGGTGATGAATACTTACAGGCATTCATTCTCCAGTCTTGGATGTTTATGTATGTATTGTCTAAATTCTGAATATTTATTATATTGCCCGAAAACCCCGACTAAATGCCGGGGCTGGGCGCTACTATTCTCCGCGGTTCCGAATGTTTGCAAAAACAAAAAAGTGATAGCCTCGTTGTGTGAAGGACATCGGTGGCATCGGTATTTCAATCAATTTAGATACAAGTTAACAAGTTGACACGCTTGGTTTCAATACAAATCGTTATACTTACGTCATCTTTGTTAATTTATATCTGTTTTTCGTATGCAAGTTTATAGAGATCTTAGTAAATGTAGGCAACATTTGAAAGAACACAAAGATTTTAATGATATTAACGCCCACACCAATTTGTTATATTGTTTGAACTGAAAAAGCCTTTGTCTAACAATTGTGTAAACTTTTTCATATAGTAAAACTGCAAAACAATGTAAAAATAGAAATCATGCGGAAAAATTCATTGGAGAAAATATGCCTGCAGTCGCCTACCGCTGATTTCATTATCAGGAAACAAAAGAGTTTTGCGATTAATAAATAATTCATACCATGTCCATTGAAGGGACTTCGATTGTGTTTTGTTTTGAATTCAAAGCTCTTTCGGAATATGGAGGTAGGTACGTATTTAAATTGATGTATGGAGAACGAACGATTGGGTTTTACCTATGCAGCTGTGTAAACGTTAACTTGATTGCTGTCAACAATTTTGTTCCGGAAAATTCATTATGGGAGCATTTCCTGCATATTAATTATTGAATTGCTATTTAAATAACATTAGTACATGAGTGAAACATTTATATAATTATTTCAGACAGAATTTTATGCAGTGGTATTTATACAGAATATTGTTTTTCTAAATCATGTCGTTATGTAATGTCAGCCCAGCCTATATACGTCCCACTGCTGGGCACAAGCCTTCCTATTAGAGAAACAAATAAGGAGTATGGGCCGTAACACCACCACGGTAGGCCAATGCAGATTGGTTGCAACAGCGACCGGGACCAACGGCTTATCGTTCCTTCCGAAGCACGGGGGAGACCGGAATCACAAAGTTTTGGTCTCTCATTCACGGCCTGACCATGGCGAAGGTTGCTTTGTTTACGATATCGAAATCCAAAGCGTACTAACCACTACGCCACCGAGCTCCTCGTAAAGTTCTTACAGAATGAATAATGTAATTAAAAAATATATATAATTAATAATATTTTCATTAGGGATGGATTAAATTAAGGTAAAACATATAAAAAAGAATTTTGATAAAATATTTTTAATTTGTATAAAAATATACAGGTTATTTTTATTTCATCAACAACCTTGCAAGACTAGTTAGCTAATATCATAAATTAGAACATTTGTTGTACGACTATTATTAATTGGACATATTTTACTTTCATTCAAAAATAAATATCATATCAATAAATATCATAAATATCATTTCTGAATGTTCTTAGCTCTGTGACCATAGCGCGCGCGAGAATCGCACGTGTCGCCTTTTCGTATGAACGGAACATATACTTACTAATGTCACGGCAGTACATTTTAAGCTTGTAAAATGTTTTTAATTGATGTATTGAGTCATCGTAAAACTCTAAGGACTAATGATGTTATTTACGATGTTAGTAGTCTTGTCAGGTTGTTGATTCATTAAAAATAAACTGTTTAAACAGTTACAGACTTACACAGATATAAACATAATTATCTTATTCAAAGTCAGTAAACACGATATACACACACAAACTAATTCTGTATTTTATTTGGTATCGAAAAAATATTACGCGCGATTGCAGTTAAGCAACGCATCTGCAGTTCTTCCGGTGCTGTGGATGTCTATGGGCGGCGGTAATCACTTACCATCAGTCGAGCCATCCGCCCGTTGCCACCTGTAAAAAAACCCAAAATATCGCCGATATATTGGCATCGGTATCAGTATCTTTATTGTTTACATTCGTAGTTACTTTCCAAGACGATATATTATGTGTCATGTTTGTGTTACATTGTTAGTACGAACGAATTCTTCATATAATTAGGAAAGCCGAAGGGAAAGCATTTTGACAGCATTCGTACGATAAAAGGAACTATCTCTATCCCCAAGGACTAAATTAGAACATGTGTATATTTTCGCCCAAGATGTTCCACTACAAGCAATTGTTTCCGACACATGTCTATTGATCTGCTAATAACACTAACGAAAACCATTTTCTCGTAAATAAGTCTAGCAGCTAACCGCTTCAGTTAGAGCTTACGTGGGTCTTAAAACATAGGAATTTCGTCCTGAGCCCCGGTTCAAGAGTTTCTGGCCGTTATGTAATGACACACTGCAATAGGTTTAGAGTTGATGAGGGTGTAAGGCTGTGAGCCGGAAAGCCGATAGCATATAAGGCAATAACAACGGTATGCTGTACTCGTTAGCGAAGACTTTGATTGATGATTACAATTTGAGTCTTACACTCTATGACATAGCTCACATTGTTCAAAAACTGGTCGTATTGTGTACGGTCGCGGTCAGAAAATGTTTATCAGTTTTCAAATTAGATTCTTTATCACTCGGTTTTCAATAAAGTCTATGACATATCAAGTTACTTATAAGGCCCGAGTTCACCAATAAGTGTTTAACCAACGTTGTAGTGATTGGCTGTTCAATTCCGAAACATCGTTTAAATAACCATTCAAATTTTCACTGTTCACCGCAAATTTTTTTACCATGGTTACAAAATCGGACGTTTAATGATGAGTCAGAATGAATGAACGAATATTATAAAGATACTTATTTACGAAGCAGCGCTGTCATATTAAACGGACGCAATATACGCTGACATCTGAATTTAGTAGCATAACGTAAAATGCTTCCAATTTGTAATGTGCGATGATGTGGTAAGAACGTTTTACTCGGACGTTGTTCCAATTTTGGTCGGATAACACATTTCGTAACAGTAACTGTCAATGTCAAAAACAAATTCGTGTTGATTTGTTTACATATATTTCTCAACCGATTAGAAGCGAATTCTTTCGAAATTAGTGCTAAAATACCGTGATGTTATTGAAAATAAACGCACTGACTCCACCACAACTCCATAAAGCTAAATTTTGGTAATACTTTTAATGTCAATATGTAGTAAATGTAAGTAAAACGGAGGTTAAACGTTGCTGTCAGGCTCGGTTAAATTGATCGGTTGTTTAAGAGCTGTAATCGATGGTTAACGTGTGGTGAACACAAAAATTGATTATAACAGCTGTTTATCTTATAATCAGTTGTTTTAAATGTTGGTGAACTCGGGCCTTAGCCTTTGAAAATTAATAAGCAATATGGAAAAGACAAATAAATAAATGACAGTTATCAAAATTTATTGTTAGAACGTTATTCGGACAAAAGTGAAATAATAATCAGAAATTTAAAAAATAAGATGACGAAATTTTATTTAATAAAATAAAGATTATATGAGCTTATTTTTTTAAATATTTATAATTTAATAAAAACTGAAATATTTAAGAAAAGTTTTCTTTAAAAAGTTATTGATACACGTCTTAATGTCGTCGATGGATTCTCGTGTTATTAAAAAATATAGGTATAATCTATGATCAATCAAATTGGTACACGAAATTAATAGACATTTCATGATTTCGACTTTTTTGACTTCAATGTATGCAAGCAATTTTGATACTTAGGGTGGTAAACATTATCTGACCGCGACTGTACTTAAGATCTAATATTGCATAAGTTTGTAGATGCGACATTGCGACCACATCACATCCATTTGGCTTAAACGACCTAGGTCGCATTATAAACGACTTAGGGTCAGTTTTTTGAGCCGTGGTCAGATTGACCACGGCTCAAACTAACGTTCATGAAAAATAACGACTATCATAATGTAAATACTAGAAACAATAATAAACTCGCTGTGACTGTTTTCAGATTGCGTAAAACAAATCGGTCATTTATGGGGAAATGTATACAGTTTTATAATAAAATCCCACCAAATATAACAGAACTGCCTTTTCATAAATTTAAACCTTATATTAAAAAAACTTTAATGAAAAAAGGCTATTACAAAATTCAAGATTATCTTGAAGATAAAATGATGTGGAAATAGTTATGTAATAAATACTGTTATCTTATGCATGTTATTTTCATGGACTGATAGGAATTAAGAAATAATGTAAAAATTTTTATGATCGGCTATTTAAAAAAGTGGCTCATGAGTTTCTTGCCGGGTTCTTCTCATGAAAAGCCTTACTCTCGGAATCCGGCCGCTTGTATCGATTACAACTACAGTCAACGAAATACCTGTACTGTCCTGTGGATGTACTTGTTACAAGCGCTCGCGGTAATGTAGTTTAATACAATGGTATAATTTAATACTGTAATTTTAAAATAATTTATAATAAACTATTTATTTGTAAAATGCATAATATTGTAAAATTTTGACGATTTTAAGTGCCGAACTTGGTCTATGAAATAAAATTATTTTTGATTTGATTTGATTTGATTTGACCAGTAGGTTAAAATATGGGCCAATGGCGGTATGACAGCTTGTCCAAAAGTCGAATTTTCAAATGAAACTAAAGTTGAAAAATCATAGACAATTTAACCACAGCACGGTGCTGGGATTAGTTACATGGCGGTTGGCAGCACAGCTGCTGTATATTGCCTTGAATTTCAAAATCATCATCATCATCAATTTTTATCATCATCATCAGTCACTGCAAACTTAACAATTTGTCAAGCTTCATACATTTTGACGTTTCTATTGACGCTATTGAATTTAACTATTGTGGTTACCGTGACTACTAAATTCTACTATTGGATAAGCTGTCATATCACGACTTTATACGTTTCGCCTTTAGTCCATATACTAGCTTACTGGTCAACCTGACCAGGGATCAAAAAGTAACCTTGCTGTTGTGCTACGGTAAAATTATTTTAGGCGTCCGTCGTAGCGAGTCCGTACTGCAAGTACTACGTCGTAGCCAACGACTTAGTAATTTTTATTGGTTGTAGCTAGTCGTAGCACTACGAATTTTAGATTTTGAAGTTTTGATACTGTGCATGCGAATTACGTTCTGTGTAAGTACTTACATGATTTCTACTATGACATTTAGGCCTCGTGTATTTTTAGGTTTTCAGAATATTATTCGTCGTAGCAAGATGTAGCGCTACGAACTTTTGATACATTTTCAGGGCTCATTTGTTTTTTTGGTTTTAGAATAATTCATTTTAGAGAAATAAATAGCTGTAAATATAAATATTTAAAAATACATTTATGTATTAATTTTAATGTGAGTTAATTTTGTTTATTATTAAAATACAGGGTGTGCAAACATTGTTGTTGGAAATGTTCCAAGAAGTGTTCTTTTAGCCTATTGTGCTTTAACCCATTCGAATTAGCAAACTGAAGTGGCAGTGGGCTGGTCACGTCTGTCGTAGGACTGACGGTTGTTGGAGTCGTAAAGTTATTAATTAGAGACCGCGACTGGACTGGAAACGTAGTGTGGGACGACCTGTTATAAGACGGGATGACGATATTCGTAAGCTGTAGGCCTAGCACGGGCCGGAGAGAAAAAGTCCCCGGAGACAAAATTACTCATTGCCTTTCGCTTCCGCGCGAACGAAGAAGCGAGAGGCAATGTCGATTATTATCTCTGGGGACTTTTTCTCTCCGGCCCGTGCTAAGCCTTCTGGCTGGTGTGGGCTGGATGAGAACGGACGAAGATCGAGAGCGGTGGCGTGCATTAGGGGAGACCTATAACCAGCAGTAGACAACTTCGGCTGATGATGATGATGATCCCAATTGAGTTCGTTAAAGCCCGTTGATATAAGGTCGTGTCTACCTTGGATGGTTTATCTGCAATTCAAAATTCTAATCTAATCCCCGAATGGCTGGACCGATTTCAATGATATTTTGCATGGTAATACCTTATATCCCTGGTCACATGTCCTGGTAACATCTTAATTACATTTTATTCTGGAAAATTAAAGGGTTCGTGGGATAGTTAAAAAATCAGTAACCGCGGATGTAGTCGCGGGCAATAGCTAGTCGTGAATAAAAATACAATGAATAATTTATACTTATAAAGTAAGTACCGCTATAAAGATCTCAACATCACAGTACGATTCTCCTGTGGTTGGTTAAGTATAAATATATCATAATATGTATTCCATATACCCCAAATAATGTTCTAGTCCATTAGTGAGAACAATATGCTTGTGCTGTCCCGCGGGACTGATACGCTGGAATATTATAACGATAAGAATATATTTTATATATAAGGGATTTTTATTCGTTTCTTGTTTATACGCTTAATTACGGAAGAAGTCATTCCTATTTGTATAATTTTTTTTGGGTTAATTAGAGCAGATCACGAAGACAATATAGTGACAACCAAGTTGCTAGAAGCGACAGCCATATAAGTTTATTTGGTGTTCTTATGGGAGCCATTTTAAAAAAGTTCTTTTACGAATTTTGTATGAAAATAGATCTTTTTTTCTGTGCATCAAAACGATGTATTACGTAATAAGGTTACGCGTAGGTAGAGATGACTATTTTTTCAGTTTCTACGATCCTTACATATTTCTATAGGTATATTAATAAATAAATAACTTATAACGTATCAATGTAGTAACTTTTTTGTGAACACTTTACTGGTTTCTGTGAAATTATCTGTGTACTAACTGTATTTAATACTTATAACTGTTTGTGTTCCAAATAAAATAAAATAAAATAAATAAATAAAATGACATTTATACCCATTAATTAGCTTAACGAAGTAGGTTCCACGCTAATGTTATGACAAAATAATTGGTTATGGATAAATTCACTTTTAATAAAAAACTATATGCACATTAATTAGAAGTATTATTTCGGTATACAGATATACATACAGAGATATACATTTACAAAGATAGCTCAATGTTTACGCGAATTTTGCCCCCTTATTCTAAACTGTCGGTTCACGGATTCGGTTCGGAAAGTCATGTCCCGTCACTCTGATTCGCCGCAATAAAAAGAGACAGGTATAGAGATTTCATGATTCGTTTGTTTCCCGACAGTTTTGATTAAGGGAGCAGATTGCAGCCAGTTTTTACAACGATAACTTACCGTACTGCCTGCTTTCCGCTAAGTTTTTACATCTAGTTTCCCTGCTTTTTTATAGAGTAAGCACACATTGTTACGCAACATTTATATGAGTGATGCTTTTATTCGTATCCGCTTTCCTGACTCCAGTCAAGGGAAATACCTTGAGCGGTGGAATTTAATCAAGTATAAGGCAATTTATATACAAGCGGGCATGAATAAGTGACGAATTCTTTACCGCCATTGTTCGTGTAGAAAGTCTGACGTAGTCAAAATGATAAGTGTTTCCGCCTGTAGTTCCGAGGTTTTGTAGAAATTCTCCTACTTCCCGCTTATGATAATGTACCTTGAAGGGCGGTAATAAAGTTTGTTTCGCTCCGAAACTAAGTTTAAAGTAAGCCTTCAATCCCAGTAACAACAATGAAGGGCAGGAGACGATGTACACCGATGACTCGGCCGTTCTTCTTGAATGAATCGAACCGTGACCGAATTACTAATAACTTGTACCCAACTCTCAACTTCACGGCAGTGTATTCTTAATAACACTGTACATTGCTCTCTGTGTGTCTACTCTCAGACGGTGCTTGTTAGGTAACCCAGCAATGTAACAAGTAAGTAGCGAAATTGTAAAATTTAATTTGTGGTGGAAGGAGAGGAGAAGTTCCAGTGTAGGCCATCCTGTCAGCTCGTCGGACAATATTGTTACTTCGAAACTCTGAACAACTTTGTTTTACACTGTAATAAATAATATGCGTTCTGCAAAACAGCATCATTCAATTATTTACAACAGACTAAATTTACAAAGTACTAGTGTTGTTTTCTCATATTTTTGTTTTTCTTCATTAATCTAAAAATGACATACATAGAATATTAAATACCAGCGTTCGTATGTGCTTTGTTACGTTTTAATATGTATCAGCTACGTTTTTTTACAAAATATTCTTCATACAAGTATCTTCCACCAGGAACGAGTGGGCGACACCTTGAAAAGCCGTGTAACCTGCTCTACCATGGAGGTTATTAAAAATATAACTTGACAAAAAAATTGTCTATAATTTTTTTTCTTTGTTCTTATAGGCTAGCTGTTGCCAGGGACCTCGTACACGGTTATTATGGTTTTTAAACCATCCCACGAGAACCTTTTAATTTTCCGGAATAAAAAGTATCTAAGATGTTGACTAGGGATATAACGTATCACCATGCAAAATTTCATTGAAATCGATCCAGCCATTTTGGAGATTAGACATAGAAACAAACAAAAAATATTTCGCTTACAGCAAAGGAAGTTACGAAAACAAACGTCTAAAAGAACATTAGGCACATAATATGTAGTTTTTTTTTGTAACTGCCGTATAATATTAGGTATGAAATGACGAATGTGCGTTTATAGCACGAGACTTGGTAGAGTTTGATAATAGTAGTGTTACATGAGTATTATGGGTCCTTACCTATGAAATTGGTGTTTTTTCTATCTCTTAGTATTTTGTCTGTAACTATTACAATTCAGAGTATTCCTAAAAAATAATTACCTCGTCTAAAAATAGACTATATTTTTGAGCTCTTTTGATTTGTTTTGATAATTTATTGTATGTTTAATTGTGTTAAAATTGGATACGGAGACAACTCTTTTTAAGTGCCTCCCGAATACATCATTTTATTTGCATTCACTTAAAAACGATAAATATTGTTTATGAAGTGTGATATAACACATATTACTAAAGCTTGTCCAATGATAGATGCCAAATATTATTATCTTTGGATTTGTCGTTGTGAAGAAAACTGAAAAAAAATTTGTATGGAAAATGCAGAATTCCCCAAAATCTCCATACAAAACACCAATTTCATAGGTAAGGACCTAGTAATATCTAAGACAAATATAGGTATTACCGCGGTAGTTAAAAATCTGCAGGCATTACCGAGGTAAGTAATATTATTGCAGTTTTATGCAATAAGGTACAGTCATGTTTAACTTAGAAAGTTACCTTTTATGAATAAATTCAAAAATAAAATTTTTTTTTGTTATAGACTAATCATAGCACTTAAATCGTCAACATTATACATAATGACATTCGTCATCAGCCTATATACGTCCCACTGCTGGGACAGGCCTTCCTCATGGAGAAACATATGAGGAGTATGGGCCGAAACACCACCACGCTGGCCCAATGCGGGTTGGTGGGTAAGTTAATATCATTATGTGAAATAATAATAATTATGTTATTATTTCACGTAATGACATTGCTATAAAGTAAATTTTTATAACAAAAATGACAGAAAAAACTAATAAAATTCACAGCCACAAGCGCTTGTTGCTACAAGCGCTTGCGGTACATCCACATAGCGCTTTGACTTTTGACTTTTGAATCGGTTATTAATCGATGCAGCGCCAGCCAAGTTGGGACGGACGGGGCACTACTCGGTCGAGAGGCCGCGGGAATCGCGGGTTCGATCCCACCGCCCTGTACCACCGAGTTTGAATAAAAAACTTATGTACAGTTCATTGTGAATATCGCTTGCCTCACATTGTGCCCGGTGCATGACAACAGGCTCGCCACCTGTGGGGACTTAACATATCTGGCGAATTGTTGGTGGTGGCACCTCTGCCTACCCCTTCGGGAAAAAGGCGTGATGATATGGTATGTTATGTTGGTATGTTATGATAAATACAAAATA
The DNA here is from genome assembly GCA_910589355.1 of Parapoynx stratiotata. Lineage (NCBI taxonomy): Eukaryota > Metazoa > Arthropoda > Insecta > Lepidoptera > Crambidae > Parapoynx > Parapoynx stratiotata. Next base: position 3,283,114 of record OU342463.1, read on the forward strand.
GTGTCAAAAGGTAAAATAGTATCAAAAAGGTTAAAAACAAGTATAAAAGAAGGTCTGTCGCCAACACAACTGTTAAAAGCTGTTGAATGAAAAAGGGGTATTATAAGATAGATTATTTTAAAGATAAAAATTCGTGGCTACTACAATTTGCTCCTCTGTACATACTTATTTTACAATATTTAAAATGTTCCAAATTCCTTTTGTTAGTATGGCTATTTAAAAAATGCTAACTGTTGAGTTTCTTGCGGCACTTCTTCTCAACAGGCCATTCAAGTCGAAGTGCTAGTAGGAATAAAAAATATTGACGTGCAAAAGTATTTCATGTAAATCTAATTGCAGAATAAATGATTTCATTTCATTTCATTTCAAGTAAAGACCTAGTTATTTATTTGTATTTAAACTGCAACTCTACAACGAAACAAGTAAAATGGAACTCAAATAAGTCACATGACTTAACTAATGTCTTACCTACACTGTTTTATTGTTAGAAATGTTTGCGACAGATTAGGCGGCGAATTCATTAGAGCAATTACCGGCGACATGAGATATGGGCTGAGATATTAAATACACAGGCACTTGTATAAACATACACTTTTATTAATCACTATAATCAGCAGTGTTTAATTAACCAAAGGGGGAGTGGGGAAAATGTAATTTTATTTATCGGATTTAATTATATCAATGCAAATATAATAAATGTATCACTTGATATGTGTATTATAAGACTTTTTGCAAAAATACAGGAATGTTCCCTGGGAATATTCCCATAAACGGAATTGAGGAATCTTCACAGGGAACGAAAATTTGGGAACGGCACATCACTAGCCACAACTCGTGACTTCGTGATATACGTTATCTAGTCAATGTACCCAGTAGTGTTTTATCCATCAAACTCGAACATAGCAATGCAAACACTGATGCTTTGTGCAAATAGGCCCGATAGCGGTGCTTTATAATAAATAATAAATAAATAAATATCTTCAAACATTCACACCTATCAACTAGCCCCATTATAAGCAACTAATGCTGCTTGTGTTACCTAGATGACGGATAAATATATTTAATAGATAAATACATATAAATATCCTGAATATAGTATAAACATCCAAGACCAAACACTGGAGTACAAATGACTGAAAATTAATCACCCAAACATTTGCCCCCACCGGGGATCGAACCCAGAACCTCTCGAGATGGCGACGCCTTGAGACCGGCATACAGACCACTCCACGGAGGTCGTCTTTATATCCACCGTACCCCTGGTCATACCCCGGGGTACTGCTACCTGTAGGACACTCATACTCTCTCTCTTCATGTCTGTCACTCACTAATCGGATCGTGGTTTTAACGGACATGTTGCAGTGGGCTCCTTCATTTGTTGCGGTCCTCGGCGTCCCGGAAAGCCTGAGACATCGGCATCTTAATCTCTTCCGGTATCTGGTCAGACCAACGTTTTGGATTTCTCTTGCCATCTACATTGCCAGTAACTATAAGCTTTTTCAAGTTATCTGTGCTCGGGCGGGCGACGTGTCCGAAGTACTGGAGAATCCTGTGGAGACATGTTGATAGGCGTTGTTGCGATTTTAGCGTCAATTATTTCAGTACTGAGACGTCGGTGAGAAGAAATAGCTATCAATTTCCGCACTACATCTCAAAGACATAAAAAAACATAGATGCGTTTCCTAAATAAAAAATTTTTCTTTCTTCTTTCTTTCTTTCTTTCCTATCATCCGCTTTTAGGGTCCAGACCTCGGAACCGTGAAGAAAAATCAAAAGACCACCATACAGTGTTTTTTAAATCAAACGGTACTGGCTGCCCTAGTTATGGTAAAAATAAATTTATACGAGTCTGGCGGTCAGACGTACACGATTACATAAATAGTTTTTACCAAAGTTTGAATATGCTCATTTAATCTGAGCATATTGTGAATGGCATAGCGAAACCTCGTTGACTTTCTTGGCCATTCTTCAGTGAACAAGGGCTATAGAATTGGACGTCTTAGAGTTTCGCGAACTAAGAATATGTTTTATATTTAGAAAGAATGGAAAACCGACTTTCTTAGGAAAATGTTTAAATAAATCGTATTGAAAAACTTTCGTGATTACCTATAGTAACAAACAATTGAGTATTTCTTTTAAAAAGTTTTTTGGAATTTAGGGCAAATGTTAAAAATATACATAGTAAAATATTTTCGGTTTTCATTTACGGTAATATTATCTATCTCTATCTATCTATCAGCCAATTGCCTTCCTCAATGATCGCCACAACTCGCGGTCCTGAGCCGCCTGCATCCAGCGACTTCCTGTGACCTTCGCCAGATCGTCGGTCCACCTTGTTGGGGGCCTCCCTACGTGGCGCCTCCCAGTACGTGGTCGCCACTCGAGAACCTTTCCGCCCCAACGGCCGTCAGTTCTACGAACAATGTGCCCTGCCCACCGTCAGTTAAAGTCCGCAATTCTGGTAATATTCCGGTAATATTAAAAGAAAAAAAATGGACAACTTCTGAAACCCACGATTATGACCTATTCTAAAGTAAATTATGAAAGCATTTGTGATTTGGATGGAGATACCTATTCGTAAAAAAAAGATGCTGTTCGTAAATTGAAAATAAAAACAAAAATTACACTAAGTGTATCTCCTCGGTCCTTTTAGTCTTTTAGTCTTTTCAATAATTTTAGCTTTGGACTACTGTTCGTTTCCATGAGGCCTGTGCCCAGCAGTAGGACGTATAAAGGTTGAATGAAGACAATAATTTTAGAAATGGATCAAACAATCCGTAAGTACTTATTTTTCATCAAATTAGTCTTTTAGTTTCTATTTATTTCATGAATTGTAAATTGGTCCTTCAATGCCTACTCAATGTTTATCTTCAAGTACAAATTGAATTAAATATCTTAGTTTAAGCTTAATTTTATTATCTGCCGTTTTAGTTAAGGAATTGACATACCCACATTATTTCTTCGGTTTATAGAGTCTTGGTTTTGAATAGTTTGTCCCCGCATGTCTGCGGCAGATTAGAGGACTGTATAGGTCATCATATTAGTGGCATCTCTTCGTAGTTTTGGCGAATGGCTCTAACCCGAAAAGGTCAGGAAGAGGGTAGCCATCTTAGTACTAAAATGGCACTAAGATTTTACATTAAGTGAAGCGATGGGCTTTTATCTTGATGATATATTGGCATAATATTCTCTTTGGGGAATTTAGAAATATTTGAGAAGTTGAGATATGTTATACATTACTTCTTTTCAATTTATTTTAATTAGGTAACCAACCAATAAACAAAAAATCTATTTTGTCAAGCTAGACGCAAAATTGTTTAAAAATAGATTTTTAGGATTGAATAGCTTGACAACCTACTAAATAGCTCTTTCTTAGTATTGCAAACATTTACTTTGTTCTTTAGTAGGTTTCCAGAAAATTCCATTTAGGTGTTGAAAATTAGGGGAAGCAGAGGTTCACTTAAGGAAAAACTTGCATATTTTTTTAATTATTTATTATAAATCAAAATTGTTGAAAGTAACACATACTTACCTTCAATAAAGAGTAATCAACATTTTAAGAACAAAAGCTTTGACCTAATGTTCGTAGGAAAAATGAAATAAAGTAATAATTATTATTATAGGCAAAATAAATATGATAAGATATAAAAAGTTAAATAACATTTGGGACACATAAATCCACATAAATCATACCTGGTGCGCTGCTGGCTGATGCAGTGATTGTTGAGGTGCAAACCGGTTGAGCGGTGATCCTTTGACTTTTTCTTGAAATCTAAAAAATATATATGTATTTCTCATATGAGCCGACTTACCACAAACGGATGATTGGAAATTAATTTGAAATAAAAAAAAACAATACAAAAGTTTATTGCATTATCACAAAAGAATATATTAAAAATAAATTACTATTTATTGTACACAAAAGAAAAATAGAATAGTTGTATTGTTTGAAAAGTTAAATTAATAATTAAATAAGCATAATAATTAATCAGTTAATTTTAAGTCTTTTTTGTCAATTTTATTATTAAAATTTACTTTAAGTATAATAAATGTCACTGTGTATGCATGTTGACGATTTTAATGCTATGTTTAGCCTATGAAATAAAATTATTTTTGATTTGATTTGATTTGAGAGTTATAGCGGTGAGCGCCATTCCCCCTGTTTCCCCTACTTTGAATTGACATAATATCTCTACTCCTTAAAATATTTCGTATTTTATTTCCAGGGATACTGTCTTGTTCAAGGATGAGGAGAATTCGAATTCCTTGCATAGTTTTTGAAATTCATTGGAGATTATATTGCCGCGCGATTTAATTTTAGAATTTTTTAAAACTACTTTTTAGGATTGTTTTGAATAGACAAACGGCTGAAATCAAGATCCACTTGCGTGGTCGTGAGTTAGCACAATATAGGGGCAAACCCTGGATTAGGTGCTAACTCTCGACTGTTCAAGTGGGCCTAGACGTCGACTCTCATGCAACAACTTTCAAAAATAAAACGCTCATCTACCGCCTGAGCGACGCCAGCGACTGCCATCAGTTTGCGCACAGACACCTCGCCGATCGCTCGTCTAGTCTATAACGTCTATAGCCACCATAGAGGCGCTAACAACCGAGCAGTCTGATGACGAGAAGCTTGTTGAAACTCAGTTGTCTGCAAATATGTTGCTAATATAAACAATTAAACCGTATTCTAGGAAAATGTCATTGTCTTTTCTGTGTTATGATGTTAATTAAATACGTCGCTAAATATCGTGCAGGAAATTGCGGATGTCTACTTTGTAATAATTTTGATACTTGGATCATCTAACTGTTATGCCCTATTTTATTATTCGCCTTCTTCAATAAAGCGACGTAATAACGGACGTTGTTTACGACAAGGACAAAGCATCAAAACGGACAGTAACATCAAGTAGTAACATCAGTAACAAGGTCAACTATCCAATTTCTAATGAAACCCGTGTTTGCAGGTGCGTGTCAATCAATGTTGACGTACGAAGCTTTACCAGCCCGTATGTTTTCACTTGTCGGATGTCGGTAGGATTGCAGCACGGACCAGCGCCGGCGTGTTTAATAAAGAGCTTGTAATGCGATGGCCCATACTGACCCGTTGCATCCACAATTTAATTAAACTCGATTTGAATGGTGCCATCACACGTCTATTCTAGGAAGGACTTTAGGCTATAGAAACTGTGCTTCACTCGACTTTGGTAGATCTATTGTAATTTTAACCCTTTGTAACTTCTCTTTTAGTAGTTCCAGAGACTTAATAACTTAAATAATTATTAGTTGTTCAAGGTTCATCCTTTGATTAAAACTGTAAAATGATAGAGTCCTTATGGAAAGGATTTAATGTTTCAAATTATTCCTTGGTCATGCTAAGGGGACAAGGAGGAGTATCAGTTTATAAAGACCACAGAAGACTCTCAGAAATCCTGTGACGGCACTGATGTTTAATTTACTGAACTTTATTAATACAGTAGTGAATTACAGCGAGAGCGAGTCAAGTCGACCTGACTCTAACTTAATGAACTATAATGGTATTCACTGTTGACTTTAATTTAATTTTGTCTTGTTCACCGTTTAAGTTGCGTAAGAATGTCAAGAGTACTCTTGCTAGAGAATACAAGTTAGGAATGCAATTAAAATTTTCTTCAAAGTTGTTTGTTTTGAACATAGTCAAAAACACGATAAGTGTAATGGTGGGTCATAAAGTTCGTCGTCGTCGTCGTCCTCAGTCTATGAGGATGATCTACTGCTGGGCACAGGCCTTCCTAATGGACACCACCGCGCTGGCCCAATACGAGTTGGTAGGTAGAAACGGTTGTAATAGCAACCGGGATAAACGGCTAACGTGCTTTCCGAAGCACGGAGAAATTCGAGATCACGAAGTCTTGCTCACCCATCCACGGCCAGGTCATGGCGAAGGTAGCTTTGTTTTTGATATTGAAAGCCAAGGCGTACTAACCGCTACACCACCGAGCTCCTCATAAAGTTAGTTTTCTCTACTTTCTAGTTATTAGGAATGATTCCTTCATAATGATTGAAAATTAAAACTAGAACTATTACAGAAGAAGAATATTTAAAAGTTTAGAAATGTTTAATCCAATCAAAGTTTATAAATCTAAAAGTCCCTCAAATGCAAATTTTACTCAAAATAAGATAAATAACAGATAATTTAGCGTTAACTGAATACGTACTATTTGTATAAAACGAATCTTCTGACTGAATTCCGATGTTCACTGTAAATTGGTAAAGCATTTTCCAAGGAAAATATGTTGATAAAGATACTAAGGGTTTAATTCAAGGACAAAATTTGTACAAACGGTCAAATATAATAAATCCTGGATGTTGTTTAAGAAGCAATAAGTAGTTTAAGGCGAAAGGACTGAAATTAAGTTTGAAGTCGCTTGAAAATCGAGAGGGCTCTTGCCTTCGAAACCAATTTTCTAAATCGAACTCATTTAATAAATAGCATCTCTTTTTATAAAATTCAAGGTTCTTAAATTTGAATTAACTAAGTGATAAAGCGAGAATCGTAGAGCAGTATGAATGAACATTAGTTAAATTGTTAACTAGGCAGATTTACGATAACCGTCGCTTAGTGCGACAAGTGTAAGTGTCATTGTGCCAAAATTACCATATTAGGGGCGTACACAAGTACTCTGTTTGGAGCAATTTGCAGCATAATGATAATAGTAGGGCCCTCAGGGCATTACTACATGATAGCGAGTATGAGAACCCGAATTATCGTAATCTAAATATCTAAAATATCTCTTGGCTTCGAGTTCCTTATATTTAAGGGTGTGTCTCCCGCGGAAAAATCTGTTTCTGATGGTATTCCACTGCATATTAAATAATAAAAAAAAACAATAATAAGTTAAAATAAAATAAAAATAAATAAACTTACTTATCTAGAAGAAATACCGCTGGTGATCATTGGTTTCATCATTTAGGGATGAATGTCAGAACCACAAACAAAGTTTAGAAATACCTTTCAAATGACATTGTAAAGGAGCACAAAATTTATTTCTTTGATTATAAGGTACCATGTGTTTCAATTCAACAATAAATATAAACAAGATCCATTCACTGTCGGACAGCCCAATAAAGTAACTCATAAAGTAAGGGTGAGACAACAAAATCGAACATTTGTTTCATATCATTCTAGTTCACTGTTTTGCAACAAAATACTACTAGGAAATTGAAGGGGAAAGCATGTTTTGTTCTATAAAAATACCTAGTCGAAAGGTCTTCTGTACGAATCTGGGCACTACTTGACATCTTGTCACGAAGTTTGTCTGCAAGAACAAGAGATGCAGGAGTTTCTAGTTTGACTTCAGTAAAACCTTAAGATTTTTTATTCACAAAGTATTTTCTTACTCTTTCTTTGATTTGGGTCCTTTGAAAATACACAGATTCCCTTAGAATAATAACGCTTATTATTCTAAGCAAATTCCTCTATATTCACATAATAACGCTAACCTCTCAGTAATCTTGGCGATAAACAGAAATATTATGAGATGTTTACAAAATTTATCAGAAACGATACGATTTGACTCATTATGACAGGTAAAGAAGTACAGTCGATCATGCGCCATTTAGCGCGATAAAAAGTCAGTTTTACTGCTCATTAAAATTGCAAAAGTCAATCTCCAACTTACTCCAAACTTTTTGTCAGAATTTGGTACTTAGTTGGTAGTAAGGCTTAGTAAAAACGTTGTTCTTTTATACAATTCTGTTATTAGTTAATGTCTATTGGTTATTGTGTCAAAGTGTCATAAAAGCCCACGAAACTTTTTTTTTCGTTTTGAAATAAATAAGGAAACATCAAAATTAAATTATTGTCGGTATGGGCATTTGTATTCAATATGACTCTAATATTTTCCAAAAGGATCGCAAAGAAACATTCGACAGAATTGCAATAGAATTATTAGATCTTATTAGTCTAGAGGCGCCCACTAAAACTAAAATAAATGGAATAAAAATCGAAAGATATTTTAGCCTTCCATTTGTGGACGGCAAATAATCCAACAGCAATTTTAGTGATGAGGCTATTTTTGCCAATACGCTGTTTGGCAGAAAAGACAAATGTTAGAATCATTTACCCTTACAAGAATTGGATGTAATATGTCTTCTTTATGATTAGTGTCATTCAGTACACATTACTCTAGCAAGCTTAATAAAAGAAAGATGTATTATGGAATCTAAAAAGATGCCTATATAAGAATAGAAAATTTAGTACCCAGGTAATAACTTTAAGAGATATGTATTTTTTTTTATAAAAAATACACCCAACGATAGGTGTCGCCTATCCCTAAGGGAAAGAGAATAATTTTGAACTCCTAGAATAATTTGAACTCAAATTTTATGTAGCTAAATAATTGTCAAGGCCGCTAAGGACAAAAATTTTTTTTGGTGATATATGGTTCCAATCGAACACTTTCGTTTTGATACTAACCAACAGGAACATCGCCACAACAATTAAGTTGTCGTATTTGACTTTACGATTCTTTTAATGTTGTTGAAAATAAGAAGGAGAATGAAGACTGATGAAGATATAGTGAAGTGAAAGTAAAAACTGATAAATGTTGAAAATAAGAAAGACTTGAAGGAAGACTGATGAAGATAAAGTGAAGAGAAAGTAAAAACTGATAAATAGCAAATAAAACTCTCGTCTTCGTGTAAAATTGGAGTATAGTCAAAAAGTAAAAAAAAACTTTAAAAAATAATAAGTCTAAATATCTATAAAAGAGGTTGCTAGCTTAGCATTGGCAACAAATGTTTTTAGAATTTTGTTTTAAAAGTCCTAAGTTATTTTTGTAAGGTTAAGGCAGCTCTACTTCCGTTGTCGCCAAAGATTCGTTGTAACATTCACTATGTATTCACATTCACAATTTCGTTGTAACATTCAAGATGTCGTCGGCGAGATCGGATGGTGCGGCGCTTATGTAATTGTTCGCACGGAATGTGTCAAGTTTTTCGGCACATTTTCCTTTCGTTGTTTCGCACATGGTTCTTTTATGGTGTCAGCGGTATTTGGGGAGATTTATGAGGCACGCTTATGGGTTGCTAATGTTTGGTTGGCCTTGTGCTACACAAGAGGTACAATGTTAAAATAGAGGGTTATATGGGAACTTTTGGTGTGGTACAGTTGAGTACAAAAATATGTAAACACATTTTAGAGATGAGAATCTTTGTTTCCTTCTATTATGAGTCATTTACTGTCAAAAGTGGTTCCAAAATTTTGGAGTTGCCTGTACAATGCATCATTTAAAAAAAACTATTATTATTCTATTAAAATTATTCTATTTTCAGGCACTTAAAGTATGATGTTATTAAGAACTTGCTGTATAGATGCCAGTATGGTTTTGGATATAAAAAATCTAAAATTGTTATTGTATTCTGTTCTTCGGTATCTATTGACCTATTCCATAGTACCTATGACATTTCACTATGTAAAATACTATAATAATATATTTCATAGATCTGCTTAAACAATATGCATACGACGACCTCCGTGGCCGAGTGGTCTGTACACCGGTCTCAAGGCGTCGCCATCTCGAGAGGTCCTGGGTTCGATCCTAGTAGAGGCAAGTGTTTGGGTGATGAATTTTCAGACATTTGTTCTCCAGTCTTGAATGTTCATTATATATTCTATGTATTATATTCTGAATTTTTATATATATTTATCTATTAAATATATTTGTCCGTCATCTAGTATCCGTAACATAAGCAGCATTAGTTGCCTAATATAGGACTAGTTGATAGGTGTGAATGTCTGAGGATATTTATTTATTATTATTTATTATTGTATATACAATCACGATTATTATCCCCTAGAGGTTAGTCAGGGACTAGGCAAAAGCACCGCAAAAGCAGTCAATTGCCATAGTGCGCGCTTCACCAAGCAGCGACTGAAATATGAGTTATTATTATTTTTGTGGGTGTTTAACCTTCGGGGATAGAGACGTAGTGATTTTATTTATGCTTAATTAGCTCTTCAATGACATCAGATAAAGCTAGTATTTGTGTACAGATTTCCAGTGTTAATGAGTAAGTCCTTACTCCGGAGCAGGTTTCACACGCAGGATATATAATACAATACCGTTGATTATTTTGCAAATAGAAAGCTTTGTCTTATTTCGACGCAAATTAAAAGAAATGTTACTAAGCAAGGCCTATTATAATATTAGGTCCTTACCTATGAAATTGGTGTTTTGTATGGAGATTTTGGGGATGTCTGCATTTTACATACTAACATTTTATCAGTTTTCTTCACAACGACAAATCCAGAGATAATAATATTTGGCATGTATCATTACACAAGCTTTAGCAATATGTGTGCAGTTAAAAATAATTGTCTTTGTGTCTAATTTTAACACAATTAAACTTACAAAAAATTATCAAATTAAATAATACGAGCTCAAATATATGGTCTATTTTTAGAAGAGGCAATTATTTTATAAGAATGTTCTGAAACTTAATAGTTACGGACTAATTGCTAAGACAGAATAAAAACACCAATTTCATAGGTAAGGACCCAATATTATGGAATTTTTTGATGATGAAAAGATGTAATAATGACTTGGTAATAATGCACTTGTAATCTTGCAATTTATATGTGGTAGTAATAGTGTAATGAATAAATAATTAGTAATGTAATAAATATTTAATAATGCATATAATAATATATAATTATGTGACATCATTTATCAATTTGCTGAATATGTAATTTTATTTTATTTTTAAATTTGCATGCCATCAGGCTAAATATGGAATTGTACTGGATTTAATATCATAGTGTAACACCTCTGTATCACCTGAATTTGCAAATAAATGTGAAAAAAAAATATTTCGTTACTTATTACTGCTATTACTAATTCATCGTATTGTGTAGAAGGCTTTGTACAGATTGGATTTGGTTAATTCAAATGATCGAATGTAGTAAAGGTGCTCGTAGACTCACCACTCTTGGTGAGCAAAGCGGTCATCGAACAAATGTGCACTCTAATTACGCGCAGTATAAAACTCAATGTTCTTTAACACGTTCCATCACGGTAGTCCACCCCACTTTGACACTAATTATTTTCATACAATTTTGAGTTCAAACAAATAAAGTCTGAGTAACGTTCACTCATACCCAACGGCCACTACCGTACTGTCAATGTGTGTAGCACTTGTGCATGTGTGTGTATGTTGCCTACAACGCCCATTGTACATGTATTTTTGACACTAGAAACACAAGCCTCCTGTACAGAATGACAGTAAGACTGCTATGAAACTCTTATGTAAATTGGACGGCTGTTGCCGTAGTGACTTTTAAATTGATTTTCTTGAAAACGGCTGTAGGCGCGGAAAATTAAGTGGACTGTATTATTTATATGGTTCAGAAGTTAAAGAGAAAACGTGTGGCACAAAACAGTAGGGAAGAAAGGGGTACCTCTAACTCGTCGCTGGGGCGAACTGTTTCTGACGACGTCGACGTTGTCCGTTTCTTCTAATGTTTCTTGTTTGGAGTGTCACAAGTGCACAACACAATTATTTTGCGGTTTCACTACACAAGGATCGAGTCAGGAGTTCCCTGATCGACGCGGGCGCGGGAGTTGCTGCTAACAGTAGCGTGGGCGGCAAGAGACTGACTCTCTATGGCGTCTGTCGCTGTCTCTTTCTCTCCGGAGCGAAGCGAGTAAAATAGGTAGCGGAGCGGGAATGAGAAGGGAGATGGGAAGATGCAGTTGTACCACACGTGAAATAAAATAAATATTAAAATTGACAATTTAAGGAAGTCAGTGGCGCCAACATACCCCCCACCTTAAAGCGTTGCCTTTAAAAAGGGCAAGGAATATAATATTTACATATCAAATATGTGTAATAAATGCGATAAATAATAGGACAAAAATATATATATAATATATGTATATAAAATTGTGTAAAAGTGCGAAGAAACAAATTATTGTGTAGGGAGTGGACAAAGGCGTACCACTGGGCGAACGTAAGTACCCTTTGCCGTGCGAATTGTGGCTACTCTACTAAAACCATCCTTCGATGGGTGCAATTTTTCTATTACCCCGAGAGGCCATGACAGGGGAGGAGCGCTATCGTTAATTATTATAACAACCATTCCCTCCTTTACTCCGTCTCTAACGTTGGTAGTCCACTTTTGTCTAGATTGCAATGCGTGTAAATATTCACTCCGCCATCTCTTCCAAAAAGATTGAACTAATTTGTCCATTAATGAATGTCTTTCTAGAAGTCGTTCGGGCGTTGTGTCTACCAACGGTGCGGGTAACGAATTAAGCGGTGAGGTATTAATAAAATGAGCTGGGGTTAACGCGGTAGGCTCAGCTGGGTCAGCGCTAAGAACTGTTAGAGGACGGGAATTAATAAGACACTCAATTTGAGCAAGAATAGTAATAAGTTCCTCATAAGATAAAATTTGGTGACCTATAACTCTGAACAGATGGTTCTTAACAATTTTAACAATCGATTCCCAGGAACCTCCAAAATGCGGTGACGCGGGCGGAATAAAGCTCCAATTTATTCTATGTTCCGCAAGCTCTTCTTGTACTTTAAATTTAAGTTCCTGATCTAAAAATCTATACAGATCATTTAAATATGATCGGGCACCTTGAAAATTGGTCCCGTTGTCTGAGTAAATCGTTTGAACTGGACCACGACGTGAGAGGAACCTTTTCAACGCGGCAATAAAACTGACAGTGCTTAAGTCTGTAGCAACCTCAATGTGACTTGCTCGAGTTGTTAGACAGGTAAAGATACATAAATATGCCTTGCGACTCCTAACACCTCTACCACGAATGGGAGTATACTGAATAGGACCAGCGTAGTCGCACCCAGTATGAATAAACGCCTTGGTGGACTGTACAACACGCTGACGCGGGAGGTCACTCATGAGAGGCGGAACGCAAGGGCGCGGATTTAACTTATAACAGGTGTTACATTCGTGTACCTTCTGACGAATAAGACTTCTTGCGGATAAAATCCAATAACGCTGTCTCAGTTGTGACATTAAAAGCTCAGGTCCAGCGTGTAAGAATTTTATATGGTAGTAGGTAACTAAAAGCCCAACCGAACGATCGTGACGCGGTAAGACTATGGGATGTTTTACATAATAAGATTCATTTGAATAATTCAATCTACCTCCCACCAAAATTATATCCTCATCGAGAAACGGGTTCAATTTAGATAAAGACCGAGAACACCCCAAATTATTTTTTAAATTAGAAATATCTTTATTAAAATGTTTTTGCTGGACATGTCGCCACAAAACTAACTCGCTAACATTCAAGTCACTTGCGGAAACTCTCTCGCGGCGCGGTAATTTTTTAATAAATCTAAGTACATAGACTATGATGCGGATTAATTTGGACCATGAAGAAACACGATCAGCGATTAACAAGAGCGGAGAAGTAAATACCTCAGGAGCGGAAACGATATGAGAATGCACCCTTTCGTCGGGAATAGTCGCTTCAATATTTAAATCTTTCAATTTATTAATAGGCCACATATTAGGACTATATTTAAGCCACGGTGGGCCTTTAAACCATAGCGGATGATCAATGATCTTATCTGGAGTAAGACCACGCGATAAACAATCAGCAGGATTGTCTACTCCAGACACATGATAAAAGTGTTCTGCAGGAATATCATCAGTAGCCTTGACAACGCGGTTGGCGACAAACGTCTGCCATCTATGCGGCGGTGAGCTTAGCCAACATAGAGCTACCTTCGAGTCTGTGAACGCGGAAATTGTGGAAACGGTATGGCGATCTTTATAGGTATCATGAACACGGCGAAGAAGTTTTGCCATCAATACGGCCGCACATAGCTCCAACCTTGCAACAGATACAGGTTTAACAGGAGACACCTTAGATTTTGCGCAAACTAACCTAACTACGATCTCGTCACCCTTTGTAATATGAGCGTATATGACCGAACCATAGGCGCGTTCGCTGGCATCTGAAAACCCAACTAAGCGTAAAACAGAATCAATATAGACCCCTAAATGGCGCGGTATTTTTAAATGGTCAAGAAGCGGTAAAGTGCGGCAAAACGCTTGCCACATATCGGCAATATGTTGCGGCGGATTTTCGTCCCAGTCAAACTTTAGTAGCCATAAGTCCTTTATTAACAACTTTGCATACACAACGACAGGAGCAACGAAACCTAACACGTCCCACAAACGAGCGACTGTGGAAAGTATGATGCGTTTAGTACAACGATCATCGGGGGGCGAAATATGAAAATTGAAACAGTCAGTGACTCTTGACCACTGAAGGCCAAGCACCTTTTGATCAGCGGTTTTATCAAAATCGATGAAATCAGCGGTGCGATGAGATGCGGGAATCTGCTGTAAAACGGCATTTGAATTGCTAGACCATTTGACTAAGTCAAACTGTCCCCTTTTGAACAAATTTATTAATTGATGTGATGCACTAACTCCGTCTGAGTCCGATCTCACACTGAAAACAACGTCGTCCATATATAACGAGCTGCTCACGATGTCTCGAGCTATCGGAAACTCTCCCCCATCGTCCTCGACAAGCTTGCGTACGACGCGCAGCGCGTGGTATGGACTAGACTTCAAACCGAAGCAAACGCGATTAAATTCATATAATTTAAGCGGATCATTACTATCAAATCGGTAAAGAATGCGTTGAAAGCGTCTATCACTCTTAGAAACCTCAATTTGCAGAAACATTTGTTTGCAATCTGCAGATAAACCTATTGGGAATAAACGAAAATTAAGCAGAATGTTAAAAAGATCACCCTGTAGATTGGGTCCGCTGTGCAATATATCGTTAAGTGAAACGCCTGAACTTGTTTTACAACTAGCGTCTAAAACAGTTCGTAACTTGGTGGTGGATTTATCCATTCTTACAACAGCGTGATGCGGAATAATATAATCAGGATGATAATCCTGACCATTGATTGGGGAAGACAAAGGCGACAGGTATCCCTTATCAATGTAATCGCGAATAACATCATTATAAGCCGAACGTAAACTCGGAACCGAATCTAATTTTCTTTCAAGACAAAGGTACCTTTTATGAGCAATTTCCATAGAACTTCCTAACATAAAAACATCAAAACGAAACGGTAAAGACACCGTATATCTGCCACTCGTTTTATCACGCGTGACAGTCGCGTTAAAATAATTTTCACACTCGACGTCCTCCAAAGAGTACTGAGCCTTTTCAGTCATAGGTAACTCGTCCAGCTCCCAAAATCTTTTTAACATATGATCAAGTTCAACTGTACAACAATGGGCCAGTGACGTATTATTTTTCGGCGGCATCAGTACGGGAACAGTGCCCATGATAATGTAGCCCAAGGAGGTGCGAAGAGCAGGCGGTGCGGAGCCGTTGCTATGAACGACACCAGGTAGAAGCAGATGCGAGAATAAATCGGCACCTATAAGCATGTCGATACGCCCAGGTATACAAAAGGATTCATCAGCGAGCGGGAGACCTTGCAGATAAGGTAATGCGGACACATCTACCGATGCAGTAGGTAAATTATCTGTGATAATATCTACTATAAGCGGAGAAATATTATATTTAACATTTTTATTAAAGCGAGAATAAAACTGAATATTTGTTATACCGTAAATCGGTTTTTCTACTCCACCAATACCTTTAACCTTTGAATAGTTACTAACATTACAATTATTAAATAAACCTAAGCGTTTAGAGCATTCGGTTGTAATAAAATGACTTTGCGATCCACTATCTAATAGACAACGAACGAAATGTTCATTATGATACACGTCGTGAACTAAGACAACTGCGGTGGCTAATAAGACCGTTGCGGGTTTGCTACATTGCTGTATTAATTCAAGATTGCTCTGCGCGGCAATGGACGTGTTACATGTCGGCGTGGACGGTGCGCAGTCGCCAAGGACACGCGCGGTCGCATTCAAAATCTGCGAGTCGGCGGACAAGGTACGCGATGGCGCGTTGGTGGTAACGCACGCAGCGTTCTGAGCGGGCGCCTTGATGACGGAAAGTACATGGTTCGTCACCGGAGATTCGAATGATTTAAAATTACGGGAATCAAAATGTAAAAGAGTGTGATGCCCTTTAGAACAAACCTTGCATTTTAAACTGGAATTGCAATTAAAAGTTTTATGTTTTAAACTTAAACAGTTTACGCAACCGTCACGATCTTTAATAGACTTGAAGCGGTTAGAAGGTGTCATCTTAGAAAATTCTGGACACTTATACATATGGTCGTGTACAATATTGTTACACAAACAACGCGATGAATTAGAAATAGCTACATAACTATGCGGTTGCGGTAATTTGAGCGACTTGTCAACATGTGAGTTACTAGGCTTTTTGAAACTGGAGTGCTCTGACTTGGAAACCGAATTAACATTTTGGATAACTCGCAATTGATCTTTGACAAACTCAACTAAACTGTTAAAAGAAGGAATTTTTACAGACTTCGTACTGAATTCGAATAGTCGTATTGTTTCAGAGTCTAGTTTTTTAAGCGCGATATTTAAAAATATAAAATCTAAAAGGTTATCGATATTAATATGTTTAAGTGCGTTAACTGACGATACAAATTTATCTAAAAATGACTCGAAGTAATTAATTGAAGCGGATGAACACGGTTTGTGTTCTAATATTTGCGTTAGGTACTTAGAAGCAAGCGTACGCTTGTCTTCGTATTTATCGATAAGCGATATAATTATAAGGTCGTAGTTGTCACCACAAGGAGTGATCCCTGCAAACGCAGATTGAGCCTTAGCCGACAGTTTACCTATTAAGTAATAAAGTTTTTGCGAAGGGGTAAGGGAATCATTATCATGAACAGTGCTCTTGAACCCGGCATAGAAAAGAGGCCACGAGCGAATATCTCCATCAAAAGACATTAATTCAATGGGTGGTAAACGGCATTGTGATTTAACTGGAATCTTAAGTTCCGGTTGCGATTTGACAGAACTAGACATTTTGTCGTATTTATATTTAATGCGGCAGTACATTTCTTCAAAGTTTGACCACGACTGGTCTTGAATATGCGACTTAGGATTTAACTTCAAATGTAACTCATTGCAAGTACTTGTGACTGCGTGAAACTCATTTCGAATACATTCTAAATTAACGCAAGACATTAAGAACTCCTCTTTAACGTCTTCATCACTAATATTTTTTAAATAGTTGAATATGGTTTGTAAGCGAGCGAAAATATTGTCGCGCCGATTGAACGCAATTTGTAATTTAATTTCGTCATCTGACAAATGCTTTTCCTTTTTCTCAGCTGATTTAGCCATTTTAATAATATGTGAATACTACAACTGACCTAAATAACAATTAATAACAGTAATCGGTATGTAAGTTATAATATAATAAATCACACTGGCGTATGAAGCGGGTAGGTAGGTACAAACAGCTGGTCGACTATGAGCGGGTTGAATGAACTACTACAGCGCGTTGCGCGCGGAGAACGAAACGAATAGGTAGGTAGATGCGAACTGTTATTATTACCTACGCTAGCGACGTACGAAAGATATGGTTGAAATAATAAAGAAACCCTATTTATCGTATTGTGATAGGTTTTGCGTTTATTTAGTGTACCTAATAAGGTGTAGGTATTATAAATATTATGTAATAATAATAGAATTATAATGTATAAATATTATAATTCGAGCGGTAATTTAGATGCGGTTAATAATGAATAATAAATTATGTTGGAATAATTGTGTTGCATACATAAAGGGGAAAATATAAAATGTGCGGTGTTATAAGTATAATATTGGAGCGGGTTTAGACAAAACAAAATGGCGAATCCCCGTGAGATATGTTTTATAGAGAAAAAAGTATAGGAATACGGGCCGAAGTGACCAAAAACATGTAGGCGCGGAAAATTAAGTGGACTGTATTATTTATATGGTTCAGAAGTTAAAGAGAAAACGTGTGGCACAAAACAGTAGGGAAGAAAGGGGTACCTCTAACTCGTCGCTGGGGCGAACTGTTTCTGACGACGTCGACGTTGTCCGTTTCTTCTAATGTTTCTTGTTTGGAGTGTCACAAGTGCACAACACAATTATTTTGCGGTTTCACTACACAAGGATCGAGTCAGGAGTTCCCTGATCGACGCGGGCGCGGGAGTTGCTGCTAACAGTAGCGTGGGCGGCAAGAGACTGACTCTCTATGGCGTCTGTCGCTGTCTCTTTCTCTCCGGAGCGAAGCGAGTAAAATAGGTAGCGGAGCGGGAATGAGAAGGGAGATGGGAAGATGCAGTTGTACCACACGTGAAATAAAATAAATATTAAAATTGACAATTTAAGGAAGTCAGTGGCGCCAACAACGGCGGTACCCGTACTGCCATTATATGATTTTTTTTAACTGTCTATGCCGTTACCGCGGCGGAACGTGTTAAGTTATAGAGTTCAATTTTTTTTTACTGAAATTCAAGCTACAATTTTCGGGTAAGACATGAACACCCGCAACAAATAAACAGACATGGTCATTTTGTGTTTTAAAGGTTTTATCTACCAATTCTAGCTCATTGTTTTACTCTTTTCTTATTGTATTTTTTATATGAGGATCATATGTAAGGGAAGAAATCCAAGAAAGGTCTAAATTATAGAGAATGTATAGTAAAATATACAATTAGGGCGTCTTGCAAGAAATTTTAATCGAGATTTAAAACTAGATTTAGTTATTTTTTGACAATTCTAGTAAGGAAAGTTGCATTCGTTCAAACATAATATATCCTCACGCCTCCATCCCCAAGGCCAAGGTGTAGAACACCCACAACAACACAAACTTACAAAATAAAAATATGCATGCACGTTTAACAGTAACTGACTCTAATTGAAAGGGAATATAGACTATCAAATATCCATATATATGTTTGAACTCGATTGTACCTAAAAACTATTGCCTTGGAGTTTGTTCAAAAAAGATTTTTTTTTTTATTATCTATAACTGATTGTTTCAGTATCATACCTTACTATATGAACACAGATTACATTGTTTTGCTTTGGAACTGTCTCAAGGAATTGTTGACGCGGAATTAAAGATTTCACTCGGCTATAAAGTTGGGCTCCAAACTAAAGTCATAGCTGGTTGGCAGCGCATGCATAGATTAACCACAAAACAGATACGTGCAGAACACAAACTCTATACAAGCAACAATACAATGCAATGTACACACAGACACTTCTCACGGACACGACATCTCGAACTACAGCACTGTGAGCTCGAATTTTTTATTCACTTGCTATTGCCCGCAACTTCGTCCGCGGTTACTTTGGTTTGTTAACTATCCCTCGGGAACCCCTTAATGTTGTTGATCATGATTATAAGCCATCACTATGCGAAATTTCATTGAAATCGGTCCAGCCATTTCGGAGATTAGCCCTTACAAACATACAAACAGATAGAGAATCAAAAATTAACGAAAAACATTTTTTGGTATATTCTCTCTTTTTTTCATTTTTTTTTCATTTTTCCTCTACAGTTTTATTATATGTATAGCTTTATATTTGCCGTTCTTTCAGTTTCGTTCACCATAAAAAATCAAAATAGGTCGATTCGAGACCATTACCTCGATAGTCTTTTTGTGCATCTATGGTGGGGGAGCTCGGTAGCGGTACGTTTTGGCTTTCGATACCAAAAACAAAGCTACTTTCGCTATGGTCAGTCCTAGGATGGGTGACCAAAACTTTGTGATCTCGAATTACTTCGTGTTTCGGAAGGCACGTTAAGCCGTTGGATCCGGTCGCTATTGCAACTGTTTCTACCCACCAATCGGCATTCGGCCAGCGTGGTGGTGTTATACCAGGCCTGTGCCCAGCAGTGGAACGTAATAAGCCAGTAATAGTCAATGTTGACAAACCTAGTGCGACCGCCGATCGTAGGTATACATATATGAGATTACCTTCTGTAAGTATCTATTTTGTGGTTTAACTGCTCGGCTTGGCACAGCTGTCAGAGCGTGTGCTCATCGCCCTGGTGCCATCGGTTATGTTCCAAACTGCTTCTACATCCTGAAAGTGCTCAAGAGATTATTTTTGTAGACCCAATGGATAGCTTTGGAAAGTATAAAAGTTTGGGAAAGTCCATGGGTAACGGAGATGAATTGTTGGTGCTTTTGGACCGAAAGAGGCTGAGTAGACTTACTATGAGTGTTTTAGTATATAGTAAACTTGTCTACTGGATTATAATAGCTATATTTAAGTATATCTACTTATGCTTTTGATGATATGATGAGGATGGAAGTGAGTGTTGACTTGGCGAGTAATAAAAGAGAGTGGAAGAAGAAGACATGTTGCGCCGACCCCAAATAGAATTGGAAACAGGGAAGGAAAGAAGATTTACTGTAAGTATTTTGTCTGTAACTATAAATTTACAGAAAATTCTTAAAAAATAATTACCTCCTCTAAAAATAGATCATTTTTGAGCTCTTTCGATTTGTTTTGATAATTTGTTGTAAGTTTAATTGTGTTAAAATTAGAAACGAAGGCAACTATTTTTTAAGTGCCTTCCGAATACATCATTTGATTTGCATTCACTTAAAAACAATACATATTTTTTATAAAGAGTGATATCACACATAATTGCTAAAGCATGTCTAATGATACATGCTAATAGTTATTATCTCTGGATTTGTCGTTGTGAAGAAATCTGATAAAATGTTAGTATGGAAAATGCAGACTTCCTTAAAATCTGCAAACAAAACACCAATTTTAGAGGTAAAACCTATTATGTATATGTAGTCTCACATCTGTCACGTAGAATATTTACTGAAATGAAGCCAGCATATCTCTGGGTTTTTAAATTGAGTGTTAATATTTAGAGATCTTGTTTTAAAAACATTAATAACTATTCCGTTGAGTGTTATTTTGGTCTTTGGTAACTGCCTTCATTCAGGAGACGACAGAAGAAAATCTCCTGTACGGCCAGCAACTAAAGTTGTAATCGATATTGTGTATAGATATAAATTTAATGGAAATCAACATTTAGGTCTGTTAACGTGCTACTAACTTATTATTATATTTTTTTATATAAAAAGCTCAGCAAATGAATCTACACTAGAAGAATCTAGAAGAGTCCATTTGTGAAGATAGCTGGTGCAGCATGCTGACATACTGCCCTAGCTACCCTCACCTTGCCGGACCAAAAAATGCCTTTTCACGCCTCTTAAGAGAGAAAGAGAATTCACCTTTGATACATTGAGCGTCCGAATGGGACAGCATTTCCGCCTAACAAATCACATTTATTAGGTACAATTTTGTATTAGTTTCATTCCTAGGTAAGCTGTATAGCTAACGCTAAATAGGCTACGCTGTAGCCACTGCGTAGCACCGTCACGCGGTCCGTATGCTTCTTTAACAAATTGACGAATAAAAAATACCTATTACTATCATAATTATATAGACCGCAAAAGCAGTCAATTCCCATAGTCCAGTGACTGCACTTAGCGTGACACGTGGTGAGCCCACTATAATATATGCTATAAGCCATTGGATGGTTGTGCATTTCTAAGTCCATTAGTCGCCTTTAAAGACACGTAGGGGAAAGGATAGGTTGGTAGGGCTCTGCAATAGAAACGGATGCAATAACAACTGGGACCAACGGCTTAACGTGCCTTCCGAAGCACGGAGGACCTCGAGATCACAGAGTTTTGGTTGGTCCACGGCCTGATCATGGTAAAAGTAGCTTTGCTTTCGATATCAAAAGCCAAAGCGACTAGCCGCTACGCCACCGAGCTCCTCATTATTATTATTTATGATTATCACAATTTAAAACAAGATATTATTCTCATACTTCGTGCAGATCTCCTAAGCTAATCTTTCTGACCGTACAATGTCAGGAAACATGTTAAGATCTGTAGAGGGGCAGGTGCCGACGACTAAGCAGTATGAAGGGCTTCAAGGACCACTCGTTACGGCCCGGATTATCACGATGAAAGGATTGGGTCGTAAAAGGAGTATTTTCTAGTAGGCTACGTGTACGGAGATACGGGTACTAGAATAGTTGATGAGCCTAGTCTCAGTAAGGCTTAGAGGACTGCCAACGTGCTTTAGCTTGGATGTGAACACAGAAAGCACCTTATAAGATCTTGAATGCTAGGTGTCTCAATATTTTTACATACACACATAAAATCACGCCTGTAATCCCCTTAGGGGTAGGCAGAGTCCAAGGAGTACTGTGTTCCTTAAGACCACATTTAGCCATACAAAAATTGGGTTTGGACAGATGAAAAATCGTGAAAGAGTAGTAACAAGTAGCTAGCTCATCGCCTACACAATCACAGACACAGTACCCAATATTTTTAGATATTGATAAATAGCTTGTGTATAGCTTCTGTTCTGTAATTGACTTAGATAAAATAGTAACAGCATAAAGACTAAACGGGTAAAACTGAATTGAATGTTTTCATCGCGATTAAAATAGTAAATGCCGTATTTAATAGTAATCTTAACACCGTTAAAAAGTTGACAAAATAGATTGTACATACATACATAAAACACGCCTTTTTCCCACAGGGGTAGGCAGAGATTACATCCTTCCACTTGCTACGATCCTTGCATATTTCTTTCGCTTCATCAACTCTCATTGCAGACCTCATGCATGCTCGGCGATTTCGGGTACTTTTGACCTGGCCCTTCTCTAGAACGTCTTTAATTTGGTCGAGAAACGTTCGCCTAGGTCTGCCTCGTCCCGTATCTCCACTCACACCCGATTCATATATCTCTTTAGTCAATCTATTTCCATCCATCCTTTCCACATGTCCAAACCATCTTAGCATTCCTTTCTCTATTCTTGTCACTACATCCTCTTTAAAACCACACTTCCTTCTTATCACATCATTATATATCCTGTCACTCAATTTTACTCCAGCCATGCTTCTCAAAGCTCTCATTTATACCGCATTTATTCTACTTTCGTGTCTCTTCTCCCATACCTAAAATTCACTTCACTCCCGTACTCCAGTGTTACTAGCACACCGTTGTGCACTGCTAGTCTTGCCTTTTTTAGAGAGCATCTGACTCCTCATAAAAGCATGCATAGCCCCATTCACGATGTTACAAGCTTTCACTTGTTTCTCTATGTCACTGTCACACTTTCCATCTCTCGTAAATACAGATCCGAAATGAACAAATTCTTTCACGTGTTCCACTTTTTCAAGGCTTAATTAATTACGCTTTTAATATTAAAATGTAAACTAAAATCCATTTTTAATTTATTCAGTGTGAAATGTTCAGTTTGAAATGCCCTTTTGACTTAGATAATTAAAAATAACTAAAGCCAAATGACATATCAAACTATCTATTCACTTCGACGAATATAAAAATGGTAAAACATCGTGTATATAATATAAAGTATAAGGTTATTGGCTTAGAAACTCTATGGTTATTGGCAAGGAGGATAAGGAGGCGTAAGGTATATACTCACAAGGGTAGACATCTGGGGTGTTAACTTGCTCGCCAGCTCCGCAACCCGTTATAACAAAATAGATGCGTCCACAGCCAAAATATAAAAAATTGGTTATTACAGTATCTATATCGTTTACTTATAACACCCCCATAAAAATTTCCAAAATATATTCAATGTACAGACACAGATTTTTTACAGTTTAATTATATGTATAGATGACTAGAACTAAACTTATGGTTCATTTTATTAAAAAAAACAATATTCATTCAGATTACATGCGCCTGAGCGTAAAAAACGCTATCGAAATCCGTAAAGGTGAAAAGTTATGCCGTCCGTTCATAATACTACCAGGATATCCCTACAGAGGCAGAGTCATGATGAATTAGAAACCACCAGACAATATCTTAATTAGAAAGGTTTCACCCACCCTATATGAAAACAACATACAACAAAAGAACGGTCTATTCTGTAGTTTATCCTTTATAGTATTTCTCTCTAAAAAACAAAATGTCAGACTTTCTTAGCATAGAAATTATTGTTATTGTAGCAGAATTGAATTTTGAAAAAAAAATTATTTTATAGCTAAAATTTAACGTGAAAAGCAGATAACTACTTAAGAATATCGATAGAATTGGTGAGAAACGTCGTAATCCGGCGTAAGTTTATTTCGACACGTCGCACTCACGCGACCCGGGCAAGGGATTAGGCCGATTTTATTACCACCTAAAACGACAAAAAACAAAGCTGGGTGGCCGAGTTCGGCCGTAAAACGTGTTCGTTTTAAACACCGGCTCACGTAGTTCCCCACAACGAACTTTGTTCTTTAGCGCAGTTCCACCGTACAAGGCTATTGTAAAATGAGCTGGCTGAACAGGCTGAAGTTTGCTAAGGGTGCCGGGCGTGATCGTCCGTAATTGTACGCGGAACTGCCGCGTCGAAACACCCACCGAAATACCCACACAATAAGGAAACGCGGTCTGATTAATTAAGAATCTATTTTAAAATTTTAGCTATGAGATTGTGACGAGCAAGTCGAGCAAGAGCAAGTTTGTTGAAACAATATTAAGAACACAAGTTCTTAATATTGTTTCAACAAACTTGCTCATACAGTGGCTCAAATTTTATCGCAACTAGCTTAAGTATGAGCAGCGCGATATGATATTTATTACGTTTTATCACACCCAGTTGTCAAATTGACAACATTTCAAAATGGTGTATATTTTATTATTATAAATAAAACTGGATAAAAAATTAAAAAACACGTATTTTTGGATTTTTCAAAATATCGACTTTTTCATTCGCATTTTTAAGTTTAAACATCAGCTCATTCTAAAATGCCGTAAGCGCCAAATGACGTCATTCATACGGAGGAATAGCATTTTGCTTTTGGCTATGTTTAAAAAATAGTAACTGACGTTGACGTTTGACTTTTTACCCTCAAAATTGATTAGAACCTTATTAGAACTTTGTTTGAAACTTATCAATTTGCTCGAGAATTTTAGTTCATTTTACTTTGATATTTTTGTTACACCATGAAAGTAAGCGCAGGATTTCAATCAGATTTGTTGACATGGCCACAGATAATTTAGAAATAACAAGGCCATGACACTAACTTTTTTTCCTGTTTCGAATTTGGCAAAGGGGAATCATTATTCCTCCGTATGTATGACGTCACGCGTACGATTTTAGTTTTTCAGTTTTTCTCGAAAACTATACAACAAAAAGAAATATTTCAATGTTTTTCAGGGTTTATATAGCAAAATGTAGAAAGGTTTTTTTATTCTAAGGTGTATTAAAAAATTAAATGTCAATTCCATAGTACTTTGACAGTTGAATGTGATAAAAACCCGATATAAATCATGCTAACGTGTTCATTCACACATTTTGTTATTACTATTATTGACTAGTAAGTTATAGATTTCCTTATATTGAATGAGTTGCTTTTATCCACGCGGCACGGGCTCTAAATAATATACTATAAAGACTGCCCAACGTGCTACGGACAATATCGTATCTCATAGACATAGTTGTCCACGCTAGTTTACGGCGGGCTATATGATTGTCGTATAATTGTTTAAATTATATGTTCGCCTAAAATATCTGGCGAAATGTGGATGTTAACACCTCTGCCTTCCCCTTCGGGGGAAGAGCCGTGGTGACATATTATGTTGTGAAATTGGTTAAAACTAATCCATTGTTGATACAAAAGTGGCTATTGACATAGAGTCAGATTAAGGGTGTCAGGAAATCTTAAACCTAGCATAAATCTCGATTTTGTAAATTTTTTACATAAAGCCATAGTAGAATTGTCAAAAAATTACGAAATCGAGTTTTAATTCTCGATTAAAGTTTCGTGCAAGTGGGCCTAACTTGCAGAATTAATAGGAAAATATCAATGCATTCATTGAAAATCATTTTAAAGGAACACCAGAGTTGAATGTTGAAACTTTTCATAATTTAAAACTTCTTGATTTTTCCACAATTTGATTTAAAATACCACGTTTCGATGGCGAGTCCAAAGTTTGAATCAGACGGTTCAGTATGTAGTTGGAGAGTTTCTTTAAGTCCTTGCTTGTCGAATACCAAATTTTTATCTAACTAGTTGAATAAAATAAAAAGCGCCAACAACGGTAATTTGAGCGTATGCAACTGTGATTGCTAATGCTAATACCAATGTCAGTAATGTTAATTTTGGGTAGTGAAACAAGTTATTTTGTCTCTACAAAGCACTTATCGAAATTCGTTCTACGAAAATAGTTACCGCAAAGATAAGTGTCTTCACAAAATGGTTATTCTTAACTGTTATTAATAAGATAACTAGTTCTGGCACTTTCTTAAAAAATGCTAGCTTAGAAAAGATTAAATAAGACTCTCATTCTTAAAAACCAAAATAAGCAAGAAATTTTAGTTAGTAAGCCAAACGTTTACTAAAATTATTTTCGTCCAGAATTTGTGCGTTGTGGGGTGCTTGAGATAAGAAATCATTAATTTAAAACTGGCCCCGTTCCCGGTTAAAGTTTAGCACTTTGTACTTTTAATTACCTGTTTTATTGCTGGCATTAGGGACTCTTATTGCTTGTGCTAGATTTGGAATAATTAGGCGTTAGGTCGACAAGCCAAGCGAGCCTATACGTCCCGCTGCTGGGCCTTCTACATGTAGAAACTCATGAGGAGTGGACGCTATAACATCACCTCGCTGACATGTGGTTTGGTGGGTAAAAACGGTTGTAATAGCGACCGGGACCAACGGCTTGTAACGAGGCGCTATAGCAGTATTAGCGACTCTTTGCTGTTATTGCGCTCACTCTGGCCATTTCATCTTTGTTTCTGTTTTTAAATTTACCGTCTGTCCCTTTTTATTTGTTTTGTTCTCGAAATTCATTCTTACAAGGGTCAGCGTCTAGAGCGGTTGACTCACTATCAATAATTTTAAATATAATTATAATATAAATAAGTATTAAATAAGTTATAAGCTTATCGTAGAACAGTTAGAATAGAAATCACAAGATTCAGAGTTTACCAGTTACGGTTCCTTTACGAGTATAAAGTCTATAAGTTTATTTAAGGCACTATGGTAAGTAGCCTACCTTTCATAACATCTTTTAGTTTTAAATGTAAAATTGTTTTTGTGTGTTCCGTGAAATTTACCTTTTTTATATAACTGTCCCAGTTGAGCCTTAATATATAAATAAAATATAAAGTTGGAGTTTTTCTTCTAATCATCGGTTCACTACGTCTCAATGGCTCTCAGGCTTAACCTCTCAATTTTAAGAAAACATGACACGATAGAATCTTCCTTTGTTTGCGCTGACCCCCAAGGTGTTAGTGTGTTTTTTGAAGCATGGAAGAACTTGAGATCACACATTAAAACTTCATTCATTTATGGGCTTGAGGTGCCTAAAGATGTGTTATAAAACATACCATCACAATGTTAGAAAATGTTTTCATGTTAGATAATGTTAGTAATAATTTATAAACTAGTTAACAAATTGTAACAAAATAAAATCATTTGTTATCATTTTTGTGTGAACATAATAATCCTCGCCTGTAAATCCAAGCGTCCAGTCGATTCTTCAAATGTCCTAACATTTGTTACTAAATGTATGTGTGTATTAGAAAATGTTTGTAAGTATTTTTAAATAGCAGTGTGGCAGCGCCTTTACTATGTCGAAAGTAGCTTTGTTTTCAAAACTTATGCGGACGAACCACGGCTTTCGATTTCGAACAAATGTATTACAGAGCTCAATTTAATATTTACATGAGTAGGTAACTACACGACGTGCATACACTTTTCGAATTTTATTTACAACGTTGTAAATCAAATTATAGATTTCACTTTAAAGTATTTAAATACTTCTGAAATACGGAGTTCTATTTATTATATTTGTCGGATATTTCCGTATGAAATTTTCAAGTGTGAAATGCCATTGCCGTCGCAATGAACTCGTCTCTGCTTTTCATTTGTCTGCCGCTTTTGAATATTTATATTGTTTCGTGATTTTAATAAATACATATCCTTACCTAAATATATCTCCCTTAATCTCCTCTACCGTCTGTCACCTTAGGCTAAACACTCACACTGAATTAAATGTTTATAAAAAATTAAACAATTACATTAAAACCAAACACAGTTCTTCAACATAAATTTTATTGCTTACTTTCACTACAAATTATTACCATAGATGTTAAAATTATAACTTTCGATTTAGTGACGATCAAAAATTGTGAAAACGTAAGAAGAATACACACGTAAGTTGCCTTTCTTTTAACAAACGAGCTATTGTAAAAGCAACCTTACTTGAGTACATTAAAGTTGCACTGTCCCTCAGCGGTAACAGAAGCTATCAAACAACATGCCTGAATTGAAGTGTGACAATTATATTTGTGACAGTTAGTGACATAATAAATGGAACTAGTGACATGTGCAGCTTCAGCGTGGAGAGCAGCTTCGCTTCCAACGGCTCCAGCCTCACCAACCGGACCAGGTCACGCACCTCTCGCATCTCTGGGATGTTTGGATCTACAAAAGCTTTTTATGTCTTATTTATTCTATATTACAGTCTGAATAATTTAAAGTACTCGAAATCGTCGAGCATGCATGACGACTGTAATGAGAGTTGATGGAGCGAAAGAAATATGCAAGGATCGTAGCAAGTGGAAGGATGTAATCTCTGCCTACCCCTGTGGGAAAAAGGCGTGACTTATGTATGTGTAATTTAATAGGTACATTTTGACGTTTGTTTGTAGTGAGATAAATCGATTTCCATAATAATGTAAATGGTCCATAAAGCTTATGTGGCAAAATGCACCTATTAAATTATTCAGACTGTGGGCAAACGGGCTGTACTTGTCAGCAAAATAACTAATTGGGCAGCGACTTAAATGTTTTCTCTGCTGCCAAATTGGTTTATTATATGTTTTGATGACACAAATACTGTTTTAATTAAAGGGTCATAACAAAAATAACCTCAACCTAATATCTATTAAAATACATTTCCTAAGAGTTGATCTTTCATTCTTCATTGATCCTTTTCCTAGATTTTATACATTTCTGGTAAACTATACATATATTGCAGCCCAAATAATTATCATTCTGCCCAAATTTTGTTTCTGCTGACCAAATAATTATTTTGCCGTTCAAATAATTATATTGCTGACAATATATTAACTTGCTGCCCCAATGATGATTTTTCGGCTGATCTTTTTGTTGCTGACTAAATAATTAAATGGCTGCCCAATTCAGCGTAACATCACACTCTTAATAAGTAAATTAGGTTAATGTAAGATATTTTATCCTGATATTAATATTCTATTACGGGCAATAAGTATTTTTTTGTAATACATGTTACAATATCTATTCGAGTAATTATGACAAAATAGTTTTTTACGTTAAGTACTTTTTTAAACAGTAAATACCATTACAATTTACTTACGTACTAGTAGGTCGATATACAGTCTGGCCAAGGTTCTCTTCAGACTCGCCCATGCGTTGTTTAATTTTTGTCCATAAAAAATAACTTCGAACACCGTGACAAAATAAAGAACGACGTACAGAAGATACATATTGTTTTGAGACAATGCATCCTGTAAAATAAATGTACCAGTGTGGTAACCATTTGCAATGGTAACAGTGCATTTTGTTCGGACCTTTGACCCAGAGCGCGTCCCCTTTATTGGACGCGCTCTGGGTCAAAGGTCCGAACAAAATGCCCTACTCACGATCAGAGTCAAGATTGGGCCAACATTGGGGCAGTGGAGGGGCGCGCTCTGCGTTGCCTCCTAGATCGCCTCGTGTGTAGGCAATGTCGGGGCAGTGGAGGTGCGCCCTAAGTTGCGTAGACAATGTCGGGGCAGTGGAGGTGCGCCCTAAGTTGCGTAGACAATGTCGGGGCAGTGGAGGTGCGCCCTAAGTCGCGTAGACAATGTCGGGGCAGTGGAGGTGCGCCCTTAGTTGCGTAGACAATGCCGGGGCAGTGGAGGTGCGCCCTAAGTTGCGTAGACAATGCCGGGGCAGTGGAGGTGCGCCCTAAGTTGCGTAGACAATGCCGGGGCAGTGGAGGTGCGCCCTAAGTTGCGTAGACAATGTCGGGGCAGTGGAGGTGCGCCCTTAGTTGCGTAGACAATGTCGGGGCAGTGGAGGTGCGCCCTAAGTTGCGTAGACAATGTCGGGGCAGTGGAGGTGCGCCCTTAGTTGCGTAGACAATGTCGGGGCAGTGGAGGTGCGCCCTAAGTTGCGTAGACAATGTCGGGGCAGTGGAGGTGCGCCCTTAGTTGCGTAGACAATGTCGGGGCAGTGGAGGTGCGCCCTAAGTTGCGTAGACAATGTCGGGGCAGTGGAGGTGCGCCCTTAGTTGCGTAGACAATGCCGGGGCAGTGGAGGTGCGCCCTTAGTTGCGTAGACAATGCCGGGGCAGTGGAGGTGCGCCCTAAGTCGCGTAGACAATGTCGGGGCAGTGGAGGTGCGCCCTAAGTTGCGTAGACAATGTCGGGGCAGTGGAGGTGCGCCCTAAGTTGCGTAGACAATGTCGGGGCAGTGGAGGTGCGCCCTAAGTTGCGTAGACAATGTCGGGGCAGTGGAGGTGCGCCCTAAGTCGCGTAGACAATGTCGGGGCAGTGGAGGTGCGCCCTAAGTTGCCTCCTAGATCGCCTCGTGTGTAGGCAAATCGGTACGATTTATAGTGTTTAGAGTAGTAGAGTAGCAGCCGATTTTAGGACCTAAAAAAGCCCGATTTAAGCGACGTGAGTAAACCCCATAACGGAAATAGCTTCAGATGTTTTTTGCAAAACAACATAATAAGTACAAAGTTTTGATATTAACAATACCAATAAGTTGCACATAACATTTTTCCACCATGGATTAGGATTAAAATAAAAACATTTAATAAAATGTTAATCCTTATCCTAAAAAAACCTCCCTTTTAAAGCGATTAGGGCCGTTTAATGCCAAGAACCCAATAGCTTCTCCTCAT
This sequence comes from Parapoynx stratiotata, assembly GCA_910589355.1. Lineage (NCBI taxonomy): Eukaryota > Metazoa > Arthropoda > Insecta > Lepidoptera > Crambidae > Parapoynx > Parapoynx stratiotata. The sequence continues at coordinate 3,314,003 of OU342463.1, forward strand.
TTATCGCTGGCCAAAATAATTTGAAAAAAAAAAATATATGTAAGACATCAGTTCATAGATTGCATTTCGTACATTACTTTTTTCTTTAGGTCATCGATTTGTCCAAAAAAGAATTAGACAAAATGTCGTTTTTTTTAAATATGTCAGGGAAGCTCTTGGTCTCTCTCTTTATATGTATTTAAGATTCCCTACTGCTTCTAAACTGATACATACCGCCCGACCGCGCCGGCCACTAGCGCTATGACGGGGTTCCAACGTCCAAGGACATTGACGACACTAATTATCCAGGATTTTTCTTGTCATTGCTACCCTATGAATACTATTTTAATCAAGTAAAATTTTTAAACAAGCTTTAATTAAAAAAGAAAAATACGAATGATGTCCTTGATGTTACTTTGTAAATATGTAATAAAAAATATTCTAATATGTGAGTCAGCCTAAAAAAATACTTATTTTTCCATAATCGGTTATGAATTATCTATGGAAAATATGAAAAAAACCGTTATGCACATCATTTAGCCGAGGGGGGGAACTTTATGGACGTGACTATTAAAAACGGGCCTCTTATTTTGCGTGGACTTTAGTACATACAAGCGCTCGCCGGATCGTTCCCTGCTGTGCTAGTTTGAATAAAACTTAAGTACAGTATTATGAATATCGGTGGCCTTGCAGGCTTGTTCCCAGTTACACGGGGACTTAAACAAAACAAGAGAAATGTGGGTGTTATATTATTTCGATTAGCGACATTGGTGTACTTAGTAATACCAAAAATGCTTTAGCTGTCAGATGCGTGCACAGGCAAAAATCGGCCGTGTACACAAAACTCGGTCATTACAGCAGATTCGGCCAATGAAAATTAAGCATTTATTGGTGTCCGATCCTCGTGTAGTGAATTTGGTCGAATTTGCCCTAAGAAGGATATCAGGAAACCTTTCCCAGTATTAGTCATTCTAATATTGAATCATATTGTGTCTATTGATTAGAAAAGTATACATAAATTATGTAACTTACCGTTTTTGTAAACTTTTCAATTACATCGCAGACGCCGATCACAAAGTATACAACAGCAACAGTAACAGCAATGAACATCTGGAAATAAAGGCTCTCTGTAATTACTTGCCTGTGGGAACTTTATTCATATCTGCTAGAATTTTAGTACCTGTTTACTAAAACACGTGTTCAGTAACTTGTTACATCTAATCGACATCTGATAGTGTGTTGCTAATAATTTGATATCATCTTGACATGGGCGTAGTGATTCTATGCAAATTTTTTTCACGTTATCTGCATTATCTGAGGGAACCTCCTGCTTTGTATTTACAATTTGACGAGTAAACAAATTCATGCATTCTATGACATGAGTCAATTTTGATAATTGAGATAAATACACGAAGAATTCCAAGTTATATCGGGATTGAAATAAAACAGAATATGCCTTGAAGAAATAATAACAAGCGATACCGATAACGCCGGGTATTGAATTGTATTCTATTAGGTCTTCAATGAGCGGTGCAGCTGTTATTGCTATCGTAGATGTCACTGTCATTACAGCAATGTAATGATATTTTGTACTGTAAATGCCTTTGTAGCAATCGTTCAAGGCGATGAAAAGTTTACTCAGTTCATTAAAAGTCTCACTGTGCTTCATAGGATGCACTAGAATAAAGGTTGAAATTAAACAGACCATAAAAGCACATATAAATGTAATCACAACATGGCCCAACCAACTGCCTACAACTGTATAAACTACACAATGGATCCATGATATAAATAAATCAAATATAATTCTTCCACACATGAGAATTTTTACTGTTTCACTTGACATACAATAGTTTCGATGCAACCCAACTACATTTTCTAAAGTAAGTAATATTAGAGACGGCTGCATTTTCATTTTTTATATTTGATATGAAGTGAATATCTTGATGTCTCTTTTGACCACATTTATACCATGTTACAGTCTTAATAAGATTATTAAAACAGACAATTTTGTCAACTTTAAACAAATTTGTGGAAGGTAATAACTTTAAACGTTGATACTGATATTACATAAATAATTTATGAATATGGTACTTCTTGACAAGCTAAGAGGCTAATATGATATAGAACTAAATAGATAGTGTTATAACCAAATTCACTTATAATTTCATTATGGTTAATGGCCTACGTTTTATTTGATATTCCATAATTTATTAATGTGTCCTCAAGGTAAACTTATAAGGGCTGACAATTAATTACAAAGATGAATAGAAGTTTGAAAAGGTTAAGGGTTGAGACTTCAAAAATTACGTTGAATTTTTTCCTTTCTAACATTATGCTAAACCTATGAAGTTAAGTTAAGACAAAAATAATAGTGCAAATCGAGTCCTCCTTAGAGTCCTGGTAACCTTTATATAGTTACTTCTTTTTGGGTTTTTTGGCGGCATTTGACTATGGCGAACGTGATTTTTATTTCGATGATTGTAATATTGTTTCGGAGTGGATCTTCTTACGTAAAATCAGTGTAGTTTTGGGTATTAAGTGTCTGTAATGATGTGTAATGCCTCTATATTGCATCATCATTAAAATAATCGTCAATGAGTGTGAAAAGTGATGAGTTTTTATCGTGGTAATCCACCTCATCAAAGTAGCACCACAGTGTTTATCATCGATCATTTAGCGCCAAACTCTCCCAGGATGCATTGAAATGTATTACACTTGCATTTCAATGCAAACGAAGACTTAATCCGAGTTAAGACTAGACTACACACAATGTATACGACTGAAGGACTCTGTATCCATAGTCATGAACAATAAACAAAAAAAAATCCTCACTATGACCACTTTCTCTATTATGACTTTGCTCTGTTGAGTACACTGTAGGTTGTATGTTGTTTCAGCATGGTATCAACCTATTACCTACGTAACCTTTACCTCTGAATGTGACATTGTAATATACTAATAGTCATTATTAATTCATACTGTATATCGTACACTTAAATTAAGTATTGCCCATGTCCTCCATGTCCTCTACATTCTTTGACCATACCTTTTTAACCCCCGACGCAATAAGAGGGGGGTTATGTATGAAGAGTGTGTGTGTGTGTGTGTGTGTGTGTGTGTGTGTGTGTGTGTGTGTGTGTGTGTGTGTGTGTGTGTGTGTGTCAGCCTGTCTGTGGCATCGTAGCTCCCAAACGGATGAACCGATTTTGATTTCGATGCGTTAGTATAGTATCGACCATTGTTCTTAGCTACGCTTCATCAAACGTTTTACAGGAAAAAAAATGTTTCCAAACATACCCGTGTTGGGTATCAAATGTAAGGTCATAACTTATACATCACAATACAGCATGGAAATCGATATGGCCATTTGAAAGATAATGAGCAATGAAAAATCTAAGGTTTTTTTTTTATAAGTGGGCAGCTTTTGTTAGAAGCTATCAATAGTTGGGCGCTATCGGCTTACGCCCAAACTATATTAGCGTGATTTATGAAGAATTATTTTTAAGCTATTGCATAGCTTCTATCGCGGGCCTTGAGCACGGGGACCGAATCCAGAAATTCCGTAACGAAAAAACCTCACGCTTCCCACTCCGATGCGCAAGGAGGTGTGGCTTGAAGGCCGTGCATGTTCAAACCCAAGGTGGTTACCAAAATGAAACACCGTGTCCAAGGCGAATACAAATTTTAATTAACATCGGGTTGACCATATAAGTCTATGTGAGTAAACAATAGTGCGTTTTAAAGGATAGGTGGCGCCATCTAGTAATACAACAAAGAACTAATTTTAACAAAGATGTCACTTTGGTTTTAATTATAAGCTAACTATTACACATTGTTTATTATGAGTTTTGTTATTTTATTAATTAGTTTATTAACATTTATTTTAGATAATTATTTTATGATTTAATTTACTTATAAGTGATCCGAACGAAATAATGGATATGCAAACTACCAACAGTTTAAATAATTTGTTTTCTTATCGGTCACCACGCTAAAAAAGTGTAAATTGAATTAATATCAAAGAAAAAGAAATACTGCATGAATAAAATAAATAAATAAAATTATAATTGCATAAGTTGATACAAAATGCTATGCAATAGCTTTACCGCGGCAGTCCCCGAGTGCCACACGTCTAATTTATAATTTTTTTCTATCTAAAATCTAAGGTTTACAAATATACCAGAGTGGGGAATCAAGTGCAAGGTCATAACGTGTACATCATAAAAAAGTCATGAAATAAGAAAATTTAAATACCACCGGCTAAAAACAATATATACCAAAAATCTTTGTCTCGTCGGGGACCGCTCTATACCAAACAAGGTCATACGAGTACGAAGGAACTTAGCGGACTCCCGACGAGACAACGATTTTTTGATTAAATTTTATTTTTGGTCCTGCGTTTTTAAATTTTATTAGTACTTTTATTTTTAAATCCAAATTATATACTGAAAGTCACAATTTTAATCATGGTACATGAGAAATTTTAATGGTGGATGGGTGACCAAAACTTTGTGATCTCGACCTAGTCGTATATAGGCTGAGGACATAAGAAATTGAGTATTGATCCTTCAACATATCTTTTACATACTCAGTTCAATTATAGTCTTCTCTGTATAGTTTTCTATCGTCCGTCGTTTTCATTTCTATTTAATAAAATAAGTTGTACTCGTAATAAAATAGCAAGTTTTTTTAATTAAAATATTCAAGCATTATGACATTATCTTAGTGTTATTACATCTAGCCTAAAAATAATATTAAGAATAATTTTAATTGGTACACAGAGCGGGGTTTTTTGTAAACCTTTTTTTGTAGTTCTTTAAGTTCTTTTAAGTTTCGAAATCACGCCAAAATTCTTGTGATGCTGTCAGTTTTGTTTTGGTGTTTAATTTATTATCTTAGTTCGACATTGGTTTGGTATTCAACTTTCTGCTTATTTCATTATAGTTTCTTCTTCTTTTTTACAGTTCATTATTTGTGGTTAGCATTCGTCCTTTTCACTCCCCTTATTTACACAATATGCTTGATTTGAAGCATCACTATAATGTTTGTGATAGCTAGTGAAATTATAATTGGAATGAGTGACATTTGTATCGTCAGTGTGGTCATCAGTTTCGCTTCCAAGGGTTCTAGCCTCACCATCCGCACCAGGTCACGTGTCTCTCGCATGTCTGGGATTGGATCTGCAAATATCCAAGCCATATTTATTATATCGTATCTCTTTTACATTAGGTTTATTATTTTATGACGACAGAGACATGTTACGGCCCAAAGCAATATTCAGTAGGTATATTAATTTACACATATGAAAATAACTAAAGACCCTCTACCCTGTGGAACGCCGTTTTTGTACTTTGGTATTTGGTTTCATATTTCGAGTAACTTTTGAGTTTTGGAATTGCTATTATGTTATTTATGTGGGAAGAAGATAGAAACTATTTGCTCAAAACCTATGAACCTTTATTTATTTTTTTAAATTTAGGATGATCTAAAAAGTCGAACGTCTGATTCGTGTCGATGAATAGCTCATATTGGTGTTTTAGTATTCACCTGTCCTATACTTGGTTTGTTTTAGCTTTAGAAAGATTCCATATATTTATTGTATTTTCTGTTGTTAACCAAAATCCACAATATTGAATTTATTATATTTTGTATGTTTCGCCATTTGAGATAATTGGTGTAAATCGAAGCCATCGGTATAACACAATTAAGTGACGATCATCTTTTTTAATTTATTAATTAATCTTTATTTTTTTGTTTATACTGATAAACTTCTGAAGTTGTAATAATGTGTTATTTATGCATACATATACATATAATCACGACTATTATGCTTTATGGGTTAGTCAGAGACTAGGCAAAATGACCGCAAAAGCACTCCATTGCCATAGTCCGCGCTTCACCATGCAGTGACTGCACATGCGCTCTGCGTGATAGGTGGTGAGCCCGTCGCAGCTATAAGCTATTGAATGGTTGTGCAATTTTAAGTCCATTAGTCGCCTTTTAAGACACCCAAGGGATGAGATGGGTTGGTAGTATTCTTTTTATATGCAACAACACGGCTCCAGTTATTTATAGTACGGATTATTATTGAACGTCATTGGAATATTTATAGAGAATAATATTCTACATAACAGGAAAAAATTACTTGGAACAACTTACGTACAACTAGGCTGATCTGCAGTCTGGCCAAGGTTTTCTTTAGACCCATCCATGCGTTGTTCAATTTTTGTCCATAATAAATAACCTCCAATGCCGTGACAAAACATCCAATGATGAACATAAGATACATGTTGTTTTGGAACGACTTATTCTGTAAAGTAAAATTAATCTGTGTCTGTCTGAAAGTTCGCTTAAAACACTTAATAATTATGAAGATGAGGGATACTTTTTCTAGTAGTTATTATTCTTTCTAATATTGTATCATTATGTCTGTTGATGAGTAATATCTGAATTGCGACTTACCGTTTTAATAAATTGTTCAGCTACATCGCCAATACCGATCACAAAGTATACAACAGCGTTGGCAATAGACACGAACATCTGCAAATGTGGATTCTTCGTAAGTACACGACTGCTGAAACTGTAGTTGGATCTGATAGAATTTCAGTACCTGTTTACTAAAACACGTGTTCAGTAACTTGTTGCATCTAATCAACATCTGATAATGTGTTGCTAATAATTTAATATTGTCTCGATGCGAGCGCAATGGGTCTGAGCAATTTTTAACCACGATATCAATATTTTCCAGACGAAGTTTTTTAGGCATAAATGTATTTGTTATTTGACTGGTAAATAAATTCATGCATTCTAAGATACAAATCAGTTTTGATAAATACGACAAATACACGAAGTATTCCAAGTAACATCGGATTTTAAATACAACAGAATTTATCATGAAAAATACATATGAAGCGATGTGGAAAATATCTTTAAAATCATCATGGGACCATGACAGTGGAGTTGTTATTGCTATTATAAATGTCAGCGATATTATAGCAATATAATGATATTTTGCGTAATTAAAACGTTTATAGTCTTTGTAGCTATCGCTTATGGCGTTTAAAAGTTTGGTCGATTCGTTGAAAGAGTCACTGTGCTTTATTGGCTGTACTAAAATTATGGTGGAATTTGAACATGACATAATAGCACATAACAGCATAAATGCCACATTGCCTTGGTGAATACCTCTTACTATATAAATTACACATTGGATCCATGAAATTGTTAATTCCAACATAACTCTTCCACAAATTAGAATTTTTACGGTTCTACTTGCCATACAATAGTTTCTATGCAGACCAACAATATTTTGTAAAGTAAATAATATTGTATATTGCTGAATTTTCATTGTATATAATAGATTTGAAGCGAAATTATGGTAATGCAACGTTTAAACTATGTTTTAGTCTTTGAATATATTTGACAAAGTTTTTAGGACAGGTGATTTCATTAAAGTTCGTGTTATATTCCTGCTAGCTGAATACAGTGTCCTAACCATAATCACTTATGTTTTCACCATGGGTAATGGATTTGTTTAATTGGATACTCCATAATTTATAAATGTGTCTTCAAGGTAAACTCATAGGGATAATTAATTACCAAGATGAATAAAAAGTTGAAATAGTTAAGGGTTAGGGTTGTGCGGTGGAAAATTTTGTTGTATTTCTTCATCTACTCAACACAAAAAGAGATAGCAGTTAAATAAGAAATAATAATAATTCATAGTAGTCCAAATAAGGTAGCCTCTTATAGCTAATACAAAAGTATACAGAGTTGGTTCTCACCCTGGCCTCTCTAACAATGCTCACTCGCTTCGATACAAATGAAGAAGCCAGAGTTAATGAGCAATTTTGTCTCCGGGGACGAAGTGAAAAACTTCGGTTCGTACTAGGGCTTCTGAAGTACCCAATAGTATCAAGCTATTGTACATCAACATACAGATCAAAATGATTGTGTATCATGAATGTTTCCTATACCACTAAAAAGTTACACTGTAGTATACTAATAGTAATTTTTTATTTATACTCTGTATCGTAGAATTAATGTAAGAACATACTACCTTTTTCGTTATTACTAACACTTTAAATATTATATTTTTAAATTCAAATTATTTCCTGCAAGTTACAATGTTCAATCATGATACATTCTAAGAAATTAATTAACCTTCGTGAACCACGTGGATAAAAAGTACGTGGCAAACTACGTGGGGTCTCTAAGACCCCGTAAAATATTTGGGCAGGGAATATGCCATTACACATTATATGTTAATTTTATAAAAAAATCTTGTATATTGCATATTCAAAGACAATGTTAAAATGAAATAGAATGAAATAATCTACAACTTAATATTGTATGAGAAAAATACAAAACATTGTATGTTTTTAATAACTAAAAGTTCATCTCTTCTTTGGCGTAACTTCCTCTGAGAAATATTATCAAGAACACAGGACAAATTATGTTATTAAAAATTACATTTTATGAGACATACCAAAACACCAAATCTATTAATTATGGTCAGTCGTTATGAGATAACAGCTGGGTTGTAGTAAGCGAAAAGTTTTAGAGTGAAAGTGAGCATATTTTGAGCATATGTGCACTCCACATAGCTTACTTGACATAGAATGTTTTTTCTTCTACTTTTTTCATTTTCATATTCAAACTGGCTACTGAAATGATCCACACAGTCTTTTTTTATGTAAAATCATTCATTTACTTCCCTATCTTTTTATCCAAAAAGCATAGGCTCTTAGAAATATTTCGTATAGGATCACTACTTGCGTTTTACACGAAGTCTCGAACCACGTGGGGTCTGTGGGATCCAAACGCTAAGCGCAATGCGAACGCTTAATGACTATTACCCAGAGGTTTAACAATGTCACAACACCAACAACTGGAACCGCGAAAAAACCGCACAATGGACAATGGCAATAAATGTGCAAAAAATGTATGGGCTCCGTCCCCCACACCAACAGAAATTAAACTTATCTCAACTGATAGACCTTGGCAAAATGAAATTTTTTTACTGTGGCGACGTTCCCCAAATGCATGGGGTTCTCATGGGAACCCCCGTAGTCAGAGATCATCCACTCATTTATCTATTTATGAGTTTTTTTTTCTCTTATCCTCTTGACCTTCCCATGCGGGAGAAGGAGGTGGTGAATCCCTCATTGGCTACCCACCGGCCAGCCGGGGGTTATGTCGGACTCCTACCGACTAAACACCACCTTGCTTTAAGCCGTTTTACGGGCCCTGGTAAAGCATAACCTGAATGGCGCCCCCTCACTCAGGAAAGGGAGAGGTACGGCGCTGCGCTAGCTACATACTAGAGCTGGTGCGCCAGATATACGATCGGAACCAAAGTGGGTCGATCGTATGGGACATGTTAGTCTGTACGTGCGAGCAGAAGGCCACGTGTACAGGGTGGGAGGGAAATATTTATGAGTGTACAGTGGATGCATTTAAAGGTAACCGGTTACAATAGCCCCCTCCCCCCGCTCCCTCACCCACGCTCTTACTATGCATCCACTGTACACTCATAAATGAGATGGTATTATGAATTATTTGTCAGTATTAAGTCGTCTAAATATTTGTTGAACTATGGGTATACCATGAGAACCCTATGCATTAGGGGATCATTGCCATAGTAAAAAAGATACATTTTGACAAGGTCTATTAGTTGGGATACGTTTCATTTCTGTTGGTGTTGGGCACGGTTTTACCCATTGTAATTCCGATTTTTCCGTCGTCTGCTGGGGTCTATTAAACCCCACGTGGTTCACGTAGGTGTAATGATCCGGCAATACACTTTCGTTTACTCAGTTTAATAATAGTCTGCTCTGTTCGTGATTGTTTTTCGAGTATAAATAAACCAAAGCCATGAAGGGTTTGGTTTATTTATTTTTATCATAAAATAAATTGTAATAAAACAGCAAGTTACTTTTTTAAATTTAATTCTTTGAAACATGACATCATAGTGTTATTGCATCCTAAAAATAATAGTTACATAAAATATCGTCACGCCTCTTTCCCCGAAGGTGTAGGCAAAGTTAAACAACCACATTTCGCCAGATAAGTTTTATTCAAATTCAGTGGTACAGGGGCGGTGGGATCGAACCCGCGTTTCCCGCGGCCTCTCGAACGAGTAGTGCTCCGTCCGTCCCAACTCTGCGACAGCTGCCTTAAATAATAGTTACATTATGGTAATTTTAATTACAAATAAAACTTCACTTGAAGCAGTAGCTGAGTGTAAATTAGATTAAAAACCTAAAAATAGCATGTTTTTAAAAGAACAAAATAATAATAAACAAACACGCGGGGTCGAATAATGGGTAACTCAAACGACGTGGGGGCGTCCCTTTACAACTTTTACGATCTATGCATGCATTATAATATTTTAAGGAATTTAATAGAAAACATGGCATGCAAAAATCGTAAGTGCAAGTTCTCTTAAACGGACGCGAACCCTTTTAAAAACGTTGGATTTTTAGACTTTTAATCTAATATTCTTATTTTATTCTTTTTAACTACGCACAGTGCCATTCAATAGATGGCGCTGTGCTTAGTCATGTATACAAAACCTGCAGGTTTGAAATTTCGATCTGAAAGTGCTCGTACAAAGTTGAAAGTAGTTGCAACTTGCATTGTCACCGGGTTCTGAACTATTCCCAAAGTTTCAGCCCGTTATCTAGTCTGGAAAAGCCTTAAAATTGAACAAAAATCCAACCAGATTAGGACAACCAGACAAACAAGAACGTAAAAAAAAGAGCTTGCTGATTAGAAACAAATAAATACTATAACATTAAAATAATTATTTAGAATAACAAGTAAAATTATTGTTTATCAATGTAATACGTAATACACATATATATAATGTATATATAATATACACACAGATATATGTATAATATATACATTATATGTATATATAATGTAATGTATATATATGATACCAAGCTTTTCCTACTTGTTGCAGTCTTGGACAGAGTGGAGAATGTTGAACTTGTTTTTTGCTATTCTTTATGTTCTTTCTGGTTTTAAAATTAGATCAACATTGTGGTGCTGTTAATTTGTTTTTTTTTGTATTTTCATAATAATGTTAGTTTGACATTTTGGTTTGGAGTTATGTTTCTACCTTTATTTTATCAATTCAAACGTTTGTAGTCAGAGATTATATTCACACTATATGTTTGATTTGAAGCATCACTATAATGTTTGTGACAGTAAGTGACATAATAAATGGAACTAGTGACACGTGCAGCGTCAGCGTGGAGAGCAGCTTCGCTTCCAGTGGCTCCAGCCTCACCAACCGGACCAGGTCTCGAATCTCTCGCATATCTATGTTTGGATCTGCAAATATACAGCCCATATATTCTATTATACATGAGGTTTATTATTTTATGATGCAGCAATGATTAATGAAAAAGGACCTATCAAACAGCCTTGTGGAATGTTCTATATCACACGCTAGAGAGACTTGTATAATGTTCAATTATCCGAGTTGGAATAATGTTTTGAAATTTCGATTTGCTTTGCTTTTTTTATGTCATGTATGTGTGAAAAATTGGTGAATATTACTTCAAAATTTATGTGTCTAGTTTTTAAAGAAGGTATGTGATGATTTACATAGTCGAATGCCCGAGTCGTGTCACAATAAATAGCGCATAAGGATGTTTTAGTATTTACTTTACTCATATTATTGTAAACATTATAACGTTAGATATATTTAAGTTTCCTTTGTGTTTATTGTTATGTTATATTCGAGTGACATTAAAGGTTCTTCAAAAGACCGGTTAAAATGCATCTCAAGGGTCACTAAAGTTGCGATTTTATGAAATTTGCTGAAATATTCAGTGAATTTTCAGACGTCTGAGTTAAACTTGGAGCTTTTGAAATAAAAAATAGTGCCAAATGTAATTTAATATTACGGATTATTATCGAGAGTCGTTGAGATATTTCTAGATGTATAGTCAACAAAATAGGAAAACAGCATTTGGAACAACTTACGTAATACCAGGCTAATTTGCAGTCTAGCCAATGTTTTCTTCAGATTCATCCATGCATTGTAATATTTTTGTCCATAAAGAATAACAACCAGGGCCGATACAAAAAATACAATGATGAAAATAAGATAAATATTCAGATAAAACGACCCATTCTGTAAAAACACAAAAAAAAAATTATAAAGAAAAGTATAAAAAGCAGAGTAGTATAAAGTCGTTGGTCGCTTAAAATACTTAAGTTGTGATGAAGGTCTAATCCCGACTGGATTAGATCACATTTTATAGTAGTTATTATCTCTCAAATGTTGTATCATCATGTGTTTGATGATGAGAAATATCTAAATTGTAACTTACTTCTTTAATAATCTTTCCAATTATATCGCCAATGCCGATCACAAGGTATATAACAGCAACGGCAATAGACACGAAGATCTGCAAAAGTAGATTCTTCGTAAGTACTTGACTGAGAGATTATTCTTAACTGCTAAAATGTTAAATACCTGTTTACTAAAACACGTGTTCAATAACTTGTTACATCTGATCAACATCTGGTAGTTTGCTGCCAATAATTTGATATCATCTTGATATGACCGCAATCTCTGTGAGTAGTTTTTATCTGTGTCTTCAATACTTGCGAGAGGAAGGTTCTTCAGCGTAGTTGCGTTTACGAGTTGACGAGTAAATAAATTTATACATTCTAAGACACAAGTCAGTTTCGATAAATATGATAAATATACTAAGTATTCTAAGTAATATCGGATTTGAAATAGAACAGCAAATATCATGTAAACTAAATAAGTGGCGATGGCAAAAATGTCATTACCATCTGACCTAATGAGTGTAAATATTATAACAATTGATATTGTACATGTCAGTGTCATTATAGCAATATACTGATATTTCCCACTATAAAAACGTGTGTAGCCTTTGTAGCTGTTGCTTAATGCGTTTAACAGTTTGGTCAATTCGTGGAAAGAGTCACTATGCCTTATTGGCTCTACTGAAATGAAAGTGGAAATTAGGCTTCCCATAAGAGCACATACAAGTCTATATGCAACACTGTCTTGTTCAACATCTAAAACTACTTGAAGTATACTTTGGATCCACGAAATTAATACATCAATTATGATTCTTCCAAGGATAAGGATTTTCAATGTTTTTCTCAGCCTCACATAGTTTCTATGTACACCAACAATATTTTCTATAGTGAGTAATATTGCAGATTCCTGAAATTTCATTTTTTATAGTTGATTCGAAGTCACTTTATTTAAAATACCCTTAGAAAGCACTGAGATCAATTTTAGTTTACAGTTATATTTAACAAGATATTCATGACCGGCAATGTCGTACACATTACACGAAAATGTGGACGTAATAATTTTTGGAAATTTGCCGGTGACTCATGACACTCTAATATATTGAACTGTACTGAATACATTGACTTGACATTACCATAATCGATAGTTTGTCTCGTTCTAAGAAATTGGTCTATATTAATTTGACATTCTTTAATATATTAAAGTATGATTGAGTTTACTAATTAAGGACCAAGTAATATTTAAATTATTACAACTGTTATATTTCTTTCTCTTAAAATCTTTATAAGACTCAGTTCTCAGCTATAAGTTATAAAATATAATATAGAAATATAATAATCATAAATATATCAGAAAATATATTATATTAGGTCCTTACCTATGAAATTGGTGTTTTGTATGGAGATTTTGGGGATGTCTGCATTTTACATACTAACATTTTATCAGTTTTCTTCACAACGACAAATCCAGAGATAATAATATTTGGCATGTATCATTAGACAAGCTTTAGCAATATGTGTGTGAACACGCTTGATAAAAATTATTCATCGTTTTTATGTTAATGCAAATCAAATGATGTATTCGGGAGGCAGTTAAAGTAATATACTCTTTCCCTACGATCCGGATGAGTTTGGAGAATTCCTTCTCGAGTACCACGTTGACCGGGATCTTTTGTAGAGTGTTTTAGAAGCGTTTTATTTTATGAATTTATAACTTTACACTGTGTTTTATTATCATAACTTATGAATACAACGAGAGCAGAAATTACTAATAAATACCCTTATTGCTTACAAATCTGGTTTACAGGAAAGAAACCCTGTTAAGGTGTGAATTTTTTTAGCGATTTCGTCTGTTGAAGGGCCTTCAAAGTTTTTAAGATCATTTAGAAACCTCTAGTGCCCCTAATTTATTATTTTTTAAGCTCTAAACATTTTGCATTACTAAGCTCGAACGGAAACTTTTAACTTCAGAAAAATTTTTTGGTTAGTTCTACAATGCATAGGCAAATGAATTTTTTTCAGGTGGTAACTAGTACTATCGAAAAATAATTCCAGTAAAAATCTAACTGAAAATGATAAGAAGAAAAAGATAAAAAATAAAAACCAATGCAAGTTAAAATTTTCAAAAAAATACTCAAAATGCTTCTAGCTCTTAAACTATAAAGAATCGCTGAACATACATGGGGATGATTCAGGTGCCCTTTAGCTCAAGGAATCCAAATTTTTTCTTTGGACGTCAACTGACAGGCCTCACTGTATGTAAACTTGGGGTAAAATAGTTTTTATAGACACCAACAATATTTTCAATAGTAAGTAATATCACAAGTTCCAGAAATTTAATTGTTTGTAGTTGATTTGAAATAGCTTAGACTAATGCACCCACGGGACAAAAGTCCATACATACATACATACAAATCACGACTATTATTCCTTGCAAAGGCACTGCAGAAGCAGTCCATTGCCATAGTCTGCGCTTCACCAAGCAGTGACTGAACGTGCGTAGCATGACAGGTGGTGAGCCTGTCGCCGCTATAAGCTTTTGAATGGTTTTGTAGTTCTAAGTCCATTAGTCGCCTTTTACGACACCTAAGGGCAAAGTTCTATTTTAAATAACCTAATCTAATTATTATGAAACCAATTTGCAAGAATATTTTATATGAATTTAACTTAATTATTTTATTGAATGATTTTAAATCTTAAATCAAATTTAGGAAACGAAATTTGTAAATTTTATGTATTTTTACTAATGTGGAATGAAATAAAGCTTTATTATTATTATTATTATTATTATTATAAGGGCAAAGACGGGTTGGTAGTATTCTTTTAATGAGCCGCTACTACACGGCTCAAAATAACACTGTTATTAATTCAGTTTTAGTTTGCAGTTATATTAAACAAGGTAATAATAATAGGCAATATCATCAACTTATGATGTTCTTACTTGCCTATGACACTCTAGTATATTGAGCAGTGTCATTACCATAATCATTAATTTATTTTATTGTCGGTCTTAATTTTTCATTTGATAGAACAAAATACATTTCCACTTATTGGCTTTACTTAATGGCCCTTTACTTAATGGCCCTTAATCAGTTGTCTCAAGGATACATCAATGAAATATTTCTTATTTGATTTATTTCTCTTTTGTCCAAATATACGTGCGAACTACTATTTGGTTCGCTATAACAAAAAACACTCTTCTAACGTCCTTACTTCAATCATAGTCAAGCTGCAAAGACACCTCCACCCAACGAAGATTTTCTCTTAAGAACATTATTTTTGTAACTTTTACGAAAAATTAATAAAATAAAATTAATTAGGTACAACTATAATTCATTAATTATCATTCTAAATCTTGAGACAATCTTGTCAATCTTTTTTACATCATTTTCGTACTGCGCCTGAGGAAAAAGCAAAGCAGCATATTTACAATATATGTTAGCCACTAATATTGAATATAAAACTTACATACCTTTTATATACAATTTGTTATATAAATTAACAATAAAAGGAGATAGGTCACTTTCTTGTCGGGCCTGTGTAAATTTTGTATGGACCGTGACCATTCTCCTATAAGTAAAAATGCAGTCGTGCATTCAGCTCGCGCGCTACAAACATTGAGGTCCCTGAAGACTTTTACTTATCACAACTGTTGACTTCTTCTTGACTTGACTTCTGTCGCTCAGATATCAGGTCATTGCGGTGTACCTGGATGCCTATGTACATGGGTGCCTCTAGACTGTAATGATGATGATGGAGCCACAGACAAGAGGTTAATAATTATTCAAAACAAGCATTTTCAATTTAAAATGATTGAACGTTTCCTGCTCGTTACATAAAAGCGTTGCTTGGTCGATTGTATTCGTAAGAAGCAGATATTGTATCTTTTGTTCGTCGCCGTCACCTGCGGGCATCAATCACGACTCCAATCAAGGCCGGATTGCACGCCACCTGACAGTGACTGATTCTGTATTTTTTTCTCCTGGAGAAATCTAATCAGGATCAGAGAGTGACGCATAAAGAGCAGTTCCTTGTTAGATCCCTTGACTTACATTGTTTCGTCTTGAAACACCAATAAAGATTTACTCTTCACGCGCATATACTTAAGAATGTTACTCCAATACATTACGAGTTTGAGTGTGTAGTTAAATGTCTCTAAAATGCAGATATTCTGGATGGTGTATTAAGATTTTAAGCTCAGGCCTGAAAAATAAGAATGTATATAATAAATACACAAAGAACTATTAAGAATAGAAATATAAATAAATAAGCAAAAAAAAAATAAACCAAAAACTGCCATATCTCTACAACAAAATGTTTGTATTCAACTTACAAACCTTTCCAGGACTCAAAATTCATATTGTTTATTCAATTTAGATGCATCTTAGCACATGCTTATGAACGTGATCTAAGCAATAAACTACGCCATCCGTTCACAAAACTACCAGGAGGCTGTGCAAGAAACTCAGCAAGTTTCTATCCTTCCTTAACATCAACATTTTTTTTAATGTCATATACTACAACGTCATTGAAGTTTTAGAAGTAAAAAATAAATCAATATCTGAGCTATATATTCTACAGCTTACCACATTTACGTTACAAATATAGGTAGTCTAAAATATTACATGAATAAAATAAAATAAATTTAAGAAAATTGAAAAAGTAGTATATATAAAACCTAGTCATACATTCAAAAGATATCTTCACCACTCCCGTACCATATAGTCCCAAAGAAACACGCTATTTCTACAAATCAGACAAGCATGAGTTTGACCATACACCGACAGGGCCACCTGTTCAGTGACTCTATCCAAATAACAAAATGATGACCTTGAGATTGGTGTGTAAGACACTCAGCCACGAACGTCGTAAATACATCCAGAAATGGATTGGATTGGTTAGGACGTTACATGTATCCAAGACGCGAGCACATATGGCATGCCTATTGCGTAAATTTTTAAACAATGGTTTTATATATGCCATCTCCGCGAACATATTTGAAAAAAAGAGAAAGATAAAGATATTTAAAGATATAGAGATATTTTATAGATATATTTTTTTATGTTTAAAGATATAGTATATATATTTTTTTATATTTAAGTTAATAACTATAATGATACTTTTTCAAATAAAATGTATTAATGATAATTCTTTGCTTCTGCGCACATAACTTAAAAAAGAAAATCTAAAATTAACACAGTAATAATACTTATAATTTGAGGTGCTTTTCAGTGACAGTCATTTCTTTAGAAAATGTCTTTCAACTTTAGAAAACTAAAAATGCACAAACTTTGAGACGCTCTCTTTACGCCTCTGTCGTACATTTGGTTTAAACGAAAACAAGTCATTTATTTACCATTCTAATTTACTGAAATTTATTCAATAAATTCGTAGGTTAGCGGGAGTAATCCCATTTCTTGTTGTATGTATTATACTGTAAAGCTGAATACAACTGAAACTAATTCTGGCTATCGTTCTCTAGCAGTATGTCCCTTGCCGCATCTTAGATTAGTGTCTAAAAATATAATAGGCGAAAATTCAGGTAAGATAGCTAGTTCCTCAGTTGTTGAGGAATACAAGTGAAGTTCGCTTCCACCTTCGGCCTTATCGTCACTAACCATCAGTTAAGATGAAGGTTAAGTTTTCTGTTATATGTACAAAAAGATATATCACCACAATTTTATACAACACAGTTAAAACATTCTTCTTAGAAGATTCAAACTCTTTTGTTATAGAAATAAGAGCAATGCTTGGAATAAGCTTGAATGGTGTTTCGTCCTGAGGGTAATTCAGTCAGATATCTGTCCGATAACTGGCTACTGCTTAGAATCACTACGGGTATGCGACCCAGGACTGCTCTAGCTACTACTGCCACGCTCCTCTCTCCTGTGGCAGTAGTATCCCTTCCTTATTAGAAGGCACTTCAGTTGGTGCCGGTTGCTACTGAAACCTTTTGCGGTCTGATAATCTGTATTTGACGATTCGATCTAATAATCGAAGTAACGGCATATCCTCTTCAATATTTTTCCACGTAGCAATGTCTTTGTTGTTCCCAACAGTGGGAATTGAAAGTCGGTGAAACGTATTTCGTACGTAGAAGCTCGGTGGCGTAGTGGTCAGTGCGCTTTGGCTTCGATCGAAAACAAAGCTACCTTCAACATGGTCAGGTCGTGGATGGGTGGCCAAGACATTGTGATCTCGAGCTCCTCCGTGCTTCGGAAGGCACGTTAAGGCGTTGGTCCCGGTCACATTTGTGACCGTTTCTACCCACCAACCCGCATTGGGCC
Source organism: Parapoynx stratiotata (assembly GCA_910589355.1). NCBI lineage: Eukaryota > Metazoa > Arthropoda > Insecta > Lepidoptera > Crambidae > Parapoynx > Parapoynx stratiotata. Next base: position 3,332,587 of record OU342463.1, read on the forward strand.
AGCGTGGTGGTGTTACGGCCCTTACTCCTCATGTGTTTCTCCATGAGGAAGGCCTGTCCCAGCAGTGGGACGTATATAGGCTGATGACGAAACGTATTTCGGCTGGTGACAAAAATCATACATCATTTAATTTTTTTTAATGCAACTGCACTTTAGTTAAACTTTTTATAATGAGAGAGCTGCTCTCAGGACCAACGTCTGAAATTTTACAGAATTTATTCATTTCTCTGAAACTAGGTGTGATTTAAAAAATCGGTTAAGTTTCAAGAGCTTATTCCTTCTGCTCCCCGGATGTGTCTCGGCCGTAAACAGTTTCAGGTCCACTCGTCCGGAACGGACAGATAATGGAACCGAACTGGTTTATTTATGACTGTCTCTAGCCGAATTACGGTAATGTATCGTACGCTTGTAACCTCAAGATAATTTCACTATACGCTGCCTTGTTTCGGGTAATTTGCCCATTTGTTGTACATTATAGTTTTTGTGTCGTTTCCATTTGCTGTAGCATTTGGTTCTTGCTTCGGTGGTCAAGGGATAAATCGTTTTTTCCGGATTATTGTACGAGTTTCAGGCTTATTGTCTTATTAATAAGTCTTACACGGGGATGCAGAAATATCAGGCGAAATGTATCAGGCCTTCGGGCAAAGAAACGTAAGTTTTATGTCATGATATGCAAATTTCAATAAGAAGGAGTCAGTTTATTAAAAAAACAATCATTATGCCACTTCAAAATGGAGGGTAATAATCAAGTAATCGGAACAGCTGGGTGTCGTAGTGGTTACGCTTTGGCTTTCTATCGAAAACAAATCTACCTTCGCCAGGCCGTGGATGGGTGACCGAAACATTGATATGTCGAGCTCCTCCGTGATTCGGAAAGCACGTCGTTGGTCTTGGTCGCTTTTGCGACCGTTTCTACCCACCAACCCGCATTGGGCCAGCGTGGTGTTGTTACGGCCCATACTCATGTGTTTCTCTATAAGGAAGGCCTGTGCCCAGCAGTGGGACGTATAAAGGCTGAGGACGAATCAAGTAATTGATATACATAATGATCAAATTTTGGAAGTTCAGTCAGTTAGATCCATCATTCGACCCGTGGTAACTAGTTTGTGGTCTTCATAATGGCTAATTAAGTGAGCGCCTTCTCATTTGGATCCGACAACCGTTCGAACTACAACCTCATCCACAAAAGACTGCGAATTGAACAGCAAACAAACTTCAGTGTCACGTTACGCTAATGTTGCGGCTTTTCCTGTTCTAACTTAATTATAATTATTGGAGTTTTACATCAGTATTTGTAAATACATATAGGTCACGCCTTTTTCCCGTAGGATAAGGAAGAGATTACTTCTTTCCTCTTGCTCATACATGCTCGGCCATTACGGGTACTTTTGACCTGGCGTCTCAAGAGCGTCCTCGTTTTGATCGAGAAACGTTCGCCTAGGTCTTCCTCGCTAAACCGTTACATTTTCTATTTAATGCGACTTCCTTTATCAGAAATCTCCGGAGGGAAAACTCATGAATCAAATGGAATCAAAGGCAAAAAGATTAGACGGACGGAATACTAGATGAATAAATCGGAGTAAATTCAAACATGATCCAAATAAAATATCTGTGTTAGCTTTATTGTATAAAAATTATTAGTGAGTTGTTGCTTAAAAAACGTAGCATCGGTGATTTACTTACTTATTCATTGAAATAGCTTTGGCGTGGGTTGGTTTTTAAACTTCATCGATTGTTTTTACTACAACTACAAAGATACAGTATTTTTATTCTTTCCGAGAGAAGTTTTTGCAGAGGTTTTTTTACTCTGCAAAAACGTCTACCTCTACTAATATACAATAACAGCCATCTATTGCCTCGTTTATTTACAAGGCATGAAAACTGTTAAATAAATGGTTGTGTCGGTAATATCGTTCGCAATCAACCACTGGTATAAGCGATTTATAGCAAGAGCCACTCATTTGTTTGGTGGTCAAAAGTGGATAGGACTCCAAAAGACACTCCCGACAACGTATTTTTTAAAAGTGTAAGTGCGCTCGTCACCATGTGTGAAATACTAAGGGAATTATATACTCGTCAATAAAACAAGCTAGTCAGTCATGCACTGCTTTAATTCTATAAGGGCTGCGGGGCATAGCCCACTTTATGAATACATCTAATACATTTAAAACGAAACTATATTTATTCAATATTATATTATATTACACTGTAACATAATATATTTATCAGCCCCTTGGCAAACAAGAAATGTTTCTATCGTTTTTTGCCCCTTGACTAGTTAAGATTTATTTGAAGTTAAATTGAAAATATTCTTTAATACTTTCAACACAATTTTATACCTACCGGATTCGTTTATGATGTCCACACCAACCATTCCATGAATCCACACCATTCTGTGAATCCATGTCATATAATTTTTTTTACATTTTAAATGTTAAATTGTATCCGTAAGTTTAAATTCATTTAATCGTCATTATCCTCATTCGACCAGCGAAGTGCTCCCATATTCTACATGAATATTTATCCTTAGACTACTGTGATTATATAATACTGTGATATATAATAATTATATGATTGGCTATTTAAAAAAAAGTGTCTCATGAGTTTCTTGCCGGGTTCTTCTCATGAAAAGCCTTACTCTCGGAATCCGGCCGCTTGTGTCGATTACAATAACAATCAAAGCGTCGTGGTTGTACTTGATAAAACCGCTCGCGGTAATGAACATTAATATTATGATTAATTATTATTATTTAAATTGTAAAATAATCATTTAAAATGTAAAATGTTGACGATTTTAAGTGCTTAGTTTGGCCTATGAAATAAAGTTATTTTTGATTTTGATTTGTGCAGTGTGCAGTGGTCATCCCTAGTCTATATGAGATCTTACCTCAATTGCAGCAGCACATGCAGCAGTAACCTGATTACCAATACGTTCCCGTTCAGGGACGCAGCGTTTAGCGCTGCAGCTGCTGTTACCGCTGTTTTAACAACAGCTGAAACTAGGTAATAACCGCCTAAATTATTCTGAATGGAACTTGCCACAGAGCAAGAAAACCACGCTTTATAAATTTCTAGAGATTGATTGCTAAGTAACAACCCCTCTTTAAAGTTAAATTAAAATACTCAGTATTTTTAAAGTATGAATTATATAAAAAGAGTAAAAGTAAATCGAGACGTTAATTATGAATCAAGTAAATATTGAACTCAAACGTGGCGTATTGTTGTAATATTAATGTTATGATTGTGAGTTTACTTTTGATATTTCAGTACAGAGTGAACAAAAACATTATGGGCTAAAAATACAATTTGTTTGAACAACTATGAAGCCTTTCAGATGAATGGGCTATAATAATCTAAGTATTCAACAACAGAGATTTTACTTGATTATGTTGTTTGCTTGGCAGGTTAATTACTTCGAAGGCGACGAGGTCTAGTTCGATAGTAACAAACTTTAGTTAAAAATCTATTATAGTACCATTTTAAATATATTCGCTTTCTGTAACTAAGCTATTTTAAAAACTTGCAGGAGCGTGGTGGCGTATTGGTTTTCGAAATTGAGAAGAATTTTGTGAAAAAGAGATTTATCATGACAGTACTTACTGCTTGCCCAGCGACTGATCTTGACAGTGCTGGGCAGGCACAATACTCTCGTTGCACCCATGACCACACCGTGTGAGCGACTTGGGTTATGCTGAAACTAATTTTTCGATTCTCCAAAGATCCCACATCTCAACTTTGTCTGCGCCTCGGGAGGCTTACGTACCCTTTGAGTCATTATTTCCAGATGATATTGCAACTATCCATTAATCTGAATCATCAGTGTGAGTTGTTCGTTTTTGTTTCGTTTATTTCACAGTTCGAAGCAATTTTTTGCCGACGAAGTTAGGCCGATGGTCGGGCCGGTTTTGTATTAAGTACCTTTAGTAATCTTTAGTTTGTCTGTTTGTACGGGCTAATTAGTAATAAGCTGTATTAGACTGTCTTGTTGACAACACTACTTTATCTTTGATCTGAGTATCTTTGACGGAACTGTTGTGTACTTTAGATATATGAAAGTCTATTGGTTTGTTTGATAACAAATAAAATAAAAATGTAATAAATTGCAGAAGAAATATTACCTGGTAGACCTTGAGGCATGTGATCAGTATACATCCTCTTTATGGACGAAATATTAATATGTCCTATTTCTTGGAAGTGTCCAACTGTCCATGATTCCAATCTATTTTTCTCTGAAATTATCTGTAGCGAGCGGCGCGAATCTATCAGACAGAGTTTCACGCTTGTGTGGTCATTAGCAAATGATAGATCAGTGGGATTAGCGCTTTGACAATGATCGGTTCTTGTTTATTTACGTCAAATTAATGTTTGCATTCGATATGACTGAGTGCTTTCTAGACTTAAGAGGAGTACGAAAGTGCAAGGAACATTTTTATTCATATTTTTTTCTTAAGAAAGGAAAAGGGGAAGCTTATTTATCGTGAAAATTTAATCTCTGTCTACCCCATTAGAAATTATAACCACTTGAGGGTAGCGCGAACACCGGTGTTCGCAGACAAGACATGTTTCTATTTTCTGACCGCATTGGCGAGTTAAACATGGATGTATGCGTTTATTTTATACTAGCTATTTCCCGCGACTTCGTCCGCGGTTTCTGGTTTTTTAACTACCCCATGGGAAGAGATTAATCCGTACAAACAGACAAACAAAAAAAACAAGTTTTTTTGGTATTATCCCTTGATCTTAAGCATATTTTTTCTATGTACAGATATTCACCTCTGCAGTTTTATTTTACGTATAGATTATTTTTATATCCTAAACATGTAGGTAATCGAGACCTCAAAAAAAAAGGCTTAGTTTTCTGTGTCAAAATTCTTTCATGTTGCTCATAATGTGATATAATGAAAAAACTGAATACCCCAGCGTGAGTCCTACATGTCAGAAGGCAATAAATAATAATAAACAGCCGGCTTTTCAAATAAAACTTTTCATCTTGTGCAGAATACATGGATTTTCGCTTCAGCGCCTTCTCAGCGGGCGGCGAGCGATGCTCGGAAAACATCGTGAATCGGTATTGATATTTTAAAAATATAACTTGAATAAGAAGAATAAACAAAAGAAGTCAATGCTGAGCTGACGAGTGACAGACGAGAATGGAAGGAGAAGACATGTTGTGCCGACCCTACTTAGGGAAAAGGGCAAGAAGAAGATAGCTTGAATATCCAATAAGTGGGCCTTAAATAAGTTATTTTTAAAGGACTACTCATACGTTCTCCGGTTGGGATAATAAAGTAAATGTCACCATGGTTTCGCCTTAGATAGGTAAGCGAAACTAAAATTCTTTGGTTCCTGGTTTGGTTTATCGTGTTTGCTATAGCTACCGTGATACTAATCCTTATTGGACCAACGTGCAGTGTTGTGGTGTTACTTCTTACAGGAAGGCATGTTCCCAGCGGTGGGAGTGGTAATGATGACAATTTTACCGTTTGTCAACAGTATAATTAAATTAACTAACAGAATATTAGAAAGAAATAGTCTGTCTTTGTTACACCACCTTGATTTGATAGGCAAATTTCACGGAGATGTTGATTTCATTTTATCATATGAAAAAATATCGTAGGGTACTCAATAGGCTAGTTGACTCATATGAAAAGTAATGAAAAAAATGTTTAATTCACATATTACATAGTACAAGGGTCCGAAATATACCAAGTTCAATAAATTTAAATAAGGGATTGCTGTAGAAATTCAATTTAAATATGATTTATTTGGACTTTTTCTTTCATCTGCCATAAACGCTATCCACTATAATCGTGACATTAGTTATATAACAATTCATGTAAACAATTACTACGCTTGATCAAATTCCGTCACACGCCAGGCTCAACCAATCAAGCATGTCTATCCGCTTTGTCAAACTATCACGCATGCGTTTTGGATTATTTACAATAATCGTGACTGACGTACGACACAGATAATTCATAGACCATCATCCGAAGGCGTTTTTGACAGTTATGCCAAAACGAAATTTATGATTTAAAATTTATTGTGATATAGGCTAAAAAAAAAGTTTATTATTTTTATGGCGATGGCTAACAATAAAAAATAGGGTCAACTAGCCTATTCAGTTTAAAGATTCGTGATGAGTTATACTTATTTTACTGATTTGGTAAACAAAGGAAATACATAATTAGTTGAGACTCAATTATAGGCGTATTACTTTAATAAGGAGCGGTTGTCCGAACAAACACACAATGTGTTTGGACGAATGGACGCGACCGAATGACACGCCCGGTCTTTGTCAGATGTGAGAAGACCCTAATAGCTAAACATGTGTTAAGGGTTTTATTTTGTATAGAGAGAGACGCAAAACACAATTAAGGATGCCACCCAACCACGTAATGCGATTTCGTACGCTTTCAAACAGCTCCTTATCCGTCACATAAAGGATTCACCTACGTCCATTGTGATAGTGTAAATGAAAACATTTAGCGGTGGAGCCCTATTAATTACAACTACAAATAAGAAATAAATAAATAGATATCCTCAGACATTCACACTTATCAACTAGTCCCACTTAAAAAAAGGAGGAGGTTATCAATTCTACGAAAACTTTTATAAGCAACTAAATGTTGCTTGTGTTACGGATACTAAATGACGGACATATATTGGTCCTTACCTATGCAATTGGTGATTTTTTTCTATCTTAGTATTTTGTCTGTAGCTATTAAGATTCAGAGTATTCCTAAAAAATAATTACCTTGTCTAAAAATAAACTATATTTTTGAGCTCTTTTGATTTGTTTTGATAATTTGTTGTAAGTTTAATTGTGTTACAATTGGACACGGAGACAACTCTTTTTAAGTGCCTCCCGAATACATCATTTTATTTGCATTCACTTAAAAACGATAAATATTTTTTATGAAGTGTGATATTACACATATTACTAAAGCTTGTCTAATGATAGATGCCAAATACATATTTGGATTTGTCGTTGTGAAGAAAACTGAAAAAATGGAATGGAAAATGCAGAATTCCCCAAAATCTCCTTACAAAACACCAATTTCATAGGTAAGGACCTAATATTTAGTAAGATGTTCATCATGTTGAAAATGTTTTTTAAAATATAAATTTTTATGGAAGGCCAAGAGAGAAAGTATATATTTTTTTACTTTTTAAAGGCTTTACGCATGAGTATCTTCGTCAGACATAGCCTACCGTATTAGCAAACTGTAGTGGCAGTGGCTGGTCACATTAGCCGTAGAACTGACGACCGTTGGAGTCGTAAAGTTCTTGAGTTGAGGAGACCGCGACTCTGCAAACGCAGTGTTGGACGCCCTGTGACAAGATGGGATGACGATATTCGTAAGTTGGCTGGAGTGGGCTGGATGAGAACGGCCGAAGATCGAGAGCAGTGGCGTGCATTAGAGGAGACCTATATCCAGCTGTGGACGAGCACTTAAAAAGAGTGGTCTCCGTGTCCAATTTTAAAACAACTAAACTTACAACAAATTATCATAAAAATCAAAAGAGCTCAAAAATATAGTCTATTTTTAGACGAGGTAATTATTTTTTAGGAATACTCTGAATCTTAATAGTTACAGACAAAATACTAAGAGAGAAAAAAAACACCAATTTCATAGGTAAGGACCCAATATTTATTGAAAATGGCACATTTGTTTTATTTTTAGCGCCCTGATTTGAAATGGAATGAAATGAGTAAAATGAAGATGTTACAGTAAATTAAGTTCATCTATTTAACCAGCACAGGGTATGTGAACATTATATAATGTCAGCAAAAATTAATTTATAATGAATTTTACAAACTCAATAAGTTATCATCATGCATTAAATTTATTTGTTATTATTGTTATTATTTTACAATATTACCAATTATAATGTCAATAAATTTCATACAATAATTGACTATGACGATTTTACCTATACATACAACCGTAAAACAGTCAAAATCTTAAATAAAACACGAATTTTCCAGAAAAAAAAAACATTGTCTACTGTAAGCATAACCTTAATTTTACATATTTTGTGCGATATCGCAAACAGAAGGCAGAGACAAGCCCGTGAATGAAGTGGTTCAGCAACCATTTAACCTGGACCTCAGATAAACATCAACAGATTCTTTTGACTTTGAAAATCGACAGCTTTCTAGCGGCGAGGCGGGTCTTCTTTTATTGGATGAGGTTTAGTCCTGTGGGATTCGAGGCACACGGATTACAAACGCCGGATAAATTGAGTCGAAGGTTAAATATGCCGGTTACCACTGCTTCAATCGTTTCCAGTTTGTTTTGGTTAAATAATATTGTTGTAAACATCAAGTGGCTTTATTTATATTAAGGGAACAGTAAATTTAAGCTCCGACATTGAGTGGAAATCAGATAATATAGAAATCGGTATACAAATATTAGCTTGAAACTTTGCGCCTTGCGATCTTCTCTAGGATTTTATATCCAATTTTGTGGGTAACTTGTGTCAACGGTAGGATAAATATGTGAATGGGTATAGCCTGAAATAAATGAATTGAATTAAATACGTTAAGTTTAAACCATAATTTTTATTGAAACGCGTTTCCTTTCCTTCCTCAGTTACAGTTTTCACTGAGCCTTTGTTAAAAGTAGAATTAACGAAGGGTCAAAACTGTATAATAATATCGGTTAAAACTAGTTCTTACTAGTTATCACACTAGTCAGTAAAAAAAGTTTCGTTCTGGCGCTTGGCCGGCCGCTGATGCAGCACGCTCGCTTCGCTCGCTCGGCTCGCGCGTTACCTACCTAAACCAACCTAGATTCTAGATTCGCTCGCCGTCGTACCTAAAATAGACGTGTGTAAGCTACTTAATTTTTCAGTTACAATAAATAGAAATCCGTCTATGGAATATATCGACAACTGGTTGTATCTAAAATTCTAGTTTCAACAAAAGCATCTTAAAAAAATAGGTTTTAACTAACAGTTTTAGATAGAACGCGTTCTTGTTCTATCTAAAACTGCTTTTAATTGTAACATATACACATACATTTATTTTAATTAGCTCAAACTCAAAAATCATTTATTCATTTAGATATATCACTAAATACCTACGACCTTCAAGAATATGCTAGCTTGAAATCGTGCCTAGTAGTAGGTATGAGTGTAAGAACATTTTTTATTTTCTTAACACCTTGGAGGGCACCGCGAACACCGATGTTCGCAAACAACAGATGTTTCTATTGTGTCTCGTTTTGTAACGTAATTTCACGTTGTCCGGTCACCTCCGTTCTAATTTTACTACAGAACAAGCAGACGGTCGCCCCACTACTACCAATACATTGTTAATAGCCCTAAGGTGATAAGGTGGCCCTAACTAAGGTGATATATGGCCTGGAAAGTGTTCCGAATAGACATGACAATTAGTTAACTACATAACTATAATTATTACAATCACTTGTATATACGTCGCTTTTGGAGCATTTTCCTTCCTATTCAATTTTGAGATTTGTGACTAAGGGTATTGTATAATACACGTAAATTTTATTAGGTTGTAGAACATATTGATGTATAGGGAGGATGGAACCCCTGCAGAGTTTCTTGCCTGTATCTTCTCTAGACAAGGCCTCCTGGTAGTAAACAGGCCGAAAAAAGTAGTGGCATTATACATTTTTAGGATAATTATAATTTATTTTTCATCCCACCACCTCGGAAAGTGTAATTTTGCGCTTCGAAATCTGGCTGGAAAATTCTATTTTATTCGCTTGAGCGGCAAAGTAGATTTGAATTTAGAACATCACATATAATGAGTACTCAATATAATTGTAAATTCAAAACGTCATTAAACCTATTTAATGTAACCTCTATGGTGCCAAATTTATGATTAGAACTTTTTAAATTGTGAAAAAATATTTTGTCATTATAAATTGTTTTCTTTTTCATTTTGTCATTTCCTCGCTGAGGTGGGATGAAAAGTTACGTATTGCACTCGAGTGGAAAGATTTTTCACCTTGTGCTCGTTTGTTTCCCTCGCTGACGCTCAGGATTCTAATTTAGAATCACTCGCTGCGCTCGTGATTCAACTTAAGAATCCTTCGCTTGCTCGGTCATCCAAATCGAGCACGCGGTTAAAAAGGAACTTTCCACTCTTGTATAATAAATAACTATTGTTTCGACTTGTGTAAAGTGTATTTGATGATACCAATTTGATAAAATGACTTTGAGTTTGAGTTTATAGCCGGACGGCATTCTTATTCCAGGGTATGGAAGAGGCCTGAAAAGTATATTCAAAACTATTTTCAGGTCAACAGGCCTTTGTTACTTATTTACTATAAAAATAGAAGAAAAGTTGATGTTTTTGAAAAGAAAAATGTCTTCATCGGTCACTTACTAAACGATGAGTTAGTGAAAAACGGGAATGATTTGCGAAAAAAAAATTTACACTATGGTTCGTCCTCCGCCTATATACGTCCCACTGCTGGGCACAGACCTTCCACTTGGAGAAAAATATGAGGAATACGGGCCGTAATACTACGCTGGCCCAATGCGGGTTGATGGGTAGAAACGGTTCTAATAGGTACCGCGACCAACGACTCAACGTGCCCTCCAAAGCACGAAAGAGTTCGAAATCACAGACACTATGGTTAATAGTTACAAATTGAACCTACTGCGGTAATCGTTGGGCCAGCCTATGAAGGTTTGACGTGAAAGTCACGATCACAAAGTTTTGGACCTCATCCAAGGTCTAACCACGCTTAAGGTAGGTACATCGTTATAAAATATTATATCGTGGTATATCGTCGTATCGTGTGTTAATCGTTATATCTATACGTATATATTATTTGTTTTAATATATTATATGATATATAATTATATATTTCAACATCGTTCATTGTTTCAAGTGCTCATATAATGATTATAATGCTAAAAATCTATGTTCATAATATCTATGTTCACCCACTTGATTGTACTAGCCTAACATTTATAAGAAACAAGAATTGTAAAAAATGTGAAAAAAAGAGCAACCCTCGAGTTTCTGGCTCGCTCTTCTCGGGGATGTCTGCGTTCCGAGCGAGTGGTAGATTCACTTATTTATAAATTGACGTTTTAAGTGTTTGTATATCAAGCCTATAAAATAAAGATATTTTTGATTTGATTTGATTATTTAGTACACGCGATTCAGTCTACTTCTCAGCATTTCTCCTATAGCAGGTGGGCTGGTAGATATATCTATTAGAAACACCTTTTGTACTCGTCTTTTGTACCTATTGTCTCAAAAGAAAAATTTAGAATATACATTTTCTTTTGTGTACAATAAATAGTTAAATAAATAAATAAAATGTTCGCACAATTACCCTACAGAGTTACCCTACCCTCAAGACAACCTGATGTTTGTTAACGTAGAGATTAAGTTCAACATTTTTCCGGACGCAATGTTATAGAGACGTTGATTATTCAATATGGCCGGCTATAGGACACTTGATATAAATATAAGATAGTTTCAGGAAACGTCGACCGGTATCCTCGTCTAAGAGGCGTTCACCCGTGAAATCCTAACTTCAATTGCTTTAACACAGTTCATATATCCCTAGCCCGTAGGACTACCACAAACAGATTCCTGAATAAATTTTGATCTTAATGTATAGAATGGTAAGATTGGAAATAACATTCAACTTGACAGGTTGTTTGGCTTGACGCGTATAATATAATGGGTTCTTTTACTCATTGTAACAATGTTATTTTGAATAAAACTATTTAATTTTTAATTTTTAATAGGTACCTATTGGTAGTCTGGCCAGTGTATGTCTTTAACACTGAGGATAGAGGTAATTAGTTTCTTTTTTATTTGCTAACTCTCTCTCTATCTTTAAGGGATCTTTGCAAGGTTCTGTTCATTTCTTTGGAATTCTATAACTTTTTAAAGTCAATACGTTTTGATATACTGTAAGTTAAAAACACAGAACAATAAAAAAGGTTAGAATGATAACGCATCCACATTAGTACTAGGACCGCGCGAGCCAGTTCTCACACATACAAGAATTAATAGTTATTCAACACACAAGGAGCGCAATGTATTCATTGGCTAAAAAAATTCAAGCAAAAGTAGCGAATTGCACCTAAATAATAAGGGTTATTTTACTGCAATACACAGGTATGTGTTACCAGCTGTGATTTATGTTGGCACAATGCATTTTGTTACTTCGAAATTTTACAGTTCAAGCACGGACTGGTAAGATCATTTATATACAATCATTTGAAATACGTTTTTAAATATTATAATCTATAATACGTATAATGAGACACGTTAAATATCTTTTTCGAATTATGGTGCAAAAACATGTACACTATCATGACAGCACTGGACTAGTGTAGTGCACAATTTGATGTCGATAATTAAATGATGTCGATAATCAGTCGAAATATTATTCAAGTATTAAGTAACAAAATTATGTATTTTATTTATTTATCCAACTTCGTAATTAAGGAGAATATTAATATACAGGTTGGATTTTTTTTTTCTCCACAAAGGAAACACTTTTATTTTCAAATAGAAACAAAACTGTTTTCACACTTTTTTCAAAAAAGCTTACCCAAACGGGGAATCAAACCACCTCAAATAATTCTATTTCGTGGTGGTTTTGGTCGCTACACAAGCAGCATTTAGTTGCTTAAAATGGGACTAGTTGATAGGTGTGAATGTCTGAGGATATTTATTTTATTTCACTAATTGATTAAGTTATGGCTAAAAATACTATTTCTCTATGAAACATTAGGTCTTACGCATGTAAGACATAATGAAACCTTACATAATTTTATATAAGGTTATAATTTTACATTATCGACTTTTTGTTCTCATCTGTATTAATTTCTCAGTTTAGGCATAGTATTATGTATTTATTTTTATTTATTTATATTATTTGTATTTATATTTTATTGAGTTAATATATTGTTTAATTATATATATATCATTTTATTTGTTTAGTAATGTATATGTTTGCAAAGATTTCTGTTTTGTCTTGTGCACTGGTGTCGCTTCTCTTACATCCTGAGATCTCACACACCTGTAACGGGTTGACTGGAAGATATTCCTACTAGAGATAAGTCCTCCCTTGTATACTTCTGCTTTTTACATTGTTTCTTTTTGTTTATGTGCAATAAAGAGTAAATACATTAATTTATTTTTTCCGGGCATATTTGGAAAATCTGTAGCAGCCGGTGGAATGCAGAAGTAGAGATGGATATCTTGTATGAAATACGAGTGTTTCACATTGTATTGGTTAATAGAATAAAAAAATAACTAAAAAATTTTTTGCTGGTTAAATTTTATTTGAGAAAAATGAGAATGCAGTTGCTTCTTTTTAAAATAAAAGTTCGTTTCCTTTGTGGAAATTAAAATATTTTATTTATTTAAGGTACCTCCCCTCTAGGGCTCCTAAAGAAATTCCAACCAATTTCAATACTATAAAAATTTAATGATGATAAATATTTTGCAGTCTGTGATTTAGTTTTCTACTGAATAAATACTATAAAGGAGGTAACAGGATCAGGTGGATGTTTCTAGGAATAGGTCACTATAACAACAGATACACTATCGCTATAGTTGGCTTGGCAATGAGAACAAAAATAAAGAAAAACTGCCTTGCCAGTTTTCCACCAGTGAATAATAAATAAAATAATTGGTAATGTTATGAGCTGGGGTTGTTCTCAGTAAAGAAACAGCGGTTACCAACATACACTTTTTAATTAATTAACATTAATACTGGTTAATCACATTTTTCTCGTCACCCATCCCTCAATGTCTTAAGTCAAAAGTCTTCGACCAGTGCGTCCTCCCGGTCATGACCTACGGTGCTAAGACGTGGACACTCACTGCTCGACTAGTCCACCAGTTTAAAGTCGCCCAGCGAACTATGGAAAGGGCTATGCACGGAGGGCACTGTCTTTATTGCCTATTATAATTTTGAGTTTTCGCTTTCTTTGTGAACTGGCATTTGAACAGCAAGGCGAACTTCATTTTCCTGCAAACAAAAGTAAATGATTTCAAAATTCTCGCTTATGAGATATTTGACATCATGAAATAAATTTCTTTTTAGATAAAAAAAATAAAGAAAATAATCAAATTAAAGTCCCTACTAATTTTATTCAATCGTCACTCAATCACATGCGCAATATTTCTACCCTGTATAATCGAAACGACTGATTTGGCGCAAGAGTAAGGATAACTGCCTTCTGTGGCAGACATCACGGGTTCGATTCCCGAACAAGACAAATGTATAATTTTATAATAATATTTTGTTTTCACTGTAGACAGATAAAAAATTCATAAAATTACCTGTACGCAAATATCTATGTGAGGTACTGCAGAAGATTTCCATTGCTTTTTTTTGAAACTTGTAGGAAGTCATCTTCCGTAAAATGCTACGAGCAAATGCTACTGCTTTTAGTAGAAAACCATTGATCATTCCTGCCAGTTGCGGATATCCATTTTTCTTTTATATCCGGATTTGTAGGAAAACTGAAATATGTAAATCTTTATAAACAGAATATTTATGTCTTATTTAAAAATTAAATAGATATTTAAAACTTAGATTGGATATTATGTCCATGTAAATTACCACATCATAATGTCTGAGCACAAGGATCAAAAAAACTTTATCGATAAAACTATCGATAACATGCAAGCCCTATGATTGCACAGAATTTGGTACGAATTATTTTCGTGATTGATTATGCCTCCATATTTAGTTATTTCCAAATATTATTACTTACCGATAAAATGAAATTCCTCCTTTTTCCAGATTCACCTTTTCACTTCGCAAACGGCACGAAATAATAGCACAACTCGGCATCTTTTTGGGTTTTGTACTGCACCGAATATACGTCTGACAGCTACGCCATTGTGCAATACACTGCGAGCAATTTGACGTTCATATGCCCGTTTGCTCATATGAGCGGCTCGTCAACCACGCCCACTTTATCATTCTAACCTTTTTTATTGTTCTGTGGTTAAAAATGGTCAATAAAAAACCTAAATGAATTTGACATCTGTGACAGGAATTAATCTAACGTGAAAGAAAGCAATGCAAGACAAAATATCTCGTATGGGTAGATGTTTCTGCAATCATTCCTTCAGCCATGCTTATTACCGCAAACATTCGTGGCGCTTTAAGTTTATTCGAGAAAAGAAAAGAAAATAAATTAAATTACAACCGCCACCGCGCTACGCGAGCCGCAATCAAAACATAAATATTAATGAATTGTAATGGTACCTGCTTGCAGACTTACGGGAAAGGTGCGAATTTAAACGAAAAACCGCAGCATCTTATTAACTTAAAAGTATTTTCCTGTCCAATAATCCTGAAAAATTACGAATCTGTCTTCATTTTACAGAGTTACTGTAAATTTGGAGTGCTTAATTTCCGGCTCAAAATTGTAATTGACATGGGGACCTAACATATTTGGCGAAATGTGGGTGTTGAACACCTCTGCCTACCCCTTCGGGGATGGGGGCGTGATGGTATTGGAATTGGAATTGTCACCCATATCGTTTCATTGCCAGCAATGTATATGCAAGGGATAACTAAGTACAAGCATATGCCTTTATATTTAGTTATCTCTTGTATTTATTATCCCCTTTATATTTATCAGCCTCCTTGGTCTAGTAGTTGAAATCAATAGACCTTGTTCGGGAGGTCCGGGGTTCGATTAATAGGAGGTAGAAGTTTGTCTGCTCGGTTTGTTTGGTGGTAGAGCTTTTAAACCCTGGCTAGCTACCACCGTCTTACCAAAGCCTGCCGCCATAATAAATGTCATTCAGCTTTGATATGTGACGTTAATTAGAAATAAAATAGCCAGTAGCTCAGTTCTTGAGGAATACAGGTGAAGCTCGCTTCCACCTGCAGCCTTATTGTCATTTACCATCATGAGAAATGAAGACCAAGAGCTTACCTATCATAGAATTAAAAGAAGAGAATAGAAAAGAAAAGAAGAGAAGCAATAAGTCAATGGCGTTATTCCCCATATTTCACTGATTAAGCCCCCATATGTTACAAGGGACAGTCAACGTTATTAACAAGAAACTGTATAGTCGACTAATTTTACCACGAAAAAATAAAATATTACTTGAGTATCATTAAGCTGTTCTGTTTTTTGCTTACAAGTCCAAGTGGAAGTTATAATAATGAGCTTTAGCGAAATTTTGATGTAATAATTTTTTTTGGCAAAAATGGTAAAGCAATTTGGGCGACTATACATAATCTCTGTAATAAAACATGTCATATCAAGCATGTCGAACTTCCAGCGCAAAAACAAATAAGCAGACTCGGTTTATCCTTTGAACAATTCTCTTCTGTCTTTAAAAGGGATCTTTTTCCAATTTCGGATCCTAAGTGAGTCTTTTACTACCATTTCCATTTTTATGGCACAGTAAAACGCGGTCGTGATCTATGGACGAGGGAAATGATTGATTAACTTTGTTTAGTCTGAGTACTTAATTATTGTTGTTTGAAATAAAAGCATGTTTTTTTCAGAAAGGATTTAATATGTTCAAGTTTTTTTTGTTGTATACATATACCTTCTCATATATAATCCAATGATAAAGTTTATTATATAGATTTATAAATGAAGACAAAAAATCATACCCAGGATGAAGCTATAATAAATAAAAACTAGTTAACCAAAAATCCAAATCTGTACAGATTTGGCAGAGTATATACATATCAGTAGTGATAATTACGTCTAATAAATATTGATATTCAAATAATAAGCACGTCTTATTTGTATCTCATTGTTAATTGGCCAACGTCAACTTCACAAGAGTAATAAAGAACATATATAACATATCATCACGCCTCTTTCACCGAAGTGGTAGACAGAGGTGTACCCACATTTCGCCAGATATGTTAGGTCCCCATGTAACAGGTGGCGAGCCTGTTGCCGTGCACCGGGCACAATGTGAGGCAAGCGATATTTACAATGAACTGTACTTAAGTTTTATTCAAACTCAGTACAGGCGGTGGGATCGAACCCGCGTTTCCCGAGGCCTCTCGAACGAGTAGTGCCCCGTCCATCCCAACTCGGCTACCGCTACTTTTAGTAATAAAGAAATTAGAAGAAAATAAGAGTAATACACGAATAGACTATAGAGTTCACATATGTTACAGGTCTCCCCCGAAAATCTACAGGTAGGCCCGACAGGAATATTTGGGGCTGATAGCATCTGGTCCACGTAGCGTCTCCAGATCTCGCCACTCGCCATTCTCCGTCCTCCATTCTCCAACCTCGTAATGCAATTATCCGTCTCCTTGTATTACGGTCGCAAACTTTCACCGCTCTTCCCACCCCAAATAGGAAAGAATTTGGACGTTATCTCCTATGTTGAAAGATATCTCAGGAGAGCTTCTGGTACCTGGAATGTGATTTGAGGGCGGTTTTCTAAATTTGATGTGTAAATCTGTTATAATTGTGCTTCCAAACATTAATTGGTATGCAGATTGTTTTGGAGCATTTGGTGTACGGCGTAATAGTGTTTTGACTTTGATTAGTTTTTCATGAATATTAACCGGTTACCATACACTTAAGGGATCTTTTAATGATCAGAACAAATCTCTGAGCTTGACTGTTAGTTGACGGATGGTTTGTGCTGAGGTTCTATGGATCACTCCTTTTTGTTTCAAGAAGTCGGTAAATTCGTGCGAAATAAATTGACGTCCATTTAAGCACATCAGGTATGCCAAAATAATTACTCTTTTTATAGAATGCACCATGTACTAGTGGTCCGATTCAAGGGAAAGATTTCAATCAATTTTGTGTAGGAATCTACTATAGTGAAAAGTTGATGTCCCATAACAGAACCAGAAAAATCGATGTGTATTCGTTGCCATGGTTTAATAGGGTCTTTGCAGTGGTCCGTAGGTACTTTGGGTGGGTTATTTTTGTAATCTAAAGTGCGACATTTTTTAACAAGACTCTTTATATCTTTGTCAATGTTTTTCTTATAAACAATTCGTCGAGCAAATAATTTTATTTTTAATATTCCAAGATGAGCCTTTTGTAGTTCTTTTAGTACCATTTCTTGTAAATTCGTGGGATCATGATACGGGTTCCTTTTAGAACACAATTTCCCTGTAGAGTAAGTTCATTTTCTTGAAATCCATAAGTTTCCAGAGATTTGCCGGAACGTAAGACATCAATCAATGCTCTTAGCTCAGTATCTCGCTGGGTTTCTGTTTCTATGATTTCAGGTGTAGTAGCTAAATGCTTTATGTGTTCATGTTGAAAAATTGAGTGTTGATCATTTTTATCTTCTTTGCTTTTCTCTAAAGGAAAACGGGATAAGAAACCTGCCTTTGAGTGAAAAGTAGATCTTCTGATGTTTATTTAATTAAATCGAGGTAGAAAATGAGCGTAATGGAATAGTCTCATCGTATTCATGGTGGAAGGGTTTTATTTGGATGGAAAATTGGATGGCACGTTATGCTGTTGGTTCCGGCCACTATCGCTATTGTTTCTACTCACCAATCCGCATTGAGCCAGCGTGGTTGTGTAACGGTCATACTCCTCATGTCATGTCTGTGCCCAGCAGTGGGACGTGTATAGGCTGAGAACGGAGATAGCCTGTTTGTTTTACAGATAGAGGACAAACTTCAATAACAATCAATACAATGAAAAATTATAAAATGCCTATAGCGAAAACTTTACCTTAAAATATCTCAAAATAGAGATTATTTTCAAAAAGCCCAACACTATTTTGCCAGCAACTAAGCCGATCTTTACTAAATAATAGTTGACAAACATTTCCCTGTAAATTTATAGGCTCTGCATTCAACGGTACAGGTAGATGCACAGTAATTTATGCCAAAGACCCGGCTTATTTTTTGGCTTGGATCCGGAAACGTGTTGTTAACGAAATAAAAGGGATTATAATACAGATTAATTTTACAAATTTGCTTAAGATTTGATTGTTTCATGCCTGTGTGACAAATACTTCGGGTATGTTTTTTTGTAAAACCAATAAGATTTATGTGGGTTTGTATCGAAGTAAGTAGTGATTTTTCTTTAATTTCGGGTAGTTAACCTTTAAGGTTGGTCGTCCTTTACCGGTAAAATTACCGCCGGTCATTATCTTGTGATTGAACCTGAATATTCGCAATCACGGTATGATAATATAATTAAGTAAATAAGAGTTCGTTTACCCTGATCTGAATTTTTCCTAAACGAATACAATAGTAGTCCTTTGTTACAAAATGTAATAATATATTCCCGCACTAGATAATGATGTTCAATTATACTTATTACTTTAGCATGAATGACCTTTGACATTTGGGCCATTGCCGCCCGTAATTTGCATTAGGAATATTTTCTTTATCATAGTAATTGTCACTTTATCGTCTAATCTTTTAAGTGAGACTTTTAGAACTTTGTATTGATTCTGTATACGTAAATAGAAAGCAGTTAAAATAGTAATATAAATTCAGTCATTCGTGGAAGTGTGTTAGCCAAAAATAGAACCGAACTAAAAACATTATAAACTCTTTAAGTAGGTTAGTAGACAAATACAATTTTACCCATTACCTGCTTTACGGCACACTGATCTGTAATCACATTTTTCTAAAAAGCTTTTAAATAAACACAAAATAAACTCGCTTTTCCATATTCGCTATCTGCATGTCTCAGTTAGAATTTTTCACTGCATCTGACTATCAGACGCAGTAGTTGAGACACCAAGGACCGTTCCCAACCGTACACAACGTGGAACCCGGTACAATATTCGAATTTTCCGGTACAAAATATTCGCAAGCGTTCGTTCCGGCTCTGACACCTGACACGATAAAACATAACGGTTTTTTGTTATGCAGATGTCGTTAAGCGAGACATATGAAACCGGCAATCGGGACGGCACTTTGCTCTTTTTATCTGGCGTATGGGAGCAGTAAAAATATTTCCTAATGGCGGAAATGTAGGGCTCCCGTATTCGCGAATCCATTTGTATCCAACACCATGGTTGTAACGTTATATCTATCTATTTATATGGTACAGTAAATATCACATTGACATTATGCTTTATAAATCAGCGGTGGATAAACAATTCACATATGGGAAAATGGGAGCAGACGATATGGTGATTGTAAAAAAAGCTGTTTTTGTGTGCTTGCGTGTTCAAAATTTGCAACTCTTTGCTCTTATTGCGGTCTCCTCTGACCAATTTCTCTTTGATTCTTTTTATATTGGGTTCTTACCTATGAAATTGGCGTTTTTTTTTCTCTTAGTATTTTGTCTGTAACTATTAAGATTCAGAGTATTCCTAAAAAATAATTACCTCGTCTAAAAATATACTATATTTTTGAGCTCTTTCGATTTGTTTCGATAATTTGTTGTAAGTTTAATTGTGTTAAAATTGGACACGGAGACAACTCTTTTTAAGTGCCTCCCGAATACATCATTTTATTTGCATTCACTTATGCCAAATATTATTATCTTTGGATTTGTCGTTGTGAAGAAAACGAAAAAGAAAATTTTAGTATGGAAAATGCAGAATTCCCCAAAATCTCCATACAAAACACCAATTTCATAGGTAAGGACCTAATATTAAGCAACTGTCTGTTTTTTCATTTGGTCTCCAATTTTTCATTCCTGTCAGAGTCCGCGTCTGGAGCGGTTGTCACGACGCCTAACGTCTATTTTATAATATAATTTGTTAGCTGTACTAAAAGTCGAAACTAATAATATATACTGAATTTTTACCAAGGCACTATTGTAAGTACTTCTACCTTTTATAATATTCTTTAAGTTTTTATTTCAGTGATTTGTGGTATTTACCTTTTTATAAATTGTTCCAGTTGTGCCTTTTGATTTACATATAATAAACGAATAGTTACAAGCAGTCTACTTATTTCTCTATTTTCTACGTCAACATCTCCTACGTTACAAATTCTATGCATAATACGTCAGTTATGAAGATGAAAGTCTTCGAGATATTTTAATCTAACCCCTTGTCGGTCACCGCGAACACAGGTGTTCGGGAACAATAAATGTTTCTATTGTCTCGTTATCTGATCGTTCAGAGGTTCATAGAGGTATCTCATCGTCTCGTTATCTGATCGTTCAGAGGTTCATAGAGGTATCTCATATCATCATCTGTAGGTACTTCATTCTAAAATTAAGTTACGTCAAAATTAATTTGTATATCTGTCTTCATTGTCAATTTGCCGGAATGGAAAAGTGTTCATGAGAAATAGTATCTCTGTTTATTGACCAAAATTCCACGAAGGATATAGAGCCACGTACAAATTTGTCATAAATATTGTAACATAGAGCATTTCGCAACATATAGAAAAATTGATGTCTTCATAGAAAACGAAACAGCAAAATTCTTAGAAAGAAAAATTGACGAAATATACACCCGGAGGCAAGGTCAGGATCAGGATCGAGATCGGTTACAAATGTCTTCATATCTCAAAGCTATAGATACGTGTTTAGATTGTTCGTGGTTATTTCAATATATGAAGTTTGATTCCGTTCACGAGCGTAGGTACTTGTTATGTGTCACGGGTTAGTGTAAAAACTTTTTACCTAAAGGTCTTTCAAGTAAGAGAAATGTTTGAAAAGCTCAGTTCTTATTACTCTACCATATCGATCGTCATCCACCAATCAATAGATAGCGATGTGCGGTAGTTACAAATAATAAAATAATAATATTATGCAATATAATTTTATTTATAGAGATTATAATGGAACTGGCATGCATAATAGTGTAAGTTACAAAGGTGCGCCCCCACGTTCTGAGTGCCCCTCATTCGGCCCCACATGTTTCTTTATTATTATTTAGCTTTTTTTAAAAAAAACGTAGTATTTTTAGATTTTTTTTAATAAATAAAGGACTCCACAGAAGGCAGAAGGTAAAATAAATATTAATATACAATAATGTAATGTTTTTTGTTTAGTTTTGTTTACTTTTTTTCTTTTAGTATTAATATATATCTGTATACAATAATGTATATTATAGCACGATTTATCTCAAAACATTTAGTTCATCTTTCCATAGGAATCATCAGGAGACCATTCACGGCATTTATAACGTATATTTTCACATTTTGTATTATTGATGTTAAGATGAATAAAGGCAGACTCACGAGAAAGAAATAAAGGCATATTATTGAAGATAAGATAAGATAAGATAACTCTTTATTGTTAACACCTTTTAAAAAGAAATTACTATTGATAACTTAAGAGTACATGTAACATTCGGCGGTCTTATCGCTACGCAGCGATGTCTTCCAGACAACCTGTCGATGGAGACCTGGGAAGAGATTTTATGGGTGCACAAATAACGCAAAAAGTATTAAAAAAAATTAAATTATCTTAAAACTAGGTACAAACAGCAAACAAGGACAAAAAACAGCATGAACCATTAAACTAATTGACGCAAATAAAACTCTTTGACTTTTGTTTTAAAAACACCTTAAGACAGGGAACGTCTAATACTCACTGGAAGTGAATTCCACAGTTGAACAGCCTGACTACAGAGGAAGAATTGTCAAAGAACTGTTGTGTATAGGTGTTTTAAGGGTCAAGCTGAGGTCCGCAAAGAATATTGAAACATAAGACCATTTTAAGCAGTACCTAAGTCTCAAGATGTAAATGTACATTAACATATAATACAGCTACCTGTGAAGTCCATAACGGCAGACCCACGGAATATATAAAGTTATCTATTCCGTGGCTTCACCATTCCGTTGATCTATGCTAAATTCGATTTATAAAACCATGTCAGTTTAATAATGTTAAAAATTTTTTTTTTACTTATTTATTCTGGTCAAATAATACCGTCGTCGGCGTAGCGTCGTAGGGCAATTTTACTCACAAAAAACTATTAAACAACGCTTTTATATCAAGATTCAATAACCTTTTACGCGAATATAGGGACCATACAAAGTTTTAAGAGCACCGACGACGTCGCGCCGTATGTGCTATTTACTTTGTTTCAGGGATCCCGCGTAAAAGTGTTAATGAGATTTATTGTTCAATTCAGAAGCACGTGTTACCTTGTTGGTTTTACTCTAGTGAATCGTTTCTGGTCTCAGAGTATTTAACATTAGAGCAAATTGTGAATTATTAAGTCGGGCTGTGACAACTTTGAATAGGAACAGAGTGAGAGTAGGTAGATGAAGAAAACAATGTTATGTACTAGAAGATACAGTTTTCCTTTTATAAAAAAAAGATACAGTTTTGAACGTTAAATTCAAATCGTAAGACGTTGTATCATTGTGTTCCATGGTACGATTTTCAAAATTTACAGATATTGTATCCAAATATATAATTATTACCTGTAGATTTTTACATGAACACTTTAAAACATCTACACAGAAATAAGCTATCCAATAATATGAGGTATACAGCTATTGAGGGAACTATCGAAAACTTTCATGTTCATGATGCTGGATTCTTTTTCCCTTCGATAGCGGAGTTTTAGTGGACTGTATTTTTTGCGGTTTAAAGCTACAGCAGGTGCTTGCAATAACGCGACCTATGTGTAGGAGATTATAAAAGCTGCAAAGGACAGAAAAGAAGTCACAGCTCTCTAACGATGGGGGAAAAAATGCACACTTATTAGCTTCTGGCTGCAGCTCCTGCGGACGCAAGCTCCTCGCTTGGCTGATGATGATGGGCGATGTAAACGGCGGTGACGAGAAAAACTTTCACCACGATTTTGAACTTTAACCGTTCGAACTGCTCTCGGTACAGACGTTTGTATCATTAAGAAATCACGGCGGCATCTGATGGGCAGCTGACCGGGGCGCGCCTCGTGTGTGCGTATATTAAGCTCTTCAGTGTGCATTGTGGGTAGGGAAGAAATGGCAAGGATAGCCTACGATATTTTACAAGTATCTGGTTTTAACTAATTAACTAATAAATATAATCCACCACACGAGTTAAACCGATTTTCATAGTGGCCTTTGCCTGTAACAGGAATCTACGCCTGGCATTCTCGGAAGTAACGATGCCTTTAAATTAAAAGCAAAATTGTCGAAGGAAATTTGAGCCACAGCAATGGAGCCTCAATCTTTCAGCATCGTCTTCAGCCTATAGACATCCCACAGCTGAGCACAGGCATTCCTTATGGAGAAATACATGAGGAGTATGGGCCGTAACGTAACCACTCTGGCCGAATGCGGGTTGGTGAGTAAAAACGATTGCAATAGCGACCAGGACCAACGGCTTAACGTGCCTTCCGAAGCACGGAGGAGATCGAGATCGCAAAGTTATGGCCACCCATCCACCACTACGCCACTGAGCTCCTCATAATCATCCTCCGCTAAGTTTTACTTGTCTTTTTAATCTACAAAATCAAACAAAACACCTACGGGTCCCTATGAACGTCATTAAAAATCTCAAACCGGATTCTCACAGAAAAAACGCTTGACAATTTGCAAGAGAAACAAAACTGAAATATTTTTCTGTAACCTTCGTGCTGACGTGCATTGATTGATTGATGTAGTTGACGACGTTTTGTTGGGATATTTGTGTTCTGAATTTGGAAGAAGTATAAAAGGGGCGAGCGAAATTTTGTTATTATGCACACTTGTGTATCTAAAATATACCTATAGTTATTTAGCTATTACGTCAAAGAAGCGATAGCCAAGCTCGAGAAACTCCTGTAAGGAGTTAAAAAGACTTAACTACAATTTAATATGACTTTACCCTGTGCCCCACTTGCTCGCTCTATTACAAATAGGATATGAATCTTGTCAGGCGAAATGAGAATAACATATAGGCAGCTTTACTACTCACTTGTTATTATTTAAACTAAATTGTAAATTAGATTGTTTAACAGCGTAGTAATACTCCCAAGAAAAAAGCCGGTGGTCACGGAAAACCAGCGTCAGTTGTTTGCGACAACCGACACATTAGTATCACAATTAATTCTAGAACTTAGCACTTAGGTTGATTCTATGTAATATTGGGTCCTTACCTATGAAATTGGTGTTTTTATTCTGTCTTAGCAATTTGTCCGTAACTATTAAGTTTCAGAACATTCTTATAAAATAATTGCCTCCTTTAAAAATAGACCATACATTTGAGCTCGTATTATTTAATTTAATAGTTTTCTGTAAGTTTAATTGTGTTAAAATGTTGTTGTGTGTTGTGTTAGACACAAAGACAATTATTTTTAACTGCCTCCCGAATACAATTTGCATTAACATAAAAACGATGAATAATTTTTATCAAGCGTGTTCACACACATATTGCTAAAGCTTGTCTAATGATACATGCCAAATATTATTATCTGTGGATTTGTCGTTGTGAAGAAAACTGATAAAATGTTAGTATCCCCAAAATCTCCATACAAAACACCAATTTCATAGGTAAGGACCTAATACAAGTGTAGATTGCAGCGCACCACCCATACAACAATATAATACATAATTATTATAACATAACAACGCTTAGTGACTAGTAATAAACTAGACATCAAGTGATTAACATCTCTTTTATAATTACTCCCGGGTCCCCACGTTGCACAAGCTTTTGCTCGCGACTTTGTCCGCGTGAAATAGTTACTTTAGGATAGCGTGACGTTATTTAGCCTATAGCCTTTCTCAACAAATGGGCTATCCTACACAGAAAGAATTTTATAGAATATAAATAAAGTCTCCACTAATTAATCAGTATGAACAATTAACACATATTGCTAAAAACTATAAATATTTTATTATATTAACTTAGATTAGATTCGAAAGTATTTAGATCATATCCAAATAGTTTTAAAAGAAACTCGACGATAGCGAGTTTTGAAACTATGTATCGCTAACGCCATCTAGTTGGTGATCATCAAAACCTTACAACAGGCACGCGTTCGCGTAGAAATATTGTCATCATTAAAAAAACTACAGCCAATCCTATTAATACAGAATGTGTTTTGATAAACTCCATTCGACTAAATTTCTTAAATAACATTAGAACCATAAATATTCCTATGCGGCGATTAACTGTCGTTTATGGCGCGACAACGCTATACCAAGGCGGCGTAATGGCGGCTATTTATGGTTACGAGGGCTCAAGGGGTCTCAATTTGTAATGACAAAGTCGTTATCCATCATCATGGGCAGAGAAAACTTGCGGTAAAAAACGTTTTTGGTACTTTTGCTTATTTAATGTCAACTTTTTACTACCTTGTCAAAGCGTACCTATTTTAAACATAAAATTATTTTAATAACCTGTGCATTTGCATGAAAATTATATAATTTTTTTCTAGTAGTCCAAGCAGATCGTCTCTTTTTAATTAATTTAAATTTCAACTAAATCTACTTTCCTAAAGACAAACAATCTGTCTTAAAAATTTAATTTAATTTATTTGATTTATAATCATACAAAGTAGTATTCTATCGCAAGCCTAATAACCTCGTAAACTATTTAGCACTTTCGATAAACATCGCAAGCGATTATTATACATTTAGCTTGAACATTTTAAGCAATATATTACTTTTGGTGTTGGCGTAAAATTGGTGCAATTTTCGTATTTACTTATTTGCAGTAGTATTATAAATTGCTATAGTTTCGAGTGGCCGGGTGTCCAACTTATAGTTGTTTTTAGTAATACATACATACATATAATCATGACTATTATCCCATATGAGATAGTCAGAGACTAGGCAGAAACACCGCAAAAGCAGTTCCCTGCCATAGTCCGCGCTTCACCATGCAGTGACTGCACATGTGCTCAGCGTGGCAGGTGGTGAGCCCGTCGCCGCTTCATGCTATTTGATGGTTGTGCAGTTCTAAGTCCATTAGTCGCCTTTTACGCCACCCAAGGGAAGAGATGAGTTGATAGTATTCTTTTGATGAGCCGCTACCGCACGACGATACTTTTGGTATTAATTTTGTTTTAATTCCATTTATTAATAAATTGGTTAAAAACCGGATTGATGTTTGAATAAAAGGCAAATGATTTATCAATGGAGAAATGAAAGATTCAGATCCAGATTCAGATTCTTGATCAGATTTGGTCACCTATTCAGAGGACAATCATGATCAAGACTGCTTCGTTTTTAATATCGGCCTCGGCACTTAAAAAGAGTTGTCTCCGTGTCCAATTTTAACACAATTAAACTTACAACAAATTATCAAAACAAATCAAAAGAGCTCAAAAATATAGTCTATTTTAAGACGAGATAATTATTTTTAGGAATACTCTGAATCTTAATAGTTACAGACAAAATACTAAGAAAGAAAAAAAACACCAATTTCATAGGTAAGGACCCAATATTACTTTTAATTACACACCAACTTACAGTTTACACGAGAACGAACCAAACACGTAATAAAACAAACAAAATATAAAGCAATAGACAAAATGACAACAAAATATATAAATAAACAAGGAATACGAGCAGTAGCACCACCAACACGGGTAAAAACGCAAAAGCTATCGGGACCAATGACTTAACGTACGTTTGAAGAACGGGAGAACTCAAGATCACAAAGTTTGGGTTACCTATCCAAGGCCTTACCATGACGAGAGTAGCTTAGTTTTCAATATCGAAAGTCAAAGCGTATCAATCTCACGCCACCAAGCTCCTGAATAGGAATGATAATATTTACTTATTAAAATATTATACATGTTTGATACAGTCGAATTCAAAAATATGTTTGAACGGACAGTAAATTACTCTTATTAGAAGGGGAATGAAGACTGAAACTTGTCAAAATTAAATGTGCGTACATGTTTTTGAACTCGATTGTATACTCACAGGATTTGAACATAATGCCTCTAACTAACAAGGTAAGCCGCGCACATAACTCTCGACCCCGTGAACTGGTTTTGCAATATGCCGTGTTATACCCGGCCACTTTTCTTCGCGCATGAATATGTAATTGGTCTGATGCGTGTACTGTGCCGCATTTCCTATCTTGTGAGAACGGTGCATTTGATAAAGTGGACTAAAAAGTTGGAGAATTTCCCGAGCTTATTTTAGCTGTGGTGGATTTTGTAGCTGAATACTTCATGAGTGAAGTCTGTATGTTTATTGCCGTTAGCATTAACATACTATAGATTATGATGTCGATAGTTAACTATAGGGAGTATGTTAGGAATAATATCAGAAATTTTCGAAAGGAAATAAAATGTATTCTAACTTTAAAGAAATTAACAGACATGTTCTCAAGAGACATGATATTTATAAGTATTTTTTATTACTGATGCATGTTAAGGAAAAAAGGGATTTAAATTGAAATGAGCTTTTTGAACTTATTACAATTCTTAGGTATGACGAAAAAGCGTCAGAAAAGCTTAAGTAACTACTTATTGAAAGATTCAATAAGAAACAACGCTAAGAATAAAGATCAAAGAACACCACAGAAAAATTCGTAAAAAATACCAAAAAAATCAGGAAGAAAAGAGGTCGGCAGGAGTGAACAACTATTTAGTAGTACTCCAAGTGCTAATAATCGTAAATAACAGGTGTGGAGTGCACGTAAAAGATGTAACACTGCTACCAGTGCCGTAAATAACCATAAGGCTAACGCTTTCAGGTGACGCCAACCTTTTTGCTACGGACCATTTTTGTTTTTACTACAGCCGGAATTTGCGGATCTGGTTTTATAGAAATAAAGTTTCTTTAAAACGAAAATAACAAGCGATTGACTCGCAGGTGGTTAATATGTGTGTGGAAATAAAACACTTCTAATTCTTATCAGACGGATTATCGTAATATTGGGTCCTTACCTATGAAATTGGTGTTTTTATTCTGTCTTAGCAATTTGTCCGTAACTATTAGGTTGGGGAAAAAGTCTTTTCGCTTTATAGTATGTATAAACTTGTAATAAAATCTCTTTGGCTATACTATTTGTATCTGGCTGGTTTTGGTATCATTGAAAGTTTAAATTTTAAAGAACATAATTCCAAATTCAAATTAGGAAAATGTGTGATTTTCATTTGTTTTTCGTACCGCCAAGATGAGTGAATCTAATAAAGAAATTCGATACATTTTAAAATTTTTCTACAAAAAAGGTAAAAATGCAACGCAAGCCGCGAAAAAAATTTGCGATGTTTATGGACCTAGTGCAGTATCTGTGAGAGTAGCACAAATTTGGTTCAAGCGTTTTCAATCCGGAAATTTTGATGTCAAAGATGCACGTCGCTCTGGTCGCCCTATTACAGATAAAATGGATGCCATTTTTGAAAAAGTGGAGCAAGATCGGCATGTCAGTAGTTACGACGTAGCTGAAGAACTGGGAATTGACCACAAAACAGTTTTGGCGTATTTGAAAAAAACTGGGTACACAAAAAAGCTCGACATTTGGGTACCTCACGAGCTCACTGAAAGAAACCTAATGAACCGTGTACTCATTTGTGATTCTTTATTACGACGTAATGAAACCGAACCTTTTTTGAAAAAGCTGATAACTGGTGATGAAAAGTGGATCACGTACGACAAGAACGTGCGAAAAAGGTCGTGGTCAAAGGCCGGTCAGGCTTCACAGACTGTGGCGAAACCCGGGTTAACTCGCAACAAGGTGATGCTGTGTGTGTGGTGGGATTGGAAGGGCATTATTCATTATGAGCTGTTACCACCAGGCAGGACCATCGATTCTGAACTCTACTGCGAACAACTGATGAGATTAAAGCAAGAAGTTGAGAGAAAGCGGCCGGAATTAATCAACAGAAGGGGTGTGGTTTTTCATCATGATAACGCTAGACCTCACACATCTTTAGCCACTCAGCAAAAATTAAGAGAGTTTGGCTGGGAGGTGTTAATGCATCCGCCGTATAGTCCTGACCTTGCACCTTCAGATTTCCACCTGTTTCGGTCTCTTCAGAATTCTTTAGGCAGTGTCAGGTTAACATCACGAGAGGACTGTCAAAACCACTTGTCGCGGTATTTTGACCAGAAGTCCCAAAATTTCTATAGCAATGGGATCATGCCCCTACCTACAAGATGGCAAAAAGTTATCGAACAAAATGGTACCTACATACTTTAGTTAAATGTGAATAAACTATATTAAAAAATGTTTTGAATTTTCTTAAAAAATGCGAAGAAACTTTTTCCCCAACCTATTATTAAGTTTCAGAACATTCTTATAAAATAATTGCCTCTTCTAAAAATAGACCATATATTTGAGCTCGTATTATTTAATTTGATAATTTTTTGTAAGTTTAATTGTGTTAAAGTTAGACACAAAGACAATTATTTTTAATTGCCCCCCGAATACATCATTTGATTTGCATTAACATAAAAACGATGAATAATTTTTATCAAGCGTGTTCACACACACATTGCTAAAGCTTGTCTTATGATACATGACAAATATTATTATCTCTGGATTTGTCGTTGTGAAGAAAACTGATAAAATGTTAGTATGTAAAATGCAGGCATCCCCAAAATCTCCATACAAAACACCAATTTCATAGGTAAGGACCTAATATGAGATTCTTGTTGCAACAGTTCAACTGTTCAGGTGGCGAGCCTGTTGCCATGCACCGGGTACAATGTGAGGCAAGCAATATTAACAATGTTTATTCAAACTCAGTGGCACAGGCGGTGGGATCGAACCCGCGATTCCGGCGGCCTCTAGGACGAGTAGTGCCCCGTACGTCCCAACTCGGCTACCGCTGCCTAACCTTATTCTACTCTACTATAAATACTATTACTACTATTAATAAGAATCTAAGGAATTTATTTCATGTAAGAAGCAAAAAATACTACAGTAATTAAATAAATCCATTTCGTTAATTGGAAATGTTAAAAAAAATAAAGAGGAATTTAGTAGGCTTTCAGCGTTATCTTTATCATACAGAATTCCGCACTTGCTTTGTTAATTTAATAATTTCTCCACTGACGTTAAAAAGGTCCTTAATTATTTATTAATTAATTAAGTGGAACATTTTGTTTAAATTCTGATTAGAGGCGTGCTCATTTAAAATTTAAATTCTCCAAACTGTATAATAATATCAACCTTCTCCTGTTTACACAAAGTGGAAAATTGACTGACACCATTAACATACGGGTGAGGTTATTTATTATTATAGAACAATTTATTGTACACAATGGACAGTACAGTAAAACAAGTTATTTGGCAGGGCTTGTGTGTAATTTCTTCCAACTGATTTGCGAGTGAAAAAGATTTGATATTACTCATACAGTAGTAAGGTGAGGAGCTCAGTTGCGTAGTGGTTAGTACGCTTGGACTTTCGATTAAAAACAAAGCTACCCTCGCCATGGTCATGCTTTGGATGGGTGACCAAAACCTTGCGACCTCGAACTCCTCCGTGCTTCGGAAGGCACGTTAAGCCGTTGGTCCCGGTTGCTATTTGCAACCGTTCCATGATATTTGTCAGCGAGGTGGTGGTGGCCCAGTCTTCATGTATTCCTCCATGAGGAAGGCCTGTGCCCAGAAGTGGGACGTTATATGCTGAGGAGGAAAAAAATCTGAAAACTTTATTTCCTTGTCAATCAATAAAAAGCTTTACTGCTTTGATCTTTAGGCCAATGTGGTAAGCTTGTGAATTATTTATTCTAGTGGCGAACTCCCGATGTCGAAATAAGCCGCAATTCAACCTCTGTTTGGTTTCAAAATAGTTTAACCGAGTCGAGGTTTCCGTCTAAATTGCTCGAATTTTCCTCCGAGGCCTTTGATGGAAGACGTGATTAAATATTAGTTACGTTGTTTAAAATGCTTGCGTACAGAAACCAACACGAAGTGCTTAATCTGTAATAGACTGTATCAATAGAAAAATACGCTTCAATTTAGTTTGGTTTATGACAGGATTGAACTAAAAAACTTATCTAAATATATATAAACCAAAGGTGACTAACGCACAGCCCAAACCACTGGACGGATCGGGCTGAAATTTGGTATGCAGGTAGATGTTATGACGTCGGCATCCGTTATGAAAGGATTTTGATTAATTCTACCCCCAAGGGGATAAAATAGGGCATGTAAGTTTGTATGAAACTTTGTCAATTTTAAACCGATCGGGCTGAGACTTTGAGGAAAAATTAAAGGGTTCCCGTGGGATAGTTAAAAAACTAATAAATTTCAATTTAAAGAAAGAGATTTACCATTGAAAAGCAGCTCATCTTATGAGTATAATTAAAGGTCCTTCGCACACGAGGTCGTGTAGGCGTAACGTAAGCGTACCTATCGTTAATACGATACGCGTACGAGACTTGTGTTCTACATTAAACGAATCGTTGCGAAGGCGTATCTTTTTGGGTCTTAGTTGAAATCCTGGGGCGTGTCTTGAGCAAATCGACTATCGATTGTTTTAAACCACGGTGGTTAAGGTATACAATGTCCAGCGTGAGAAAAATAGGAGTGGACAGTGGTGGTCTTAATTATAGGGAGCGTATCAATCATTTTGTAGAGAGTGATTTCTTCAAAGAGTTTTTCAGCATCAATGAGTCTCCATGGTATTGGTGAAGGTATGCAATGTCGAGCGAGAGAAAAATGGGAGTGGACAGTGATGGTCTTATGTATTGGGAGCGTATCAATCCTTTTGTAGATAGTGATTTCTTTAAAGAGTTTTTCAGCATCAATGAGCCTCCATGGTATTGGCATACGTTGGGATAGATACTTCGCGGTAGCCAGCCCGTTCAAAGAGAAGCCACGCTTGGCATTTGATGCTTCTATGCCTATTCTCAGGGCTTGTGTCCATAGATTTTTTGGTTAAAATCCTTGATTTTCTTCGCGAGAGTAAGGGTACGTGGCCTCAGTAGACACGGAACTACCTGAAACAAATACTTGTAAATTGGGAAACGTATAAACTTTTTTTTTGCAGCCAGCAACCACGTAGGTAGCATACCTGTAGTATGCAACCTCCGTGGCTGCTGCTAAGACGCCTGGAGACGCATTTAATTTTTGAATCAATAGAATTTTAAATATTGTATGAAATCGCAAGATTCGTATGCGAATCCCTAAAATCACAATTTTTGAATATTCATACTCGTGAATTTTGCAACGAGTGGTACGACCCACTAGAAAGTAAGAATGACACTGACAAGTGTTACAAGTGTATTGACAGAACGAGTGTTATAAGATTCTAGTTTTAGGGCAACACTTATTTCTAATGTTTCAAAAATACGTACAATTGGGAGCAATCGAAACCAATTTCGTAAACGTTTTGTTTTTGTGGATGAATTTAAGATTCAATTCGAATGATTCAAAAATGCGCTCCCTGAACACTTTTTTACTTAAGTACGCTACGCCTATCGTAATGTCATCATGCATATTATACGATTCATGTGCGGAGGGAGGCTCGCAAACAATAGATGTTTTTATTGTGTCTTGTTTTCTGAACATTGACATGTTAACTGGCTAGGTGGCCTAAACTCAAATCATCGCTTGCCTCACACTAAACTTGGGTCTGTACCTGTTATATCATGTTAGATCCTAAACAAACAAAAGGTATCACCACCTCTTTGGACTTTGGAACACAGAAGAACCAACTTACATACCTAAATAAAGGCTTTCATCTTACTTTTTTATTATTATTTAATTTGGAATATCTAATCTTTTAAAACGATTAAGGGCGATTTTGACCAAAAAACGATTAGCTACACTGGTATAGTAACCCCAAAAATGCTTCAGCCGTCAAATGCGCACACGACGTACACGGCACAAAAATCAGCCGAGTACGCAGGACTCCATCATTACAGCGGATTCAACCAATGAAATTTAAGCATCAATTGGTGTCCATACTCCCGTATACTAACACGGAATTTTATCGAATCCGCCCTAAGATACTCGTAAATACTGATAATACAATCGTATCGTTACCAATGGACCCCGACGTCAGCTGTCATATAAGCTGGACAAAAAGTTGATAAGTAAGACGGAGAACGAACTCGAATTCGATAATAATGACCTCACAATTTATCGAAGTTTTTTCACGTTAAGTGATAAGATAACATATCGCTATACAATTTATATTCAACTCCCAAGCTTTTTATGGTCTGTGTTTAGAAGGAAACGTTACTAATTTTGTAATTCCAAATGATGTTATAATTTTTTTTTTACATGACAGTTAAGCCTTTGGCCTTCATCTCACCAGATGGTAAGTGACGATAACCCGAAGGTGACGGCGAGCTTCACCTGTAATCCTCAACAACAGAGGAACTGGTGATCTTACCTCTGATTGACGGAACACAACAATGCTTATAACATTGTTATTATGGCGACAAATTTAGGTAAGACGGTGGTAGCTAGCCAGGCGGGCTTAGAAGCCCTACCACCAACCAAACCGAGCAGAAAAACCCCTGCCCCCGTGGGGAATCGAACTCCGGACCTCCCGATCTACACCCGGTGGTGTCAACCACTAGACCAGAGAGGCGGTTAAATTATCAAAGACGAAAATATTACGGTTTTAAATATAAGAAGAAATTATATACATTCACAAACATAGCATTGCGCTTCTTTCACGGTAGGCAGAAGTGTTAAAACCCACATTTCCCCGAATCTTTAAGTCCCCATGTAACAGGTGACGAGCCTGTTGCCATGCACCGGACGCAATGTGAGGCAAGCGATATTCACAATGAACTGTACATAAGTTTTATTCAAACTCGGTACAGGCGGTGGGATCGAATCCGAGAGTCCCGCGCCCTCTCGAACGAGAAGTGCCCCGGCTACCGCTACCGTGCTGTAATTATATACATAATACCCAATACTCTTTTTTGAATTTAAACTTTTCGTGATAGTGTTTTAGTACTTTCAAAATATTGTAATAAGTTCATTAGTTCATCATTATTATATACTTATGTACGCCTATATACGTCCCACTGCTCGGCACAGGCTTTCTTCATGGATAAACTCATCCTCACGTGTTACTTCTCAATACGGGTCATAGCACTAGCGGCTAACCACAATTTAAACACATGAATAATACTTCCAGCCTTAGTATGTCTTGAAAAGTCATTTTTTTATAAAAACTCCAGCAAATGACTCCACACTACCTGATGATAAGCAGTAGAGGAGTCCATATGTGAAGATAGCTAGTGCAGCATACTGACATACTGCCCTAGCCACCCTCACCTTGCCGGACCAAAAAACGCTTTTACACGCCTCTTTTGAAGGAACCCATATTGTAAGAAAGAAGGAATTTATACTTTACGAAAGAAATGCTGCAAGTTCTTGTAGGTGTTTCCACTTGCCGACTCTGGAAAAAATCGTCTACACACGCTCTCCTAAACAGAGATGTTTTCTGTACCCCAGATATTTCTGTGCTTAGGCCGCGTGTTCTATACCGAAAAGGCGTACGTGCTATGAATTTTTGATTACATTTCGGAACTACCAACGGCATTATGGAAGCATCTCGTTGTTAGTGATTCTAGTTGGTGGGAATCAACGTCTACTAAAATAGATCAACGCTTATTGTGAAGATCCGGGACTGTTATTGGGTATTCTGCTAACTCTGAATACAATTCTTCGCTTTCTTTGGGTAACCTTATTCTTAATAATAAATGATGTAGGTACAAGGTTTGATTGTATTGATATTTACCGGTGCGTGACTGTGTAGATAAATTAATAAATATACGATTGTTGTGTTAAAATGAAAATACAAGCAAAAATTGTGGTTCCCGAACCACGCCGGCGGCCGGCGCTCGCCAACAGCGCTGGTGTGATTTCCATACATTTTGACGCATAAGCGCGCGAGTGTGGTGCGAAACGTAGCTTACCATCTCGTGTAATTTATAGCGCGCGCGCGCGTGGTGAAATTTAAAATGTACAGTAATAGAAACCTGTAATTTAATTACCTGCATTAACCTTCAAATCGGAACACAGAAATGCAAGGGTTGTAAAAATGATTAGTGACAGTATCGTGGCAGATATATGACCTCTGCCTATCCCACCAGAAAGTAGCGAGATTGTATGTTAAGTACATAAGTTTTTTTATACATACAATAAACGGAAATAGGTTTAATACTCGAGCTTAAATAATAACTTCGTGACCAAAGAAAAGAATTTGAATTTCATACTCAATTCAAATACCTATAAATCCGAATCATTACACAATTTCCCTTAGAACCTTTGATATTCTAAGAGCCATGTAGGGCTATTACTATGATTGATCTATTTGTATTACGATTAAACTGTTAATATAACCTAAATGGCCGCAGAAGAGGCTTGAATATCAAGGTTGTAAGTACTTTGACAATTTGTTATTAAATTTTAGACCTTTTCATTTTCAATATAAGAGTAATTGAGTAATATATTAATTAAAGCTAAAGATTTATTAAAATGCCCAAGTGACTGATGCGTAGACTAGTATTGGACCTCTTTGATTAAAATTTTACGGGGCGCCATGAACTTCTGACCTCCGTATATCAAACGATATTGTGGATATTAATTTCTCACCCTACTTGACACAGATTTCAGATTAAATAAAAATGACATTAAACTTTTTTATAACACTCAAACACAACTGGAAAACGCAGCACGTCAAAAGCGCTAGTTTAAGTCATTATTAAAAAAAAATCTGATTCGTCAGCATTTTTTGTTGTTAATAAATTATTCAATAATTAAATGTTATTAATGTGTAATATCGAAGGGAAGTACAAAAAAGAAGCTATTAAAATTAAGCCTGTAATTACAGCAATAATTCTATGAAATAATATATTTTCATCTCGTTTGTACATTTTATCGTACAAAATTCCCAGCAACGAGGAACATGTCAGCGTCGACGTGGGAATTCTTTTGGATATAAATGTGAACGTAATATCACGAACGTGCCAAGAATCTAAACTAACAGTGGTGTTAAATGTGTAGTTGAAAACTGGCGCGAGGTTCAGGAGGCCTGTTTCATGGATATGTGAAAAGGGGAGCTGAAAGTGCAAATGAATTTTGAATAAGTTGTAATGCGATAGAGGTAGCGTTAGCCAGTTGGGCATGACGGCACTGCTCGTGCAAGCGATCGTCGGATCGATCTTGTACGGTCGCGCACAATGTTTATCAGTTTTAAATTAGATTCATTATCACACTATTTTCAATAAAGTCCAAGACATTTCAAGATACTAATTACATGCTTATTACCCTTTGAAAATTAATTAATAAAATGAAGTATCGAATAGACAAAGAAATAACAGGTAACAAAACTGATTGTTTGAACGTCATTTGGACAAAGCGCAGATTTATGACAGATTTTTTCAAAACAAAATAGCAAGATTATATTTAAATATTTGTATAAAATCAAGATGGTTTTTTATCAAATCAATATGAAAGAGATCTTTCGTGAATTTCGATCCTCAGGACCTAAATTTATGAAAGGAATAGGCTAGTTGACCCTTTTTTTGGGCCCCAAATGATTCATTACTGTTGACCACCACGCCACCAAAACGGCCATGATGGTCTATGAATTAACCGTGTCGTGAGGTCACGATTTTGGTGAGCAATTCAATACGCATGCGACAGGCTGACAGAGCCTACAGAGATGTTTGATTGGTTGCGACTGGCGTTTGACGGATTTTGACCATGTGTAGAAATTGTTTACATGACTCGCTACTTCACCAATTTCACAAACAGAGCTGATATCGTTTTTGGCAGATGAAAAAAAATTTTCTACAGCAGGACCTATATTTATTGAACTCGGTATATTTCGGACCCTTGTACTAATTACTATGTGAATTAAACATTTTTCTTTTTAACATTTGATATGTGTGAAGTGGCCTATTGTGATACTTAGGGTGGTAAATTATCTGACCGCGACTGTACCACTGAGTTTGAATAAAACTGAAGTACAGTTTATTTTTGAATACTTGCCTCAGACTGTGCA
The DNA here is from genome assembly GCA_910589355.1 of Parapoynx stratiotata. Classification (NCBI taxonomy): domain Eukaryota; kingdom Metazoa; phylum Arthropoda; class Insecta; order Lepidoptera; family Crambidae; genus Parapoynx; species Parapoynx stratiotata. Next base: position 3,370,331 of record OU342463.1, read on the forward strand.
CAGTGAATGGCTACAGGTTCGCCCCCTGTTACATGCTAGGCTACAGTGTCGCCTAAACTATTTGTCGCCTGTGTTACTAAATATTTAATTTTTCGGCATCATTTTCACAATAAACTTCATTTTAACAACAAAACCGTTTCAGATTATTAATCACATTTGGTCTGGCTGAGACTACAAGTCTCTTATGTACGCTTTCATCCAACCATTAATTTCGACAACAATATTTTTGATAGGAGGTTTAGTGGGTATATCTTAGTTACGAGCTTACAAGTCCCTTAATGGCCTTTAAGGCAAAATTTATGGGCCTTTTTAAAGAAATACTTCTGCTACATGTAAGTATTTAAAGACTAATTTTTTTATAGTACGTATTTACTTGAAATGGTAGCAAAAATTTTATAGGTCCTTTCAGAGTGTTTCGTATTCTGTCACACTGATAGGCCTTATTGCATAAACATAGAGGTGGAGTAAGGGCTGTAACACTATCACGTTAGGCAATTATGTAGGTTGGTGGGTTTACGATAGCAATAGCAATGCGCTTGTCTATGGAGCGGCTTTCAGCTTCAGTGTTTTTTCTGCCAGTTCACGGATACCGTATTGTGGCTTCATATTTCACATCCAAACTCGTTATTATATATTACAAGGACTACAACAATAGGGACTAACCTTCTGTAGCATGGAGGAACACAAGATGACAAAATACCACACTAGGATTCAGAGCGAAAACTTATTTTTCAACTAGCTGTTGCCCGCGACTTCGGCCGCGGTGACTATGGTTTTTTAACTATCCCACGAGAACCCTTCAATTTTCCGGAATAAAAAGTATCTGAGATGTTAAACTAATCAACTGGCACGTGTCCAGGGATATAAGGTTTCACCATGCAAAATTTCATTGAAATCGGTCCTGCCATTTCGGAGATTAGCCCGCACAAACAGACAAACAGACAGAGAAAGAACAATTTTTTTTTGTATTTTCCCTCTTTTTACATCACTTGATTTTAAGTAATTTTTCAATGTAGACATTCGACCTATACAGTTTAATTATATGTATAGATTTGAAACAAAAACGTATCAATCGTTGCATTATTGAGCTCATTAACAATATAGTTTATTATCATACATGCGCAATCTGTACCCCTAGTGTAAGTGTTCATTGTAATAAACTCAACTTTTTTAAATGCGTTAAGAATGCCAATTTATATGGGAAACGTGATTTCAACTTCCTTCCTCTAGAGGCTCTTTTCATGTTTCCCATAGAAATTGACATTCTTAACGCAACCAAAAAAGATGAGTTTTTACAAAGAAAACTTTCACTAAGGGGTTCTGCTCGCCCAGTCTCGTCCCGTTTCTGCAATCAAAACCTCTTTTACCTTGAAAAAACTCCGGGCGATTAAATTAAATTTCGTTAAATACTGTTTCTAAATGCTTCTGGCACGAATTATTATTATTGTATAATTTTCCCCCTTTTTAGAGGTAAACAGAAAAACAGCAATCTTGGCCTAACGATGCATGTAATGTCTTGAGTACGATCCTTGCTACCGTTAAAATTTTATAAGACCTGATAAGCAAAAATGGTGCAAATTTAAAACACGATAACAGCACTTAGCTAGGGAAAAAGAGGTTTGATCACTGTGCATAAATTGCAGCTTTTATTTCTTGTTCACCAGACGGAGGTTGGGCACCTACTGATTTGTCTGTACCTCCTTTGATACTGTTTTGAGTGTTATGTTAGTAATAAAAATGTGTTTTTGTAATTATTCATAAAATTTTGTTATTAAGCTTACCTCTATTTGTGTTATAGTTGTTGGATTTTATGATGGTGAGTAGCTTCGCTCTTAATAACAATAATAATAATAAATGAAACAAATTCGTTCCCACTACACTTGTAAGTACATAACTTTTTTTTACTTCGCAACAGCCCCTAAGTGTAGAACCAGTATTTAACTGAGAAATCACCACGAAACAATAATAATAATTTCTTTATTTTCAAAAGCACAGTAATGCCTTAAGATACAGTCTACAGTCGAATGATTAGGTCGCCTTCGTGAATTGCAATATCTATATCTTAAATTCTAACAGTGACAATGTTATTATAATATTAGGTCCTATGAAATTGGTGTTTTGTATGGAGATCTTGGGGATGTCTGCATTTTACATACTAACATTTTATCAGTTTTCTTCACAACGACAAATCCAGAGATAATAATATTTGGCATGTATCATTAGACAAGCTTTAGCAATATGTGTGTGAACACGCTTGATAAAAATTATTCATCGTTTTTATGTTAATGCAAATCAAATGATGTATTCGGGAGGCAGTTAAAAATAATTGTCTTTGTGTTTAATTTTAACACAATTAAACTTACAAAAAATTATCAAATTAAATAATACGAGCTCAAATATATGGTCTATTTTTAGAAGAGGCAATTATTTTATAAGAATGTTCTGAAACTTAATAGTTACGGACAAATTGCTAAGACAGAATAAAAACAGCCAACAACGGACAGTCTCTGCTGTCGGCTGCCTATAGCTCTTGGAACAAAATGTTACTACGTCAGATATTCAACGCTGCAATGAGGCAGCTTTCTTAAGTACGGTGTTACAGTCACATAAGCGTGCACGTTTGGCAGAACGCTGCGTGGCGAGCTGTGTGGTAGCTGCTTATTTAAAGAATACTACCAACCCATCTCTTCCCTTGGGTGTCGTAAAAGGCGATTTATGGACTAAGAACTGTACAACCATCCAATAGCTTATAGCGGCGACGGGCTCACCACCTGTCACGCTGAGTGCAGTCACTGCTTGGTGAAGCGCGGACTATGACAATGGACTGCTTATGCGGTGCTTTTGCCTAGTCTCTGACTGACCCTTAGGGGATAATAGTCGTGATTATATGTATGTATGATTGGCAGAAAATGACGATTAATGCAAGGGAACAAGGAATTTCAAATGTTTCAACTGTATACATAACATTCTACTTGACTGTACCAAAGATATCCACATGTTCAAACATAGCCAAGGCGCTATAAAAGTGCCGCGGCTTCAACAGTGTTATGAAGGTTAAGTGAAATATTTCTAAAAAAGTAATCTTTTTTTGTGATATCAACATCGACCTTCACGCAAGAAAGATCATAAGATATTAATAAATAGTAAAAATAGAACCAAAACAAACAAAAAAATACTTTTTTTAATGTTAAAAAGATTTTAAATTCCAATGCTAATTGTATGCAATGAATTAGAGTGTTACGCTCAGTATGTGTCAGTCCTAATCCCTAATGGCGTTTCCGGGGAATTTACGATCCCTCCTTTAAAAGAAGTATAGGACATTTATTTACAGGAAAACCTTTAAAACTTATTGCTAGTTTATCATGCTAAATTGTAATGAAGTTGGATAAGGTGCACATTATTCTTCGCCTAATAAAATATTTGTTAACAAGGCTAATAATTCCTGTTTAATCCAGGATTTATATTGTTTTGTAGTACTTTAACAAGAAATTATACTTAATAGTTATTAGACTTCAAATCAAATCCAAATTAATTTATTCATATAGGTATATCACTATACACTCAGATCATTCTCAGTCTATGTATGTCTCACTGCTGGGCGCAGGCCTTGCTCATGGAGGAACACATGAGGAGTATGGGCCGTAGTAGTTTTGGTTACCCATCCAAGGCGTGACCATGGCGATGGTATCTTTGTTTTCGATTTCAAAAGCCAACGCGTACTAACCTCTACTTCACCGAGCTCCTTACCTATGATCGTCAAGAATATACTATGCCATTCATTCGCAAGACTACCAGAAGGCCCTGTTTTGAGAAGAATAGGCAAGAGACTCAGCAAGGTTTCATCCACCCATTGCATAAACTTTGCCTTATGATTTAGAAAGTACATTGCAATTTACTAGTGCAATTAAATTGAAAAGATAATAAAGCAAGTGTTCAAACCACTCGCATCAAAGAAGTTAGAAAAGCATGGGCTGACCAGACACTGTCAATGACATCTGTTTTTAGCCATCGCTTCGCTCAATCAAATTTTAGGGAACGTAGGGTACACCCTGATGATCAAGAGAGGAGTCTACACGCTCCTTGTCCTGGTGGACAGTGTGCTTGTTTATAAATTGTAAAATAAAGAAAAACAAAAGGAGTTTTTGGCGCCATTCAACTATGGCAGACGTGACTTATATTTCAGTTATTGTAATATTGTTTCGGAATGGAGTTTGTTGCGTAAAATCAGTGTAGTTTTGTGTAATAAGTGATAATAATGATGAGCAATGTGGAGGATCATTGAATCCAACTCATCATCACATACTGTGTCTGCCATAGATCGTTTGACGCCAAACTCTCCCAAGACGCATTGAATTGTATTACACTTGCATTTCAATGCAAATACTGAAGACATAAAAATACCAAAGACTTGGCTGTATGGGCTGTAGTTCCCCTTGCCTTATCTTTTATAGGCAGAATCTTACAAAAAAAACTCATTATCATTAAAATTGGAGTGCTCTTGACCTCAATCACAGCTCAGATAGGATATACGATGAAGCTGGTTTTCCTAGAATGTGTCTATTCAGATTTTTAATATAATTTTTCAATATTTTAATACTGAACATTTAGTTTCGGTTCCTGCAAAGGGTTATTAGAAAATTTGAAAGTCATACAAGTTGAACGGGCTAGATTTCATTTCACAAATTAATTTGTAAGTTTAAAAACTAAAGTTTCGCTTCTTTCATTAGTCGCTGAACTTTGTCGCCGGCCCTCGGTCCGCTGCAAGACGCTCTCTGACTAGAATACGTAAATATTGCGAGCGAACCTCGAATAAAATACTTTAAAAATGGCCGCTTTCATTTTGAATTTCGAATCAAATTTTAATAAAACAGTTTGCGAAGGTTCGGAAAACTGGCTTGAATGTTATGGGACTTTTTCAAGAATCCTTTTTGCATTTAACTTTTAACTATTTTGCTTAATTTTTAATGCTAATATCTTTAATGTAACCGGAGGTAACGACAGGCGCGTTTAGAAAGAAAGCGTGTGACGTAGTTTTATGAGGGATGCCGCCATCTTGGAGAACGTATTTTTTATACAGAATCAACGATTTTGTATGAAAAAAAAGCGTTCTCCAAGATGACGAAGACGACGTCACCCTAATTGATAGGACAATTAGGGTGACTTTGCCATCTTGGGTGGACGCTTTTTTTTCAGTTAGATCTATATATTACTTTACTTATCTGAAATATACTTACATGATATTTAATGTCTTATTCAAGTGTCTATTTATCTACCATATATTTTTCTAAAATAAATCGTGCAAATATTTTTTATAAAAGGAGAATACCGAAAATTAGAATTGATTCAAATGATTCTATCCCGAACAAATACACATTAGATATTAAATTTTTTAAAGACTCGGAGAGCCCAAAACTCAATTCCGTAACAAAAATCTATGGTAATGAATAATTTATGTTAATTTCAGTAAGAACCAGAGCCAGAATTATTATTCCCGGATTTATCCGGCGTTGATTTGATAACAACTGCCCGTGGGTGTTACCGAGTCTTCGTGTAGAGATGCGAATGTGTAATCACTTAGTATCAAGTGATTACATATTCGCATCTCTAACGAGTACGTTATTCACGTTAAAAATAGCAATTTTCACATTGTGTTTATTTTAGACGCCAATTATTTATGTTGTCATCAGCCTATATACGTCCCACTGCTGGGACAGGCCTTCCTCATGGAGAAACACATGAGGAGTATGGGCCGTAACTCCACCACGTTGGCCCAATGCGGGTTGGTGGGTAGAAACGGTCACAAATGCGACCGGGACCTACGGCTTAACGTGCCTGCCGAGGAGCTCGAGTTCAGAAAGTCTTGGTCACCCATCCACGGCCTGACCATGGCGAAGGTAGCTTTGTTTTCGGTCAAAGCCAAAGCCCACTGACCACTACGCCACCGAGCTCCTCATTAGTTATGAGGATCAAGAAAAAATCGTAATTCTTACGATAAAATGTATGTAAAATGTTTTAAAACTGAAGTTTGAAATTAAAGCTAAGAAATGAGTTAAGGCCAAATAAAATATGAATAAATTAATCTTATTATTAAAACATTAAAGATATAGTTAAGAATCGGGATGATATGTTTGTTTTTAATAGCTATAGCGTCATGTAGTTACGAAACTATTTTAGGATTCAATTGGCACTAGAATTTTTATTTGGATCTTACATACTTTCATCAATATTACATCTATAAATAGATATAGCTTTCAATTCCATAAGTAATTGCAACCTTATCATAATAGTGCAAACGAAAATCTAAGTGGACCGGTGTCAAATTACTACAGGTGATAGGAGAACATGCGGGTGACAAGGACCCAATCAGTCTAATGCATGGTGCTTCGCCTTCCAAGAATTTTCCCAATAATGGAATACAACGGAATAAGGAACAACTTATGATTTGCATAAGACAGTTGTTTTTATACAAAAATAGATTATACGATTTTCATACAAATACCTTTTTGTATGCAGGATCCCCTTTTTGGTCATGCAACTTTTTAATTAGTACTAACTCTGACGCCTACTATGTTTCTGATCCTTAAATTATCAATTGTGACACTGTATTTGATTATGCCCACATTTTTGGTCTGTCAGTTCAGTAGAACTGCCACAGCTTGCCTACAATCACATCAATCAGTTAATAAATATTCGATTTGCCGTTTGAGACTATGATCTTATATCACACGCGTTACATCACTAGCATATAATTTACAGCCATTGAAACGGTCGTGACCGGATACGAAGATATGGGATTGCAGACATGAATAAGAAGTAGTGGTCGCTGTAATAAAGGTCGTTTAGGGAAATCCATACGGTGAAGAGAATGAGCCGAATAATAAAATTTCTTTATTTTTAAAACGTTCCCTGCCAATCTATTCTGGTACGACCCTAAATAAATATACGTTCGAAAATTTAATGAATAAAAAGCGTCCGTCCATTAGTGTTCTATTTTTTGTAAATTAATTGTTCAATAAAATAATTCTGCGTTCGATTCAACTTAAAATAATAATGTTGTGTTTTTGTCAATGTAAAATTAAGAAAAAAATCCCGGATCTACGGTCGAGAATTATACAGAAAGTAATGAATTGATTTTACAACCAACGAACTAGAATTATATAGAATTAGCTGTGCCCACGACCTCGTTCGTGTGGTTATTGATTTAACGCCGATAAAAGCTTACAAAAAGTTTTTGCGTCTTTATTAACACTGCATTGTTTTTTTACAAAGTGCTCAACATTAAATTCCTACCTCTTACTAGCAAAAGGTTGATTCAAACCTCTAAATAATAAAATAATGTAAATAAGATTTCAGAAGATTTCTTGTCAGTGTCATCTGATTGATTGTTGTCATGGCTCAGTGTAATGGTGATAAATCTCTGTTGTAGTGTAATTATTTTACGATGCAAGGAAATTTTTAAATATGAAATGAAATTACATTAATAAAGATTATGTCACATTATTACTCTGTTGAGCAGATATTGATAACCACAGTTACACCCGCGCGTTCCTACAGAAATATCTTTTAGTCTATATATCTGTGTACCAAATTTCAACTGAATCGGTTCAGTTGTTTTGATTTTTTTTTTTAATTTATTTAACCGGCCCTGGCTTCTAGACCTTCAGCCGAGTCATGAAACAGGTAATAACTATAAATTCTCCACTGTATTTGTTACATATTTATAGACGAGTCTATATGCTTCTGGAGTATTCAGTAGTTCTTCCAATTGTCAGTCGTTTTGAACTGAAAGCAAGACAGACAGACAAAATCACTTTCACATTTTTAATATTAGTATGGATAAATAAGTATACCATAAGAATTTCCGTCTTTCTTATAAAATTATCAGTGTTCACAGTCCATTGGTACCCTGAGTAAGGTACGGCACGGCAATTATTTCTTCTGTGTATTTGAAGTAGTTATACTGGTTTTTTCATTGTAAATCTTGCGACCCTCCGTATCTTCAGAACCTCCCTCGGGGATGTTACGATAATGCGTGCCAAATGCGTTTCCGGGTATCTCAATAAATATTTGTAGAAAATTTTATTTGTCGCTCCGATAGATTTTAGTTGAAACAAAAGGAATCAAAATGTGCAATGATAATAATATGGTATTTCAATCCTACGCCACCTACACAGTTTAATGGTGATTAATTAACAATCTAGCATCACCTTTTGACGACTCCGAGGTCGATTATCAAAATCAGATAATTAATAAACCCAGAAATTGTCGATTCTGAGTGCGAATAAAATGTTTCTGTGATCAACACAGGCATTTATTCTCATAACAGAATTATATGATGCATAAATTAATCTACGAGTTTATTATGAAAATTTATTTGTATTATTTAAGTATCTTTTTCCGTCATATAGAATCTAATAACATAAGCACATAAGCAGCTGACATTGATAGCAACTATAGTAATTTTTTTATTAGGCAAAGTGATTTGACAGTTTGAAATGTCATTTAGTGCGAGTGTGTTATCTATACATATAATAAAACTGTAGAGATCAAATGTCTGTACATAGAAAAAAAAAGCTAAAATCAAGTCAGGGGGATGTAAAAAGAAGGAAAATGTCATATTTATCTTTTTTAATTTTTTGTTTCTCTATCCGTCTGTTTGCCTGTTCGTACGGGCTAATCTCCGAATGGCTGGATCGATTTCAATGGATTTTGCATGGTTATACCTTATATCCCTGGTCAACATCTTAGATACTTTTAATTTCGAAAAATTTGAGCGTTCCCGTAGGATAGTTAAAAACCCAAAGTAACCGCGGACGAAGTCGCGGGCAACAGTTACTTATTGTTACAATCTAAAATCAAATCTATTTTTAATTATTCTACGTGAAAAGTTCAGTTGGAAATATCATTTAGCCAAAGATTTTTAAAAATATTTATCGCTACATGACATTCCAAACTGTCAAATCACTTTGACTAATAAAAAAAATGGACTATAGTGTCAGCAGTTATATACAGAATGTTTTTTTTATTAATAACCCTGCAATACTAGGTAGCTGACAACATATATAACACACATACACATATAATCACGGCTATTATCCCCTAAGGGTTAGTCAGACACTAGGCAAAAGCATCGCGAAAGCAGTCCAATGCCATAGTTCGTGCTTCACCAAGCGGGGAGTGCACATGACTGTGCTCAGCGTGACAGGTGGTGATCCGTCGCCGCTATAGGCTATTGGATGTTGTGCAGTTCTAAGTCCATTAGTCGCCTTTTACGACACCCAAAGGAAGAGATGGGTGGGGAATTTTGCATGAAATAGCAAATAAAGTAAAAGAAAGACCGAAAATCTTTATTGGGACACTTGCAGAAAATTTTAATCCTAGTGTAAATCTCGATTTTGTAAATTTTTGACATAAGATCCATAGTAAATTTGTAAAAAAATAAGACAAAATCGAGTTTTAAATCTCGATTTATATATCCTGAAAGTGGGCCTTAATCTTTAATCACTTTAATATGTGTCACGAATAAATTTTTTTCTTTCAATTATGAAAAGTTTCTTAAATTCTATATTCATTTATTAAAGAGTATCTAATTTAGTAATTAACAGTTACAAGGTACGGTAAACAAAGTAACTAATTGTACAAATATCAAACACTATCGGATTTTCCATTTCGTAATACTCTTTTATAATGCTCCCACGCTGAGATATGGTCCCAATGATTTTAACGTCGTCGACTAAAAGTAGTCACGTGATAAGCTCATGATGATATTCCGCGCACGACCGCACCTGAGTTTTACACAATAGCCAGAATTGGTCAGGTGTGAAAAATTGGCGCCCTGTTCAGGATATCGAAAAACCTCTATTTTAATGACGGATTCGATGATATTTTTCCGTTCAGCATTAGGAAGGTGAAGGGAATGGGGATGGAATAAATACTTCCATTTCGATTTATAGAAGGATTCTTAAATGAGTTACGTATGAACTAATTCGGAGTTGGCACGCCATGTGTGAAGTTTTTGTCTGAGCAGCTAGCGAGGTCGTAGCAAAAGTACCAACGATGAGGCATCGAAGAAATTAAAGAAATCTGGAAATTTTTATAGTATTAATTCGTCAGTACTTCTTCGTTGCTTCTAAAGTATACAATGACATACTGATGTGAGTAAAGGTTTGGTTGACATAACAGAGATTCCAATCTCAAGGCATTTTGTGCGATACTTAGTTACGAGTTTAAGGTGATGTTAAAAACCGCGCTAGGCATAATAATGTATTTTTCTGAGTGAGTTTCTGGTGTCTATAATTTATTGAAGTTATATTAATTAGCTATATTAATCTCCCAGATATTAATATAGTATTACAGCTTATTTATCTAAGCCAGTGTCTTTGATGTGATGGGCTTTAAATAATAGATACAAAAAATACGACTATTATGATGACGTTTTTAATCACTAAAAGAATTTCACCACCGACTCTAACTCCATTTATGAAATCACGAGCAAAATCTTGTTATTAAATAAAATGGATTTAAAAATATCACAACTATATTCACAAGATTCCAAAAGCCACAGTACGTCACCAGTTTGTGACACAAGATATCTCGTCACAAGACCTAGTAATTTCACTGCTAGCCTCGAGCCAGAACATAATAATATAGTATGAGGTAGTGTTGTTTTCTGATGAAAATACGTTAAATATAGTTACCCAAAAAGATTGTTCATTTTAGGTGTTAACTTAAACTTTTGACGACTTCCGTGTTTGAGTCGTCCGTACGCTTGACTTAAGATGGGGGCAGATATTTCTGTGATAAACAGAGGCATTTAATTTTTTTCTCCAGTCTTTGATGATTATATATGTATATTATATATTTAGGATATTTATATGTATTTACCTATTAAATATATTTATCCGTCCGTAGAACAAGTAACATTAGATGCTTATAATGGTTCTAGTTTCTAGTTGATAGGTGTGAATGTCTGAGGATATTTAATTATATTATTATAAATTTATAAACCTCAAAATGTATGCCAACCGTTTGTTAAACCTTCCAGTAATGTAAGGTTACTCGTATATTTACTATCTAAGATTTGAGATGAAATTAAGGCAGTTTTGATGGTAAGTACAGATAAGCGATTTTCATATATTTTTCCTAAATACCAGGTTTTGGGTGTTGCTGCTTGTCAGACCAAAAAAAATGTCAAACTTTCTCAATTATTCTTGCACTTTACGTTTCAATCTTTCAAACATTGTGGGCCTTTATTCTAAATCAGATACTAAAGTAAGATTTGATTTTAAATTGATGCGGTCCTTGTCTTCCTCTAACCAAATGAAAAATACAGCATCAGTTTTAAGCAACTTCTAACGTCCACGTTTTGGAATTAGGCGGTGTAAGTTTAGTAGAGTCTGATGTACTGTTTGTATGACTTAACGTAATATGTAGGTAATGCCAAACGAAAGCAAAGATTCTTAACGACATTATTGATGAAGACCTCCGTGGTCGAGTGGTCTGTATGCCAGTCTCAAGGCGTCGCCATCTCGAGAGGTTCTGGGTTCGATCCCCGGTGGGGGCAAATGTTTGGGTGATGATGTTTAGTTTATATATATTCAGGATATTTATATGTATATATCTACGAGTATTAAATATATTTATCCGTCATCTAGTGTCCATCACACAAGCATCATTAGTTGCTTAAAATGGGGCGAATTGATTGGTGTGAATGTATGAAGATATTTATTAGTATTGTTATTTATTATAAGTTCACTCTCAGAATGACTTGAAATGAAGATAAAACCATTCACGCAATAATTTGTTCGTGTAAAATGAATATTACTCCAATCTCCGTTATAAACGCAAATCGTTAATTTTAACATGCCAATTAACAGCAATACGGCAAATTAAAACATTTTAATGAACAACAGCCCACCTCCCGTTTACGATAGATATAAAAAAGTTGCATTATAAAGGCGTTTTTATGTCACCGGGCCCGTTAATTCGGCTGTTGACTCAATTTTACGTTTTAATTCTGTTATGAGAAAAGCATTTACGTACAAATAACAGAGTTCTTGTTTTTATTGATACAGCAATTATTTATTATGGTGTAACACTCTTTTTTCTTATTATCACTTATTACCGTCTGAATTACAGATAAAGGCATCAGAGTTAAGTAAAATCAATAATGTTTGTTTGTTTCATGTTGTTTACATCGTTATAATGGCATATGTCAATTCCTTATGTCATTTTAACTTTTAATTTGTTTTTAAAATACTAATTTGACTCATCTTGATCGTGGTTCATAGACAAAACCATAGAGTTTCAAGCGTATCAAAACAGGCTAGTATATAAAAAGATAGTTTCTTTATCAATCGACCGGCGTCCTTCTCGAATAAGTTTTTTGAGCAATTTTAATGTTCCCGATGTCGGTTTCGTGTAAAATCCTCTTTGAAAAATGGAATAATAATAATGTTGATAAAATTTCTAGTAAATTAATAAATTTCTCGTTGAGTACAAATGCACTTGCATGTTGATATTCAAATGCAAGTTATTTTGCAATGAATCAACGTAATTTCCTTCTATTCTCCCCTAAGGGTTAGTTATAGACTAGGCAAAAGCACCGCAAATTAAAGCAGTCCTTTGCCATTGTCCGCGTTTCACCAAACAGTGAGTGCTCACAGCGTGACAGGTGCCCTGTCGCCGCTTCTATTGGATGTTTTTTTTATCAAAATTATTAATTTGGTCAAATTATTAGGTGTCTACTTTGGTTCATCGCCAGCTATCCTTCAAACCCACAGAACAATAAAAAAGGTTAGAATGATAACGCATCCACATTCGTACTAGGACCGCGCGAGCCAGTTCTCACACATACAAGAATTAATAGTTATTCAACACACAAGGAGCGCAATGTATTCATTGGCTAAAAAAATTCAAGCAAAAGTAGCGAATTGCACCTAAATAATAAGGGTTATTTTACTGCAATACACAGGTATGTGTTACCAGCTGTTGTACGGTACCATTTATGTTGGTACAATGCATTTTGTTACTTCGAAATTTTACAGTTCAAGCACGGACTGGTAAGATCATTTATATACAATCAATTTAAATACGTTTTTAAATATTATAATCTATAATACGTATAATGAGACACGTTAAATATCTTTTTCGAATTATTGGGCAAAAACATGTACACTATCATGACAGCACTGGACTAGTGTAGTGCACAATTTGATGTCGATAATCAAGTATTAAGTAACAAAATTATGTATTTTATTTATTTATCCAACTTCGTAATTAAGGAGAATATTAATATACAGGTTGGATTTTTTTTATCTCCACAAAGGACAACACACTTTTATTTTCAAATAGAAACAAAACTGTTTTCACACTTTTTTCAAAAAAGCTTACCCAAACAAGGAATCAAATCACCTCAAATAATTCTATTTCGTGGTGGTTTTGGTCGCTACACAAGCAGCATTTAGTTGTTTAAAATGGGACTAGTTGATAGGTGTGAATGTCTGAGGATATTTATTTTATTTCACTAATTGATTTAGTTATGGCTAAAAATACTATTTCTCTATGAAACATTAGGTCTAACGCATGTAAGACATAATGAAACCTTACATTAATTTACTTTTCCGGGCATATTTGGAAAATCTGTAGCAGCCGGTGTAATGCAGAAGTAGAGATGGATATCTTGTATGAAATACGAGTGTTTCACATTGTATTGGTTCAATAGAATAAAAAAATAACTAAAAAATTTTTAGCTGAATCTATTCCCGGTTTGGGTAAATTTTATTTGAGAAAAATGGGAATGCAGTTGCTTCTTTTTAAAATAAAAGTTCATTTCCTTTGTGGAAATTAAAATATTTTATTTAATTGAGGTACATACCTCCCCTCTAGGGCTCCTAAAGAAATTCCAACCAATTTCAATAATATACAAATTTAATGAAGATAAATATTTTATAGTCTGTGATTTAGTTTTCTACTGAATAAATACTATAAAGACAAGAAGTAACAGTCAGTTTCAGGTGGATGTTTCTATGAATAGGTCACTGACTATAACGAAAGACACACTATCGCTATAGTTGGCTTGGCAATGAGAACAACAATAAAGAAAAACTGCCTTGCCAGTTTTCCACCAGTGAATAATAAATAAACTAATTGGTAATGTTATGAGCTGGGGTTGTTCTCAGTAAAGAAACAGCGGTTACCAACATACACTTTTTAATTAAATAACATTAATACTGGTTTATCACATTTTTCTCGTCACCCATCCCTCAATGTCTTAAGTCTTCGACCAGTGCGTCCTCCCGGTCATGACCTACGGTGCTAAGACGTGGACACTCACTGCTCGACTAGTCCACCAGTTTAAAGTCGCCCAGCGAACTATGGAAAGGGCTATGCTCGGAGGGCACTGTCTTTATTGCCTATTATAATTTTGAGTTTTCGCTTTCTTTGTGAACTGGCATTTGAACAGGAAGTCGAACTTGATTTTCCTGCAAACAAAAGTAAATGATTTCAAAATTCTCGCTTATGAGATATTTGACATCATGAAATAAATTTCTTTATAGATAAAAAAAAATATAGAAAATAATCAACAAATTAAAGTCCCTACTAATTTTATTCAATCGTCACTCAATCACATGCGCAATATTTCTACCGATATAATCGAAACGACTGATTTGGCGCAAGGGTAAGGATAACTGCCTTCTGTGGCAGACATCACGGGTTCGATTCCCGAACAAGACAAATGTATAATTTTATAATAATATTTTGTTTTCACTGTAGACAGATAAAATATTCATAACATTACCTGTACGCAAATATCTATGTAGGTACTGCAGAAGATTTCAAATGCCTTTTTTTTAAACTTGTAGGAAGTCATCTTCCGTAAATTGCTCCGAGCAAATGCTACTGCTTTTAGTAGGAAACCATTGATCTTTCATGCCAGTTGCTGATATCCATTTTTCTTTTATATCCGGATTTGTAGGAAATCTGAAATATGTAAATCTTTATAAACAGAATATTTGTCTTATTTAAAAATTAAATAGATATTTAAAACTTAGATTTGATATTATGTCCATGTAAATTACCACATCATAATGTTTGAGCACAAGGAACAAAAAAACTCTATCGATAAAACTATCGATAACATGCAAGCCCTATGATTGCACAGAATTTGGTACGAATTATTTTCGTGATGGATTATGTCTCCATATTTAGTTATTTCCAAATATTATTACTTACCGATGAAATGAAATTTCTCCTTTGTCCAGATTCACCTTTTCACTTCGCAAACGGCACGAAATAATAGCACAACTCGGCATCTTTTTGGGTTTTGTACTGCACCGAATATACGTCTGACAGCTACGCCATTGTGCAATACACTGCGAGCAATTTGACGTTCATATGCCCGTTTGCTCATATGAGCGGCTCGTCAACCACGCCCACTTTATCATTCTAACCTTTTTTATTGTTCTGTGTTCAAACCTGTGCTTATAAAACTGGCATAATATTTTGAAGATAGAAAAATCTATTATTCACTCTCCGCTTTACAAGGTTGGTTCTGGCGATGACACTTATAGAAACTTGAATAAATTCTTGAGAGGTTAAAAGCAAAATAACAAAACGAGCTGACTCTGCAATTTATAAACGAGGCTGGATAAAATAATAAAACTTAGCGGTTTAGCTTCTAAGGATATCTGGGATAGTGTTATTTCAAATAATCATTGCAAAAATCTCAACTTTTTTAATTGCGTAAGAATGTCAATTTCTATGAGAAACGCGATAAGCGCCCTAATGCAACTAAAAAAGTTATTTTTTTTTTTCAATGAAACCCCAGACTAGGTTTACTGATATCATGCGGGATATTCGTGCACTACGAAAATTTGAGTTCCATTTACCAGCTTTGATGCAGACACGTTTAATAATTGCTCCTACCTTCCAATACGAGGTTCCAAAAATGGGCAAATGCACTTTCCTAATCGCTTTAAGTGACAAAGCTCAACGATATCCAGTGGGTGCAGTCGCGGCAAAGTGCACAATTTGAGCGCAAAAGCCATATCTCCATGACGCTGAGCGTTGCCGACTGTGAGCAATTTACTGGTTTAATCCGGATCTCGCCGCTTGCGCATTGTCTGTCGAACCAACCATTACTTAATTACTTTTGATGAGAAAAACTTTTTTAAACCGCTTGTTCGCTTGTCTGCACCGTTGTCATGCACCGGGCACAATGTAAGGCTAGCGATATTCACAACAAACTGTACATAAGTTTTATTCAAACGCAGTGGTACAGGTAGGCGGTGGGATCGAACCCGCGTTTCCCGCGGCCTTTCGAATGAGTAGTGCCTCGTCCGTCCCAACTCGGCTAACGCTGCCTTTATATGAAACACCTGGTCAAATGCCCTTTCAACCATCGGGAATGCATGAAGGCATTAATGAAAGTAGATGAAGCGAAAGATCAATGCATGGAACGTCGTAAGGGGTAAAACTAGCTTCACTCGGTATTCCTAAGTGGAATTAATAGCTTTCATTTATTTTTACAATAATGTGGTGAATTATTACTTTATGTGATGCAGACAAAGATTGTCGCGGTGGTCCAGTAGAGTTTCTTTAAGAAGTATTATTTTAAAAAGTAACTCAGTACGCTGTTAAATAAAAAAGGGCAATAATTAAATTTATTACTTATTTAAAAACCAGTCTTTTGTTTGTTGTTTTATTCTCTGGTGATAAGACTATATCTGTCAAAAAAATCTTTTGCGATGGCCCCGTCTACTACACCGAATTCTTCAAAAAAGTTTTATGACCATTTTATTCTATATCTACACATTTAATATTTCGCACTCCTACTTGTAATTTACCATCATGAAAATCACAGAGAATGAATAGAGCAGACCGAGATAAAAGTATGAAAGTTCATATACTAAAAATTTATATGCGCAGAAAATAGAGATAAAATCTTTTGGCAGCCGCCTCTTAACTCATCTGCCTACTCTTTCGGGCATAGAGGCGTGACGTAGGTGCATTTATGGTTAAACGCATTAAAAAACAAAATCATATTAACATAATATATTAACCATGTTTATTCCCACTTCCCTTTATAACCTTTTTTAAAAGATTAGTCATAATATAATCATCATCATCATCATCATATCAGTCCGTTACCGCCCACTGCCCTCTCTCTTGTGCCAATCCGCCCCAGGTCTTTCCCGCGACTCGCTCGATGTCGTCGACCCATCACATTATCCTCGTCGTCTGTTTCCTTGCCTTGGCCATTATTCAGTTAAGGACCTACTCCACCTGTCGTTTTCATACCTCGCCAAGTATCCTGCCCACTGCCACTTAAGTCTCAAGATACGCTTGCCAATATCCTAACCTAACATTGACGTTGAGATGTCAATGTTAGGTTAGGATATTGGCTAGGACATGCCTAACATTGAGACTTAGGTTAGCACACGATCTATTAACTTGATGCCTAGCATGGCCTGATTGATGCCTAATATTATATTTACAGTAAAAATATACCTATGACAATAAAATAGTATAATACCATTCTGTGGATCTGCGTCGATTACGAAATTGAAGCGTATAAGCCTGGCTCTGCTCTATCGACGCCGCGCAGGGCGGCGCATAATGAGTACGGTACGTGCTTTGTTCATTCGAAGAGAATACCTGTTATGCAATAAACAGAAGTGTTTAGTAAGCACTGAATCTAATAATAGCGCTTCATTTGGAAGTACACACTTTTTTTTTATTCCTTGTAGATAACTTTAATGCAAAATACCGAGCTCTGGTTTCCTTCACCACCGCAGATACACAACGCTACAAAGATATCAGGAAAAAATTTGGTGTATTTCTGGTTCATTTGCCCCTTTAGAAACACATATACACTGCCAATCCTTCTCGAAGTTTGCCAATCTTCTGCCAATCTTCGCGATAACATTGCCTATCATGCTACTATATAAATTATGTAACCATATATTAGTGTACAAGGAAATAAAGAATGTAAAATTTTTATACATATGTCGACATGAATACTCGACTGTACATACATACAATAAACATATATTAATTTTATACCTTTCGACATTATAAGCATATTTTCCTTGCACGAATAATAATTTTTTTATTCCATATTTCGAGAACATAGGCGTATTTTGTACCACTTGAGGAACCTATTTCTAAATAAATGTAATCAGGTTTCTGGGCTAGTACTATAACTTTCAAAAATCCTAGACTATTCGCTTTCATTCAAATTAATATTTATCAATGAAGTGGAAAGAATTACTCAACGTGGCTTAAAACAAATTATAACTTTTAATGAGAATTTTTCTATTGGTAACGATAAATTATTCGCTTGTCTGGTAGATGGATATTAAAAAAAGGAATTCCGACTCAATTGGTTTGATTTAGAGTTTCGCTCTGCGGAATGGCTACCTACTTTTGATTGAATAAAATGAAAATTTATTGTTCTTGTCTCAATAAAGCGAAACAATTTCTTTTGATTTGAACTGAGTGTAGATTTTGGGGAGACAAAGCGTAAAGTGGCAGTTCAAAGTAGTTTAGATTGATAAATAAGTCTTAGGTACGATTCTTTGATTTATTTGTGATACTTAAATAATGTGATGGAATCAAATAATCTATAATATAAAAAGACCAGAGAATTATTTCAATATTCCGTGGCCCGTACTTGATGCATTTTGTAGGCTATTAAACCTACTTATATAGGCCTATGTTAGCCTAATTCTAGGTAAACATTTCATTACGGTTTAAGATTACTACACAATGATGTAACAAATTTATTTAAACTTTACAATACTGAGTTGGCTGTATGTGCCTATTTACGTTTGCCATATCCGGAATCGTGTACTTTAAAAATAATGATATAGGGAAGTTATTTGGGACGACATTCGTTTTTAAAATAGGTAACTAATTTCGATATATTTACATAAAAAGTAACTAGCAGTTATCATCTAACTAAGATATGATCTATCTTACCTATACCTACATAATAATTATTTTCAAAATTCTTTAAATAGCAAAATATTACCATATCTGCAACTAACATTAAAAATCCATACTCGGTTGGAAATATTATATAAATATATATCACAAATAAAATATAACTTAAGACTGATGGTTTAACGCCTCTAACAGGAGGTTCATTGACCGGGCAAATTCATTGTACGAGCAAGTTCCTTGTGCGTGCAAATTTGTTGTTCTGGTCTTTCGTACCGAGGACCCGAAGAACCGTCTGCGCTCTGTGGAACCCCACCAGCCAGCCCCATGTGCAGATAGTTATGTCTTTTATTATATTAAAACCCTAGTATTTATATTATATTGGGTCCTTACCTATGAAATAGGTGTTTTTATTCTGTCTTAGCAATTTGTCCGTAACTATTAAGTTTCAGAACATTCTTATAAAATAATTGCCTCTTCTAAAAACAGACCATATGTTTGAGCTCGTATTATTTAATTTGATAATTTCTTGTATGTTTAATTAGGTTAAAATTAGACACAAAGACAATTATTATTAACTGCCTACCGAATACATCATTTGATTTGCATTAACGTAAAAACGATGAATAATTTTTATCAAGCGTGTTCACGCACATATTGCTAAAGCTTGTCTAATGATACATGCCAAAAATTATTATCTCTGGATTTGTCGTTGTGAAAAAAACTGATAAAATGTTAGTATGTAAAATGCAGACATCCCCAAAATCTCCATACAAAACACCAATTTCATAGGTAAGGACCTAATATTCAACCTAATAGTTATCCTCAAGGAAATGTAAACCTGCTATTTTATTTAAAAATGTAATTGTAACGACCAACTTAAGCGTTGCCGTGCGGCTCCAACTAGCGGCTATACCACTTATACACAATAAAGGAGCCTAAAATAACTGTATTTTGCATGTTTTTTTTCTATACCCGGTTTTAAACATGACAAAACGAAACGTAAAAAAATTAACGGATAACTTTTTACGTACACTGACATATAAAGAGACTGAGGATTTTATAAAATAATATTGTTTAGTTAATTGTGTATAAATATATATATTTGTGTACTTATGTATGTATGTATATGCCCACCCACCCACTCACATCATGATCTACATGCACGCACACACTCACAAACACACACATCACATACATTTTTACCAACATGCACATCATTCACAAGTCCACATATCACACAAACAATAGTGATTATATAAGTAAAATAATAAGTTTAAAAAGTTTCAATAGTGACCATAGTACCTAAGTTAAAAATTGCACTGTAACAGTAGGAGGAATCGTTGCTGACTAAAATACAGGTCTTGTCCTAGTTTAGTAGCATAAGTTTTAATATTGTTACGTACACAATAAGTTACAATAAATAATTTTATTTATTTATTTTAACGTTACGTTATTTATTTTAACGTCACAAGCAAATTCAAAGCGACTTACTACGCCTCATAGAGCTTCCCTCATTCTAGTTCAAAGCTTGTGTAGTATGATCGTTTTAAGATGAATGCAGTGCGTGTTGCAAGAGTTGCAACAAAAATTGACAAGACTGGAAGATGATATTCGTAGGCTGGAGCCTGGGAACGGCTCGAAGAATTGCTCCGGCTGACCCCGGGTCGCTTCCACGAAGGGCAGGAACGGGTATATCGGGGAGTTTAGTGCCAGGTGAGTCCCACACACGCCTATTGACGACTCTGATGTTGTGGTTCATTATAATTGTTGTTCCAATATTTACATGCTTTCGTCGATTGTTAAGTAGGTAAAAATATTCAGTTTTTCGTGTATTCTATTCAAATTCAAATAAATAATTATAGCGCGATCCCATAGCAACCCGAATGCTGCTACTCCGCCTGCACCCCGACAGCGGCGACTGCCTGCTCAGCTGCGCTCGTAATATGTCGGTGCCATGCGAGTGCGTCGTGCGAGGCGCCGACTCGAGCAATAAGTAGCCGCGAGACCTAGTAGCTGGACGTGCGCGCTCACGCACAGAAGTACTTAACTTGTAATCTTGTCTCTCACTTGTTTTGTTCTATGTCCACAGTGGGGTAATAAACGCAGTTGAATTGTAACAGGGCTTTGATTTGCTTAATTCACGAACCCGTGCGATATAATGCCGATTTAATTATGTGTACAGTTATAAAAAAAACATAAATAGGAAAGGTTTTCCGTTGTTTCCTTTACGAAAATAGGTTTTACACCCAAAGTGTAATCTAAAATTTATTTTATCTTGAAATGCTAAGCTTATTTTATTAGATAGCCAATACTCACGGCCATAAATAATTTACTTCAAGATAAATCAGCGACCCTTATCAGCCTGAAGGGAAACTAACATCAATCAAATCTGTAAAATTTTCAATAGTTATCGACCTACTCGTGATAAGGCATGCAAAATTGGGTAATAAATTAAACTCTGAGGCGGCCCTTCATATTCTTGTTTCATTGGATTTTGTAGGGAAGGTGTTATAGAAAGAAAGAAAAAAAGAAAGAAAAATATATTTATTTTCATAAAATTGTGAAACTAAGGTTGAAACAAAAGAACTTAAGCTTAGTGATCATTTAAAAAAAAGCCCCACAACTGCATGGAATGGGAGACCCAATTCATCATTACGCAAGAACAAAAAGTTCTGACGCTGATTTTCAATAGGCACCCGTTGGCTACCTACTTTTGAAAACTGTTGTTATGATTCCGTCCGTTCTCAGTCTATATACGTGTCCCACTGCTGGGCATAGGCCTTCCTTATGGAAACGAGGAGCATGCATAGTAACACCACGCTGGCCCATTGCGAGTTGGTGGGTAAAAACGTTTGCTATAAGTGGTTTTTCTTTGTTTGTGTGTAATATAGCTATGTATATATTCTTTATGTCCGTATAATGTCTCGTGTCTGTGTCGGAATTAATGTTTTTCTTTCTTTCTTTCTTTCTTTCAATAGCAACCGGGTCCAACGGCTTCAAGTTCCTAAGCACGAACGAGTTCGAGATCACAATGTTTCGAACAATCCACGGCCGGACCATGGCGGAGGTAGCTTTGTTTTCGATATCGAAAGCACGCATGGAGCTCATGATGACGAAATTTTTACCCATCTAAGGATAGACCATGGTGAAAGTAACTTTATTTTCAATATCTATAGCCGTGCTAACCTTTACGATAAGTTCCCAAAAAAACCGAATATAAGAAAATATTATTCAGTAGTAATGATTCACGAATTAATTTAAATATTAAATGACATTTCAAAAACCATTTGTTGTAACTTTTATAAATCTTGATTTTAAAATATAAGTGCACTCGTTTAAATGAAAAAAGAAAACAAAATTTTCATTAGCAATGAAACCCAATTTGAACTATAGTAGGAGTAACAAACAGCTGACGCGATTTTGTCATAAAAGTACGACGCGATCAAGCGAGTGACTTCAGACGCTGCATTCAATCTGAAAACGATACTAACCAAATTTCGAACACCATTGCGTATCTAACAAGCCACATGACAAAATCAACGGAACAGAGCCAGCAATGGAAGAGGAACATTCGTTGGCATTGGAGCTGTTGTGATCAAAATAAAATTTTCTTACAAGTTATCTATTTGCTCTCGTACATTTTATTGGAATTCATAAAATATTTCAAAGAGTTTTATAGAATCTGCAGTATTGTGAACACGCAAAAATTTTCATCACCCAACTACTCAATGGAATTATAGACAGTGTTTTCTGTGCGTGTTTATTCCAAACTAATATTTATGAATGCGAAAATAACTCCGTCATTCTGTCTCGCTTTTAGGTCAAAACTACTGGACAGATTTAATTGAAATTTGGTACACATTCAGTGTAGAGCCTGAGAAATAAGTAATGGGAATTGACAACATTTCATTTTTTAATACACCTTATAATTATTATTCTTGCGATGGGGCTGTATAACCTCAGGGCACTTCGACCCTATGGGATCTTTTGTGCTTCCCCTTTCCTATTCATCCCTCCCTGCCTTCTTTCCATGTTCCAGATACCTGCAATCTATGGAGAGTGTCTCTTGCTTGTACTATTCAACGACTATGTACAGCGGTGTTAAACCAAGAATGTATTCCATGGCTGCTGTTGGTGTGGCCCTGAACGCTCCAGTGATGGCCAAAAGAGCCACTCTCTGGAGTTTTATCAAAACATTCCTGCAGACAGATAACTTGGTTCTGCGCCACCAAATACACATATACCTTAATACACTTTAAAATAAAAAAAAACATTTCTACATTTTGCTATATAAACCCCGAGAACCATTTAAATATTTCTTTTTTTATATTTTTCGAGAAAAACTGAAAAAAAACTTAAAACGTACGCGTGACGTCATACATACGGAGAAAAAATGATTCCCCCTTGCCAAATTCGAAAGAGGAAAAAAAGTTACATGAACTCGAGCAACATCAAATAGTTTACGCAATGTAGGTCCTACTATCAGCGAATTGAAATCCTGCGCTCACTTTCTTGGGGTAACAAAAATATCAAAGTAAAAGGAACTAAAATTCTCGAGCAATTTGTTATGTTTCAAACAATGTTTTAATCTATTTTGACGGTTAACAGTCAAAAGTCAAACTATTTTCAAACATAGGTAAAAGCAAGAATTTTGTACTGATGGATGATGGATGCCAAACTCCGATATAATAGCATGAGGCAATGTTCTGTCTCGATCAGTAGGTGTTTCCTCTCATTCTTTCACTATTTATGAATAAAGGTTAACCGTGGGATATCCTCTTCTTCTCTTTCTATCCATAGTTTCTGCTCCATGCGTGCGTTCTGTATGAATGACGTCATTTGGCGCTTACGACATTTCAGAATGAGCTGATCTTTAAACTTAAAAATATGAATGAAAAAGTCGATATTTCGCAAAAGCAAAAAATACGTGTCTCTTAATTTTTTATCTAGTTTTATTTACAATAATAAAAGATACGCCTTAAAATTTTGAAATGTCGCCAATTCCTCTAGGAGACAAGATCTGGAAGTAGGTTTATTTGAAGAAATAACACCAGTCAATAGAGGTAATAAACAAGCCTCCTGCATTATTTTAGTGTATTTTATAGTGATTGGAAAATTTAAATTGACAGTGAATTAACTCTCATACAAACTTACTTGTTCATAAATATTGATATGATAGAGACGTAGCGATTCTGGCGAGAAGACGACTAGCTTGTATTCAAATATAAATTATATCAAGTTCTTATGACCGTAAATATCACCGGGAAGGAATCGTAGCAATTCTTACCCCCTTGGAGTTAAGGGTGACAATTGTGAAAATAAAATACCAAATGTCCTGTCTAGTATGAATCTGAAGTGTACAGTTTGGAAAATTTGTCACCTTAGGGACAACTGGACAGTGCTAGAGAGGACTACTGGGGATAATCGCATTTCCAGGCATGTGTAAAGATTACAGGAAATTGGCCGAGACTCACTTGGCCGGAAAGCGAGACAGCTGTTCAAATCCCTTGTCAGGAAAAAACATATATTCGAGACTATTCAGTTATAAATCTCTTAATACAGAGTATTTTTTTAACTGGGACAGTAGGGGAAATCCAAACCATAGAAGATACAGGGAAACGGTCATAAAAACCGCTTTTTCTTTTTAGAAAATAATTTTTTTTGATGCGGGTTCAGTTTCATATAGGGAATATTTCATTGTATCGAAAGAAATAAATCTGAACAGTAGAAGTTACTCAAATTTAATTAAATGTTTCCCATACAACAGGTTAGTTCAAAGTAGCCATCTACTGCATCACAGTCGATACTTACAAAAAGCGTTCCATATTCAAAAATGAGATTTTATTTGAACTGTTGGAAAGGATTGGACCTTTTTCAAAATTACTCATTTCTGTGGACAACGCATGCTTGACCAAAAAAAATATTATGTCAATTTTTTTTCACAAAAAAAGAATACGGGTTTTGGCGGCATTCAACTATGGCGGACGTGATTTTTATTACAGTGTAATATTGTTTCGGAGTGGATCTTGTTGCGTAAAATCAGTGTAGTTTTGTGTAATAAGTGTCAATAATGATGAGCAATATGGAGGATCATTGAAATAATCGTCAAGTGGTGTGAAAAACGATGAGATTTTTCATCGTGGTAATCCACCTCATCGAAGTAACACCACAGTGTCTGCCATCGATCGTTTGACGCCAAACTCTCCCAAGATGCATTGAAATGCATTACACTTGCATTTCAATGGAAACACTGAAGACATTAAAATACTGATGACTTGGCTTTATGGGCTTCCATCCCTTTGCCTTCCCTACATGGGAGAATAAAAAAAAAAAAAAGGAATAAATGGTTCCTAAGGCCGTTTTCCTGTATCTTCTATGGTTTTGGATTTCCCCAAACTGCCCTAGTTAAAAAAAACACACTGTATATTGGGTCCTTACCTATGAAATTGGTGTTTTTCTCTCTCTTAGAATTTTGTCTGTAACTATTAAGATTTAGAGTATTCCTAAAAAATAAATACCTCGTCTAAAAGTAGACAATATTTTTAAGCTCTTTTTATTTGTTTTGATAATTTGTTGTAAGTTTAATTGTGTTAAAATTAGACACGGAGACAACTCTTTTTAAGTGCCTCCCGAATACATCATTTTATTTGCATTATTTATCATATTTATGAAGTGTGATATTACACATATTACTAAAGCTTGTCTAATGATAGATGCCAAATATTATCTTTGGATTTGTCGTTGTGAAGAAAACTGAAAAAATTTTAGTATGGAAAATGCAGAATTCCCCAAAATCTCCATACAAAACACCAATTTCATAGGTAAGGACCTAATATTTATATACACTTACTCTTGTTATGTTCCTTATCCTTAACAAATATTACAAATTGATAACTAGTAAAAGTACGTTTAAAACTACTTTACACTGCAAAAAATTCTTAAACTGTAGTTAAACTAACCAAAGCTTATTAAAACAAACGCTGATTATCTTCTCACTGTGTTATTGCAGTGTGAAAATTTCTCAGTTAAATGCAATGTTTTATTCAAATTTCGCTTTAGTTTTGTTAAACCGTATTTCAATTTCGTACCGCTACTAAACTATTTCGTAGCACAACCGCAGCCGTAGCTGCTACGTCGTAGCACTCGTATTGCTTCTACCGAGGGATAAAACACACTGTTATTATTACTAACTTTACCGCGTTTTTCATAAAAAATATCAAAGGCTTAATAAACCTATTTTAGTTAAAAAGTGTTTTGTCACTTTCTTTCTAATTTAGATTTGTGTTTGAAAAAAGAAAACAAAACACACTGTAACTAAAATAGGTTTATTAAGACCATTATTTTTTATGTGAATAACACGGTTATTCTTTACGGTATTATTAAAGTCCTATGCATTTATTCATTGGAATTAAAAAGATTTTGGTTCCCTCAACAAGGGTGTAAGAAAAAGCATCTTATGAACCAGCAAGAACGAGGTACAGGCTTGATGTTTATTCTGTTGCCACAGCTATTTTCGCGTTTAAGATAATTCCTATTTACGAGTACCGTTTCCCATCTTATGTCAATGAGTCATTTTCTGAGCTTTTTACATAAAAAAACATTTGCAATAAGGTGGCATCGACTGTGATCGAGTCTCATCTTTGACTATATATTTTTTTAACTTTTTGGTAGTGCACTGTATTATATTGTTATTATTATTATACTCTTTATTGCCAAAGAACACATGGTTACATAAAAATAAAAATAACACAATGTATGCAATGGGCGGACTTATCTCTAATAGAGATGTCTTCCAGACAACCCATAAGGTACAGTGAATAAATAAAATTAATACAGCAGACCACAAATGACAATCACTAGTAAAAGAGAATACATAAGCGATATCCACTAAATATATACCCACCACCATATACCTATACACACTAATACACACCATACATAAATACAATAGCATACACATATAAAATAAATATACCATACATGAACAATACCATGTTCATGACAAAAACTAAAAAGTTTGTTGTGCCACCTTAAAAAATAATACCCTATAGAATGATTAGTTTTAAAACTATTGCTCTTCTTTTCATCCGCTTAGAGAATTGCAAGGATAGTATCAGTTAAAATCCACATTTCGGAAGGTCTCTGTTCTCTATATAATATTCGTTGTAACATTTTCTCGCTGTGCTCGATCGACGAGGGTGTTATGACGTGGGCTGCTGTAAGCCTAAAGGCCCAATCTCCGTAATGTACGAATCGAACGTTACATGTCACGCCGATATGTTTCGACACGATGTATCGTTTTAAGAAAGTTTATTGGACATATTCCTCATTATTTCTATACTGAAAATATATTTCTATACTATACTGAAAAAGTTTGTATATTGAATGTAAGCTCGATTTGTGGAGAAAATAAATTTTGACTGATAAGCGAGATTCAGCTTTAATTTCATTTGTAAGGTTACTTGTGTTTGTAAGACCATGTTCCATAGATCTAAGTATATATATAGATCAATGTAAAAAAATTATTATTATATTTCTGACAAAAAAAAAATATCCTTAAAAATGCCAAAATGAATCAAGCGTCTCTTTCTCGATTTTCATTAACTTATTTTGCATTCGCATAGTTCCTATGTTTATTATGTACTAATTATTAACACACATTAACACAAGTACCCACTAACCCGCATTGTGCCAGCGTTGTGGTGTTATGGCCCATACTCCTCATGTGTTGTTTCGACGATTTACACAAGAACGGTATACGTATTAAAGCTGGTATCTTAATTAAAAAGTGATATTATACATGTTATGAGTTTGGGAAATTTGTTTTGGTCTCTTTATCCTGAGGGATTATTAATTGCATCACATATGCTTATTCCCGCCCCGTACGCATAAAAACCTACACAAGTGACTCGTGAAATCTTTCGACGCGATTTTACAAACTACACACTCGCAAACAAATTCGTGCATCAAGCTTGTACATTTTGAACTTTAAGACTAAGCATTCTAAGTGTTATTATAATATTTTTTCAGCAAAAATAAAATTGTACAACACCTCCACTTGATTTCACGACTGAGCGGTTCGGAATTATATTGTGGGCCCAATTGATCACAAAGACATAAATTGCGGCCTTGTGGCCCTTCTGTGACAGTTTAACTGTTGTAAAAGTTAGATTAGTTTACTTATTTATTAAAAAATGTTTTTTCTTAAACATGCGCGGAAATATTGTCATTACTTTTGAATAAAGAACACGCGAAGTATCATATTTACGTAGACTGAAAAACCAAAATCACTTTCCGGCGCGTTCTTTGAATTTGGAACGAAGAGCGCGCCGGCAATGTTGTATGAAACGGAGTGCTGTTGGAATTTAGAACTCTTTCATCTATCGTACACATTGCGTTCTCGTGGCTGTATAGCCACAGATGCATTTACCTTTCGGCACAAACAGTAAAAAAAAAAAAAAAAAAAACGGACGTGATTTTTATTTCGATGATTGCAATATTGTACAGAGTGGATATTGTTACGTAAAATCAGTGTAGTTTTGTGTAATAAGTGTCTGTGATGATGTGCAATGTGGAGGATTATCGAAATAAACGTCAAGTGGTGTGAAAAGTGATGAGTTTTTTATCGTGGTAATCCACCTCATCCAAGTAGCACCACAGTGTCTGCCATCGATCGTTTGACGCCAAACTCTCCCAAGATGCATTGAAATGCATTACACTAGCATTTCAATGCAAACTACTAAAGATATTATATACTGAAGACCTGGCTGTATGGGCTCCGTTCCCTTTGCCTTCCCTACATGGGAGAATTTTACAACAAAAAAAAAAAAATTGAGTTTTTGGCGGCATTCAACTGGCGGACGTGATTTTTATTTCGATGATTGTAATATTGTACGGAGTGGATATTGTTACGTAAAATCTGTGTACTTTTGTGTAATAAGTGTCTGTGATGATGTGCAATATGGAAGATTATCGAAATAAATGTCAAGTGGTGTGAAAAGTGATGAGTTTTTTATCGTGGTAATCCACCTCATACAAGTAGCACCACAGTGTCTGCCATCGATCGTTTGACGCCAAACTCTCCCAAGATGCATTGAAATGCATTACACTAGCATTTCAATGCAAACTACTGATGAAATTAAATACTGAAGACTTGGCTGTATGGGCTCCGTTCCCTTTGCCTTCCCTACATGGGAGAATTTTACAAAAAAAAAATAAAAAAAAAAATCCCTATGCCTTCCCAACATGGGAGAATTTTTCAAAAAAAAAATAAAAAAAAGGAGAGTTTGGCGGCATTTGACTAATGGCGGACGTGATTTTTATTTCGATAATTGTAATATTGTTTCGGAGTGGATATTGTTACGTAAAATCAGTGTAGTTTTGTGTAATAAGTGTCTGTGATGATGTGCAATGTGGAGGATTATCGAAATAAGCGTCAAGTGGTGTGAAAAGCGATGAGTTTTTTATCGTGGTAATCCACCTCATCCAAGTAGCACCACAGTGTCTGCCATCGATCGTTTGACGCCAAACTCTCCCAAGATGCATTGAAATGCAATACACTAGCATTTCAATGCAAACTACTGATGAAATTAAATACTGAAGACTTGGCTGTATGGGCTCCGTTCCCTTTGCCTTCCCTATATGGGAGATTTACAAAAAAAAATAAAAAAGGAGTTTTTGGCGGCATTCAACTATGGCGGACGTGATTTTTATTTTGATGATTGTAATATTGTACGGAGTGGATATTGTTACGTAAAATCAGTGTAGTATTGTGTAATAAGTGTCTGTGATGATGTGCAATATGGAGGATTATCGAAATAAACGTCAAGTGGTGTGAAAAGTGATGAGTTTTTTATCGTGGTAATCCACCTCATACAAGTAGCACCACAGTGTCTGCCATCAATCGTTTGCCGCCAAACTCTCGCAAGATGCATTGAAATGCATTACACTAGCATTTCAATGCAAACTACTGAAGAAATATATACTGAAGACTTGGCTGTATGGGCTCTGTTCCCTTTGCCTTCCCTACATGGGAGAATTTTACAACAACAAAAAAAAAATGACGGTAAAGCGGAGTTCGTTGTTATTTTTTTAATAAAATTAAATTTCATTAAATTTAATTTAAAAATTCAAGGAAATAAAATTTACACATTATGTAAATTTTATTTCCTTGAATTTTTAAAGAAAAGCACTATATATGCCTTGGCCGAAATGGCAATTGCCTATTTCGCTGCCTTTGCAATAATGTACTATTAAATGTATATACATTAAGAAGGATTGATAATTTATGTTTATTATTTTAGTTCTTTAATTGTTACATTATTCAGTTTAGACTTGTCTTGGCGCATGCTTACTAACGTGGAGAAATATACGATTAAATTTATTGCATATTCCCACGTTCCGTGAAGGTATGAAAAGAAACTGCAAGTTTTCACTGTCTTAATTTATAATATTGGCAGGGCTGGAAGATATATCTATTAGAAATAAGCCCTACCTTTTGTACTCGTCTTTTTATTTTGTTGTATATTCTTAATTTTTTGGGTGCAATAAATAGTCAAATAAATAAATATCATGGCATTTGCCCGTGTCTTCGTCCGCGTGGATTAGTTACTTTAGGATTGCGTGATGTTATGTGTACATGACCTTCCTCAATAAATGGGCTTATGAACGATGTTTTTCAAATCGGACCATTAGTTCCTGGGATTAGCTCGTTTAACCAAACAAACAAACATTCTTCAGCTTTATAATAAGAGTATTTCGAGTAGTATAGATTTTTCTAGGATTACAAAAAAAAATATTTCACAATTTTAATATCAGCATATCACAGATCTATCGTTCTAAAATCAACACTCTTGCGTTATTTGAAATTGATCTATTATACAGTCAGTGAGATTTGCAAAAGGCGCTATGGTAGCGGCCACGTAGCGGCAATAAAAACGGTAGCCACAATCGATTGCAATATCTGGAAAATCTGCCTGTCTTCGCCCGGACTCACCGAATGCTGCGGTTTTACCAGCACGATATTAAAGCTGTCAATTATGAAAGTCGGACTGTTTCTGGCAGGCACAGGTAAATTGGATTTTGATTAAGTGCTTGTGGTTGTTGTAGTTTGTGTTGTGCGAAAAAGTTGGATACCTCCTGAGCATATACCTGGACGTAAGCTAGACGTCATGCAACTTGTCTTGACAATAGCCCGTTCTATTTTTGGGTAACTTTTAAAATAACCAGGTTTTATTGGTAATGACTTGGTGCGGTAGTCCCCTGTAATAAAAATATATACACTAGTGTTCTTGTAGTGACGCAATAAGGTTCATATTTGAATGATAATAATAAAATAAATAATAACTATCCTCAGACATTCACACCTATCACTAGTCCCATTTTAAGCAACTAAATGCTGCTTGTGTTACGGATACCAGATGACGGACAAATATATTTAATAGATTATTACATATAATTATTGAGAATATACATAATATACTACATATATAATGAACATCCAAGACTGGAGAACAAATGTCTGAAAATTCATCACCCAAACACTTGCCTCCACTGGGGATCGAACCCAGGACCTCTCGAGATGGCAAGATGAGATTGTATATTAAACTTGATTAGAATTTCAATTAATTGATGGTAATATTATGATACCTGCTTCAAGGTTTAATGGAATTTAAAGGCATGTCTTACATGTTACTATAAACAAACACAGCATTCGTTTCAAATCCGTTTAATTATTTGTCAATGCAGGCGCTTAATCTTACTCTTCAGATTACCTACAGCATTAAGTTATGAACAAAATAAAATAGTAAGTAGTTATGAAAGCTATTGTATTTAAAAATTTAAATGAGAACCGTGGAGCGCTTGAAATTTTTTGTATCGCTCCATTGTACACGTCGCTTGTAGCTAAAAGCACGCTTATAAATATTATATTAGGTCCTTACCTATGAAATTGGTGTTTTGTATGGAGATTTTGGGGATGTCTGCATTTTACATACAAACATTTTATCAGTTTTCTTCACAACGACAAATCTAGAGATAATAATATTTGGCATGTATCATTAGACAAGCTTTAGCAATATGTGTGTGAACACGCTTGATAAAAATTATTCATCGTTTTTTCATCGTTTTTATGTTAATGCAAGTCAAATGATGTATTCGGAAGGCAGTTAAAAATAATTGTCTTTGTGTCTAATTTTAACACAATCAAACTTTCAAAAAATTATCAAATTAAATAATACAAGCTCAAATATATGGTCTATTTTTAGAAGAGGCAATTATTTTATAAGAATGTTCTGAAACTTAATAGTTACGGACAAATTGCTAAGACAGAATAAAAACACAAATTTCATAGGTAAGGACCCAATATTAATGTGAAATTATTTGTTGACTCTTCTCCCACTTCAATGGCCAGCCAGGGTAAAACTACTGCTTATATAATGTCTCGTAACGTAGTTTTCACTGCGGCTTTCATAGGGCTGGCAACTATTTCAACCGTGCTTGTTCTAAACCGCAATATTTAAAATTGATAAAACGGGAATTCAAATAATGAAACCGAAAAGTAGTTTTGCTTAATTAATATGAGATATTGCCAATATGTTTAATTAATCTCAGTACCTACCAAAATTTTTGGAATGATAACATGTGAAAATGTAAGACAGCAACATTTAAACATATTTCTGCCGAATGTGATCTTCGCTTCTTTATTGGTGTATGTAAGTTTATTTTTATTAATTCATGTCGTTTTCTTTATTATGTTATTGAAGCGAAATCTGTACCTAATTATAATAATACTGTAGAGTTCAAATGATATACAAAAAAAATCCTAAAAGTCAGGGGGATGTAAAAAGAGGGTATATACCAAAAAAAAAAATTTTAATCGTTTCTCTGTCTGTTTGTCTGTTTGTACAGGCTAATCTCCAAAATGGCTAGACCGATTTCAATGAAATTTTGCATGGTGATACCTTATATACCATATATATATTATCAACGTCTTAGATACTTTTTTTCCGGAAAATTAAAGGGTTGCCGTGGGATATTTAAAAAACTATAGTAACCGTGGAGGAAATCGTAGGCAACAGCTAGTTATTAATTAGAGAGACATGTCTTCACCATGTCTCATTAAATGAGACATTTCTATCAAAGATGATCTCCTTTGCATACTTTGTTTTATGTGTTCGTATTTTTTTGTTGTTATGCAAATAAAGAATTCTATGATTGGTCGTTTGAAACAACTTTAAAAGACACTAGTTAGGTACGTTAAATTATCCTACAGCTGTTTTCATAAGAGTAACAGTGCTACGAGATCGACAATTGTAGATCGAGAATTGTCGATAAATTTAATAAATTTGGCAGATAACCCCAAGAAGTGAAAAGGACGGATGCTTTTGTCGATCAACTATGGCGACTGTCGAAGTTCTATGCTCGCACTGTTTTGACAACCCTAGTGTTAAGACCCACTAATGTGTTAATTGTAAGTGTGTTTTGTTCTCGTTCTGCGGCTATAATATTTTTGCATCAGTTCTAACTTTGCGTTCGTGTTTTCAGTTATAATGGAATGCTTTGCAAGTTTGTTATGCCAATTTAAATAATAAGCCGATTTGAAATATTCGGTTGGAAGTTTCCGCAAGTTTCAACAAAATATTCACATAATTTGATAACAGACTGTCGTGACATAATGAAGACCTTGACAAAATATTGATTATTTTGTTTTGATCTTTTACGTCTTTGAACTTGAGTAGTTCGTTGGCGTACTGCCCCTTTATTCTAAAGTGTCGGAAACTGAACGAATCACGGAATCTCTATTCCTTTCACTTTTTTTGCTGCAGATTAGAGCGAGACGGGACGGGACTTTTCGTATCAAATCCGTGAATCGGCAGTTTAAAATAAGGGAGTCCCAAGGCTTTGGCTTTCGAAATATAAATAAAAATCATAACAGCCTTAGGCCCAATTGCGCGGTCGAGAGTTCGCACCTAACCCTGGGGCAAATGTATGGGCAAACCCTGGGTTAGGCGCTCACTATCGGTCGTGCAATTGGGCCTTATAGTCTTAACACAGATACACCTCGGAAAAAAACCCCCGCCATATTATACCCAAGGCTATGCATCAGGAAAAATGGTTACAATTTTGAAAATTTACTTCGTTTAAATCATATTTTGAGATGTTTTTAGTGATCTTAACAGGATTTCATTCAAAACGTGTTCTTTTATTTATGACTCACGTGTACAACAAAGACAACTTTTTATTATTCTTTTGATTTGGTTCGATTCCTTGTTGAGTTTAGTTGAAAGAAAAAATGAATGCCATCTAAAATCGATGTCATGGTTCTAATGATAAGTAATGATTACATGGCACCAATATACCAGCATTTAGTAAAGTATTTGAGGAAATAATGCTAAATCAGTTATCATCCCATTTTAATTTAAATAGTTATTACACGAAAAACAATTTGGATTAAGAAAAAGCAGGAATACTACAGATGTAGGATTTATGCTCATCAAACACATATTTGACGCGTGGGAAAAACGTCAAGATGCTTTGGGTATTTTCTGTGACCTATCCAAGGCGTTCGATTGTTTTCACCTCAAGACATTATTGGGTAAATTAAAACATTATGGTATGTCAAGTAGTGCGTTTAAGTTCATAGAATCATACCTGTGCAATAGAACACAAAAAGTTGTTGTAAATAGAACCGAGTCTTCTGGTGTACCTATGTCGACGGGTGTACCACAGGGATCAATTTTAGGACCATTTCTTTTCCTTGTGTACATAAATGATTTACCATTTTATACTAAAAAATTATGTGAGACTGTATTATTTGCAGACGGTACGTCATTCATTTTTGGTATGGATAGAGGTAAAAATGAAGCCGACGTTGTAAATAGCACTGTTTCAAGAGTATTACACTGGTTTACAAATAACAACTTATAACTTAATTCAAGGAAAACTAAATGTGTAAAATTTTTACAACCAAATGTCAGAATTGTAAACCTTGATATTAAAATCAATGGTGAACAAATCGAGTGTGTAGACTCAACTGTATTTTTAGGTATTAAACTAGATTCTCGCTTACAATGGTTCCTTCACCTCTCTACTTTGTCTGAGAGATTGAGCTCGGCTGCCTATGCCGTAAAGAAAATAAAAGACCTTACTAATGTAGAAACAGCACGACTTGCTTATTTTAGTTACTTCCATAGTGTAATGTCGTATGGATTGTGGTTATGGGGATCTGCAGTTGATATTAAAAATATATTTATACTGCAGAAAAGAGCTATACGAGCTATTTAAAAACTGAAACCCTGAGACTCGCTTAGAGACCTCTTTAAGGAAATTAATATATTAACCATTGCATCCCAGTATATATATGATAACATTGTTTATGTTCACAAGAATAAGAACAATTATGTAAAGCTTGGTGACCACCATAATATTAACACCCGAAATAAAAATAAACTTGCATTTCCTAGCTTCAGATTACAGAAAACAAGCAAAAGCAAAAGGTCAAAAATCATCATCATCATCATCATAGCAAAAGAGCATTCATAGCAAAAGGTGTACGTTTATAAAAATAAAATACCACAAAATATAATTGAATTGCCTTTACATAAATTTAAACTATTTGTAAAACAAACCTTAATAAAGAAAGGCTATTATATTGTCCAAGATTATTTTGATGATAACCAGGTCTGGAAATGAATTATTACATTGTTGGACTATATTAATGTTTATAAACTTATATTTCAATGTTGTGATGGAGGATTTTATTAGCTGCATGAATCTATTTTCATTTTTTTTTCTGAAACTCGTTCTTTTTCATGAGAAATTTTGTCATGATACCTTGTGACATCTTCTTATTCAGTCCACTTTGACTTGCCTCTAAGTTGTATAATGTAGAACCTAAGACAATTTTTGTGTAAAAGGAGGATGGACCCCTTGCAGAGTTTCTTGCCTGTATCTTCTCTTGACAAGGCCTCCCGGTAGTGAACAGGAAGAAAAAAAATTTAGAGGTAAACAAGTAGAAGTAGGTATATAATTTGTTTGTAATTGTATAAGCTTTATTGTTTTTGACGCGTCATAAGTATAACTTCTTGTTACCTAAATGATTAAATAAACAATTTCATTTCATAACAAAACAAGACTAAAACAAGATTCTTCAATGGTCCTTCGAGCCGGATTCTGCACATCGCTTTTCTATCTTAATAAAAACCGACTTTAGTCTACCGCATTAATATAACCCTGAATAAGACCAACTCCCAAATAATATCGAGTAATTATCGCGCATTATGTTCGAACCTCGCCAATCTACAAGAATTGGCTATTAATAGTCTCAGTAATATGCGGATGGACAAAATACTTGGCTAACGAACAACATATTCAATATTGAATGGAATCTAATATCGGTGGTCCAGACGGCTGATTAAACAATATCTTGTGACTAGTTCACTGATCCTAGACGTAATTACTACAACGGCTATACATTGCTGACTATTAAGAGTTGTGGAGTTTTTGGCGGCATTCAACTATGGTGGACGTGATTTTATTTCAGTGATTATAATATTGTTTCGGAGTGGATCTTGTTGCGTAAAATCAGTGTAGATTTGTGTAATAAGTGTCAATAATGAAGAGCAATATGAAGAATCATTTAAATAATCGTCAAGTGGTGTGAAAAACGATGGGATTTTTATCGTGGTAATCCACCTCATCGAAGTAACACCACAGTGTCTACCATCGATCGTTTGACGCCGAACTCTCCCAAGATGCATTGAAATGCATTACACTAGCATTTCAATGCAAACTACTGTAGAAAAGTATTCTACTGTTAACGTGTGGCTCAAAAGGTCCTGCGGCCAGAGCCGTTAAACTGAATAAAAAAAAATATATTAAGAGTTGTACGATTACAAGGCAGGGGTCCGTGTTCCTTGTTCATAGAAATGAGTACATTGTAGAGTAAGTTACGTACGTTAGATAATTTAAATCTCATAATTCCATAGTGGTATTGTTACAAAATTTTGTACGAATCGCTGTCAGGAGCATCGCTGAAGGAGCACGGTGGCGTAGTTGTTTGTTTCAGCTTTCGATTTTGAAAACAAAACAAGATTCGCAATGGATAGTCCTTGGATGTGTGATCAAAGTTTTGTGATCTGGAGTTCCTCTGTGCTTCGGAAGGCAGATTAAGCTGTTATTCATGGCATTATTTTTAGATGTTCCTACCAAGATTGAAAATTAATCCTGTGTATGATTTACAGTCCACTCCGTTAGCTCAGTCAGCGTTAGTATAACGATACACATTGACTTTATCATGCACGCTTTTTCTGTACAGAAAGCCTTATTCTATTGTGCCTTTTAGATAGCATTTTGTCGTCGATTTACCTTGGACATAGTTTTGTCGCCTTTGTCGTAATCACGCACACAGTTCCATAAATTGTCGTGAATTAGCGCACTTTTCATCACAAATTTCCACTCGACGTAATTTTCACGTCCGCGTAATTTTTTATGTGAAAAATAATGATTCTTGTTCATACATACATACAATCACGACTATTATGCCCTAAGGGTTAGTCAGAGACCAGGCATAAGCACCACAAACGCAGTCCACCGCCATAGTCCGCGCTTCACCAAGCAGTGACTGCACTCAGCGTGACAGGTGGTGAGCCCGTCGCTGCTATAAGCTATTGGAAGTTATGCAGTTCTAAGTCCATTAGTCGCCTTTTACGAGATAGTATTCTTTTAATTAGCCGCTGCCACACGACTCTTCAGAGGATGATTCTTGTTTTCCGACATATAACAAAGTAAAATTATTTATTCTGGAACATAACCTATTATAATTTGAAATTAAACATATATTTTACAGTAGAAATATATAAGCAGATAGTGACATGGATGTCAACCAAAGATTAACTTTGGTAGTCAGCTATTTGTAATCTTCAACATCCGCTTGGTGGTGTAACGGCCTGTAGTACCCCACTTTATGTTTCTTGATGTGGGAAGCGGCAGTGAGGCCAGCAGGGGTAATATGGACTAGTGACTATTTGTCGCCAGGAGCGAATGGATTGAATATTCCTTTGGAGAAAAGACCTGTCAAATAACAAGTTGTTTTAAACTTCGTATGTCATCGGCCAAGGAAATGTGGTTTAATTTAACATTTCACTATTTCATATCTTAATTACTTGTTGTATTTCCCTTCTAGATTACAAGGTGCTCGTTTAGTTAAATAAATTGTGTACTTCATATAAATTAAATAGCTAATTTGGAATAATATAACTTAATTTAAATCAACGTCACGTAATTCAAGTCCTAAATTCCTCGCGAAACGGTATTCATTATTTAAACAAGCGCGTTGTTAGTAATTATTTCGTCCGGATATTATTGAAGCTATCTTACAAATTAACTTGTAGATACTCGGAACTGTACTACATTTCTAAGGTTTCGTTTTAATTATTCTGAAGATTCAACTGTAAGGAAAACTGACTCCCATAATGGGTGATTCAAGTTCCGGCAAATATAATAATGTTTTAATAGTCCAATGTTAGCAAGTCAAAATTAAAATAAGTATATGAAAATTAAAGTAAATTGAGCACGGCCCGGAAGCACGGAGGAATTTGAGATTACAAAGTTTTGGTCCCCCAGCCAAGGCCTGACAATAGCGAAGATAGCTTTGCTTTCAAAATCGAAAGCCAAAGCGAACTAACCACTGCGCCATCGAGCTCCTCAAGAAGAATAAATCACATGAGTTCCAAATCCTATATTTGTAAAATAAAACATTAATCTATTATGAAAAATATGAATCACTATACTCTTACCATTTTGGACTATTTCGTTGTTTACTGGCTAGTCTGTAATCTAAATTAATATTTAAAATTTAATTTACAACATATTGGAACCTGATTTGCTTACAAAGTTATCTTAAGTTCAGAGAACAACTTTGTTAACTTAGAAATTTGATTATTATACCATGTAGAATTGAAGATTATATTCCCCTTAACAACAGCTGATACGAAGTAATGTGTCCCGTGATCTACGATGTTCTAGTCTCCAATAACTAATAGCAATTTATAACGTTATCAACTCACACCAGTAACTTTAATTTATGGTGGCATTATCAGTTATCACATTAGTGCTATATTGTGAACACTGTTATATTTTTTTAATGGAATATCCGTTACAATAATGTGCGCGTTTACAGTGGAAATGACGGCCGATTGTGAAAAAGGTGGCTTTACTTACAGGCACACGAAGAGAAAGATGATCTTTCCCTTCGTGTGACCAGAAAAATTATAACTGTGGTTGGTTAAATGTCCCCTTGCAAATGGAGTATCCATCCATCTATTAGCCTATTGACGTCCACTGCTGGACATAGAGCTCCGTCAACGATCTCTACAAAGACCGGTCCTCGCCAAGGCCAAGGGGATAATTTATGTAGAAGACCAATGTTACGGTCTAACCATTTCCTATATCAATAAAAGTCGTTATCGTCATCAACCTATATACGTCCCACTGCTGAGACAGGCCTTCCTCATGGAGAAACACATGAGGAGTATGGGCCGTAACACCACCACGCTGGCCCAATGCTGGGTGGTGGGTAGAAACGGTCACAAATGCGACCGGGACCAACGGCTTAACGTGCCTTCCGAAGCACGGAGGAGCTCGAGATCACAAAGTCTTGGTCACCCATCCACGGCCTGACTATGGCGAAGGTAGCTTTGTGTTCGATCGAAGCCCAAGCGCACTGACCACTACGCCACCGAGGTCCTGACAATAAAAGTACGAAGAATTCATTCCTGTGACACCGGGTTGCGGGAAAGGCATGAATGGGTATATCTGGGAGTCTTAGTCGGTATTCACAAAAAGTAGCTGAGCAAGTCCCACTCATGCCTACTGCCTTACCAGGACTACGAGCCCAGAACTTTGGATAAGCAAAATGTGATCGGTAAATTCGATAAAAATCAGTAAATTTTACAGATATCCTATGGAGTGCATTTGTTGATTAAATATGGCGACTGTTGAAATTTTATGTTTGCACTGCAAGTACTGTCCGTAAATGTGTTTCACCCCGACAAAAAGAAAAAAAATTAGGGAAGAAGAGTAAATATTTTTAGAAAAGTGACACGATAGGCAAGGAGTTGGTATGGCAAATTATAGATGCACAAAAATGTCAGTAGTCCTGAATGCACAAAAATGTCATCATATCAAATTTACCAAATAACGTCACAAATATCTCTCGGAATACTCTGTCGGTGGAACAAAGCTTGAGGAGGTCCAGGTCATAAGGGATCTGGGTGTTCTGATGGATGATCAGTTGCGATTTTCTAGTCATATTGATAGAATTTTGGGGGACGCTAATAAGTCGCTTGGATTTATTCTGCGCAGTACTTTTAAAAATGTCCCTTCCATCATCCTACTTTATAACAGCTATGTTAGAAGTAAACTGGAATATTGTAGTACAGTCTGATGCCCTAGCTACAAAATACATATTAATAGAATAGAAAGGGTGCAGAAAAAATTTATACGCAGCTTATGTTATCGTTTTAGGCCACCGAGAGATGTAAAAAATTACAACGAAAAACTTAAACATTTCTAACTAGACCCACTATCGGTGAGACGTACCTACCTTGATATGTTGTACCTGCATAAATTACTAAATGGGAATATTGACTGCCCCAAGCTTATTTATAAACTTGTTTTTAACGTTCCGACCAGATTACCGCGATACCCTTGTGGATTATTTAGAATACGATTTTGGAGAACTTCCATGGGACGTAACTCTCCAACTATTCGCCTTTCTCGCCTGTATAATTAGCTCTCTGTGAAGATACTTGACATAAACTTTCAAAGCCTTTCCAAGTTTAGAAATACCCTAATATTGAATGACGTATCATGACATATGTAAGTTTTTATTTTTAGTTTATATTATATTGTGTAACACGCAAGAAATGATTAATGTTGTTTTTTTCTTGTTTTAAGTAATAAGGATTTGTTTTTTTTTCTTAAATACCTTTATATTTACCTTTATAACTACTTGCATGTTGTGATTACCTGTAACTGTAAGTGCAGTAAGATCCATTATTTTTTGAACTCACAACACCATTTTAATGCTGTATCTTATGTTGGTGATCCATTAAATAAATAAATAATACAATCTGAAACACCATCAAATAACTTCGTAAACAGCATTGAAACCAAAATAAAAGTAAAATAACGTATTTAATTTCAAGAGCCGGCATGCGACAACGCAGCCAAAACATAAATATTAATAAATTGTAATGGTGCACCCGCTCTGCAGTTATTTTACCGCAAAACATACGGATTTTTAAATAAACCAGGAAGTCTTTTAACCGTTATTTTCCCGGACAGTTTTACGAATATGTCCACAGATAAATTACATTACACAACATGTTATATCGCCGAAGGACTGGCAGAAGTGTTAGCACCCGGTATACTCTTTTTGTTTATGAACGGTCGCGGTCAGAAAATGTTTATCAGTTTTCAAATTAGATTCTTTATCACTCTGTTATCAATAAAGTCTATGACATATCAAGTTATTTATTATTGGAAATTAATACACAATATGAAGTATGAAAAAGACAAATAAAGAAATGACAGTTATCAAAAATTATTGTTTGAACGTCATTCGGACAAAAGTGAAATTATAATAAGAAATTTAAAAAAAAATCTATTTTAATATTATTGATAATTAAAAAAAAACTGAAATATTAAAGAAAAGTTTAATTAAACTTAAGTTTTTATTAAAGAATAGACGTCTAAATGTCGTCGATGGATTCTCGTGTTTTATTAACACGAGAAAAATATGGGTATAATCTATGATCAATCAAATTGATTCGAAATTAATAGACTTAGAAAAAGGATGATATAGAATAGACATTTCGTGATTTCGACTTTTTTTATTTCAATGTATGCAAGCAATTGTGATTCTTAGGGTGGTAAACATTATCTGACCATGACTGTACCCATGTAAAAATTGGCAGGGTGATAATTATGAAAATACAATTATGTATTTACCGTCCAGTAGATAAATCCAATCAATTAACATGATATAATTAAAATATATGAGGAGCTCGGTGGCGTAGTGGTTAGTACGCTTTAGCTTTCCATTGAAATCAAAGCTACCTTCGCCACGGTCAGGCCGTGGATGGGTGACCAAAACTTAGTGATCTCGAATCCTCCGTGCTTCGGAAGGCACATTAAGCCGTTGGTCCCGGTCGCAATTGCGACCGTTTCTACCCATCAACCCGCATTAGGCCAGCGTGGTGGTGTTACGGCCCAGTCTCCTCATGTGTTTCATCATGAGGAAGACCTGTGCCCAGCAGTGGGAAGTGCATAAGGTGAGGATGATTAATATAATAATAATATTATATATTACTGAATCTTTGGATTTGTCGTTGTGAAGAAAACTGAAAAAGAAATTGTATGGAAACTAAATTTTTTTCAGTTTTCTTCACAACGACAAATCCAAAGATTTAGTAATATGTGTATGTGTATGTATATAAAATTCAAAAAAAAATATTTATCGTTTTTAAGTGAATGCAAATAAAATGATGTATTCGGGAGGCACTTAAAAAGAGTTGTCTCCGTGTCCAATTTTAACACAATTAAACTTACAACAAATTATCAAAACAAATCAAAAGAGCTCACAATATAGTCTATTTTTAGACGAGATAATTATTTTTTAGGAATACTCTGAATCTTAATAGTTACAGAAAAAATACCAAGAGAGAAAAAAAACACCAAGAACAGGGCAGGAAAAAGAAGACAGACAGACAGAGTTACTTACGCATTTAAAATATTAGTATGGATCAGTCTACATTGTTTTAGGTATATATTAATGCTATTCCTTGCCAAAATATATCTCATTTTCCTAGACATCCGAGTTCAAGGTAAGCGCCATCTGGATCACGTACAAGTTGTCTGTACCGAGGCTCTGGCGCTACCGGTGAGGTAGCTCTCATGTCTGTTGTAGTTGTTACTTAGC
Organism: Parapoynx stratiotata; assembly: GCA_910589355.1. Classification (NCBI taxonomy): domain Eukaryota; kingdom Metazoa; phylum Arthropoda; class Insecta; order Lepidoptera; family Crambidae; genus Parapoynx; species Parapoynx stratiotata. Next base: position 3,413,262 of record OU342463.1, read on the forward strand.
CTGCGAATGCCAGCGTTCTTAATACCTTCAGATAGAGTCTGAATTCAAATGATTGAAGTACACTTGTGAATTACTATCAGTGCTAAGTTGGTAAGTCGTGCTCGAGTCCGTGTAGCAACACTTAAGGAGTTTTAGCTTAGAATACGCATTAAGTCCGCCATTGTACGTCGTGCAAAATGGATAAATCTATACATACAGTAAAACTGTGGAGGTCGAATGTCTGTACATAAAAAAAAATGCTTAAAACCAAGTCAGGGTAAAAAAGGGAAAATACAAAAAAAAATATTTTTCTATTAAACTCTTTATTGCACAAATACACAAAAATTTTAGTAAATACAAAAAGTAAGCAAAGGAGGACTTCTATTTATTAATTCTCTTTATGTTTGATGTTTGTACGAGCTAATCTCCGAAATGGCTGGACCGATTTCAATGAAATTTTGCATGGTGATACCTTATCCCTGGTCTACATCTAACATACTTTTTATACCGGAAAATGAAAGGGTTCTCGTGGAATAGTTAAAAAACAAATAACCGTGAACGAAGTCGCGGGCAACAGCTAGTAAATAACAATACGTTTAAGCTTTTTGATGCTCTAATTTGGTACTTGTTACTTTTGAACTTGTGACTTCTTGTCGCACTTAAAGTGGGATTGGCGCAATAAGTCACCTTTTTCTTCTGTCACTAGTCGACTTGGCACCTGCAATTACGTTTTTCTCTTTCTTTCTTTTATTCACTTAATTCGTTTTTCTTTTATAGCGTTGTTACTGCCAAATAACTGAAAATTTTAGATACTCTATGGATAACATTATTGAAGAGTATTTCGTACACGAATATTTGAATTTTAACGTCTCAAAATTGATGAAGCTGTTTCTGAGCTGCCGAATGGTAAGCCCTCATATTTAATTTTAAGAAATAGAATAATAATATCGCAAGTCTATATCGATACTAGTAAGGAAAAGAAGACCAATTTTAAATGATGTGTAAATAAATAGGGCTGTATAATTACTTAAGCTTTAATAATATTGTAATTATAATACACATTTTAATATCATAGAGTTAGCATGCGGAGATGAAAATAATTCACTATCACTAATATTAGAAAATGTAAATATTAGATAAAAAATAAATTGAACAGGGATGTATATACAAACACAGCTGACAATAGGTATGAAATACAGAGCATTCATTATAATCTTATTTATAGTCTTTTACTAGCTACAAAAGAACTCATCATTAAAAATCGAAACTCAATCGTGTAGACAAATTAATTTAAATATGAATTCGCACAAAAAAAATTAAATTTTTTAAATTAAATTTCATAAGCACGAGATAAAAAAAAATTCAAGTACAAAGAATGAATACGATTTCAATGATTCATAGATAAATATTTCATTCTGCCAATTCGCATTCTTGAATGTTTATTTTCGTAATGTTTTTCAGATTCATAAACAAGAATCCATCTATCGAAAGAATTTTTACCCGCTGACTGTAAAACTTCACCTCAATATAAAAGGCGATTAATCTAATCCCAATGGTAATGAAAACGATGACAATTTATATGAAAAAGTTTACATAGATGAAAGAGAAGCTATAATTATTGAATTTGTTTTGGGTATGTTACAATTAAAATATTTTCGTCCAGAAGATAAGCTGGATAGCAAATGAATTTAAAGTCTGAAATCAAATTTTGTTTAAAAGGAATATGAAGGGTATTTATAAAAGAAGAATTTTATATAACATATTTAATTTGGTGATTGCTTTTAAATCAGGGTGTTAGTAATAATAACATAACATAACATAACATAACATAACATGTCATGTCATGTCATGTCATGTCATGACATGACATGACATGCCATGTTATGTTATGTTGACATAACATAACATAACATAACATAACATAACATAACATAACATAACATAACATAACATAACATAACATAACATAACATAACATAACATAACATAACATAACATAACATAACATAACATAACATAACAGGTTGCTATGCACCGGGCACAAAGTGAGGCAAGCGATATTCACAATGAACTGTACAGATTAAAGCGTTAAGGTGAAGGAGATTTTAGCCAAAATTATTCTGATTTCTGAAATGTTCAGAGTAGACATCTTATAAATAAATTGGCTTCACGGTCCCTTGGATCCTATAACAGGTCAAGAGTATCCTTTTCTAGATAACTATTAATAAGCATTTATTAAATTGAAATAAGTCTAGACCGTCTACCAAAAATTAAGTTTATGAAATATGGTCAAAGATTTAGCAATTTAAGATTACTCAAAATTAAACTTATATTAAATAACTCTCTAGTTTTTTATTCTATAGCTATAAAGTGTACTAAATAATTTTAAATAAAGTTCTTACTTGGACATAGTATATGTGGGAAATAAGTATGTAAAATCAACCCTAGAACCTACCAACCTACATTGGGTCAGCTGTGATGCTGCGGTCCTTAATCCTCATGACATAATCGTTCGCCTCGCGCCTAGCAGTGGAACTTGTGTGGATAAAAGACGAAAAACCCTTATTATTCGGTCTTTTCTAATTTTGAACACATAACATAATATATCAAAATCAAAATCAAAATCAAAAATAATTTTATTTCATAGGCTAAACATAGCACTTAAAATCGTCAACATTCATACATAGTCACATTTATTATACATAAAGTAAATTTAAATAATAAAATTGACAAAAAAGACTTAAAATTCACTGCCGCGAGCGCTTGTAGCAAGTACATCCACATAGCGCTTTGACTGTGGTTGTAATCGATACAAGCGACCGGATTCCGAGAGTAAGGCATTTCATGAGAAGAACCCGGTAAGAAACTCATGAGCCACTTTTTTAAAATAGCCAATCATACAATCTATTAGTCACAGTGTTACATTTTTTACAATTAGAAATTATATGTCAGTATATAATCAAAATAAGATTAAACATTGTTATCTCTTATTACATAAACTTGTATGAATGATACATGTATTAACGTCTCATTACTTTAAAGTGGCAAATAAAACTAAACATTATTAAGATTAAGCAACGGATGTCCACACATGCCTATCATCTAAATAATCCTGAACTTTGTAAAATGCCTTTCCCATGAGGGTTTTCTTAATATGCGGTTTAAACCTGTGCAACGGCAGTTCAGTTACATGTTGTGGAATTTTGTTATATATTTGTATGCACTTTCCCATAAATGAGTGACTAGTTTTACGTAGTCTAAAACCTGGAACAGCAAGCCTGTTCCTGTGTCTTGTGTTTAGACTGTGACCGTCGCTGCATTTTAAAAATGTTTTTATATTTTTATAAACGTACATAATGTTTTCATACACATATTGGGATGCAACTGTCAAAATATTTATTTCTTTAAATAATTCCCGTAGTGAATCACGAGGTTTAAGTTTATAAATAGAACGTATTGCTCTTTTTTGTAGTACAAAAATGTCGTGAATATCGGCTGCTGTGCCCCATAACAGCAGACCATACGACATGACACTATGGAAGTAACTAAAATATACAAGTCTCGCCGTTTTAACATCCGACAACAATCTAATCTTTTTTACGGCATAAGCAGCCGAACTGAGTCTTGCCGATAGGGTGTTAATATGAGATCTCCACTGCAAACGAGAATCCAGGGTGATCCCTAAAAATACCGTTGTATCAACACATTGAATTATCTCCTCATTAATTTTAATTTTTGTACTGACCTGCTTTACGTTAGGCAAAGAAAATTTGATACACTTTGTTTTTTTAGAATTTAATAATAAGTTATTATGAGTAAACCAACACATTACTTTGGAAAGGGTGTTATTTACATCGTCAAAGTCTTCTACGTTTCTATTGATTTTAAAGATAAGAGATGTATCATCTGCAAATAATACCGTTTCACATAGGTTGTTTACATAGGATGGAAGATCATTTATATAAATAAGAAATAGTAGTGGTCCTAATATTGAGCCCTGAGGTACGCCCATTAGAATTGGAGCCCCTGAAGACTCAGTTTTATTTATAATCACCTTTTGTAAGCGATCACTTAAATATGATTTTAATATATTTATCGCATTTGCTGAGGCGCCATAATGGTGTAATTTTCCCAATAATGTTTTATGTTCTACACAGTCGAAGGCCTTGGAAAGATCACAGAAAACAGCTAACGCATCCTGCTTATTTTCCCAGGCATCAAATATTTGCTTCATGAGCTCGACACCCGCATCAGTAGTACTTCTACCTTTAGTAAAACCGAATTGCCTATTATGAAATAATTCATTTATTCTAAAATGAGAAATCAGCTGATTGTAAATGACTTTTTCAAATATTTTGCTCAAAGTTGGTAATATTGATATTGGGCGGAAATTTGAGGGGTCTGATTTGTCTCCAGATTTAAATAATGGAATAATTTTACTATATTTCATGAGATTAGGAAACACCCCATCGTCAATACATTTATTGAAAATAACCGCTAAACAAGGAGAAATATTTTTAATTATTCCTGAGATAACTGCCACTGATAAACCCCAAAGGTCCTCAGTTTTTTTCTTATTCAAGGATTTAAATGCCTTAATTATGCAATCAGTTGTAATTTTATGGAAATCAAAAGGACTATTAAATTTATTGACACTACATTCTAAAAGTGAAAGTGCATATTCTGTAGACGAATTCAGGTTACTTGTGATTTTCGCGGGAATTTCTGAGAAAAAAGACTCCATAGCATTTGCAACAGCTTTGTCTGTTATTATTAATTTGCCATCAATGTTAAGTTCAAAAGAGCCATCTTTAAATGATGTTTTGCCGGTTTCTTGATTAATAATTTGCCATGTAGTTTTAACTTTGTTGTCGGATTTTCTTATTTTATTACTAAGAAAGTTTGCCTTTGCAATATTACACACTTTTTTAAATATTTTAGAATAATTTCTGACATAGTTTATAAAAGACTGGTCGGTTGATAGGGACTTTTCATAATATAAATCGTAAAGTTTTCGTCTACTAATATAAATACCTGGAGTAGCCCAATCACTGAATTTCTTTTTTGAATTTATTGAAATAGTTTTTTGCTTAAATATGCTAGTAAACTCTGCATTGATATGGTGGCATAGATTTTCATACAGTTCATTTATATCACTAGAATTTTTTAAAAGGTGGAGTCTGTTCTCAATATTATTTTCAAAGCTCTTTAAGCGACTGTCTGTTATTGGCCTAAAAGTAATTTTAATATTTTTGTTAGCTTTATGGCGCTCAACAATTATTTTCTGCCCAGTGTGATCAGAATCTAACCAGTTAGCAACACATTTATCCAGTATAGTGGAATTAGAAAATATGTTATCCAAGCAAGTAGCTGAATGGGGAGTGATCCTAGTAGGTTCAAAGAAAACATAATAAAGATTATATGATCGAAATAAATTAATAAATCTGTTTGTATAATTACTAGACATTAAAATATATCATCACGCCTTTTCCCCCAAAGGGGAAGGTGAGGTGTTAAATACCCACATTTCGCCAGATATGTTAGGTCCATATGTAACATGTAACGACCTCCGTGGTCGAGTGGTCTGTACGCCGGTCTCAAGGCGTCGCCATCTCGAGAGGTCCTGGGTTCGATCCCCAGTGCAGGCAAGTGTTTGAAATGAATTTTCAGCCATTTGTTCTCCAGTTTTGGATGGTTATTATAAATGTATTATATTATGTATATTCTGAATAATTATATGTGTTTATCTATAAAATATATTTGTCCATCATCTAGTGTCCGTAACACAAGCAGCATTTAGTTGCTTAAAATGGGACTAGTTGATAGGTGTGAATATCTGAGGATATTTATTTATTTATTTTAAAAAAACAGGTGGCGAACGTGTTGCCATGTACCGGGCACAATGTGAAGCAAGCGATATTCACAATGAACTGTACATACGTAACTAATACTAATTTAGAAATATAATTTAAAAATATTTTATAGAGTATTTACATATTACTATCGGTACCCCTAGAGTAAAATAATTTTCCATAGGAGTTGTCATTTTTAACGCATCTAAAAAAAATGAGTTTTTTGCAATGAAAACTTACACTAGGATTACTGTTGTAATGTTAGCAAAGACCTGCAAAGACGGAAGTAAGGGTTGTCGCGGTGGAAACTTCAAAACGAATCTGCAGTGGATTAAGCAACATGGAAAGCTCACGAGAAGGAGTATGGGCGTTATTTAGCAATGGTAATTCCAACATTACTCACTCAGACAGCTACGAAAGAATTTTCAGGAGTAACGACTTTGACAAATCTATGCACTCATGAGGAAATGTAGAACTTCTATCACCTATAGCAATTCAAAGTAAATTCACAGTTATTCTGATGTCTGAAGTAGGAATAGGAATTGAATGAATTTTCCTAGAAGTTCGAACTAAAAATGTGGCAAGATATATTTTATCTTATGTTTATTATTTTATTTTCTCTCCCGCACTAGTGTCTCTTCCTTTTTTAAATCTCACACACCTGTGATGGGTTGACTGGCAGAGATCTCTATTAGAGATAAGTCATCCTTTACATACTATTATTATATTAGGTTGGGGAAAAAGTCTTTTCGCATTATAGTATGTATAAACTTGTAATAAAATCTCTTTGGCTATACTATTTGTATCTGGCTGGTTTTGGTATCATTGAAAGTTTAAATTTTAAAGAACATAATTCCAAATTCAAATTAGGAAAATGTGTGATTTTCATTTGTTTTTCGTACTGCCAAGATGAGTGAATCTAATGAAGAAATTCGATACATTTTAAAATTTTACTACAAAAAAGGTAAAAATGCAACGCAAGCCGCGAAAAAAATTTGCGATGTTTATGGACCTAGTGCAGTGTCTGTGAGAGTAGCACAAATTTGGTTTAAGCGTTTTCAATCCAGAAATTTTGATGTCAAAGATGCACGTCGCTCTGGTCGCCCTATTACAGATTAAATGGATGCCATTTTTGAAAAAGTGGAGCAAGATCGGCATGTCAGTAGTTACGACGTAGCTGAAGAACTGGGAATTGACCACAAAACAGTTTTGGCGCATTTGAAAAAAAATGGGTACACAAAAAAGCTCGACATTTGGGTACCTCACGAGCTCACTGAAAGAAACCTAATGAACCGTGTACTCATTTGTGATTCTTTATTACGACGTAATGAAACCGAACCATTTTTGAAGAAGCTGATAACTGGTGATGAAAAGTGGATCACGTACGACAAGAACGTGCGAAAAAGGTCGTGGTCAAAGGCCGGTCAGGCTTCACAGACTGTGGCGAAACCCGGGTTAACTCGCAACAAGGTGATGCTGTGTGTGTGGTGGGATTGGAAGGGCATTATTCATTATGAGCTGTTACCACCAGGCAGGACCATCGATTCTGAACTCTACTGCGAACAACTGATGAGATTAAAGCAAGAAGTTGAGAGAAAATCAACAGAAGGGGTGTGGTTTTTCATCATGATAACGCTAGACCTCACACATCTTTAGCCACTCAGCAAAAATTAAGAGAGTTTGGCTGGGAGGTGTTAATGCATCCGCCGTATAGTCCTGACCTTGCACCTTCAGATTTCCACCTGTTTCGGTCTCTTTAGAATTCTTTAGGCAGTGACAGGTTAACATCACGAGAGGACTGCCAAAACCACTTGTCGCGGTATTTTGACCAGAAGTCCCAAAATTTCTATAGCAATGGGATCATGTCCCTACCTACAAGATGGCAAAAAGTTATCGAACAAAATGGTACCTACATACTTTAGTTAAATGTAAATAAACTATATTAAAAAATGTTTTGAATTTTCTTAAAAAATGCGAAGAAACTTTTTCCCCAACCTATTATAATGACCTGAATGTCTGTTTATTGGTGCAATAAAGAGTTTAATAAGATTAAGGAAAATGGAGGATGGTAAAAATAGATTTGAAGGTATCAACCATAACAAAAACCAATAAAAAAAATATTATAACATTTGAGAAGCAGATACATCAGTAGGTGTCTGCTTCGCAAATGTTATAATTTTCCTTGCCAATAGGCTAGTTGTTCCTTTTTTTTATAGGGCCCTAAATGTTATTATTCAAATGTCAAATTCAAAATGTCAAAATTCATTATTGCTAGCCATCATCATAAAAAAATATAATTGTTTTGTGGCCTTTATTACAATACATTTTAAATTACGTTTTTGCTTAACCGTCAAAAACGCCTATGACCCTGATGGTCTATGAATTATCTGTGCCTTAAGGTCACGATTTTGGTAAACAATTCAATGCGCATGCATGACTCAGGCTGACATAGCTGACAGACATGCTTGATTGGTTGCGACTGACATTTGACGGATTTTGACCATGGGTGATAGCTGTTTTCATGACGCGTTACTTCATTAATTTCACGAACATGGTCGATAACGTTTTTGGCAGATAAGAAAAAAAGTCCCTTATTTATATTTATTGAACATAGTATATTTCAGACCCTTGTACTAAATGCTATGTGAATTAAACATTACTTTCATTATTTTTGATATGGGTCAACTAGCCCAAAGAGAATATAATCACTACGTTTTAAACTAGCCTACCATTAAAGATGACATGTGACAAAATACTATGCGCAGGGCAACAGGTTCGTCCCTAGACAACTGCCTACACAACCTACTCTATTGTTTCTCCATTAATGAGACGAAGGATCTGTAGTCATTCGACACTCACCGCTGTATGAATTCTTAACAAATGTGTACTGTGACTAATTGGAATTCATACTAAGAATAATTAGAACGACAAACTCGTCGGCTATTGTTGAGGGATCATTATGAAACACCCCTCCCCTGTCACCCAATTCCGCAGGTCTATGGAGCGATGTATAGAATATTTGTTTAATTTGTAACTTAATTAGTAATACACTCATGCCATTATTTAATTTATGTCATGGTAATGCTTTTATATTCCTGGTGCCGCAACGTTAAGTGCGTTGGGTACTCTGCCAATTAAATAAATTAAAATTAAATATCAAACACCTATAATGCTGGCTTATTTATAAGTGTTTCATGTTACTATACATACAAATACGCCTGTAATCCCCGAAGGGTAGGCAGAGTCCAAGGAGCACTGTGTGCCTTAAGACAACATTTAGCCATACAAAAAAACAGATGAAAAATCGTGAAAGAGTAAGAAGTGGCTAGCTCATCGCCTTCACAATCACAGACCCAGTACCCAATACGCCCTTAGTCGCCTTTCACGACATGCTAGGCAAGAAAAGCAGTTGGTACATTATTTTTGTGTCCCAGACCAACACGATACCATTAGTAACTAATGAGTAAAAACCAAATAAGTAGATTTATAATAATGTGTACGTATCAGCATATAACTTGGTATTAACATTCGCGTGATACTATAACCAGTCGCTCGTGATATTATAATGGCCTCTATTATTCGCCCGTTAAGCACATAAACTATTATTATGCTTTACAGCTAAGAAATTCTTAATGATTTGCTTATTCAGTAATAAATACAAAACTACCTTTTATCCTTTTTCCTCCTCTGACAACATTGTCGAACATATCCACAAACTTCACAAGTATTTTCTTGCTATTTTCTATTCAAATGAATCCTGTCCCCAAAAAGTTCTTAAGAACCCAGTAATCCACACTGTTTTTTCGACCATAACCAATAAGTTAAAGAGTTAAATTCCTGAATTTGCTGCCCTTTCCACTGAAAAAAGGAAATTACTGTCACGCTGTTCGTGTGTCGAAATTTCGCGCGAAAGGGCACCTCATTGGAGCCACATTCATAAGCAGACTTAGACTTAAGGGTGGTGTCGCTATCACGATTCTTAAGCAAATGAATGTGACTCCGTTTTAAATGAAATGTATTTTTAGTCCAAATTACATTACGGTAGTTTGAACTTAATTGAATGCTCACATTGGTTAGTGAGGTACTCGATGGCGTGAAACGTTCGCATACTTTGGTTTAGGGCTTAGCTAGTCAGTTCCTTAGTTGTTGAGGATTACAGGTGAAGCTCGCTTCTACCTTCGGCCTTATCACTTACCATGAAGTGAGATGAAGGCCAAGATCTTTTACTTGTCATATTACAAAAAAGACATTAAAAAAAGGGTCGCCTGCCGGCTTGGTGACGACGCAATTTTTGTTTAGCTTAAATTATTACGTCGTGTCAATAAGAGAAAAGTTTTCGCTGAAACCTACAGATACACCACTTTACAAATTAGTTTTTGGAAAACATAAGTTTAAACGAACATTCTATTCAATAATGTCTCTCAAAATTTGTAATACAAGTTTGTTACTTGGTAATGAAAGATATTAACAGTATCATTGTAAATGACGCTAGTGTAATAACTGAAAGGTTTCCATCCACGGTTATAGATATTGCAATTCACGAAGGCGATTAAATCATTCTAATTTAGACTATATCTTAAGGCGTTAAGGTTGTAGCCATTCGCCATCATAAAATGAAAAAACAATACTACCTACTAGAGGACCTCGACGTCGAAGACTCCTCTGGAAACTTCATTGAAAAAAGTAATTTCTCGATGGTTGGGATCCTAGGTGGGTAAATCACTTTTTGCTGTTTTTTATAAGTATGTACAAAGAGTTCTATTCTTTTTTACGCCTTGGTGGTCAGCACGCACACCGGTGTTCGTAAACAATAGATCTTTCCATTGCGTCTACATTTCTGGCCATTGCATTGAGAGATTAAAAACACCTTTACATTAAATGTCTCCATAATCTGTAATAACTCAGTTTGGTTCAAATTAAAAGATGTTTGAGAGTCATATGAAATGATAAAGGGTTATGATTGCAAACATAAAGTATAAAACCATATATTAGGTCCTTACCTATGAAATTGGTATTTTGTATGGAGATTTTGGGGAATTCTGCATTTTCCTTACTAAATTTTTTTCAGTTTTCTTCACAACGACAAATCCAAAGATATATTTGGCATCTATCATAAGACAAGCTTTAGTAATATGTGTTATATCACACTTCATAAAAATTATTTATCATTTTTAAATGAATGCAAATAAAATGATGTATTCAGGAGGCACTTAAAAAGAGTTGTCTCCGTGTCCAATTTTAACACAATTAAATTTACAACAAATTATCAAAACAAATCAAAAGAGCTCAAAAATATAGTCTATTTTTAGACGAGGTAATTATTTTTTAGGAATACTCTGAATCTTAATAGTTACAGACGAAATACTAAGAGAGAAAAAAAAAACACCAATTTCATAGGTAAGGACCCAATAGTTTTGTTTGTTGCATGGTGTGTTGTTAACCAAAGGTTTGCAGATATTATCAAGACGTCAAATCTAACATGTTGACGTATTGTTAGCGTGTTCACAAGTATACGTAGGTATACGAAAGTGAGTAGGAACTATTTGCTACACTTCAAACATGTTTTGTTACCGACTATTTAAAAATAAAATTACTTAATATGTTTGAAATAATCTTTGAGTGGTAAGTAAACTTTGGCTTTCGATATCGAAAACACAGCTACCTTCGCCATGGCCAGGCCTTGGCTGGGTGACCGAAACGTTGTGATCTCGAACTACTCCGTGCTTCGGAAGGCACGTTAAGCTTGGTCGCGGTCGCTATTGAAAGCGTTTCTACCCACCAACCCGTTAGGGCCAGCGTGGTGGCGTTACTCCTACTCCTCATGTGTTTCTCCATGAGGAAGGCCTTTGCCCAGCAGTGGAACATATATAAGACGTACGAGGACGAATATCTATAGTTGCTTGTCTGGAAGCAAATATTGATATCATAAATAATCTCAATATAATTTTTAAACTTTTTTGCTATATCGAGAACTTTTTTACTTGATGACATGTGAGGCGAAACGGTTATGGACGTTGTTTTTAACTTATGTATATTTATGCAAATGTGTTTTCACATAACGTTAAGTATCTGGAACCTAAGTATGTAAGATGTTTACTTTATTTTGTCAATGGGCGTGAGAGTAAAAAGTTTTTTGGAATATATTAAGGAAGTTTAATATATATCTTATAACTGTGTACCTTAATTGAAACAATGTTCTTTTTGACTTTGTAGTATTTGATTATATGAGGCAACTTAATTAAATTAGCTGAATGACAATAACCTTCCTGAAATTAAAAAATATTTAGGTTTGTGTCAGTATCAAGCATATTATTGTACTTACCACAGTTCGAACTTCTAGGTCAATTCATTATTCCTACTTCAGACATGTGCAGGACTGCATACTTTTTTGATACCATTTATGTTTTTATACTTTTTGTTGTAAAATTCTCCCATGTAGGGAAGGCAAAGGGAACGGAGCCCATACAGCCGAGTCTTCAGTACTTTATTTCTTGAGTAGTTCGCATTGAAATGATAGTGTAATGCATTTCAATGCACCTTGGGAAAGTTTGACGTCAAACGGTTGATGGCAGACACTGTGGTGCTACTTGGATGAGGTGGATTACCACGATAAAAAAACTCATCGCTTTTCACACCACTTGACGTTTATTTCGATAATCCTCCACATTGCACATCATCACAGACACTTATTACACAAAACTACACTGATTTTACGTAACAATATCCACTCCGAAACAATACAATTATCGAAATAAAAATCATGTCCGCCATTAATGATTAATGACTTTGTGCTTTTTGACGTTACGATTATTACAGCTCTTGAACTTGTCACGGTCTTTTTCATTCCCTAGTTTTTCCCAATATTGGCTCCCAATTAACATTATTACAGTCCACTCCCTCACATTCATCAGAATAACTGTGAATTTGCTTTGAATTACATTTGCATTTCTTCATGAGTACATAGATTTGTCAAAGTCGTAACTCCTGAGAATTTTTTCGTAGCTGTCTGAGACTTAAACTTTACTATTGTTTATCTATCCTGTCAATTGTACCAAAATGCCAGGAGCAATCTAGGTTACATGATATGTATTATTTCACTCCTTAGTCTCGAGCATCTAATCAGAGAGAGCGGGCTTAATGGCAGCTGTTGGACAACTTCAATAGATTGTGATAGCCCACGGACACGGCCAACGCAGCCGATAGATTTAGATTACGGGCTGATTGATTGTGGCTTACTTCGGATTTCTTGATTGCTTAGACGTTTGACCTGTTAGATTGTTGGTCAAAATATTATTTATAGATTATATAAGTACTTTATTGCTCATTTTACTCATACATAACACACACATATAGATGCCTAAGATGCGAAAAGAATTTTCATCTATTTTTTGCATTAAAATTTCACAAAAAAGTGTTATCTTTCATTCATCCGTTCACATGTCTGTAATAAAAAATTTGGATACATACAAATGAAAGAAAAAAACATTTCTGTTGATGTTATATTTCAAACTAGCTGCTGTTTAGATGCGTCTTAGCGCATGCTTTATGAATGTCATAAACATTTTTACAATATTTCGTGAAAGAGCTAGCGAGCTGAGAATAACGTACAAGAAACTCCGCAAGTTTCTACCCTCCCTTTACATAGCATCATTTAAAAAATGTCACAACCTACAACGTCATTTAAGATTAAAAAAAAAGATAGATATCTAATTTGAGTAATATTCTGTAGTTTACCACATATTTCTTTACAAACATGTACAGATGGTCTAATATGGTATCTACATTACAATAAATAAATATCTTCACTACCTGTCGTGCCAAACAGTCTCGAAGCAAATTTCATTGATTAGGCTATTTCTTCGCAAATCACGATTAGGCTATTCTACTGAATTGGCCAGACGCTAAGCACCTGCAAAAGAGAGCGTATTCGGTCCGTAAGGTTCGGCAACGCATCTCCAACTCTTTCGGTGTTGTAGATGTCTATGGGCGGCGGTGATCACTTTCCATCAGGTCTGCCCGGTTGTTTTTTACATTAAAATAAACACGAATCAGCAGTGTCAACTCATCTGCTTTTGGTCTACCTCGTTTCAATTAGGAGGTCATTTTGGGTAACTTAATTCTTGGGGACAGCGGTACGTAGTTGTATTCTAATTTACTCGCCACATCAACCGAGTTACAAGGGTCGCATGAAGTTTAAATCTTGTTAGTACTGACGAAAGATTAACTATTAGAGACGACATTAACTGACCGAGGTGCTTATTTGGGAGACAAGCGAGTTGTTTCGATAGGAATGTAATTATTATTGATAGTTATTATGTACAAATGACATATTTTTCATTGATGTTAAAACTCTCTTGAAGCTGATTGAATGAGTGAAATAAAGTAGAAATGGCGTCAAAAAATAACAGCTGTTTATCGTCCCCCATTTTTGTTAATTGACATACTTTTCCTGAGGTTTTCTAATTTGACAGATATCGTCGTTGCGCCTGACAGATTCCATATGTGATATTCACAAGGTTTTGGGAAACAATAAAAAACAATAACAGATATTATCTGTTCCTTATTTTAATAACATGTTTTTTATTGTTTCCCAAAACCTTGTGAATATCACATATGGAATCTGTCAGGCGCAACGACGATATGTCACATTTCAAACATAGAACAGGGGTTTTTGAAGTCATATTTCCAAACATTGTTTATCTTGCATAAACTTAAATAGCGTTTATGGGAAATGTAGGAGAATTATTTAAAATACATATACTACAAATCTATATATAAATATATATTATTTGCTTTTCTTTTTTTATGTGTCTAAATATAATCCTGCTTATTCATAAATTATTATTTCATCAAATTCTCCAGCATAAGCCCCCTCTAATGGACGGGGGTCATGCAAGTGCCCTGATGGATTTTCTCTGTTGTTTTCGCTTCGTTAGCCAAGGGTTACTCGGTGTTGATTGGTTTAGCCGCTGTCATGATTCCGTGACATAATTTACACATTACCATTTACTGCTTTGCTGTTGACTGTAGGATTACTTAATTCAAAGGTACTATTAATATTTGCAATGACAAAGCAAGGTTATCTGAGCCTTGGAGTACATTGGGTAATACTAAAAAATAAATAAATAAAATATATTTACAGTTCAGGAGCCCAGGCTCGCGTGCGGTTTCAATATGATGTGTTAGGTCAATAAGCTATCTAATAGTCGACCAATGACGTATCGCATGGTAAATACAACTATGCCTAACACTTACTGAAAACTTTCTTCTACCAAATCCATTATTGTTCTATCATACTTAACGCTTATCAGGGATCCCTTCAAACATAAATGGCGTTTTGGCGTATTTTAAATATTATTAACGCATTTATGTTTTTCTCCAATTTATCCAAGCGTGTTTCCAAATACCAGTATTTTGAAATTATAATGTAACTCTCGCGTATTCAAATTACGTTGTAAATAGAATACCTGCCTGTCAAACAAGTAATGAAATTCATCCATTAATATTATACAGAAAATTGTTTTTAGAGTTTCAGTTTGAAGGCTTTATCAGATGGCTTGATCAGCGTAACATAATATTTAAGTGTCCTTTTAACGAAGTCTTTGAAAGGTCCTCATTATGTTTAGTGATAAAATCTCGTTAGCAACTATACAAAGAGTCCAAACAATGATAAAAGGGATGATAATCTTGGGGGGTTTCTCAAGGGACAACTTTAGGCCCCCTGATCATGATTAATGGTTTGAGTTTTAACCCTAGTTTCTTAACTTGTGTTTTGAAATAGGTCACGTATTGTACAGATAACCTCGACCACATTTCGTGACTGGCATAAAATTACGTAAAGACTAAAATCATTCACCGCCACGAAGTTTGAACCTATGTAAAATTAACTTTCTAAGAATACCTCAGGGAGAATTCGTGATAATGAACGCCAGGCATGATGTGTTGGTGTATTTTTTTATTGAGTTATATTTATTTCGTAGGAAGAACAGTGCCCAGCAGTCCACTGCTGGGCACCACATTCTCCTTACCTGCCTTTATACATTCCAATGTATAAAGGCAGGTAAGGAGAATGATAGAACGTCAAAAATTAGGATCGCAAGTTTAACGGTCAGAAGAACAAAGCACCATGATGCTAGAAGATTTTTTTTTACATTTGACAGGTTAGCACTTGATGTTAAGTGACGATAAGGCCGAAGGTGGAAGCGAGCTGGCTATCTTATGTCTGATTGCTTGACAAAACAATGCTTAAAACATTGTTATTATGGCGACAAATTTTGGTAAGACTGTGGCAGCTAGCCAGGTGAGCTTAGAAGCTCTACCACCTAGAACCCTGACCCCCCGATCAACACCCGGTGGTGTGAACCAGTAGACCAGAGAGGCGGTTAAAACGCAAATATACCAGATATAAAAAAATCCAGCGGTTCTCAAGGGCAGTTTAGTAGATTTTAAAACTAGAAAAGCAAATGCCAAATGGCCATGATCATTTGTGAGTACATTATAATTAAAAATGGTTTAGAATTTTTTTTTGAAGAATGAAATCACAAACATTATAAAGTGATATATCTGAAGGATCAGCTAATTTACAAACTTACGGGGCCCTTAAAGAATCACCGAACCACCCAACTCAAAACTTACTCTTATGCTTTTTACACTAAGGTTCAAAGTAGAACCATCAATTACAGAAACATAAAGTAGTAAAGTTACTTGGAAACTGGCAACAATTCCTTTACCTATCAATTGACAACTTTTCTAAGGAGGAGGGAGCCTTTCGTCGACGTTCTCTAACACATTCCTGCCGCTTACCACGCCGGTACCTACGTTTACCTGTCATGTAAAAAAAACATAGTTACAATATATCTAAGGTAAGTGATTAATTAAAAAACTTATCTATAAAATTACATTACAGAGCATTTAAAAATTATTATAATTTCGAACTTAGTATGTTTATCATAAAGCGTAAAATTTATTAAAGAGTTTTGACAGTTTGTCGATGCTTAACAAGCATTTGTGATTACAAGATTTCATGTCTGAGATCTAGGCCGAAACGAAATTCACAAAATATTGTCTTAACATAAACGCCTGGGTATATACGTCAAAGAAGTAGGCAGTCCCATCTTCACCTTTCTTGATGAAGGAATATTACTGTAACGCTTTGGTTTTTCCAGCTTCAGGATGTTATTGTTGAAATTAGGTAAACATAGTTTCATCGTGTAATAAGCTCACGTTGTTTGATTTCAACGACAACACGAAACAAATGTGAGACAAGTACATGAACTCGGCTTCACTTCGTGACAACAGCTAAACAAAAATAATTATAATTCATACAGTTTTATTTATATATTAACTCTCCTTAAGACTTCAAGATATTCAAAGAATGATTGTGGAAAATTGAGACACAATATCTCAACTTCAACAAGTAACACTTCATTGACATGAACTGTATTTTACGAATAACCGTATCACCACTCACTCCATAATTTTATTAGCGGAACATTTCTGGTAATCTCTAGTAATACAACACTCACTGAAGTAATAAACGTACCTGTCGATTTGAGAAATGTCGGCCATCGCAGGCAACATGTGGCCGACGTTTTTACGAGGGGCATCAACCGCAGCCATAAACTATACGTACTGATATTTATGGATCCTCATAAGACATTTGTGTAACATGAGAATTTTTATATCTATCAAGTCTTGGTCTTATTGGTTTGTTCTGGAGATCTGATGCTATCAACAATAGTCTTAGATAACTACGAAGTCAATGCGATCACTTTTGTGAAGACATACGACATAAATATGGATTTTGAATTAAAATGTAAACCTTGACTTAATCGTAAGATATATTAAAAATTTTGGCAGTATTGGTAGTTAAACATATAACCATCAGTGTCCTTCTTAGTTCGTGGTTGCTATTCGAGGTTAGAGAACTTTCTTAAGACAGCCCAATACCACACAAGGTACATGTTACTATATGCTACAACAATAAATGCAAAAGCGACTCCGCACCTCAAGACCTTACAAAGATTTCTTCGTACGCGTTGAAGAATTCGGTTTCACGATTAACACAAATTATGTAACGACCATCCACAAACGCTTTCGTAAAAACTGTGGCACCACTGTGGTTTATGCAAATTCAAACCAAGACATTTCAAATTCATACTAGTTCTTAATTCCAGAAAAATACTGATTATGTCTACGTAATTACTATAAAGTGCATGTAATGTCAAAGTGAACTGTAGTTACGTGTATCTACATTTCATCAGTCTGTACATTAGTATAGCATTGGAAATTATGCGCAAGAGCGTGTTTTAGTAAATAAATATATAATTATGCCTAGCTCACGATTTAGTTTCTATAGTCCATCCATTTTGATCTGAGACGAACGGTAAACAAACCATAAAAAGGGTTCTTTATGATGTCATTATTTCATTGCTGAAAGATTTTGTCAAAATATACGACTATTCAAGATGTTATTCATACAGACTTTTTAAATTAAGTTAATTTAGCAATTACTTGTCACCTTCAATCATTTTCGGTATATTTACATTAATGTTATGTTTTTTAAATAAAAGTTTATATTACTAAATTAATATTTGCTATTAAAAAGTCCTAAAACGAATGGTGTTCTCAAACTATTATGAATTTAAAATACTTCCAAATGAAGATAAAAAATCATGACATTTTCATGATACCGTGAACTAAGATTATGATAATATCATTGCCTCATTGTTTTATTTTCATCCTTATTTATTATCATTTGGATGAAAGCAATATAGCTTGTGTTTAAATACACTTTATACTTAATACACTGTAAAACATGAGGTACTTCATTTAAAAAAAAAAAAATGTTTATATTCAATAACGATATTTGTATTATGATAATAAGTATGGCTACAACATTAACTATTTTATTAGAAAATATTAGAGCCTATATTTTTTTATGTCCCAGAATTCGATAAAAAGTTTGAGAACCACAAATTGTTTGTTTACCTTTTGTCTTAGATCCAAATGGATAGACTATAGACTGCTTATCGAAAGAGGGCTTTCAGGACAATATCAAAACATCTAATAGCGCGCGTAGTTTTATGGAATCCGTTTGTTTGAGTCCAAAGTGCATTATACATTCACATTTTGCCAGTAATTTCATTGCTTCCACGTAATAGGAGGTAAGCCTATTTCCATTTCCAGGCGCCATATAAAATCCATAACCATTCTGTAAATCAAACCAATTTCCACTAGTCAGGACAGCTGTTACACTTCACTTAATAGAATCTCTTCGAGCATCTACTAAAAATGTGTAAGAATATTTCGATAAAGTGCACTGATGCAATAAACCAGATTTAGGATCATTTATCTAGCATTTTTACGATATTCTTCTTTACGACCGTCGAATCAATTTCTCACCAGACCACCACTCAAGCAAAGTGAACAATAATGGCTCTGAATTCCCTTGGAGTTTGAAGTTCATGCGATTATAAAAAACACACACTGTCTCTAAGGAAGTGTCACATACATTAATATATATATTTTATAAAACTGTGAATTTCCTATGTTTGTTAGCTCCGGTTAAATTCGGAGTAAGTACCGTTAGCTTCAGAGAACTTCTTGTTTCACTTGATTTCTGAATTACTTAGCGGATGTTGACGTCATAATAACTAATTGCGTGTCAAAGTTCAGCGAAATCAAATCCCTGGTTTAAGCTGTCACGGAGATCATTAACGGATTTATAGATTCAGATCATTGGCAATGACCTTTACAAAATTCTGACTGCCATAGCCTCTACACCAGAAATAAGCATAAGCTCGCCGTTCCAAGACTCAGACTTCATAAGACTGTTAATTGTTTTATAGGAATAAGCATAAGAATGTACAATAGGCTGCCACAAAGTTTTATTGACTTGCCCCTACAAAAGTTTAAGTCAAGTAAGATAGAAGATTATTTTAAAGATAAAAGTTCGTGGCTACTTTAATTTTCTCCTCTGTACATACTTATTTTACAATATTTAAAAAGTTCTAAATTCCTTTTGTTATTATGGCTGCTTAAAAAAGGCTGACTGTTGAGTTTCTTCCGGCACTTCTTCTCAACAGGCCATTCACGTCGAAGTGCTAGTAGGAAAAAATATTTACGTGCAAAATATTTAATGTAAATCAAATTGCAGAATAAATGATTTAATTTAATTTAATTTCATTCCATTTAATTCCATTCCATTTCATTTCATTTCATGGGGGTGATTTATTTAAGCGCATGATATTGGGATAAATATCACACTATTATATCCCCACTTTTTAATAAACTCGTTGAGGGCTAAGTGAACACCGGCGTTCGTGAACAAGACATGTTGCTTTTGAGTCTCGTTTTGTGGTCGTTGTGAGGTTAAGACCGTGGGTAACACAGCAACACACCGTACAAGTATCGTCTCTTGGGAGCGCTTTCCAAGACACTCATCCCGCCAATTTCCTTCAGGACCATAATTACGTGTGAACGTTAAGGTAATTATTAATAAGCAATACATCGAAGGCATTGCTAGATCTAGGCTACTTCAAAGTAACCACGCCGTACCATGCAAAATACTCCTTTATTGTGCCGAAGATAGAGCTGAAATTTCCTCAAATTTATACAGCTAACCTGATCAGAAGGCTTACCTCTACGTAAGGGTTTGATATGCTTTTCAAAGGAGAATTTAAATGGGTTATTCTTTTGGGATAGGAAATTGAAAGCCTCAATCATTTAACCGCTAGGAAAATCCTTAATAAGATCCCTTCAAAAACCTAGAGGGTTTCATGTGTATCGAGTTGTTCCATGTAGCGATACATGACAACGTGTCGGCATAAAGAGTTTAAAAAACAAATAGCTTTTAGTCGTTTCCATTGAAGTCTGGTCCCTATTGAGAGCTGTCGTGTTTGCTTAGCCGAGAGCGAGTATTCCAAAAGAGTCCGACCATTTCGATACTTCACAATTCGATTTTTTTTCAATACTCGAATGCAATGTGAAAACTTTTTTAATTTCACGTCTACTGCTTTTAAGTGGATATAGTACAGCTAAAATCTCGCCAGACTGTAGTCAGTCAGTTCAGTTTAAATAATTAATTTCAACCATACGTAAGTCCACAAATTATTTGACACTTTTGTTAGCAATGTTTGAAGACAATCTTTGCGATGTATTATGAGGAGTAAGTCATCAATCATACTTCTAATGTTGGCAGCACATTTTAATTACCTTATTATATTATTGTTCAGCCTGCCTGGTTTACGCGTTTTAAGTGATTAACAACTAGGTACTTAGATATAAATAATAGCGAGATCCGTGGTTTAATCCATAATGTTTGTCCATAATACAGTAGTGTTGCATGGATCTGAACGTTACATCAGAATCTGAACGATAAAGTTATCGTAAATACGCGGTGACTGCGATCTCAACTCTAAATATGAAAATAAAATAATTTGAATAAAGTATATTGGTAACATATTGTTCCTCTGTCAAGTAAATAAGTACTATTTACTTGACAGAAGAACAATATGTTGGCGCGTAATTCTAGAAAACTATTTATTTTACTTAAGAAAATAATAAAGGAGTATTTCAGTTTAAAGCAGAATTAAGTATTAGTTCAAGTAATATTTCTTAGCACCTTGATATTTTTCACATTAATCCGTCGCTTCTTTCATACATAGTTTCTCACTCGCTTAAATATTAAATTGTACAAATTCCCTGCTCGTTTCTTGTGTAAGTTAAGAAGTTAACTCATTACGAATCCTCCGGTTACAAATGCGAGTGTGCTGACTCAGCCAGGAAACTGCAAAGATACCACTAATTACATTAACAAATTCCCTCTACCCACGTCTCTGACAAGTGGCTCATGTTTTTAGAGTGACAAATAAGCCGCTCTGTCACAGGTCAGTGCCAAATCTGAAGAAAATGGCAAATATCTTATTTGTATGCTCATATTTTACAAGAACAGCACTTTGACTCTAAGATGTACTTTGTCGTAGTGGCTCTGAATTTCTTAATCATTTTGCTTGTCCTTTGTCCATAAAGAGGGGTTACAGTTTTCAATGTCGTCTTGTAATTTATTGACGTTTAGTCGTAGAGCCCATTCCTGTACGTATTAGCCAAAACACAGCATGCTGATTTGTGGCAGAAAAGTACCCATACTGAGGACTTGGAACCAAAAGTCGTTTTGGTATTTCTTATTTCGATGAGCATTCTCCTTTTCCAAAGGCAAGTAGGTAACGTAATTGTAATATCTTGCAGATGCATATGGGCGGCGGTGATCATATGCCATCAGGTGAAAGGTCTGTAAGGTTTGATCCGTCGTTATTGTAAAAAAATAAGAATAATATCATCATTAATATTAAGAAGACAGATTTATTTTATTCGTTCTGCCTGTTTGTATTATAATAGTTGAGTATCAAAAGTATTTTTAGGATTTCGAAACTCTAACTGGTTCTAGTTTTTACCGCAACAGTTATAACTTGCGTAAATGGTGTCTAGGTGCGTAGGCTCAGGTGCACTGAACACTCGCTTGCTCTCAACGACAGTGGCAATATTCTCAGAGTGCGTACGCAAACATATTATCGTTGTTAGTAAACATGCTTCTTAATTCAGATAAATAGAACCTTTTAGGGCTTTCTTAAGTCTCTAGTTTATAGAAGCCTTTTAGTCTGATATTTAATTTTAATGACCACCACTCTGAGGTTCCAGGTTTGAGCTGAGTCGAGTCCACATGAGTGGAAGCCCACATTCTGTCAAATATGTGTAGGGTAAAAAATGTGTGCTGTGGTATGAGTGATCCTGCTTCAAACCTTAACAATTGTACAATTTAATTGGTTAAAAGGAGAGAGTGCAGCAGATGGGAAGCGTGGATGTGGTTCCTTGTTTCATTTGATGGTGCTCTTTGTAATGGCATTTGTTGGTATGGCATAAATCTTGACGTAAGTATAATTTATTGATTAAGTAAGCATATGGTTCGAATATGAGGAGCTCGATGGCGTAGTGGTCAGTGCGCTTTGGCTTCGGTCGAAAACAAAGCTAACTTCGCCATGGTCAGGCCGTGGATGGGTGACCAAAACTTTGTGATCTCGAGCTCCTCCGTGCTTCGGAAGGCACGTTAAGCCGTTGGTCCCGGTCGCATTTGTGACCGTTTCTACCCACCAACCAGCATTGGGCCAGCGTGGTGGTGTTACGGCCCTTACTCCTCATGTGTTTCTCCATTAGGAAGGCCTGTCCCAGCAGTGGGACGTATATAGGCTGATGACGATGGTCGAATAACTATTCGAATTATAACAATTTCGGTCCAGCTTGCCGACAAATAATTTCAGATTTCCTAAAAATAGTCTCACGAAATAAAAAATCATATCTACCCTACTTAACCTTTTCTATTCACAGTTTTGAATACCATTGTGCTGTGTACTGTGTGCCTAAGATGCGTATTTAAATAGATAGACGTCGAAATATAGATCACTCAGATAGCGTATTAAAATGGTTAATATCTTTTTTCATTTAGTGAGTTTTGTTACTCTCTTGCTTCTGCAAATTCCTTGGTATGTTTATACATATTTCAGAACAGAAAAAAATTTATTTATAGTGTTTAAAGTTAAAATTTTGATGATCATTCATCTGTCAAGCATGCGTGAGTGATCCATATAACTCGTAATAACTTTGGAATGGCTCCTGCTAGTGAATTTCGGAATTGTTAGTGGCTTTTATCAATTATTTATAATTTATCCACATAAAAGTTATAATAGGAAATGCTGTAGATTCCGAGATATACACATGACGGTTTTCTTAAAGCTTGTGATCGACTATATTGGCCATTTCTTTTTTATTTGAGTTTTAACAAATTTCCTATTACACCGTAATGCTCTAGCAATTATTTACAGAAATTCCGTTGAACTATTGTTAAGGCTTGCAGCAGGATAACTCATACCACATGCCACATGCACACAAAATTGGGTAGCAAGTGATAGCACAGTGGCAGCTGTCAAATTCATATAAATTTCTAAAATGTCTCTTTCGAACTCGCGTAAACGTATACTAAAGTACCCAGAGCTTAAGTTTTCATTGAAGAAAACTGAACTTTTTAGTTGCATTAAGAATGTCAATTTCTATGGGAAACGTGAAAGCGGAAAGTAGTTGAAATCAGGTTTCCAACAGAAATTGACATTTGTAAACTTACACTAGGGATACTGCCTTCCTGTCACTGAACTCATCATAAGTGAAAAAGAACATAATAATGATTGTAGTGATATATATAATATGTGGTTCCACAAGGTAGTGTCTTAGGACCAGACAATATTTTTAATGACGGTTCATCGATAACACTGTTGGAGCATGCTTAAAAGTATTTGCGATAGGTGAACTTTACCCTAAGTGGGTGAGGTTGTAGTTGTAGATCTGTCCACTCCCTGTAAAATGTTTTCGTGTATTCAAAATAAAAAATATGTATTGAAATTAAAAAATAAGTAAAAAATATTATTGAAAGAGTGTGAAAGAGTTTGTCACTCATCATTAACGTAGGGAAGGCCTTCCTATTTGTTATTTTTTTTTATTTATATGATGTTCAAGTCTAACTAGATAAGTCTTTACGAAAATTTCGATTTCTCCTATTTTAATAGGAGAAATTTTAATAATATTTTAATATGCATATTTGATTTGGTAGCACCTGATATTTTGTATAATATCGCGATCGGAACAAAATCTCAAGTGTATTTTCAATTTCAGCTTTATATGATAAACCTAAGTGTATTTATACATACATAAAAGTAATAAAACGTTTTTAATTTGAATGAAATTTCCATAACCATGACAAATTTTTGCTCTCCGCTTACAATACTTATAAAATTTTTAACTGAGTAAATATTGATCTCAATACATCAACTAGTTTTAATATCTCTAACTCTCTCCCTTCAGGCTTTTGGAAGTACTTGTTAAATAAACATTATCTGCTGTCAAAAAAAGTCAAATTAAAATAAGTAAAGACGTTAAAAGCGTATGTAATGAAACAATATTGATCTTTTTGTTGACAATAGGCCCCTAGTTGTTCATGTTAAAAGTGAATGATTACAATAACGTTTAAGTTGAAGAACTTGTCGGACGTGAAATTAGACAAAATTGATTTAGAGCGTTAACATAAATATATAATCAATTTCCGATCAACAATGAAATTGCAGGAATCCATAATTATAACTATATTAGAAAATTTTGTTGGAGTTTATCGAAATTATTCCATATCGAATAAAATATTCAAAATTCTTATATGTGGAAGAGTTACCTTTGAATTATTACTTGCATGTGTCTACTGTGCTATTTATACAGACTTAGGTATCGAGCAACGCTGTACTGCAACCGTCGTTGTGATGGCCACTCTTAGTATCGCCAGTTTCGCCTCCGTTTCATTGTATCCAATTCAACACAGTGCCGCTTTCAATGAATTGAATAATTTTCTAAGCATCTTGAATGATTATTATAAAGACAACGCAAGATTGAATTGGGCAAAATATGCACACATTGTTATAACACTTATTTTTCTGATAATAATTAATGTTGCGCCGTTCCTACAAACGAGATTAGAAATAGACGGTAGTCTTAAATCCTTTTACCTTGTCGGCATCGAGATATTTGCCGTACAAATTCAATTACGGTATTTTTTAGAAATGTTTGTGTATATAACGCAGTTATCAAAAATGACTCGTGTATTGCAATGCATAGATATGTATGTTAGTCGTATTGTAAATGAGATTATGTTGAAAAAGCGAATAGTGGAGGTGGATATTAAGAAAGTTGACGAAATAAACACAGAGTGGCTTCGCTCATATCAAGATGATATCAGAATATTAGCAATTCATTCTCAGATGTTCATGAAATGCAAGAAGTTACTGAATACTTGTTTTAGTAAACAGGTATAATTAGGATATAATTGTAGGCAAATGACAATGTCAGTTTTACAATGGGTGCTGTTCCAAATGTGAACTATTTTTATTATGACTGCAAAAAATATCCCAGAGGAGCTGAGATTTTTACATGTGTTTTGTTATAAGAAAATACCGAAAATCATAAATATATCTTTATTATTCTTTCATCGACAACTCTAGAGATGTAACGGTGAGTAACATTAGAAGATCAATTATAATAGAAGAGGTCCCAAAATACTACCTTGTTGAACACCACTAAAAACTGATCTGAACGCTACCGGTTCCAGCGCTGCCGGCGCGCAAGCGTTTAACCAGTAGCGCTCAGTAGACTCTATTAAGAATAAACAACATAACCTTGTGTAATTATAATCGAACTTAAAATGTAATATTTCAGGATTTTCTGTATTTATTATGCCAAAATACTTGTAAAAATCTCATCTCCTCCGGGATATTTTTATATGCATTTTAGATATGCAATAAACTTCAGATGACTAGTCTTAACCAGTCATATAAAGTTTATTACATATCTGCAACACATTTGGACCGAAAGCTGACACAATGTCTTTTGTATTCAAAACATATCATTATTTCATCTGCCCTGTAAAAAGTTTTAATTTTTCAGATATTTATCTCCATTTCAATTGCTGTCATATATTTTGTATTCGGTATGAGTGATGTAACTGCGAAATATGTGAAAAAGGCAAGTTTTTTCTTACGTGTTACATTTTGCGACTTGATTATTAAGACATAATTATTATTTTGTAAACTTAAAACTTTTCCGTTGTTTGAAATTTATAGGAGTATGGAAATACCTAAAGTTAATTTTGACTTTCACTTTATTTTCTTACAGACAAAGGACGAGGAGGTTTCTAATGAACTTCATCTAATATACGTTATTGTATATCTTGTGACGATGTTAGAGGTTGTTCTTTACGGCCAACAAATGTATAATGCATGGGTGAAATTTATCAAAAACGTTGTGAAACTACAGATTCTTCTAGTCGATTGTAAGTTGTATATTTTATTTATAGTTTGTCGTGATGTAGATCAACATTTCTTAAGAAAAAGTTTTTATTGGATTATATCGCCATCAGTATTGATCATTGAAAATGAAATAAAAGGACCCCATAGTACAAGGGAGAACTCTTAAAACATATTGCTTAGCAATATAACACATTGTATTTAGTCTATGTTGTTTTGCGCGATGAGTAAAATACATTATAAGCAAAAAAATTAGAAAAAAACATCCAAAACAATTGTTTCGAGTTTAGGTAGTAGCTATATCTGTCAGTTATATAAAATTTTATCAAGAGTCTTGTAAGATAACTTGGGTTAAATGTTGACTTATTTGTTTATTTACAGATCCAATCGTCCCAGAGACGCGTGACCTGGTAAGATTGGTGAGGCTGGAGCCGCTGGAAGCGAAGCTGCTCTCCACGCTGACGCTGCACATGCCACTGGTTCCATCAATAATGTCATTAGCTGTCACATACCTTATTGTAACACTTCAATTACGGCATATTGTGTAATTGTATTAGCTGATTTCTGCATTGATTGAATTATAAATTATTCTTACCTTTCTTACTGTCTGCGATAAAATATTTAAAAATAAAAACTTTATAGTGCAAGTGCATTTCACTTAAAGAATGTTTAAGAAAATCTTGAGATTAAACAACAATTATATTGTTAGCTGTTAAATAAGTCTCATTAGGCGTGGCCGGTTATGACGTTAGATGGCGTGACGATCTGAGCTGTTGGAGGGGCGCGCCTGGCAACGGGTGGCTTGCCGGCAGAGCACGACGCACTTATTCTACGGTCACCGAGTAGGATGCACGTTTTCTCTAAGAAGCAAATGTTTCCATAGTTATTTATTAGAGATTGTTCATTGTTTGATTGTTATTCATTTACATTAAATTTCTTAAAAGTTGTGGTGTATCTTATTTCTTACCTATTCATATTCTACAATCTAACAATTTGTAACTTCACCTTATTTTAATCATAGGTGTGGGTTAGTTAATAAATATCCTCAGACATTCACACCTATCAACTAGCTCTATTTGTAACAACTAATGCTGCTTGTGTTACGGATACTAGATGACGGATAAATATATTTAATAGATATATACATATAATATTCAGAAAATATACAATACTTATATACACATCCAAGATTGGTGAACAAATGTCTCTATCATCACACAAACATCTGTCCCCACCGGGAATCTAACTCAGAATCTCTCTGTCTCAAGGCCTTGAGACCGGCGTACAGACACTCGACAACGAAGGCCTTCAAATAGTTAATAGACATTATGTGCCACGCGTTTGGTTTACATAGAGAGAGAGAGAGAGAGAGAAATGTAAATATTTAAATATTTGATCAGTGACACTAATTAGTAATTATCTTCATTTTACGAAATAATTTCCTAGACATTATTTCGTAAAATGAGAAATCGGAGAAAAAATTTCGTAAATTTTTTCTCCGATTTCTTTCATTTTTGGATATGTGAATACTAAAAGGGTTCTTATCAATACTGCAAGTGAATATTTGAGGTGGCACTGATGGAAGGGTGTTTTTTTAATGGGTCGTAAACGACCCCTGGGTCAGATGTGGTACTTTCAATTTATGATTAATTAAATACCAATATTCTATTTATTAATTATTGAAAGCGATCTTAAATATATTTTTTTTATATTAATAGGGGGCAATCGCGCAGACGGTACACCTGATGGGATGTGATTACCGTCGCCCATGAACATTTGCACCGGAGTGATCGCGCATTTGCGTTGCCGTCCCTAAAACACATACTAAAAACGACAAGAATGTTATAGGTATCTTCATTAGTTTCCCAATACCAGTCAGTACATTAGACTTCGTGGCAACGGAGAATAATTAGACAAAACAAGGATTGCAGTAATTCTCTTTGACAAAAACATCATTATAGGTATTTCCCGCTACAACAGCATAATAATATAAAACTGTCTGTTTATGTGGACGATTACTTCACGATCGGAATAGAGCTTAAAGAATGTGAGGGGGTCACTATTATCAGACAACGTTGTAATAACCCTAGGAATAAGAGTAGTCCACTCGCAATTATTCCTGGGAAGATCTCTCTTCACCAAATTGCCGTTGAGCACCTCTCCCTCTTCCACATGCTACTCCACGTGCTCTTTCGACTCCTCTGTGCTCTTCCACGTGCTCTTCCGCGCTTTATTTGTTCCATTGGAAATAGAGTTGTATTTTTGGGCCCCTCATCCACGCTGGACGCGATTTCCTCGGCAAGCGGACGCTTCAAAGCTAGACTTGCAGGTGCGAGTAACTGTCGATGGGTTAAATTTTGGCAAAATATAGCCTCTGCATCTCCGGAATCACCGTCAGATACCCTGCCAGCCGGGAGGGTTAATAAAGATATGAGCGCCTATTATCTCAGTGTCGGAGTTCACAACTCCTGTGTGATATCGTTCGTTTTAAGCATTCATTTAAATTTAGAAACCGAATTTTAATTAAATACAATTCATCTCAAGGGGTCGTTATCGACCCACCAATGTTTTCACCTCTATATCTGTGTAATATATATGTATTTCAAATCACTTTCACTGTAATGAATTAGATAATTTATCTAATGGTATAATAAAAACTAAATAATAGGGTTTTTAACGAGGAAAAAAATTATACTTTTATTATTCTCAGCAGATCCTGACTTTATTGTCACCAAAAAACAAGACTTAACAAGAACTGTCTCTAGTAGTAACAAAACTACCTTCTAATCAAAAGTTATTTAGTTTTTTTATGTAGAAAATGTTTAAATAGATCGATAAGATGGCGCTAGACGTACCAAATATGTGTTTTGATTCACAAAATCGCTCGTTTTCCATATGTTGTTTTACAGGACAAAAACGACCCACTGGGCATATATGGGTTAAAATTCGCTATTATTATCGTCAGGTCAACGATAAACGGAAAATTTAAGTGGTTTGACATGAGTTTTCACTTATCACTTGGAATCTTTGAAAGGTTATTGTTAATTGTATACATTTTCTATATAATGATACCTAAAGTTACGATATAGTCGCGGTTGTCTAATAGTTAACTTGCATACTATTTGACGAGCGTAAACAACAGATAGGTACATTAAAATTTCATCTACACCATTACTCGTAATGATAACATTAATGATTATTTCGATTCAAGTGGTCACTGGCTATTAAAATTATTAACAACCATTCAACTCTTACAATGTGTACACAATAACGTACAAGTTGAAAAACTTGTTGGACGTGACTAAGTTTTATTATTTATCCTAAAATAAATCAAACTCTCAGTGCTCTAAATCGAATCGCAGTTTGCAAACTAATAATGAAATTTCAAGAATCTACAATTCTATTTACACTAGAAAAAAATTCAGGAATTCATAGAAATTATTCTACGTCAAGTAGAGTATTAAAAATTCTTATTTGTGGAAGAATTGCCATTGATTTATTGCTTTCATGTATCTACAATATCATTTATACAGTCTTAGGTACCCAGCAAGACAGTACCACACTCACAATTGTCTATGCCACCATGAGTGTCTGCAGTATCGTTTCTATTGTAGTGGCTCCTATTAAGCACAGTGTTGCTTTCAACGAATTAAATGAACTTCTAAGTAACTTGAATATTTTTTATAAAGACTACGTCAAATGTAATTGCACTAAATTACAATATACTATTGTTACTTCACTTATTTCTGTGATAGCAATCATAGCATCACCGTTAGTGGAAACGGGACATGAATTAAAAGGCTATTTCAGTTTCCCCTATTTCGTTTACTCCAAAATATTTACCGTGCAATTTCAAATTCGATATTATTTAGAAGTCTACGTGTATATATCGCTTTTATCGAAAATCACTTGTATCATAGAATGCACGACTATGTTTATTTGTCATATCAATAATGAAATTATGGTAAAGAAGCTGACGCTGACGAATGATAGAAACATTGGTGGTAATAGTTTAGAGTCACTGCACCTTTATCAAGATCATGTGAAAATATTGGCAACGAATTATCAGATGTTGCTTACAAGTAACAAATTACTCTTCAAGTGTTTTAGTAAACAGGTGAATTTTTATTTTAGTGAAACTGCTACCCAGTCATGTGTTCATCAGAATACTTACCATTAATCTGCTCTTTCAGATTTTCATTTCCATCGCTATTGCTGTTTTATATTTTGTAGTAGGTATGAGTGATGCAACTGAAAAAATTCTAAAGGCAAGTTATATTTATTTTATCAGATCCATTTTCTCTCACTCTCAGAATTTTATAACATTCACTTATTACATTATCCCACAAACACAAGAGAGCGCGTATCGCGCGAATATTGCGCACCGACGCCCTTGTACGCATATTAGACACCCACATGCTTATAAATTCGTCCGACTTAGACAAATTAAACATTGTTAAAAAATATTTGATATAAATAGTGTATTTGATTAAAATTGCGATATGTTTATATGGGATCAATTTATCAGCAGAATTCTATTCTGCAAATTATAAACATGTTCTGTTACAGAATAATAACGACGGTGGCTATAATGCAATTTATATAGTGTATGTCATTGTTTATTTTGTAACAATGTTGGAGATTGTATTTTATGGACAAAAAATATGCAATGCATGGGTGAAACTAAATAAAACGGTTGTGAAACTACAGATTCTCATAGTCGAACGTAAGTTTATTGTTAATAATGAAACAATACTAAGGCCCGTATTACAGAACCAAACTCAAGCGTAGATCTCTGCTTGAGCACTGTTAGAGAGGGATGGCGCTATTGTTCCCACACAGCGCCATCCCTTTTTAACTGCGCTCAAACAAAGATCTACGCTTGAGTTTGGTTCTGTAATACGGGCTTTAGAGTACGAGAAATGACCTCGGGAAGAAGTTAGTATTTTGATATAATTACTCTTACTTTACTTACTTACATTTGTAGATCCAATCACCTCAGAGATGCGAGAGGTCCGTGACCTGGTGAGGCTGGTGAGACTAGAGCCGCTGGAAGCGAAGCTGCTCTCAACGCTAACACTACACATGCCACTCGTTCCATTGACATTGTCACTCACTGTCACAAACATTATAGTGTCGCTTCAATTGAAGCATATTGTGTAAATGTTAGTGTTTTTACTTTCTTACATTCGATCGTAAGTGAATCTTTTTTTATACCATCTTGGCGAAAATTCGAATTCAAAGAAATAAGGAAAACGTAACAGATTCCAAAGTGACTTTTTGAGAATAAATGTGTTTAACCATAATGCGCAAAGCAAGCTAATGAATTGGTGGAGTAATTGTATTAGCATCTCGAAATTTCAAAATTTTGACAAAGAAAAAAATTTTGTGATACATTTCATTAATTATTTTATTTAAGATCTAACAATAACCTTCAGTATTATGTCTATATGCCCAAAATTATACAAAAGTTAAACATTAAGATTGGGAGTTGCTTTGTCATCATTTGTTGACTACCTTCAAATAAAATATAAATATTGCAGCATATTAGCGGTGAGTTATGTGACATATGGAGTCCCACAAGGTAGTGACTTAAGCCCAATATTTTTATTGTAGATAGCGGCACATAGACAGATCTATTTTATTGACTTATGTTGAATGGAAACTGTAACAACAAAAACAGTTTTTGCGTAATTTTTTTCTCTCTTAAAAAAACATGTATAATTTTCAACTGAGTAAATATAGAATAAGTTAGATGAACTGCTTTTAATATTCTGTAATTTCGATGTGAGCATTTTAATGTAAAAAGTGAAGTGTTGATATCATTATGAGAAATATAGTTATTGTATCGGGTATCGAATATGGTTTTCATTTTCATTTTACAAAATTGTCAGGAGTAATCGATATATGCTATTAAAAACTTGTCGATGTGTGATAATTTTGTGAACACATTTTAATAAAACTATCCTCGTAGGCCAACAGATAATTCGATCCATCATAACATAATAGAACATTCAATATTCATCATTCATTAAGACTTAGCGCCTAGTAAACTGTTGTACCTACATAATTATATTAATATTGAACATAATTGCTTTGAATATTGTTTTTGTTTTCGATATTTCCAGGAATTTCTATTTCATTGTTGATTTTGAAGATAGCTAGGTGAATAAAAAAGCTCACTCACTAATGCTTTGTAACGTCCTTATACTTATAGCATGCGTGTGGGTTGTAAACATATTTAAGTAAATGGACAAAACTTAAATGTTCTTGATTGGGAATAACGAAAAGCATAGAATTTACCAAAACACCCACCCACATTGGCGTTCCAAACATAAGATTTTCTTTATTACATGATATAACTAAAATAAATGCAGTGACATTTTGTTATTAATAGTCTAATCTAACAGTTATCCAAACAACAATAGAAAACAAATTCCTGGAAATGTCTAAAAGAAATCTGACGCTCAATATTTATACAATTGTGTTTGTACGTCGGTCGTTTTCTTCAACATTTGACTATGCGCTAAGCAGTCTTAAACATAATGAATAATGTAATTATGATAATGAAAATATTGATCTATTTTGATGGACCAAATTTAGCAATCGGCCTTCGAGGGTTCTCTATTTCGTTTTAAAAAGGGACACATTACATTATTAACTCATCATCTGATACGTTTGTAGACACAATAGGAAATCAATCGTATCTCATCCTTAATAGGATTAATGTCCATCCATGTCCAGTGGTTAAACATTGATTAATTTTTAAAATCAATTAATGGATTATCCTCATATTTGTCTCGAAAAACATGTATGTTGTATTATCATGATATTGAGATGACAGGTATATTATCAGTTTTCCAGAGCTTTTAAATAACAGTTGAATTTTACTTTAGTGATGATTTACAGACAATAAAATCATTAATAATAACAAAAGTCATTGAGTGAGAATGCATTGTAAAGCTGATATTAACGCATTCATTTTTGCAATGAATAGTGAATGATAATCTTTGTTCTTCTAAGTTGACGTTCATCACTCCGATAAATGTCAGTTTCGACAATTCATTTTCGGCATTTTATCGATAATGAATCGAAAATAAACCGTCTAATTTCAACTTGACAAATGTAGATGTAGCTCAGCCGTCTAAGAACAGAAGAGAAGCCTAAACTGGTATACCATGTATTTGTCGCAGGATGATAAATAGCCATATCACGTCTATCACGTGCTTTAAGACCAGACTAAAGAAACACTAATTATCACAAGTCTCTTAATAATATTTGCAAGTTTATCATTTCATATCTATTTTAGTTATATATTATTATTATTTTTATTATAAACGTATGTATATTTTGTGTAGGTATGTATATTGATATGTATATAGTATTTAATTGTAAGGTAACAATTTTTTTTTCTTTTTCTTATTTTGCATTTTGAAAGTCACCTTTAATCAGGTGAATAACATCGCACTGGGTGGTTCTTTGCTAGAGAATATTTCCATAAAGGTGCCTTCTAGATATCCGAGAGCGCCGATAACGAAGATATTTGATTCGCTAAAACAAATTTAGGTCGTCAGGCACCTTTGGCACGAATTTGCAACGACTATAATTATGTTTTGGGGAATGGTGTGCATTTGGATATTTTCTGTGACAACATTCGCTCTTTTAGGAGTAAGTTATACCTTTGCTTTTGTACGTCGTAGTGGTGGGGAGTGATGGGACTGCTAGCGGCTCCCTTCATTGCCGTGAAAGTCATTTTCAATTTTAATTTTAATTATTTAGCGGCATGAATTCCGTTTATAAAATTATATAGCTTATCTACATTCACTTAATATAATATTTAAGTTAACGTGTGAGATATGTACGCCGTAATTGTGTTACATATCAGGTATGTTTATTTTTAAGCAACTGTTATAGTCCAGTCAAAATAATTTAAAAGTCACATTAAATCCTACACACAAAATTTCTTTTTCTGAGCATTATTTGCGGATTTTGAAAGTCCACCTTGCAGTTTTCCCCCCTCTCCCTGTTGAGCGTTGTAAGGAAACGGGCCCAAAACCCACATTCCCTATAACTCCTGCTGATAAAATTCTACAGTGGAGATTTACGTAGGATTGAATTTGTTTAACTATCCTAAGCTATAGACTCAAAAATCACCATTAAATTTTTGGAGCTTTCGGAGAAAAACAATTTTGAACGTTTTTTTTTTCTTTAAGCTCCTAAAATGCAAGTAAAAAAATCGTACTTTTGGTGAAAATTTCAGAATATATTCCTAATGTATATCCGAATGCCTTAGTTAGTTTTCACCCCGGTGACTAAAGGAAAACTAATTAATTTTATGTTTTTTCTCTTTTTTTATGATGTACATAATTGGTAAATTAATTCTACACAATTGATGAAGTTTATGTGTCCGTCAGTTTATATTGAAAACTTCCAAAGTTGCTGGTAATTTTGGAAGGTGTTAAGAAAAGTTCCGATAGTTTTCCTCAAATATTCAAAAAATTTGGAAACATTCCGAAGTAGTAGGCGGGGGGCCATCTTAAAAGATTTTTTTTACAGCCGGCTCTTAAGAAATCGGTTCAACCCCAGATGTGTGTAACACCTTCGATGTTTTTGAATTAAACTTGTAATTTCTCGGTAAAATTATGAATTAATTCCTGTTACTGAAATATACACACTTCCTTTACTTAAACTGAAAAAATATTTTATATTTATCCACTAAGCTAAAAATCTAACACATTTTGAGAAAATTAAAATTGAAATTTATTTGTACATACAAAATTATTTATTTCGTAATTTTTTATTTGAAATAATGCATACAAAAACCTGGTTATTGGATCAACAATATTTACATTTTATGACATGTCTTATTGTTAGTCGCGCCATTCCCCGCCCACCCATTGAATTTTGCATATTAGAAAAAATGCGCCAATAATTACTTGGGGATTTTTAAAAATTTTATATCTAATAAATTAAGACAATACACGCCGAAAAACTCTTTAGTGTAGAATTAATGCCCGGGGTCCAAAAACACAAAAATGTTAATTAAAAAAAAATATTGAAGTCACCATGGTGAATATTTCTATTAATACTTGTAGACATATAAGTCTTATTATTATGTAAAATCACCCTTTATTTGTTTTTTTTTCGTTGTTATTCTTGTTTTTTCTTTACATATTTTTTTTTCCAAACCCTTTGCCACCACGGGGGTGACTTTTTAAATATCGTGTTTATTGAATAAAAGGAACACTTACCTAAAAAATCACCCATCTAGAATTTAATGTTTCTATGATAGACGTGCTATAAGTTTAAAACCTTTTTTTTTAAATAAGCTACAATAAAATTTTGAGGAAAACTAAAAAATTATGATTGCATTCTTATTACTAATCAAATATTAAAATAAATTTCATTGTAGGAATTAATGTGATTTTTTCGAACAAACAAATTTTCCTTGCCTAGACACTATTATTGTATTATCTTTAATGTGTAACATGTGGCAGTACTTAAATAAATAAATAAATAAACATGTCACGTGGTGGATGCGGATGTTAAATAAAAAAGATGATGTCACTTAATTTGTATGAAATCAAAATCAAAATATATGGTTAACAGTATCACTTACATTCATGGGTTGAAGAAGAGATGTCCTTCAGAGATATGTCCGCCCTTGCAAACTGTGTATTGTAATATAAGTGTTAATGTATCTTGAAGTGCAATAAAGAGTATATATATAATTATTTTCCTAGCGATATAACTCTATTACGGTTATTACTATCTTACTGCGACATATACATACCATTACTGAAAATTATACGGTTCAAGTAATGAAAAAGGCTCATTTGATGTAAAATTGATATTAAGCTACTTTACTTATACTAATGATATTAGTAAATTTATTAGTTCTATTTTGTAATATCTTCTATATACTCTTTCCAGCAGGTTCACTGCTACCATTTTTAAAGTATTTGTTTCAATGAAGACATTTGTTACTTTACAATTCAATCAAATAAGAATTAGTCACCATACATCCAGATTATGATTTAATGAAAATGAAAAACGAACTAATTAAGTCTTAGGACGGTGAATATTCTATAGATCTACATACCAATTTAGAGCTCATTACTTTGAAAAAAGTATACAATGATTAAGGAGCTGAAAACAATACTCTTCATAGAGTCTCTGTTGGGCTCATTTAGAAATTATTATAAATCAACGAAAACCACTAAAATCGCCTTACGCCTAATAGCAACTATATATTTAATATGTCACTTGGTATATTTTATTGGTAGCATGATTTACATAGCCAGAGTAAAACTAGCACTAGGAACCCCGTATGTGTATGGGTGTATTGGCATATTAAATTCTGTAGCACTTTTCACGGTACTCCCAATCAAGAACAGTTTTAATTTTGTACAATTATTTAAATATATTTGCAACCTACACGAATACTATAAGGACGTTACGAGTTATTACAGAATGAGTGATTTTGTTAACATAGTTGTATTTTCAATCGCTATTATGAATAGCATTGTACAATTATGTGCAATATTAAAGGACAAACTAAAAGGTAACATGGAAGTTTGGAAACAGGTATTTTTTTCACTCAACTCTACCCTTTACGTACTCAAGTTTCATTTAGGGATTTATATATATGTTTCGCTAATGTCAAAAATAAAATACCTTATACAATCCATTGACGCATCTATTTCATGTGCTATACGTGAAATCGCTGTCAGAAATCAAATATATCCTCGAGGTGATACAAAGAATGTTGGTGAAATAGAAGTGTCAGTTCTTAGAAGCTATGAAGACGATATTAATTTGTGGGCAACACTTTGCCGCACGCTGATATGCTGTAGTAAGAATATGAATATTTGCTTTAGTGATCAGGTAAGTCACCTCATTCGGCTTTGAAATGTCAGGATTTTTTTTTACATACGACAGGAAAGCTTTTGACCTTCATCTCACCTGATGGTAAGTGACGATAAGGCCGAAGGTGGAAGCGAGCTTCACATGTAATCCTCAACAACTGAGAAACTGGCTATCTTACCTCTGATTGCCGGAACACAACAATGCTTAAAACATTGTTATTATGGCGACAAATTTAGGTAAGACGGTGGTAGCTTAGAAGCCCTACCACCAACCAAACCGAGCAGAAAAACTTCTGCCCCCATGGGGAATAAACCCGGACCTCCCGAACGACACCCGGTGGTGTGAACCACTAGACCAGAGAGGCGGTTAAAATTCAGAGTCTTATTCCATATCTATGTACACATCATAACATTTGGAATCGTCTTGAATCTACACTAATTATGTGTCCACCATACTAGCTATACATATTAGGTCCTTACCTATGAAATTGGTGTTTTGTATGGAGATTTTGGGGAATACTGCATTTTCCATACTAAAATTTTATCAGTTTTCTTCACAACGACAAATCCAAAGATAGATAATATTTGGCATCTATCATTAGACAAGCTTTTATAATATGTGTAATATCACACTTCATAAAAATTATTTATCGTTTTTAAGTGAATGCAAATAAAATGATGTGTTCGGGAGGCACTTAAAAAGAGTTGTCTCCGTGTCCAATTTTAACACAATTAAACTTACAACAAATTATCAAAAGAAATCAAAAGAGCTCAAAAATATAGTCTATTTTTAGACGAGGTAATTATTTTTTAGGAATACTCTGAATCTTAATAGTTACAGACAAAATACTAAGAGAGAAAAAAAAACATAAATTTCATAGGTAAGGACCCAATATATAAACATCCAAAACTGGAGTAAAAATACCCGTATTCATCACCCAAACATCTTCCCCCACAGGGATCGAACCCAGAAACGGCGCGGCGCGGCGTACAGACCACTCGGCCACGGAGGTCGTCAAAAGTTTTAATCATCAAATATATACCAGCCCTAAACTGCAAAGTGTAGGCAGAGGAGTTCAATAGTTATATCTTTATTTCTTTTTTATTATCCTGTACAGTTTTTTTTTTTAAATAATTAATTAATATTTTCATTTCCTTTCAGGTTTTAGTTTTTATTCTCAACACCTGCCTTGTTAATATTTGTGATCTTGGGTTAGTAGTTGGAAACATTGTGAAGGTAATTTTTTATAACACAACATCATACCATGTCTCTACCCTATAAATCATCATCATTATCCTGCCCTTTTCCCAGTTTCATTTGGGGTCGGCGCAACGAGTCTTTCTCCTCCACTCTCCCCTATCACACGCCATATCAACATTCACTCCCATTCTAGCCATGTCCTCATTCACACAATCTATCCATCTCTTCTTTGGTCTTCCTCTCCCTGCATAAATCAAAACTTTATTTAAATTGTATACAAATTTGAAATATAAATATTTGTGTATGATACTTATATTTCAGGATTTTCTTAACTCACTTTTTTAAACATGCAATACAAAAGATACGCGAGTATCTTTGGTGTTTATATGTTTATATTGGGTCCTTACCTATGAAATTGGTGTTTTTTTTCTCTCTTAGTATTTTGTCTGTAACTATTAAGATTCAGGGTATTCCTAAAAAATAATTACCTCGTCTAAAAATAGACTATATTTTTGAGCTCTTTTGATTTGTTTTGATAATTTATTGTAAGTTTAAGTATGTTAAAATTGGACACGGAGACAACTCTTTTTAAGTGGCTCCCGAAGACATCATTTTATATGCATTCACTTACGATAAATATTTTTTATGAAATGTGATATTACACATATTACTAAAGCTTGTCTAATGATACATGCTAAATATATTATCTTTGGATTTGTCGTTGTAAAGAAAACTGAAAGAATTTTAGTATGAAAAATGCAGAAGTCCCCAAAATCTCCATACAAAACACCAGTTTCATAGGTAAGGACCTAATATATTGAGTACTTATTCAGAGTGCTTAGGGAGTAAACATACTAAATGTCCTGACGTCTAGGAGGTGAGCCAGGGGGACGATGACGACGACAAAGGTCGCAATTTTAGATTTTTCTCCAATTTCCCAAAATTGGTGTGCTGTAGCAAAAAATGTTCTTAGATGAATGAAAGCTTATTAAATTATACAGTTTTTCCAAATTCTCATCTGTTTTCGAACTACTCACTCAAGAAACGTGAAAATAAGGAAAAAGCTTATTTTTAAAAAATACCCCTTTAATTCTATTTGAATAGTAGCTTTACCGCTTCTATGCTTCGTTCGATGAGTGAGAGAGCCGGAGGCCCATAACTCCATTCCCCCAATCCCCCCAACAATCCCCTCATCACACCCCTAAAGGTGGCAACGCGCCAGTAGCACCCCTGGTGTTTT
The DNA here is from genome assembly GCA_910589355.1 of Parapoynx stratiotata. Classification (NCBI taxonomy): domain Eukaryota; kingdom Metazoa; phylum Arthropoda; class Insecta; order Lepidoptera; family Crambidae; genus Parapoynx; species Parapoynx stratiotata. The sequence continues at coordinate 3,453,290 of OU342463.1, forward strand.
GGCGATTGGCAAAAAAGCTTAAATTGGGATCTTTGTCATCCCCCCCCTCCTCCGGCTCCCTCCTAGACGTCAGAACTCCTAAGCACCCTGAATAAGTTCCTACTGAAATGCTGGTTCCCGCTCATATTCTATAACTACTTTATGGACTGGACTATAATGACTCGTGATATAAAGTATATGAATATGACCAATTAGGAATATGAAGAATGATGAACAAATCTACACATCTTACAGAATGGAAATCAGAAATTATTCGAAGATACAGTGCTGATGGGGAATATAATATCGATTATGTTCCTACTAATGACAGTGATGTCTGGACAGACAGTGACAAATGCTTGGGCTAATTTAAAGAGGACTCTGGCAATGCTTCACAACGTACTAATTACTTGTGAGTTACATGACATAGTATGATAATGATGTGAGCATATATTTTTTTAACATAAAATTATAGTAGCAGTTCTGCACATTTACAAGTTCCAAAATTGTTAACTCAAATGCTTCATTATTTATTGACATAATTTGGCCTTTAGCTAGAGCACCCCCTTGAACGACTTAGTGTGACTGACGTTCTGGTAATGGTTGCAGGGAGTCTCCGGGTGCCGTGAGACCTATCTTTTTTTATTTTTTGAAGGAGGCTTTTCTCCATGATGGAAGTCCCTCTGCCTAAAAGATCATTTTTGCCGGCGAGATGAAGAAACTTATAGTGAGAGTTAAATCTCAGTATTCTCAGTAGAATAGGTAGAAGCGGTTGCAGAACTTGCAGTGGATAATGTGTGAGGTCCACTCTTCACCGAGCTCCTGACGCGTTATAATATTGATTTCTGTATAATTTCAGATCCTGAAATTCCTGAGATGCAATTAGCCCGTGACTTAATGAGGCTGGTGCATGTGGCGTCCGTGCAGCCGAAGTTACTGGACACGGTGGTTCTGGGCATGTCGCTCATGCCCGTTCTTATGTCACTTACCGTCACCTACATCATCGTGATGTTGCAAATTAACAACGTTCTTCTTTAAAATCCGGCATCATGTTCCTGTTCCTGCCGTGGGCTGCTTTTGCCTAGTTTCTGACTAACCCTTAGGTAACCGGAGATAGTCGTGATCGTGATTATATCTATGTATGTATCATGTTTCCGCGAAAATCTTTATTCATTTTTATAGGTTTAATCTCTGTATTGGCTGCATAACAATAAATGATGATGAAGTGGTCCCGTGTTGGTCCGAGACACAAAAAGAATGTACCAACTGCTTTTCTTGCCTAGCATGTCGTAAAAGACGACTAAGGGTATTGGGTACTGGGTCTGTGATTGTGTAGGCGATGAGCTAGCCACTTGTTACTACTCTTTCACGATTATTTATCTGACCAAACCCAATTTCCGTATGGCTAAATGTGGTCTTAAGGAACACAGTACTCCTTGGACTCTGTCTACCCCTACAGGGATTACAGGCGTGATTTTATGTATGTATATATGTATGATGATGAAGTGCTATGTAAGTGCTGGGGATATTGTGCGCTGCGACGTCGGCGGCGGCGCGTTCCTCGTCGTCGCACGCTATCGCTGCGTTCTTTTCATCTTCAGCCTATATATACGTCCCACTGCTAGGCACAGGCCTTCCTCGTGGAGAAACACATGAGGACTATGGGCCGTAACACCACCACGCTGCCGGGTTGGTGGGTAGAAACGGTCGCGACAGTGACCGGGACCAACGGCTTAACGTGCCTTCCGAGGCACGTAGGAGCTCGAGGTTTAGCTCACCCATCCACGGCCCGACCATGGCGAAGGTAGGATTGTTTTCAATCGAAATCCAAAGCGTACTAACCACTATGCCATCGAGCTCCTCGGTGCTCTTGCGTCCGTTTACATTAATATGATCAGTGGAATGTCACATCGTGCACTGCGTCGACGCAACGGATTTTCAATGCCCGGGACAAGATGGGGAAGAGCGATTACGTTGCGACGCTCATTGTATAGGATATTGTCCTTTAGTTCTGTAACATTTGTAATATTTTCTTTACTGTGAAGAATATAATAAAATACAAGAGTTAGAGGAAAATTTTATAATTTTCCTAAAATTGACAACAGCGACCCCCGCCACCGGGTCAAATAAGTTTGTGACACTTAGTTATTTACATGAAAATTAAAATGTAACTAATGTAGGTAATTAGATTCCTAAATATTAGAATTACGCTTAGATTTCTTTTCTCTTCCGGTTATCCCTGTTTCATTCATCTCTACTATTTCAAAAGCGTTATCATCTTCCACTTCAATATCCAGCTGAAAAAGAAAGATTGAAATGGTATAGATTTAATAAATGCATAATAACTTTCACTTTCCTCAATTTTGGATTTGTTCTCACTTAAATTTTGGAGTATCCTCCAAAATTATATTTACAACCTTTCTTCCATACAATCATTGTCACACAATGCATAAATAAAATGAAAATACAATTGTCGATCTCGGTTTTTTCCTACAACATAAGAAAAATAGATGTATTTTGAGTTTGCAACTAATGTTTTCACGTAAATAAATTCAATATAGGTTATAATTCATTAGGTGCATAAATAAAACGAATAAATAACTAAAATATAAAAAGATAAAATATGTTCTCATAAATATTTTAGAATAATATTCCTGTTGGTTAACTTGTATGTAAAATATTAAGTATGCGCTAGACGGCGCTGCTATTATCTGTGAATTTTTGTTTAGTTTAAATTAAAAATTTATGCTGTGGGATATTCTTTTACTATTTTTTGTACGACTAGGGCACCCTACAGGTCTACGGTCCACCTAATGGGAAAGCTTAACCATAGCCAATAATTATAGACACATTGCACCAAGGGTAGGTAAACCACAAAAAGTTCGAATGCATGAGAATTGGCCCCTTGATTGTCTAAAATGTTAAAAACAAAGGAAAGGAGATTTTTCATGTCCCAACATTAGAGTGTCTCAATTTATTGATGGAATTTTTTTATTAAAACTTAATATACGTTAAATACTTACACCATCATCCACTTCCATATCTAGTTCTTTGCCATGACTCGAAGACATTGAATATTTCTGAAAATAATAAAATATATATTAGAGTGTTAAAGCTTATAGAGAATCTAGTAGGTACAGCTAATAATTTGAGTGAATTCACATAAATAATATGACAATTTTTTTTTATAACATGTAAGTAATATTTATAGAAAACTGGTTCACATTTGCTTTGATATCTTCGCACTAATATAATACTCGTATTAAAGGAGCCTTCCTTTAATAAGGCCCATAAAATTAAATTACGCAATTTCCGTTTAGAATCAAAAAGCCTTCTTGTTGATCTCGCCTTTGGAATTTGTTTTACATCTTTTAATTAGACAACACTATTACCAATAGAGACCGAAAACACAATAACAAGTAAGATCTTGTCTAAATCTAGTCTTTTTGTCATGGTAAAAAGTAATGTGTGATGCTATCCAAAGACTGAATATCGGACAAATATCTTCATTTCAATGCAGTACATATTCATAAAAGCATTCTACTTTAATGAACCGTACACGTAGCCGTCTTTAGCCTTTTTTCTAAAATTTATCGTCTTTTTTTAATTTATCACTTATTCGCAGAGCATCCATGGCACAAAATAAAAATATCATATATTACGAGTATATTCATCCATGGTCGTGTTATATAGCTTCACACCAATTCTTTCAAATAAATTATTTCTAGACATCTAATTAATCGCCTCGCCTCTTTATATCACGACACTGATGGAAAGTAGTCTTAGCGATGTCATTGAAGGATTTTGTCCCACAAAGTGAACTAGTGTTCACTTTGTGCCAGTTCAGTACTGCCTATGTCAGCTTAGGGTGATTAATCGTCAATAACAAAAGTCTAACTAAAATATACCATAGCGGGTCGAACTGGCCTAAAGCAGACAATACGTTGACCTTTTTCAAGGTATTTGAAACTTCTTACTAACATCGAAAACTAGATTATAAGATTGTACGTAGCGACCTATACATAGTCTAGATTTAAATAGTGGTTTTTATTATTTTATGACCAGGATTTTACTAAATTGGTTAATATCATTGTCATAAATTTGCAGTCACTGCTTGGTGAAGCGCGGACTATGCCATTGCACTGCTTTCCGGCGCTTTTGCCTAGTCTCTGACGAACCCTTAGGAGATAATAGTCGTGATTATATATATGTATGTAAACTTCATTAGTTCAATGAAATTCACATTCCACACTACAACTTTCCTCATAAGATGTTGAAAGTACTTTTAATTTTAATAAGACGTAGTGGGATTAATCATGTTATTCTCCTACAGATCCCTTGGCGTCAAGAGCTTATAGACACCCACTCGTAGAAGCAAGTTCAAGTGTTTTCACGTAATACGGGGCGATAGAAACAGTTCCAATAATGAAAAGTTTATTGATTTAAGGGTTGGCTTGTAAAACTGGCTGGTAAAAGAATTGGCTGTAAACTATTTTTTATTTGGAGCATTTATTTTTAATTGTGCATTTACTCTTCGGTCATTATAGCCTAGACACTTTTGAATCGTATAAACATTAAGATTATTAAAGATTTTATTACATACATACACTGAGGAGCTCGGTGGCGTAGTGGTTAGTACGCTTTGGCTTTCGATGGAAAACAACACCTTCGCCATGGTCAGGCTGTGGATGGGTGACTAAAACATTGTGTGACCTCCGTGTTTCGGAAGGCACGTTAAAGCGTTGGTCCCGGTCGCTATTGCGACTGTTTCGACCCACCAACCCGCATTGGGCCAGCGTGGAGGTCTTGCGGCCCATAGTCCTCATGTGAAGGCCTATGCCCAGCGGTGGGACGTATATAGGCGGAGGACAACATAGACTGGTTTGTACCACGACATGGCGCGGGAAGCGGCGCGGCCAGCGAAATCTCATTTCATTTCTTTTTTCAAGACATTTCTCACCTATGTCCGCCCGTATAGAGCAAGCAATTAACAAAGAAATCGTCCGTCGCGTCGCTCGCCGCTCGATGTCGTGGCCTGCCGCAAACCAAGAAACGACCCAAAAATAAACTGTAAAGAAACTCAAGTGCGCTTACGACGCTCTGCCTCCTTTGGTGATCTTGTTTCAGCGCCTCCAACCTTGTTTTCCCTTTTCTTTTGAAGAATTCCATCTGAAACGGGGTAATTATATTTCTCCAGTGAACCGTGTTGCACCTTCACGAATTGACGAGTGAATTAGCATTTGTGAAGACATTGTAAATCTTTATTGGCTTTTTTAATTTGATAAACTTGTTTTCTGTTTGATGTGAAAACAAAGGAAAGCTAATAAAGTCTCGCTTTTGATAAAGCCGAAATAGAAGTTACTCGTATTACCTCCTTTAGGTAATAATATAATTTATGAAATGCAAATTTACCCAAGCAATGAATCGATATATTTTGAAGACATTGCAAACATGGAGTAATTTCATTCAAAGTATGCCAAACATGAAATTGCGCCTAAATTGTTATGTATATATTTTATTCATAATTTATATGAACAACGCAAACATAAATGAATCTTCAACGAAAGTGAAAATTAATCTTCAATGAAAAGTTACACCTTTCTGTAGAGAGTTATATCATAATTTTCATAATTTTAGTCAAAAGATTATGTAGGATGGTAAACGCAAGTTTACCGCGGTAGTCGAAATCTGCAGGTATTACCGAGGTAGGTAATATTATTGCAGTTTTATGCAATTACAGAGATATATTTTTTAAAAGAACTATTATGAAACGGCTATTAATCGATCCTTCATAAAAGTTTAACTTTTTAACAGGTTCCGCCGCGATAACAGCGTAGACAGTAAAGGTTGAAGTCATATAATGGCAGTCCGGGAACCCCGTTTTCACGAAAATCAATTTAATAATCACTACGGTAACATCCGTCCAATTTACATTAGAGTTTCATTGAAAGCAGTCTTACAAGAGGCTTGTGTTTCTAGTGTCAAAATACATGTACAATGAGCGTTTGAGGCATACACATGCACGAGTGCTACACACATTGACATTACGGTGGTGGCCGTTGGGTATGAGTGAACTACTCGGACGCGCGAACAGTGCTGTGAAATATAATTTATAACAAAATAATTAGTGTCATAGTGAAGTTGAGAACCGCGCTGGAACGTGTTAAATAAAACATGCCTGTAACTGTATACAACTGCAATTATACCTATTTCTTACTTCGGTAATACCTGCCGATTTTTGACGGCCACGGTAATAACTGCGCTTACCTAACTTACCTTCTTCTTTCTTCTTTCCCAATTCTCAATTTCATTTGGGGTGGCGCAACACGTGTTCCTCTTCCATTGTCTCCTATTACTCGCCACGCCACCACTCACTCCCATACCTTATCATATTAACCAAAAATCCACCCTTCTTTCCATCGGTACTTACCTTATATAATATAAATATGACGATAGCTAAAGCTATGATGGCTCCAAGAATTGCTAATGTTATGATAACCGCCTTGTTTTGACCAAGAGATAGTTCCTTCTGAAGAGTGAATACGGTGGCTAAACTGTGAAAAAATTAAATTAAATTTATTTATAACTATCTAGGTATTGTATAAAAAACAAAAGTGCGAGTAACATTCACATTTATCCAGAAGGTTACGTGCTTCTGGCATTAACACGCACCATATTTTAAGCCAAAATATGTTTTTATTAAAATATATCATCACGCCTCTAACCCCGGAGGGGTATGCAGAGGTGTTAGCACCCACATTTCGCCTGATAAGTCCCCATGTGAAAGGGGCGAGCCTGTTGCCATGCACCGGGCACAGTGGGAGGCAAGCGATATAATAAATAAATATCCTCAGACATTCACACCTATCAACAAGTCCCATTTTAAGCAACTAAATGCTGCTTGTGTTACGGATACTAGATGACGGTCAAATATATTAATAGATAAATACATATAATTATTAAGAATATACATAATATAATACATATATCATGAACACCCAAGACTGGAGAACAAATGTCTGAAAATTCATCACCCAAACTCTTGCCTCCACTGGGGATCGAACCCAGGACCTCTCGAGATGGCGACGCCTTGAGACCGGCGTACAAACCACTCGGCCACGGAGGTCGTCAAACTGTCCTTTAGTTTCATTCAAACTCAGTGATAGAGGCGGCGAGTGGCAGTGCGGCGTCCTCTTTTACGAATAGTGCCGACCGTCCTCATTCCGTCATCGCTTCATCGCTGCCTTCCTTAGTTCATTCACTCTTGACATTAAAAAATCCCAAATAACATACCTTGCTTGTTTTTTGTCCGTTGTCGGCGTCATGTATAGATTAAAGCTGGAACTGGCGATGAGTCTTCCGTCTAAAAATCTGTCCACTGAAACGTATAGTAATTTTTAAATGGCTTTATCTACACTCATGTTATAATGATCGAGTTATAAACTCAGACTCGAACTCATAATTACATACTTTTTAACACAGATGATAAAAACTAAAATTTAAAAAAGGAAACTGTAACATAATGGCCATTATGCAACAGGTTGGACTCATTATGCAACACTTATTTTTCTTAAAAAACGCAGAAAACTATGGCAAATGTTTTCCATACAGCCAACAATAAGTAAAATTATTTGCATTTTTTGTTTTATTTCTTTGAATAATGAGATTAATGAGTGTAGATAAAGTAGTGTATGTAACTCAACACAACTCGGTATTAAAGCACTCGCGTGATACCATTAAAAAACTCGCCAAGGCTCGTTTTTTAAAACCACGCTATAACCTATATTATTTGATAGATACATAAACATAAAAAGTGGCAAATAAATGATGATGATATGTCTATGATACATGATAAATGATCTCTATAATCTCTATTAGAACTGTGTTCGTAGTAGTGATGTTACGGAGCTCCGGTTCCGGTTCTGAAAAGTCGGAAGTTTCTATTGATTTTACACATTCGATTCCGAAATTTGAATAGGACGTATTACAAAAGTAAGCCATCGTGGTCAGAACGAGCGCTTACAAGTTTTGACGCGTTGGCTGGGTATTCTAAGTAATAAGTGCTATTTTATATTAACATATTTATATTTAAACTTGGACTGCTGTTGCCTTCATAGCCGCATCTCCGCTTTCATATGTTTGTTTTGCGTAAGACGCGCTTTAGTTTTATAGAAATGTAAGTTGATTAACAACATAATTTACAACACACATAATTAACAACATAACGTCTCTTCTACCCGAACTTTGGTTTTGACTCAGACTCGGGTCTGACTCAAAACCGGAGTCGGTTCCGATTCTCGAAAAACTTCGGTTTCGATATCGGTTCCGATAAACTCCCTTCCGTAACATCCCTAGTTCGTAGTAAACCCAGTGTTGATATTAAATTTTATATTAGTTAGTAATATAGGATATATATAGGATATCTTTCGTTGAGATTTTTGCTGTTTTTTTTTACTTACATAAGAATTCCTTCGTTATGACGGATGATACAATAAACTGCGCAGTGCTGTGAGGTAACAGGTCGAAGGTGCAATTGAATAGAGTTCTTTCGGCTTCTAAAATTCTGTCACATCCGTATATTGAAGACACCTAAATAAATATAGTAATAATAATTAAGCATCCATTTTTTTATATAAATCATTATTAAAAAAGTTTTTGCCCGTGCACCTGTTCACACCAGCAGCTCACGCGCTTGAATTTTGGGTAAATGATGACTAAAGTCTAAGCCTTATTTCCGTACACGTAGGCGTACAAATACGCGTACACAATGTTACGCGCGTATTACGCATACCAATATCCGGATATGACGTCTAATATGGGATGGGATGGAACATTTTATGTAACGTGAGAGCGATTTTCTCCTGACACAAGTTACACTTAAAAGGAGAAATCAAACTCAAAATTATTGTAAACCCAAAAATGTTGCCAAATAAATAATTTTACATAAAAAAAAAAAAAAACTTCATAACGTCACTTGCATGCGTGTACGGATTCGTTAGGGCTTAGATACAATGACTATAGCATCTAAGAATGGATATCAAATGATTATATTCGCTTATGCTCTAACATCTCGGTTGGTCTTCTTCTTCACAGTTTCCTACTAGGGTTGTTGAGGAAGAGGAGAAGGAAAAGGAATTATCAAGCAGAAATTTTGGGGATGCGGATGAGGATATTTCTTTAGGGAGGATGCGGATGAGGAAGCGGATGAGGAAAAGGATGATGATAATTTTTTGTGTGTGTTCAACACACTAAATTTCATCAAAATCGGTCCAGCCTTTTAGAAGGAGTATAGTGACATACGCTCTCACCACATAAGAAATATACATTGTCATGTTAAAACAAGCAAGGAAGAGGAGGGGATGGCTCGCTCGCTACCCGTTCGGCTCAGGCGCATCGTGCTGCGGCGCGCGTGCTTTGGCATGGAAAATATTGCGGAACTTCTGCATTATGAGGAAGCGGAAGATGATGATTCATCTCAGGGACCATAGTTTCTACCCACCAATTAGTACTAGGCCAGCGTGGCAGCGAGGTGGTACTATGGTCCTCAAGTGTTTCTCCATGAAGGAAGGCCTGTGCCCAGCAGTTCGATGTTGGTACATGGCCTGGAGACAGCAATTAATAGAACACACATCAATTGCTTACTCACCCTAGAGTCCTGTATAAAAGGTCTTTTGTCTACTGCCACGATAGCGGTAAGAGATGTCCACGTCACAGACCCCTCATTTATAGCCTGAAAGAAAACATTTGTTAAGCTGGAGATGAAACATTTTTAAAGAGAACTAATAATATTTTTAATGAATGTATCTAATAATAAAATGTCTGTACGGAATAGTAATAACAAAATTCATAAAAAATACAATAGTGACGTACTGCAACACTCTTAACTGCCAATGTCACGTGACCACCAACATTTGTAAAAAAGTGAAGTAAATGTATGACGTCAATTTGATTGTAGATGTGTGCTTAACGTAACTTAATGTATAACGAAAAATAAGCGTCGTTGCCGTTGTTCTTGTTTTGGAAAAACAGTAACAACTGAAAGCATGTCAATTCACACACACAAAGATATTTTGACATAAAACAACTTTACTTTTGTTGTGAAATTTTCATGAGAAAAATAATTTATCTCTTTCTCTTTTTGTCTGTTCATTGCATTTCGAAGGGCAGCTAAATGTTGCTGTTTGTACATATAAGAGTATAAAATTTATTTCCACCCCTAAAACTTGTAAAACGTACATAAAGGAACGTTTTGAAAATACTATGGCTCTATACCTAACCTATTACATATAATCTCGCGGTTTCCGTTAGAGTATATAAGGATCACGGTCTCTACTTGCTCCATTCTCTACCAATCTTTCGCTCTTTCTCTACATAATCAATGTCTTGGTACATGGACACCTTCTGGAAGTACCTAGATTTGTCCAAGATGCTTCTTTGCCAAGAAAATAATCAACACTATACAACTTTAATTGAGAAAACTGTTTAGTTTTACTGGTTTACAAAATTGGGTAATCAATTTATAAACTGCTAAAGAAACTTAATAGAATAAAATAGCGTCTTTTCCGAACGAAGTAAAACTTGTAAATACAGTTCGCAGTTGACCTATTCAGTAACATTAATGGATGAGTCTTGAGAGAATAAAGAGATTTTGCTAGAATTCGCAGCGGGTTAATAATAAATTACAGATAAAAATACGTATTTGTGCATGTGTATGTATGTAGTAAGCGCCACTATAAGATAACCTAACTCCTGGTATAAGCGGTAAGACCCCAATATACATTTACAAAGCGTCGGGGGTAGTGCAAATCCGCGAATCTACCACACGTAAAGTCCGCGTATCTGCAATAAATTAAAGGGAAGGTTAAAACTTAATAAGTTGCTTATAAATAAGCAACTTATTAAGTTTTTGGATTGGCCGCGAAATATCAAATTGGCTAAATTTGTCAGATACGCGGCATCATCCAATGCTAGGTACGCGGATTTGCACTATCCCCGACGATAGATGACAGACACACATGTACAGTGCGTGCTCGAAAACCCCGGCCAAAAGTCGAGGTTGGATCTCCCGTCTCAAAATCACGGCTGTGATGTCACAGAAGACGTTAAAAAGTTGACACGCTTGGTTTCAATTCGAAGCGTTATACTTGCGTTATCTATGTTAATGAACATCTGTGGGTTAGGTGCTAGCTATTGACGCAAATAGTTTTTAGAATTTCAATGCAGACAGACATTATTTGAGTTTACTTGCTTATTAAGGTCATATCGTTGCATCCCATCAGGCGAGATCATACTCTATTCCACTCCAACCAGCCAATATCCGGGTCGAGACACAATAGCAAAATCTATACTACCTACTATAATACCAGAATAAAACTTACCAAATATTCTTGTGCATCATTTATGGACGGGGTTTCTTTGTCTTGTATCGTGATGTCTGTCACAGTTTGATTGTGAGCCGTCCTGCAAATAAACAGTTAACCGGAACCTTTGATCATAAGAAAGATATATTTTACATTATTAATAAAAAGTATCGTCAATTCTGTAATCTCCGATAGGGTTCAGGGGTCAAAACATTCGTTATGACAATTGTTGTATTTGTACATTATGACGCAATAAACTTAGGTAAATTAATTCTAATCCCAATATGAAAAAATCACTGATAAAATGTCACTGACAGCTTCAGTCAAGGCTCACTTATAAATGCGAAAGTAACTCTGTCTGTATGTCTCGCTTTCACGTCAAAACTACTGAACCGATTTCATCGAAAATTGGCACACATTCTAGAGCCTGAGAAAGGACATAGGCTACTTTTTGTCCCGATATTCCCATGTGAACGGGTACCACACGGGTGAAACAGCAGAATACACTAGTGTCCAATACTTTATAACATAACAAGGTCATGGGACATGCACGACTACGAGTACGCATACGAGTAAGAATTCGGTGTGTTTCGGCTTTTAGTCTTAAGAGTCCGGCGGAGCGGGCGTCAAAATTCAATTCGAAGCGAGCGTCGCCGTTCCTCTGACATATCGCTATCTCTGTCGTCATATGCGGGCTGACAGCGAGCCATGCTTCAACCCCGCGCGCCCCGCGCCACCCGCCACGTCTATCCCGTGCGAGCAGAACAGCAAGTTGGCTGTTCGAAATTAGTAGAAATTTGTGTGCATTTGCGAATACTAAAAATGATGAATGAAACTTTATTATATTTTGATTTTCTTTAAGACATTTTGTAACTAGATAATATAAGCTGTGTTTTTGTTAAAATTACATTGTGATTAATTGCGTTTTTAGTATGAAACTAATAAGCGGACAATTGGTCGATAACCAATCGAAAAATTTACGAAATATAATCGCATATATTTATAAAATTTGTAAATATTTTTAACAATTTTTTTTTAACAGTACCATAGAAAAATACTTTCTTAATCCGAATAACAGCGATGATATGTCGAGATATTCTCAAATTGAAAATTATTTTGGTATTACGTTTGTATGGGAAATTCGTTGTTCGCTGGCCCCTTTAAGTCACTGAGCTAAAGGCATTTTGCAAACGGAGAAGTGAAGTTATATTTGACAGTAGCACATTAGAATACAAAATACAGTGTACCTAGAAATTGTATGTTAATACAATTTTCAATTCATCAATCTTATATAAAATAACTTGATTTAAGTTATTCTTATTCATTACTCACCCCTTTAAATAGACTGTCTCAGTACTGAGAACGTATGGTAAGGTGAAGTTATACTCTTTCCGAGAATCTGGTTTTTTGCAGTAGTCATACAGTTGAGCTTGCACAAACAAATGCGTATGAAGATTGTTAGGCTGTTTCATGTTGAACTTGATTTGAATTATATGCTGAAAAAACAATGAAGCAATTTTACAACTTTTAAGGGTGATAAAACTATGACATTTTTCACATACGAGAAGTACGGTGACAGCAACAGATAGATGTTTCCAGTACGTGAAACATTAGGAGGGAGAGTCCTACAAAACCCTACATTCCCCAGACGTAGGGTATGCCTACGGCATTTTCCATCGAAAAAAAAGAAACAAGACGACTAAGGTGCAACGCAGACGACATACTTTTTGTGCGATCTGCGGCACACCAAATGTCGGTATTGCGCTCAAAAGACCCTTCGCGGATTTTGCAAAGACTTAAAGCACACGACACTCATCCTCGATAAGTCTGTCGGTGAAGCTGGATAAGTCTTAGGTGGACGTGTCGCAATGGTATCACTAGCGAGCGTAGATTGCGGACTGAAGTGTGCGCTGTCTGTATCAGCGCATTAGCGCGTTGAAGCAAATGTTGTAAGTTTTTCGAGTACATTTTGTGCGGCGCGGCCCGGCCGCTATCAGATTTCAACGGATTCTTTGTACGCCAGACTTTTTGCACGTGATATTCGTTACTTATTGCTTAATAAAATGGTTAAATATATTCTATTTTCACAGACTCAAAAGTGCGTCACAGATAGTCATTTGTCTGTGCTGCACCATGGCTGCACGTTACTCAAAATTTATATTAATCTGACAGCGATCACCGTGCACATCATTAGGTATGTAAAAAGTACAGGTTGCATCTATCACATAACTACATATCATAAAATTAAATATAAGAATTAAAGTAAGACTTATGCATGGTATGTTTACTAACATCTCGAAAGGTAAATAAATATAATTAAATAAATAAATATATTCAGATATTCACACCTATTAAGTAGGCCCATTTTAAGCAACTAAGGCTGCTTGTGTTACGGATACTAGATGACGGATAAGTATATTTGATAGATAAATACATATAAATATCCTAAATATATATACATATAAAACATGCAAGACTGGAGAACAAATGCTTGTATTCATTACACAAACCACCGGGGATCGAACCCAGAACCTCTCGAGATGGTGACGCCTTGGGACCGGTGTACAGACCACTCGACCTCGGAGGTCGTCAAAGGTAGCACTACTAATGTATATAAATGAATAAACTATTTTGCTTGTAATAATATTTGTTTTGTAATGAGTTTTTTTTTTCTTAAGTCCCATGTAAAAGGGAGCGAGCCAGTTGACATGCATCAGTACCAGTAGTTCCGTCCGTTCCAACTCAATTACCATTGGCCTTACATAAAAAGACTAACCATTAGGGGATAAAGGTCGTGATTATATATATGTATGTATGTTATAAAGATTGAAAATAGCATACAGCATCAGCATTTCTTTTCAGAGGCTTCGGCATATAACACCTGTACCCATCGTCATCGTTGACGCAGCCAAACTGCTCGACCGGCGCACCGCTGATGAGCACCCATACGCAGCCATCATATGAACTGTTTCCCTTATTCACTATATTCAAGCTCACAGCAATGGAGTTTGATGACCCAAGATTGTAGGAATCGTTACTGAAATTGAATGAGAATTTTGCACAATAAAAATAGAAAAAGATTTTCAGAACATTCCTGCCCTTCTTTGTTAGCGACCCGGGATCCCTGAAGGCAATGCTACGAGATGTATATGAAGTCACGTACCTGCCCGACCAATTGATGGTCATGTCTAGGTTTGGCTCGCAGTCATGCCCGGTGCAATGCCGGCTGACGTCAATGCTCGCTTCCATCACACTCTGTGGGCTCAGCGTCACCCACAATGGGCTAAAGTCTGAAACAAAACCATTATTTTTATTCTACCCTATCAAAGGAACAACGAACCCTGCCAGGATTTATTGATTTATCATCATTTATGTCAGCACGCAATCGCTTACTGCTGAGCATTTGTTTTCAACGGGTCAGGGGATAAGCGAGCAGACGGATCACCTGATGGTAAGCAATTACCGTCGCCCATTACACCCACAACACCAAAGGAGTCACCAATGCGTTGCCGGCCTCCGACATGTGCTTCGCTTTACGATATTCATCACTAACTTGAATCAGATGAATCCAGGTGTGGCCTTCAACTTTTCAAATATCGTTGACCCATCTAGCTGGTGGCTGACCTACACTTTCTCTCCTGAAAAGTGGCCTACAATCCGTTATCGATCTGGTCCACCTACCATCTCTTTGTAGTTTCCCATCCAACTGCACTTGAGTTTGATAATAGCATCTTCAACGTCCCGCACAATAATAAAGTGCCTAAAGTATCAAAATATACCTAGTAAAAGTAATGTACTGTAAGGAATGAACATGTTGTGCTTTAAAGTTACTTATATTCTGAGAATTTTCATTGCAAATTCCAAATAAATCCAAATATTATATTATAAAAACATGGACATATTTTGACTCACTTGCATTGTTCAGTATAGAACTTTCGTCGATTTCAACTTGAGTCGTAAAACTATATTCACCCGGCTCGTTGTCGCTCTGAAAAAACACATCAACTTTTAAAAGTCATAAATAATTAACTAGAAAAATAATTTAAATGCAATTCATAAATAAAAATTAAAAAAGGAGTTCTTGGGCTAAAATTATCTAGTATTTTAAAAATATACAGAATGATCAATCCAAATGGGTCAAAGGAGAGCAATCCGAAACTATGAGAGATAGCGAAATCTGTTCTTGGGAATCATGATAAATAAATAAGTCATTGCTGTAGAAATTCTATTTAAACATGTTTTATTTTTACTTTTTTTTTCATCTGCCAAAATCGCTATCCGCCATGTTCATGAAGTTGGTGAAGTAATGCGTCAAGTAAACAATTACTACGCATGGTTAAAATTCGTCAAACGCATGTCTGTCGGCTGAGTCAGCCTGTGTCACGCATTCGTATTGAATTGTTTACCAAATTCATGACCCCATGCCACAGATAATTCATAGATCAACATGACCGAAGGCGTTTTTGTTAAGCAAAAACGTAATTTAAAATTTATCGTGTTCTAGGCCTCAAAAAAAAATTTCTTTTTATGGTGGTGGTTAACAGTAATGACTCATTTGAGGCCCAATAAAAAAAGGGTTAATTGAGGTCTTATTTCAAAGCATCATTATCAAACATTATATAAATTAAACTTACAAGTTTCACTATAATAGGATGACAGTTTGCCGTTGCAGTTACTGGGAAAGACATGATATAATTTCTCTGTCCGTTTGCAATAACTGCTCCGTTACCAATAACTTCATTGTTTACTGTCACGTCTACAAGCAAAATCACATGTAAGACAATAATTCGATTCGAATAATAATGGCAGATAAGGCGTACATGCATGTGTCTGTATCCTTTAAATATTCGACCCAAGGAGAATGGTCATCTGTGACCCAGGTCTGACACGAAAGAGACCTATCTCATTTTTTTACTTATGTTCAATGTAACATAAATATGTGAAGTTTTATATTAGTGGCTAACATATAAATATGTTCCTTTGTATTTTCCTCAGGCGTAGTATGAAAAATATTTATGAACACTAAACTTCTTCATTGTCTGAAGTCTGGATCTTTTAGGATGATGCCCCATTATCCCAAATCACCCACACTTGAAGCAATCTAGAAAACAATTTAGTTTCCCTATATACTTTTCATACTGCCGGTTCAGTTTATATGTTAGCCATTAATATTGAATATAAAAATAACTTTAATATGTTACACTGAACATAACATAAAAATGAGATAGATCTCTTTCTTGTTGGGCCTGGGTAATTTTTTTAAGGGCTGTGACCATTCTCCTTTCAATTAGCGACACTGGTGTAGTGTAGTAATAAGCGCACAAGGCCAAAAATCAGCCGTGTACGCAGGACTCCATCATTACAGCGGAGTGAACCAATGAATTTTAAGCATTTGTTGGTGTCCGAATCCCAGTGAACACGGAATTTGATCGAATTCGCCCTTAGTTGCACTTACCCGCTGCAAAGTTCTTATCCTTCAAATGTTTAACGTTGACACACACATTCACGACGAATTCTTTATCTTGTTCCTTTACTATCTGAAATTGAGTTAATATTAATTTAAATATGAAACAAACTACCATATCATTACGCCTCTATCCTCGAAGGGGTAAGCAGAGGCGTTAACACCTATATTATTATTTTCTCAATAAGATCTTCTAATTACAGTGAGGTAGTCTTTAGAATCCTTTGCTTGCTCGGCCATCAAAATTGAGCACGTGGTTAAAAATCAGCTTTGCACTCTTGTGTAACAAATAACTATTATCATATTGCTGTCTGCTAGTATGAATTGTGTTGGTTATAGGAACAAAATAAAGATACCTGAGATCCTATTAGTTCAGCCGTAACAGTTACGTTCACGGATGGTATACATCGCAATAACACTATATTATTACTCCCTGGTGAACCAACTGCCAACTCTGTAACAATTGAGGCATTTGAGAGTCAAAACTCATGCTTCCATATACATATAACATATGTATAATTATCAAATTAAAACAAAAAAACCAAAAAGTTAATGCTGAAAATATCCCATTATTGAAAAAAAAATAATTAAAAAACATTTTTATTTAACTTGCCAGACCACCATTTAGTTTTTCAATATCTTTAAGGTCATCACATCTGCCTGTTCGAATTTTGTTAAATCCATGAATAAGAACAGTTTGTGAATGAAATAATATTCGATCTATTTTAATATCATTATCATATTTTTCCTTTTACAATCCTCTTTAATGCTATTTGGGGTGGTTGCAATAATTCAATGTTTTTTCCTTTCTGCTCTTCTGTGACTGATTAATTAATCATCTTTCACGTTATAATTATAGGTATTCAAATAAAAACATTTTCCTGAGAGTTCTCTAGTTCTTATATAACAATTTCTTCTTTATTATGAATATTAATCTCTGTGTCAGCAATCTAAGCCACAAACGACAATGCCATCAAACAGCACCCTAACGATTTATCATTTTCGGATATTACGATCGTAAATAACTAGAAAATATAGGTACATTTTCAGTTGTTTGTCTCTATGATATTCAAATAGACGCACCGTCTAATCAAATAAAAATTCCGAACTCACCGTCACAACCATTACCATCCAAATCGGAAATCGTTTGCAGGCTATAGCCGAAAGTTTTAAATTTTGTATTGTAAATCTTCTGCGTCAATTTCAACTGGTAAAATGATATCTGCTTATATTCGCCATACTTTATCAATTCTTGATAAATTTCGTACCCAGACAGTATATATAGGGCTCCAACGCCGAAATCTTCATAGGGTGCGCTAACAAAGATTTCTAAAATAAATAAAAAATTGGTACGATGTATTTCAACAATCGAGATACAAATAGAAAATAAAATATTATTAAGATTAGAATAGAAAATTGTTTATTATATTTAGAATAGAGATTATTGACGACCTCCGTGGTCGAGTGGTCTGTATGCCGGTCTCAAGGCGTCGCCGTCTCGAGAGGTTCTGTGTTCGATCCCCGGTGGGGGCCAATGTTTGGAATATGAATTTTCAGGCATTTGTTCTCCAGTCTTGGAAGTTTATATATATTTAGGATACTATATACCCACAAACCCGCATTGGGCCAGCGTGGTGGTGTTACGGCCCATACTCCTCATATGTTTCTCCATGAAGAAGGCCTCTGCCCAGCAGTGTGACGTATATAGGCTGAGGACGATTCAGGATATTTATATGTATTTATCTATTAAATATAATATATTATCCGTCATCTAGTGTCCGTAACACAAGCAGCATTAGTTGCTTAAAATGGGGCTAGTTGATAGGTGCGAATGTTTGAAGATATTTATTTATTATTTATTCTTTTCATATCATAGATTTATGAAAATCAAATGTGGTTACCGGGATACTTATCGCCATCTATATCATTAGCTGCTAACGTTGAACCAAATCTTGAACCATCTTCAGCTCCTAAAATCACACGATGTCTATTCTCTGCATTTATTGTTTTCTGAAACAATCAAAAAGCGAATAATTTTTTATCGCGATAACGTCCAACCGTCCAGGTGTGCTTAAAATTTTTCAATAACTGTTTTAGCCAAAATCAAGAGTTATTAATGAATGTTTGTGGTTGACTTGAGCAGTTTTGTCTAAAAGATGATAAACTAGCACTTATTTATCTGTTTAGTTTTGGCGTGCCATGCATTCGAGAGAATGTCACTCTTGGTTGATCTATAAAACCAATACCATATCTCCTCCTATATAGATGTGTACCGCTCCAGTCTCAAATCCTCCTTCATTGTCATCTTGAGCAGGCGCTCCGACCAGTAGCTCTGATAGACCATCCAAATTCATATCAACGGAACACATGGAAGCTCCAAACATGGAGCCTATAGTGTTTTCAATGATTTTCACTTTTCTTTGTCTTGAATCTGCCACGAAGTGAAGCTTTGTGACTTTCTGGTGTTTTGACCATTTAGCGAAAATAAAATGTATCTGAAAGAAGAATTCGGAATCATTTTTATCCCTTTTTAGCATGACGCTGTGTAATCTAATTTGTAATTTTATGTCTTTTATTGTATGCGATATGATGAGATGTGATGCGTTCAAACTTATCTCTTATGCCTTCAACTGGAATGGAATCTTAGATCCGTTAATTTCACAGTCAGAATCACATACCTTGCTACCGAGGTGGCTTAGAAATGTTCATAAAGTAATTTTCACTTTGTGCGAAAGTAGATTTTTTTTTTTTCAGAAGTAAGTATGCATTGCTTAAAATATTAGCATATTAATCACAAAAACAATCCTCATCATCTATAGTGGGCAAAGGCCTTTTAACACAGCATCGAAACTTTACACCTTGAGGTACAAAGCGAACGCGGTAGTAGAACAGTAGATTTTTCTTTTGTGTAGTCTTCCAATCTTCGAGAAATTAAGTCTTAATAAAATGTCTTTAGGAGCTCCTCCGTGCTATTGCGACTGTTTCTACCCACCAACCCGCATTGGGCCAGCGTGGTGGTGCAACGGCCCATACTCCTCATGTGTTTCTCTATGAGGAAGGCCCGTGCCCAGTGGGACGTATATAGGCTGAGGACAAAATGTTTTTAAAAATAAAAGTATGAATACGTACAGCGCCCGCAACACTATCACTTGTTGCGCTAATAGCATACACAGTTTTATCATTGAAGAACTGTCCGCTAGCCATTGCATAGCCTGAAACAAAAAGTAGGCTGATATGGTGCTTCTACGTGAAGTTCTATGCACTACACTCTCAGAGTAAACAGAACTGGAGTAGCCTTTGTCTAACATTCCCCTCTGCCAAATGCACAAGCATCGGATGCTTGCACGTTTAATAAAACTAGTTGAGCCGCCATTTTGACAGCCATAACATTGTAAACGTTGCGGCGAACAGAGCTCCCGCAAAAATGCCTGCCTGTGCTGTTTTTTGTTGTAAAAATAAATAGAAAACATCGAGTATGCTAAAAGATGGTGTCACCTATTATTTGTAATTATAATTTTTAAGATTTCATGATTATTTACTTCATTATTTCATGTTTTAGAAATCTATCTATGTTTTAGAACGCTAGTCTCGTGGGGAGTGCGGCTGTGACGTTGTCAAAACGCACACCCCACGTGACTATTTTAAGCGTGTGTGTGCGTGAAATTTAAATTTGTTTGTCGAATTATGCATGTGTGCATTTGTAAAAACGGTAAAAGTTATTGTTTATGTGTGCTGGCTTTGAGTGTAGTGGTAACCTCACCCCCCGCAAGAAATGGTAGAAACAAATGTTGGAGAAATTGACTAATGGCTACTCCAGTTCTATTTACTCTGAGACTACACTAAGTAAAGTATAAAATTGTTCGGAACTCTTTGGTTCATTTATATTTATTATTTGTTTTTGAGTTTTAAAAATGTTAGTGTCATGTTATGCTGTGTCAGCTAAAATTAATGAGAGAATATTTAATGTGAAATTAATTTTTGGTGTGAATAAAATGCAATTTTGTACCTGTGCCTTGGAAACTATTATTTTTAGCCAAGACCATACAGTGCACAATTACTCAAACAGTGTATCACCAACAACGATGTACTTAAATTGCACTGTCCAAAAATTTTAAATTTCAATGTGTGTCTTTAAATTCTCGAAATCTTTATGTTTATTATATTGATATTATTTTACTCACCGACGTTTCGAAATTTTTTCAAATAATTCCAGTTTTGATCTCTGGACTCGTCCAGACTTTTAGCAACAAACGAATTTGCCTGCTCCAGTGGTGTTGAATAGTTGAGGCTAATAATGTCGGCTTTTAGGGCTAATTTAGCTATAATTAGTAAATCGTTGTCTTGATCTGCTAATGTGTTCCAACCAGTCCCACCGTAGAAACGATCTAGAAAAATACATGTTCTTTATTATTTAAACTTATGTTAATAAGGTTTTTGAAAATGTCTGATAACTGTTCCTCTCATAGATCAATGTAAATTTACAAGATTGTTTTTCTGTCAGTAAAGACATCGATCGACGTGATAACGACTAGCACAATTTTTTTTCGGGTATGATATGAAACACATTAGAAAATGAAAGAAAATTATACGAGACACAAAACATAAGAACAAATTTCTATGCCAAACATGAATTTTGGTTTTATTAACCTTGATTGATGAAAAAGGGCCACGAACTTTCGAAGGCCATTTTATATTAGAAATTGCTGGCAAGAAATAATGTCTCTGAATTATACACCCAACGTTATAAGTTACCTTATAAATATAAAAGCTATTGTCAACTTAAAAGCTAGAAATTTCAAAATTATTACTTGTTAATACTTTTACTAAGTAATTTCATTAATGTATCATAGAAGGTAAATCAGAACTTAAATTAAATTTTAAATTAATATTGAATGGGCAATCATACATATAATACAACTGTAGAGGTCGAATGTCTGAATGAAGATGTTGACCAGGGATATAAAGTATCACCATGCAAAATTTCAATGAAATCGGTCCGGCCATTTCGGAGATTAGCCCGTACAAACAAACAAACAGACAGAGAAACAAAAATAAAAACATTTTTTGGTATCTTTCCTCTTTTTACATCCTCCTGACTTGATTTTTACCCTTTTTTTCTATGTACAGACATTCGACCTCTACAGTTTAATTATATGTATAGATATAAAATTGACGTCCTGGTTACTAAGAATAGTTTTCGCTATCAATCTGTCGGACTGAACACTCCGTAATATTCCGTATATTTAAAAAGGTCTTACCTAATTGCGAAGTTGATGTAGGGTTCGCATTGTATTTCTCCAGCATTCCTTGATATCTATGAGCAGACTCATCATAGACAAAGCAAGTTCCGTAGGAGAAATCCTTACTAGTTCCTGTCGGTGTGGTCGTCCATAACGGAGCGCATGTCTAAAAAATATTCAATATGTAGCTTAAAAAACTGCAATTACAAAATTAAAGCTTTTGCATACCTAATCTATCAAATGGCCCAAATTCTTAAGGGTCTAAAGTGCTGCAGCTTTGTTATATTACATCAATTTGTTCTATTAAAAACTTTAATGTCTGCTTGTTAAAGTATGTATTTGAAAGGCGTTATTTTATGCCATGTCAGCATTAACGCACAGAATCCGTATACTTTAATAAAATACATACCAAAAAATAATCAGGAGTCGCTGCAATAGATGCTCCCAAATTGAATTTCAGTGTTGGTGCAAACGCTGAAAATGAAGACTTACATGTAATATTTTCAGGAAATTCATTGATTATCATATTATTAGTGTGTCAAGAGCTTTGATTAGTACGGTCGCGGTCAGAAAATGTTTATCAGTTTTCAAATAAGATTCTTTATCACTCTGTTCTCAATAAAGTCTATGACATATCAAGTTAGTTATTACTCTTAGAAAATTAATAAGCAATAACAAGTATGGAAAAGACAAATAAAGAAATGACAGTTATCAAAAATGATTGTTTGAACGTCATTCGGACAAAAGTGAAATTATAATCAGAAATTTAAAAAATAAGATTTCAATTTTTTTTTAAATAAAACAAAGATTGTTTGAGTTTCTATTTTAAAATTATTAAAGAAAAGTTTTTTTTATATAATAATTTAAAAAGTTATCGATACATATAATTTATTAAGCCATTTACTTAGTCATGCACGACTAAATGTCGTCGATGGATTCTCGTGTTATTAAATAATATAGGTATAATCTTTGGGTATAATCTATGATCATTCAAATTGATACGAAGTATATAGACATTTCGTGATTTTGACTTTTTGACTTCAATGTATGCAAGCAATTGTGATTCTTAGGGTGGTAAACATTATCTGACCGCGACTGTACATTAAAAATTCAAAGTCCGAACGCGCCAAATGGGTGGATTTAACAATTTAAATTTTCATCTGAATCAAACTTACTTCTTGTGTACGGAGCCAAAGTATCAACATCCATATTGATATCTGGACAAGATCCAGTTTTGCTAGCCAACACGTCATCAATTGGACATTTAAATACTTTGCCAATCAAATTGCTTTGAGGTGCACCCGTTACTGCAAGAAAGCGAATAAATGTAATATATCTCATCATTGTAGTCACAATAGGAAATCAATTGTCCCGTTCTTATCAGGATAAATAATCAGGGATGATAAATTATCAATAAGGAGTTAGCCAATATAAGACCCATGCAATAATCTCTCTTTCACACAAAAGACCATCTTAAAAGCTTTTTAAAACGTATTGCCCCGTCATTTGCATTTACTCAAGTCATTACTAATCACGGTTACCATAAGAAATATTTGCACCGATTGAAAATTACTGATAACGATCTATGTCCTTGAGACGATGTATCCACACAGTCTCTAAATCATTTGATCAAATACTACTGTAGAATTGCAGCTAAGAGACAAGAATATGATATGGCCTCACAACTTCTCACTCATCACTCACAACCCGTGAAATAATTAGTTCTGAGTCTGTCAGCGACTCGTTCTAGACACATATTAACTACATAATCAATAACTTAAGACATTTAACGGCACCTAATTTAATATACAGTTTACACAAAAAAATATCTTAACCACATACAGGTAAAGTCAATATAAATTTAATAGGTATTTACAATAAATTCTAAATTAAAACATAAATTCAATACAGATTATATTACCACGTATTTTCAGTAATGTATAGTAAATAACACCGCGTTGAAAATAGTAATAATGTTATACTCATTAGAAAAAAAATACAGGCGGTTTTTTCTATAATAAATAAAAAAACAAAACGCAGTCGCTTATAAATTAAAACATAAATTCAATACAGATTATATTACCACGTATTTTCAGTAATGTTTAGTAAATAACACCGCGATGAAAACAGTAATAATGTTATACTCATTAGAAAAAAAATACAGGCGTTTTTTCTACACATTGCTAACTTGTATTTCGTCGCCTTAAGCCTTTATCGTCCTAAAAAAATCACATGAGAGGTATGGGCCGTAACACCTCCACGCTGGCCCAATGCGGGTTGGTAGAAACGGTTGCAATAACAACCGGGACCAATGGGACTAACGTGCCTTCCGAAGCACGGAGGAGTTCGAGATCACACATCCAAGGCCTGACCTTGGCGAAGGTATCTATCGCCTGTAGCACTAAGTAAGGCAAATTGTGGCCTTATGTAGGTGTGTTACACCTCTGCCTACTCCGTTAATAAAACAATAATACTTACTGAGACTCCGGTTGGCTCCGTTTTGAAACCCCATTGAAAATCCGAAAGAAGCATGGTCTAAAGAGTTTGGTGTCAATGTAATCCGAGAATTCAGGTCGAAATAAATTTTTGTTTCAGATACTGGTGCAGTTAAAGCAATTATTGTTACGAAAGAAAACCACGCTGTAAAAAAACATATAAATGATATCGATTTAATAACACAGAGATCAACAATAACCTACCTCAATTCTTAAAAAATATCTACAATTTAACTTGTTTCTTCTTCTCAAAAGTTCTTATTAAGCTACTTAGAACATATTATCTGCTAAGTAATTCATCTTGCGTGTCACAATCTCTGAGTTAGGCTAATCACCACAGTATCAATCCAACGTACAGTACACTAACAGAAGGATATTACTAAGAAGTATATTATTTGTCAAGTAACTAACTGATCATGACTCAATTCAAAATTCAATATCGTTTCTTCAATTTAGATGTCTTCATATCTTCTTTCTCTTAGTCTGAGCACATGCTTGTGAACGTCAAAAGCATTTTACAAATTTTCGTGAAAGCGATAAACTACGCCATCCGTTCACAAAACTACCAGGAGGCCTTTTTCTGAGAAGAACGGGCAAGAAACTCTGCAAGTTTCTATCCTCCCTTTACATTGCTTTTTTTAATGTCATAAACTACAACGTCGTTGAAATTTTAGAAGTAAAAATAAATAAATATCTGAGCTATATATTTTACAGTTACCAGATTTTCGATTACAAAGACTTTAGTTTTCGATTGTGAAACAGGCTCTTAATGTAATAAAATAAAACAAAAATAAAATGAAAGAGTGCCAAGAAAACTGGTTGAACTTATTCTTGGAGCGGAATATAGAACTGCCTTTAATATAATTATCGTATACATGTTTAATACGCAAAATTATACACATAAATGTCCGTTAATAGTACTGAGTACTAGTAGTACAAAGATACATCTTTATTACGCCAGGAATCTTGACTTGAACATAATTATATTATTACATCATACATTTTCTTTTAACTTATCATTGACAGCATCGGGAATAAAACGGCACATCAAAGAATTAATTCGTTTTAAATTTATGTGTTTAGTTCAACTCTGTGCATAAATTATTACATATAACCTCTCATAAAAATATAGCTGAAAAAACTCAGTTGAGCTAAATTACAAGCGTACTTACCACACATTTTCTATAATTATCACCAAGTTAATAACAATGTTGGCAAAAAACCTTCACAATAAATTAAATTAACAAAAAAATGTGCTTAGTTGTTAACTGAAACCATAGCAATTAATGAAATCATAGCAACGACACACCTTTATGAATAGGTATGATATAAATAAAATATAGAGGAAAATAACATGGACGATTTGCAGCTTCAAAAGGACGCTCATTATTTTCCTGTTATTTAAAGATACTTTTTTATTAGTATTTGTGACTTATGTACTCCTGCATTAAGTTAAATTTTGCTTAAATGGTTATATTTTTTTCCCATGGAATTTTGGTGGTCATTAACTTTGACTGTTAAATCAAGATGTTCTGGGTTCGAGACCTAGTGAAACCTATCATAAATGTTTATACTGTTATATTATTATTTATAGATTACACAATGTAAACTTTTGGGTGTAAACATAATAATATAAATGTTATACTTACACACAAAATAAATATATAGCACAATAAAAGTTCAATCTGACGGAGTGAAATGTTTATACCTATTTATTTTAAATCCCAATATTTAAAGACTATGACGTAAAAGGAAAATACATGCGGCTAAAAATGTATAATGGTACAACCATTAATTTTAATAAAACATAGGTTTATTACACCTATATTTTCCTATATTTTTATTATTTAGTCTTGCTTTATTCAATCGATTTCTTCCTGAATTGTATAAAAAAGACGGAGAAAAAAAGGCATAAAAAATATATTTTAAAAATATATATAAAAAAAAACAGATAGGTCACTGTATACCAAATACATCCCCTGCTTGGTGAGCATCATAACTACAGTTGCGTAACAGAGACCTGCGATTACGAATTTTGTCAATTTATGTCTAATCTAGAAACGTGTCGAGTTCACTAGACCAGAATGACTACATAAAATGAAGTACAGATTTTGTCTGACATTATTATACCTGAAATATTTCTTACTGAATTCTCTCTATTACTGACGGGAACACTAAATTAATCTAACCGCAATTGTATTGTTTAATAGTGAAAATTTCTAACAATTAATATATGCAAGCGCCTCGTATGCCTTAATATTATATGCTATGTAACACTATATATACTTCATATGTCATAATGATAGATACATACTTTTCCAACACTTAAATAAGTTCATATAAATTCGCAAAAAAGCTTGATAGAAATGATCAAAATATAAACTTAAATGATTTTATTGTACCACTAATAGTATATTTAAATTAGGTATCATCGTGATTAACTGAACTAAAATTTTGAATTTTGTAACTTACGTACCTTATTCACCCGAAGCGACGTGTAAAAACACAATAAAGGAAAACGATAATCATTTTAAAATAGTTAATGAATCACTGTGGTGCTTGGATAAATATTAGTTATTTAAAGTGGACAAATGTAACTCATAATCATGGACCGAATTGGTAAGTCGATTTTATTTTTACAAGAGAATTCTGGGAATAAAATTGGAATACAAAAATTGGGTTTGGTCAGATTAAAAATCGTGAAAGAATAGTAAATAGTAACAAGTGGCTAGCTCATCGCCTACACAATCACAGACCCAGAACCCAATACGCCCTTAGTCGCCTTTTACGACATGCTAGGCAAGAAAAGCAGTTGGTACATTCTTTTCATGTCCCGGACCAACACGGGACATATTATTCGAATAAAAAACGTTTATTGATTTGTTTCAGCGTTTCTCATTGTTTTATCAACATTATGGATCACGAAAGTGGAGGGTGTGTACCACGAAATGTCCATGTCGGAATTCAAGCCGTCTAAAACACCAGGAAATATGTCATTTGGTTACAGCATCGCATTCCTAAAGAAAACAAAAGAGTACGTAGAATATTTTGCCTTATACATCACACTTTACGGCATAGGTCTTAAGCTCTCTGCTCACACACTGCTCACAAGTCTATCAAATCTATTTTATCGAATCAATTTCATCAAATCTACTTTATTCATTCAAATTTTGATTTATACACTTAATTTATCTGACTTGAAAAAATGATCTAATTTATAGTAGGTATTGTATAATAGTAAACCCAATTAATTTACAAATGTTGTTATTTTATTGACTTTACTTACGAGTAATTAATTCTGACAAAATGAAAAGTGGATTGAAATGTTTAAGAAAACGTATTATGAACGGGTTCAACAAGCTATGACTTTTGCTTGGAACGATGCGCGTGGATGCTTACTATAGATGAATGCTACGGATGCGATGGATTCTTGCTATGGATAGTCGCGAATCGTGTAGCAATGTCAGTAGGCTCGCACGAGCTCCCTCGCGGCTGCGTATCTAAACTACAGAGCGCATCTTCCTCGCACAAATATATAGCTTAGTATAGCTTAGGTTAGTATAGTTACTATTGGGTCCTTACCTATGAAATTGGTGTTTTTATTCTGTCTTAGCAATTTGTCTGTAACTATTAAGTTTCAGAACATTCTTATAAAATAATTGCCTCTTCTAAAAATAGACCATATATTTGAGCTCGTATTATTTAATTTGATAATTTTTTGTAAGTTTAATTTTGTGTTAAAATTAGACACAAAGACAATTATTTTTAACTGCCTCCCGAATACATCATTTGATTTGCATTAACATAAAAACGATGAATAATTTTTATCAAGCGTGTTCACACACATATTGCTAAAGCTTGTCTAATGATACATGCCAAATATTATTGTCTCTGGATTTGTCGTTGTGAAGAAAACTGATAAAATGTTAGAATGTAAAATGCAGACATCCCCAAAATCTCCATACAAAACACCAATTTCATAGGTAAGGACCTAATACATAGTTCACCTAACGGTAGCTTGGGGGTTTAACACTACTCAAAGCTGAAGCTAAAGAGATGAGTAGAGTAAAAAATCTAGATATTACGTGTTACAACAGGTATTTTTTTTTAATGAAATAAAACATCAACTTAGGTTTCGAAGGGTCTGGCCGGTCCCAGTTCAGTTTACCCCTGGCTGGTATGCACCCACATGTTGGTTCGCAATGTTTAAGCTATAGGTCTGGGACCATAAGATACCTACCCTAATCGTAAAAATATTGCTCCTTACCTCTTAAATTCTAGATTGATTGTTGGTGCGCCCAAAGGAAGTGGAATTGGAAAAGTATTTAAATGTCAAGTGGAAAGCAAGTTGTGTGCTGAAATGACTCACAGTATCAAAAATGGTGAGTGAAATCCATACAGTATAAATGTGATAGTAACTCTGTCTGTCTCATTTTCACGTGAAAACCACTCAACCGTTATCGAAATTTAGTACATACACAGATCAAGAGCCTGCGAAAGGACACAGGCTACTTTTTATCCAGATATTCTCATGCAAACCGGTACCACGGGTGAAACCACGGGAAGACACTAGTTATTTATATAACAGTTAAGACGCCGTTCCTTGTTTTATTACATAAATTTTACTTTTCATTATATATTAGTTAGCTACCCTATTAGTACCTACCCTACCCCCCCCCCCCCCCCCCCCTACCCTATTAGTGCTTACCTATTAGTTTGTACATACGAGTATATTATGACGGACGTTTTTGGTATAACGGGAATAAAAGTGTTATTTTGGTCGAGACGAGACTATACCTTCTATTCTGTATCCAAGATAAATTACGTACACCTATAATTATCGTGCCACTGCTGAGACAGGCCTTCCTCATGGAGAAACACATGAGGAGTATGGGCCGTAACATCATCACGCTGGCCCAATGCGGGGTGGTGGGTAGAAACGGTCACAAATGCGACCGGGACCTACAGCTAAACGTGCCTTCCGAAGCACGGAGGAGCTCAAGATCACAAAGTCTTGGTCACCCATCCACGGCCTGACCATGGCGAAGGTAGCTTTGTTTTCGATCGTAGCCAAAGCGCACTGACCACTACGCCACCGAGCTCCTCACACCTATAGGTATATTTTTTTACAATTATACCGTAAAAAAATATACCTCTCTCTCTAAGTAACTATTTTGATATGCAAATGAATTTGAAAGTATATTGTAAGAACCAATAATTACAGGCGGTTGTAATTTGTTTTTTCTATGTAAGATTTTACGAATGCAGTTTGTAAATATTTTATTGTTAAATTTCAGGATCTAATGACCTATGGCTGGGTGCTACTGTTGCAACTGGAGATGACTTCTCGGTGGTAAAGTTTTATTTATACGTATTCTTACAGTCTTAGGCTCAATACATCCTGGCACAGATTCGAAGCGACCGCAGCAGAAGTATAGCAGGTCTCAATCCAAGTTGCCAAAAAGGTAAACAAAAGAGCCGACTTACCGAATTTGTTATTCAATAATCACACTTTTTACATGGACATTGGCACGTAAATATAATTAACGGTAACAATTGTTGTCCGTTTCAATTGTTTTCAATTACCTACAGTCATCACAAAACATTTTAGAGATGAAACATTACCTTTGTTTTGTTTACCTTTTTGGCAACTTCGATTGAGACATACTATAAACACTCACATTTCACCTGATACGTTCATCAACATGTCAAGCGAAATGTGGCTGCTTAACACCACTGCCCACCCCTTCGGGGCTAGAGGCGTAATGATTTATGTATATTACGTTACGTTTATCAAGGACCTTATTTTATATACACATTTTATGTGATCGAAATATTGGACAGAAAGCCAAAAATTAAATATGTAGTCTTATTTATTTTATAGTATATGATACTTGACTTAGCCCTTTCGCACGAGCGATTTTAATCGGCGATTCCTTGGCGGAGCGAGATCGCAGCGAGCACGCGGCGGCTCGCGGTTCATAACTCGCGACGATATCGTTGCGCGCACGCCGCGAGCCACTCGCTGCGATGTTGCTCCGCCGAGAAATCGCCGATTAAAATCGCTCGTGTAAATCGTGTGGCTCTTACGGTACCGGCTCTAAAGTACTTTCAGAAAATAATTTTTGTTTCTTTTTAATTAAAATAAAAAAAAACATTGCTTGCGTCGGGAACTGGGAAATTATGTCCTGGGCACTGCCCTGACGTAAGTGGATAGGCGTTAAAGCCCACTTGCCTAAAAATTAAATCTAGATTGAACAAGAGCTAGTGATTTTCTTACGTTTTCGCCATACTAAAAAGTATCATAAAGCGACAAAATCGAGTCTAAAACTAGATTTAAAATTTTAAACCTAGTTAAAACTCGATTATGTAAATTTTTGACATAAGAGCCAATAATATATCTTTTCATTTCAATTGAATAATATATCTTTATATCTTGTATTAAGTTTTTTATATCTTATTTTATAATTAACACATCTTTATCATATAATTTTAATTTCAAGTTTCTAGTTTATTATTTACATTGAATTTAAGCACACATAGACTGCTTAATTTCGGTAACAAGGACAAAAATAACAAATTCAGTTTTAAATGAGTAATTAGTTTTTTTCCCATGCAATTTT
The DNA here is from genome assembly GCA_910589355.1 of Parapoynx stratiotata. Taxonomy (NCBI): domain Eukaryota; kingdom Metazoa; phylum Arthropoda; class Insecta; order Lepidoptera; family Crambidae; genus Parapoynx; species Parapoynx stratiotata. The sequence goes on from OU342463.1 coordinate 3,484,451, forward strand.
TTTATACAGTTTTTTTTTGTTTCAGGCATGCGCCCCGAGGTTTACTGAATTCAAAACAAGTAAGGTGTTTGTTATTGAATGATAAGGAAATATAAATTAAGTTTTTCAAACACTTAGCAAATAATTTTGGGGCACCATAACTATTTTTTCGTAGTAATATTTCAAAGACAAAAAAAAACTTAAGATACAAAAAACGTAATAGCACTAGAATTTGCTCTAAATGAAAACTTGCATTTTACCCATTATCATTTACTCAGACACGCGCCCACTTCTGAACCTAAGCCCCCCCTCCCCCCCTCCCCTTCGCGAGTCCTTCTCCAGATCGTCGGTCCACCTCGTTGCGCCACCCGTTGCGGGTGCTCGAGCTGGATTCAGGGATCGGCAGAGGTACTCTATATGCATGGACCTCGGCTTAGGCGTGCCGTGTCGTGGAGGAAGGCCTGTGCCCAGCAGTGGGACGTATATAGGCCGAAGATGGCCAACTATGGAACTTTTATAAAATGGCGCACATTCTGGGACACCTTTATGCAGCAGTGGACTAATGTAGGCTTGATGATGATAGAATCACGAGTTAAGGACCACTACCCACTACAACCATAACCATTTCATGACGGAATTAAGACTGAAACGGTCCTTGTGGTGATACAGTCCAGTGTAGTGGACAGCCCCCTTGTGTCACGGTTATTATGTTAATCCATGTATAATTTCAGAATTTGGCACCTTTGGAAGATGTTTTATGAAAGGGATATCCGACTTAGTGGAAACGGAAATGAAGACTTTGAATCAGAGTGATAAAGAACCAAATTTAAGTCCTTATGGTAAGAAAAACTGTGCCTTCTTTATGTTCTGTCTGTAAAATTTTAGCATTATATTAGGCCTATGAAATTGGTGTTTTGTATGGAGATTTTGGGGAATTCTGCATTTTCTATACTAATTTTTTTTTAGTTTTCTTCACAACGACAAATCCAAAGATAATAATATTTGGCATCTATCATTAGACAAGCTTAAGTAATATGTGTAAAATCACACTTCATAAAAATTGATGTACCTATTCGGGAGGCACTTAAAAAGAGTTGTCTCCGTGTCCAATTTTAACACAATTAAACTAACAACAAATTATCAAAAAAAAATCAAAAGAGCTCAAAAATATAGTCTACTTTTAGACGAGGTAATTATTTTTTAGGAATACTGTGAATCTTAATAGTTACAGACAAAATACTAAAAGAGTAAAAAAACACCAATTTCATAGGTAAGGACCCAATATTAACAATCAACATTTTGTTGATAAGAGGTGTGAATGTAATGTTGAGCACTTTGTAAAAAAATAATGCAGTGTTGACAAACACACAAAAACATTTTGTAAACTTTTATCGGAGTTTCATATAATTTTAAGACTAAAAATCTAATTACTGTTTTTGTGTTTTTTAAAAGGTTCATTCCGAATTGATTAATATTTTCTATATTTTTAGAAAAATATATGGACTCATATGGATGGAGCTTGAATGTTGATAGTAAAAATTCTATAATTGTCGGTGGGCCAGCTATGTATACAGGTAATAGAGTTGATTTTGAAAATATTTAGTAACTCTATGTATTTACCCATCTCTTCCCTCGGGTGTCGTAAAAGGCGACTAATGGACTTAGAACTGCTTAACCATCCAAAAGTATTAGCGGCGACGGGCTCACCACCTGTCACGCTGATTACATGTCCCTGCTTGGTGATGCGCCGACTGTGACAGTGGAATGCTTTTGCGGTGCTTTTGCCTAGTCTCTGACTAACCCTTAGGGCTAATAGTCGTGATTATATGTATGTATGTATTTATTACCAAGTGACATACCAGATCCACAATAAATGTAACAAATAATAAATATTTATTTATATTTAAGGTCGAGTCATGCTGTATACAGATAATAAAGCGTATCCTAAATTGATTCGGGGCAACAACGCGAAATGGAAGATAGAGTATACTTTTGGTAAATTATATTCAATTATTTTAGTTTCATTAGTTGAAGCTTTGTAACAAGTTTAATACAATTGCTTTGTTGTTCATTGTATTCTTTTTTGTATTTTGTGATATTTTAAAGAAATAAGCAATAATCTCAAGCACAATGATCAGTCGTTATCGTTATTGTTAATAACTTCTTGAATCTTGAAGAACTGTAGATGCCTAATCTGTGTAATGTTGACAAACCAATATTGATCATTTGATAATTTCAAAAAGTGTTCCAAATGACAGAAATCCAATTCATATCCATTGAAATGTGGCGGAGAGTAAAGCGGCAAAAATAAATTAAAAATCCGCTCGAAATCGTTGTGTGTAAGGTTGCAGTTCAGTGCATTCGGAGTGCCGTGCGTGCAGCATATTACTTTACACGCTTGCTATTTTATATGGCAGGTTATGGAGTGACTTCAGGCTTGTTTACTTCTGTAAATCGGACTACTTATGCTATTAGTGCGCCTTATGGCCAGAAAGGACTTGGAAAGGTAAATACGTTTGTACAAATACTAAAATTTTTACCCTTACATTAGATAGATAGACAGAAAACACTTTATTATAAACGCCAATTAAAAAAAATTGATTTGATAACTTAAAACTAGATGTAACAATCGGCGGTCTTATCATTAGGGAGCGATTTCTTCCAGACAACCTGTCGATGGAGAGCTGGGAAGAGATTTTATAGGTGCACAAATAAGTTAATAAAAAAGTAACCAATAAAATACCATTAAAATTATTTTATAATAATATACATTACTTACATACATCTTTATTGTACTTACTAAGGACTAACTACTTCTTGGTACAAACACAGCAAACAAGGAGTGTAAAACACAGCATGGACCATTATAATAATTGAATTATTTTGACCCTCGTTTTAAAAAAAACCTAAAGACTGGGGGACGTCTAATTGAAAGTGAATTCCACAATCGAACAGCCTGCACTACAAAGGAAGAATTGTTAAAAGAACTATTGTGTATAGGTCTTTTAAGGGTCAAGTTATCCGAGGTCCGCAAAGAATATTTAGTACAGTTGAGGAAGATGAAATTCTCTTTTAGGTAGCGTGGATAGGAAGTATTAAATAATATATTAAAAGGAAAAGAGGGAGTGCCGGCGAAGACAAATAGGAAGCCACTTGAGTTCGTTGCGAAACTGAGAAACACGGTCATATTTGTGAAGACCATGTATGAACCTGATACAAAAATTTTAAAGGCGCTCAAGTTTGTTTAGCTGGATTTCCGTGATATCAATATAGCAAACAGATTGCCTGGAAAAGATTGCTGATTAGCAATAAGGCCGCCCGTTGCTTATTTTGTTATTAGGTTCTTGTATCTCTATTATCTCTAGTAACTCTTTATATTTCTTAAATAAGTTCTCTTATTTATTCTTATATTCTTTATTGCATATTTGTTTCGTTGTATTATTCTAATCTTTTTTTCAGGTGATTCTTACTGACTTATTTAAAGGATGGGTTTTAGACCCACCTAAAGATTTCACTCCCCCAGTTGGTTCGTTATTTGGTGCATCGATGTGCTCTGCCAAATTAAGGGGCGATAAACAAAGAGAAGCTTTGTTGATTGGCGCACCAACGTATGCGGAGAAGGGGCAAATGAATCATGGCATAGTCTACATATACCTTTACAATCTGGAAAAGTTGGTAGGTACAAGTCAATTGATCTTGAAAGTCAGCTTAGCGATTCCAAGTTAACCTTACCTGCTAGTGGTACATCCTGCCGATCAACAAAAGAAGCATGGTCATAGTCAATAATTTTCTTTTCTTTTCTTTCCATGACGTTTTCCAGCAACCCGCTAAGGCAGCACATTAAGAAAAGACCCACCCCAATACCCCCAAACCCCCCAATAAAAGTTTAGGATTTTCTGGGAGAGGCTTATGGCCAACAGTGAGCTTATTCCGGCTGATGATGATGACATCAGTTAAGCATTATTATATTCAACCACCACCATCACCGCCTGTCACGCTGAGCACATAATATGTGCATATTTTATAGTCACTGCTTGGTGAAGCGTGGACTATGGCAGTGGACTGCTTTTCAGTGTTTTTGCCTAGTCTCTGATTAACTCTTAGGGGATAATTGTCTTGATTATTTGTATGTATGTAACAGTTATTAAAAGAAAGATTTTTTTTTTATGTAACAGTTATTAAAAGAAAGTATCACAAGAGCTATATTTGTAGAACCTGATATTAGCAACATCGTTATAAGAACAAGAGGCTAAATAACCAGTGAATATTTTTTGGTTGGAATAATTTTACAACGAGGACTTTGAAATGTTGCTGAGCTTTGTTGGAGTGGAGTGTAAACTCTGTTCACTAGAGGATAACATTTAAAATTCTTTGAAAATTATCGCGGAGACTACACATGCCTTAAATCAGAGGGGAGGCTAATAAGAGTTTGCGTTCCACTTTAGATGATTGGTACACCTGAGCCACCACTCATGCATTGTTGAGTCAATAAGGAATGACTTTCTTGGCTCACCAAAGACATTAGCTCAATAAAGATGTCGGAACATTATAAAAATGTCAGTTGCTTGTTACAGAATGTGGTACATGAGAGAACATTACTGGGCACTGTGCATGGGGGACAATTCGGGACCGCAATGATAAGCATGGGTGACTTAAATGGAGATAAGAAAGATGGTATGAAAATTTAATTGTATATTAATTAAACATAAAGAAGCTCTGGCTGACTCCTAGTATCGTCTACTTGCATAGCAACAATATTTCAAAATACTGTAATCTGACATAAGGCGAAACTCAACATCTTAACATATCGGGTGAAACGTGGGTGTTGACACCTTTACCTACCCCTTCGGGGATAGAGGTGTGATAATCATATAAATAAATAACATTTATTTGTATGATCATTACTTTCTTGTTCTGTGCTTAATTATATTCAACCAATAGATTTCTACTTCTGTTTGTCTTTATCAAATTCATCTTTTGTACGCTCTTATTTTCAAAACATCCAATTATATTTTCAATTATGTTTCTAAGAAGTATTACTTGATGGATTTTTATTTGGCAATACAGAAGTGGCAATATCAGCTCCTTACGAAGACGATGGAAGAGGATCAGTGTACATTTACTCTGCGTCGGAAATCCTTACTGACAAACCTCCAAGTGAGCTGAACTGGCTGCAGAGGATCAAACCAGCCGGTTACTTCACGGTTGGACACAGCCTCGCTGCTTTGAAAGATAACATGAACACTGCATGCAATGGTAAGTATTAAGTAGTTAATGTAACTACACAATTAACCGCCTCTCTGGTCTAGTGGTTCACACCACCAGGTTCGGGTTCGATTCCCCATGGGGGCAGAAGTTTTTCTGCTGGGTTTGGTTCATGGTAAGCTACCACCGTGGTAAGCAAGCCTGCCTGGCTAGCTACCACCGGAAACCACCGTCTTATCTAAATTTGTCGCCATAATAACAATGTTTTAAGCATTGTTGTGTTCCGGCAATCAGAGGTAAAACCAGTTCCTCATTTGTTGAGGATTTCAGGTGAAGCTCGTTTACACCTTCGGCTTTATCGTCATTTACCATCAGGTGAGATGAAGGCCATGAGTTTACCTGTCATATAAATTTAAAAAAAAGAGTCTGTACACGTATGCGTTTTGATGACACAAATATTGTTTATAAGGCTCATAAAAAATAAACCTTAACCTAATATCTATCAGAATACTTTTCCTACGAATTGCTACCTTGGTCTTTCTTTGATCCTTTTTCTAGATTTTATACATTTCCGGTAATATATATTTTGCTGTCCAAAACCAAAAAATCGAAAACAAAAGCATTTATTCAGCTTAGATGCGTCTTAGCGCATGCTTATGAGTGTCATAAACATTTTAGAATATTTCATGAAAAAGAAAAACTTGTTGCTATGTTCTGAGAAGAACGGGCAAGAAACTCAGCAAGTTTCATAGCCCTCCCTTTACATAGTCTTAAAAAGTCATACAAATTTTGCTGCTCAAATAATTATCTTGCTGACAAAATATTTGTTTGCTGCCCAAATAATTTTTTGGCTGCCAATTTGTTGCTGACCAAATAATTAAATGGCTACCCAATTATGCTCCCTCTAATCTTTCCCCCGTTTATAATTTATATTACACTCTTTGCCTTAAGCGTACATTTCACAAAACTACTTTCTGACGACAAAGGCCAAATTGTAATATTACAGAGAAACTTATTAATAAGCGAGGCGAGTAGTCGCTATGAAATGCTCTGTTGAAAGACCGGCTACGTCTTTGAAACCCTCCTGTAGCGAGCCTTGTTACAATAGTTCCTAGTTTTCTTTCCCAGTTGACGCAATGTCACACTGTGATATATTTACATTTTATATTTCATTTTCTTTTATGTGTCGGTCAAACTGAAAACCAAAAGTAACTTAGGTATCTTGGAAGCGGAAGACATGCTGCGCCGACCAAATATAAAATTGGAAATACGGCATTGATGTATTATGTTAACATCAATGGAATACGGCAGGGCAATCATTCCGCGGAATAAAAAACTTTAGTTTTACTGAAAATAAAAACAGTAAAGCCGTTTTAACAATCAACCATCGCTGAAATAATTCAAAAAAGCTTTTAAAGTTGTTAAAACCCTGTTATAGAAATAAATTCATTACTTCCCTGTACTTTTATTACAGCCTTATTTTATTATTTGACATTTATGTTTATTTTTTAATTTACAGAACTGGCTATAGGCGCCCCTGGGAGCGATAAGGTTCTGTTCTTAAGATGTATACCCCAAATTAAAGTTACGGTGTTGAATTTGGAGGTAAATATATTTATTTTGTTATATTTTTTTATTTATTGTGGATAATTTCGTGTATATTAATTGTTTTTTTATGGCAGGAGGATAAAACATCAGAATTTTCGAGAGCACGCCGAAACGAAACATTTTTTGTATTTAAATCGTGTATCGAAGTTGAATATCCTGAAAGGCCATTGGATATTAGAGCAGGTAAGTTAATCATTGAAGACCTCGATGGCGTAGTGGTTAGGACGCTTTGGCTTTCGATATCGAAAACAAAGCGACCTTCGTCATGGTCAGGCCTTGGATGGATGACCAAACCTTTGTGATTTCATACTCCTGCCGTTGATCCCGGTCGCTATTGCAATCATTTCTACCCACCAACTCGCATTGGGCCAGCGTGGTGGTCTTATGGCCTATTCCTCGTGTGTTTCTTTGTGGATTAGGTATACCTATAGGATTAGGTTAAGCGTCATCTTTACAATAAAATTGCACTAAGACTATGTTGTAGACTGAATTTAAAAAATATTTGTCGTATACTTTAGTACTAAATGCAATAAGCCGAAGACAGGGTGAAAGATAGGTCACGGTTCACAGCTCACGGATAAGCTCTTACTATCACTATATCACATTATCCCTTAGGATTGCTTTACATTGAACATTAATTAGTAATTGTGGTTAACCACAGTGCCATCTTACCCTTGTGTTGTAGCTGAGATCACTATCAGAACATTATTTCGATTTGCTCTGGCATTGTATATTATACAAACTTATTACTTTTCACATAATTATTTTGTATAATTACTCTTCTTGTAAGTTTTGATCTATTATATGTTTAATTATTAACAATATCTATTTTTCACTACATTAATCATCATCTACATTAAATTTTATAACGTCTTCTAGTGGTTTTTGATGTGGAATCTATAGTTACATTAATACCATAATCATTATCAAAACAGCTGGTAAATCACGCTAAAATGAACACTTTGAAAATGGGCTTCCTTAATGTAAATGATTTTCTTAATATGTATATGATTATGATTATATATGATTATGATTCCTTAATGTAAATGATTTTCTTAATATATATATATATATATATATATAATAAGTATATGAGTATGTTTAATTACCGACAACGGCTAAGACGATAGGCTTTATCTCGCTGCAGTATTGTCACTGAATATGGTTGTTCCAAAAATTATAAAGTATACAATTTTAAGACTCAGTATGTTCATCTTGATAATTATTTCAGATATTACCGTGAAAGTAAGCCTGACGCATCCAACTGCGAGAATAGTCGACTCCAAATTTGAGGATGCAACGGAATTTACTATATCAACTCTAGCATCAAAACAACCAAAATATTGTAAACCTATAAAAATCATCATTCCTCTTGTAAGTATAGAAGTTTCCACTTAAAATTTACTTCGGATTGGGGAATTGTTGTTCGAGTATGAACATGGCCTTTGAGTGGGTATTAAAAACTATAATTGAATACATTGGGTCCTTACCTATAAAATTGGTGTTTTTATTCTGTCTTAGCAATTTGTCCGTAACTATTAAGTTTCAGAACATTCTTATAAAATAATTGCCTCTTCTAAAAATAGACCATATATTTGAGCTCGTATTATTTAATTTGATAATTTTTTTTAAGTTTAATTGTGTTCAAATTAGACACAAAGACAATTATTTTTAACTGCCTCCCGAATACATCATTTGATTTGATAAAATGTTAGTATGTAAAATGCAGACATCCCCAAAATCTCCATACAAAACACCAATTTCATAGGACCTAATATGTGCATGGTGCAATATATTTTGTTAGCAATTTTGCACAATAAATTAAATATATTTATTTGCCTTAAATAGGGTATACAATTGGTGGAATTTAATTACAAAAGAGAAGCTTAACCTAGTTAGACATCTCAAACAGCATGCAAATATGATATCAGTCACAATTATGTTAAAAGGAACATACTACAGAGGCAAAAATAAAGCCAAACAAAAAACTCTGAACAGACAAATTTATTCCCCATCGACCACAGATCACTTTTGATTATTTTTTTCTTCATATCTTAAGAATTCATCAATTGAGTAGAATGACTTGTCTATTAGCTATTTGCGCAACACTGATTTGAAACGACTTGTACGAACATCTTTAAGACTATAGAGTCTAAGATAAGAAATCAAAAATAGGAAATGCTCTTAGAATACTGGGAAAATGATGACATGATTTTATCACACTTAAGAAACTGTTTATTTTTTTAAGTATGATTACAATCGAATCAATATACATACTTATTCTCCCGCATGTAGAGATGAGAACCAGTCACGTCACAAAACAGCTATATTTATCCTATTTCTAGCAAAAACCTATAAAAATACGATAAAATCAGTATTTTATAAAATCCGTTTCTACGATACCTATCTACTTCTCTTGCAAATCCCAATGAATTTATCGAATGAACGAATTTTTTTCGCTTTTTCATATTTCATACAACTCTATATAGCCTATAAAGGGAGAATCTTGTTATGTGTAATAAAAAATACGAAATATACGAATAGAAACGTGAGTACGAATTGCCACGGCCTAGCGCTGAGACGTCTAGATATTCTATTGAGAAAATGTCACGGATCGTATAAGTTTTCGTTGATTTTTATGTGTATCTGTTTCTGTAGATACAATAACGTGTATTGAAAGTCTGCCTTGAAAAGCTTCAGATATTTTCACAAAAACTTCTTTTTTTTAATTAAGTTGACTTTAACAAGTTTTTGCTACCTATGTAATGTAAATTTCAAATACTAAAGCAGATAAACATCCCTAGTATTTTAATTTCTGAAACACAGTAAAAGAAACTTAGTTAACCCAGGGACATAAAATGCTTTCCAATATGCAACATACAAGAAAAGAAATGAAAACTTTTAGAGCCTTGTCAACATTAAAAATTATACATTGTTAACAGGAATCAGGATACGAACCTGTAATACAGTACCAAGTCACAGCCACCCAAATCAATGGTCCTTTATCTGTAAAGTTCTTTGATTCGAAACACGCAACGTTAAGCGATCTAAGCGTGCTGTCGCTCACGGACACGCTATGGGTTGCGGACTGCGCAGGCGACCACGAATGTATACCCGAATTGGCTTTTCAGCTGGTCACGTCGATGGGGTATGAAATTTATGTAATATGTAATATTTGTTTACAATATTTACCGACGGGAAGAGAAATTAGGTATATCTCTGGCTCCTGAACTACAAGCAGATGCAAAAATAAGCATCACTATATTTCTAGATTACTGTAGCCATTACAGCTTTTAAATCCACAGATCGCATGAACGCGCGCGAATGTTTTTTCTTTTTTCACCATGAGAGTTTTCGATGCAAATGAAGATCAATAATATTAAACAGTCCACAACAAACATTTTTAGGGCGGAGTATCGCATGGGTTCAAGCGACACGGAAACCGTGGCTGTTACCGTGCAAAACACAGGCGATGTGGCGTACCGTTCATGTATAGTGTTGGAAGTGTCTGGCGTGCGTTTGCGCAGCCGGCCCGCCGCATGCTCACGCGAAGAGGCCACCGGCTTTGTGTGCATACCTCCACAGCCTATTAGGAGTAACAGCAACTGGGTATGAATATTATAATTATGGATCATATATGTCACATTTTCACAATTGTGATTATGATCTATACATGAAATGTATCATATAAACGTTAAATTATGATAAATATCTCGAGATAGATTGTCATTTAACGGGTCTTACAAATTGACATTTCATTTTTTAAATATTTTGTACATACAATGTTTTACTCAGTGATACAAGACACAAAAAAACTACCTTGCGACATTTTTCTTTTCTGGTTCATTATCTTCTTATTTTACTTTTCACAGCCAACTGGCACGATTGAACTTGATACTAAAAGCTTAAAAAGTGAGACAGAAGAAATCACAATCAAAGCGACCATGTACAGTGACTGTAAATCCAGAAGCGAAGGTAGAACCAAGTCAAGGTATATCAAATTGACTACAGACCCCAGGGGGCTTATTGTGAGAAGGTAATAATGTTTTGCCTTTATCAAGCAAAACTTCGTGTTTTATTAATGTTTGGGATTTCACAGTGTCAACCTGATGCCAACCTGTATCCATATTTCAATAGATTGGAGTCGGATTTCTGTTATAGAACACTATTGAATGTTATAAAAGCGCTTCATAGATTAAATGTTAAGCGCTTTATATGTGAACTTACTTCCTATTGCTACTCTGCTCATTGAGAGCAGAGTAGAATTTCAATGGATTGGAATTGTCCAATCCATTGAAATATGGTTACAAATTGGGGCAGCTGGAAGCCCTGGACCCGTCAAGAACATTGCTAATAGAGTAAAAAAAGCCTCATCAGGGCTTGTGTGTTAATTTCCATACAATATGCTTCTGCTTTTATACTGGTATAACCTTTTTATACCGCAAAAATCTGACTAAATACCATAATGTAAAGGAACATAATGGAATTCATTTTTCAACCATCCCTTGGTATCATATACACAAAAAGTTCCATAAAAATGAGATTTCGCTTTGGTATAAGAGATAAAGCCACCTTAACGTTGATTATGATAACCCCGCATTTACTTTTGAAATCACAAGCAAACCTCTTGTGAACACCTAAAGGTTGTTGCAAGATATCGGAATGGTTATGACGATATCGGATTTTAAATACATCGCTTTAGTCCTTTTATATGTTTACTAGCTTTTGCCCACGACTGCGTCCGCTTACAATAGTTACCTAATTAATGTGATGGTATGTAAGTTATAGATTTCCTCAATAAATAGGCTATTCCACACTGAAAAAAAAAAGAGGGAACACCTACTGATACGAGACAGAACATTGCCTCATGCTATTCTGGGAGTTTGGCATCCATATAGAGTACAAAATTCTTGGTGGTTAAATTGTATATGATTATTTTAGTATAGTAATATTTGTCAATTCGATTATTGGACTAGCTGTCATATCACGACATCATACGTTTTAGTCGCTGGTTCATATTTTAACTTTCTGGTCAACCTGACCACGGATCAAAAAAACCGACCATTATTAATGAATTATTGAATTGACCACAAGGCATCCAAAGCAATCCAATTAGCAAAAATTACGTCATCGCAATGGAGTGGAGTGAATTTGCTTTTGTTTGTTGAAGTACAAATTAATAACTAAAATACATTTAAATTACATATCAAATAATACTCGTATTACAATATTCCAAGTATTTTATCTTAATCCACTAACAGCTTTATCATCCACTTTCCAAGATTTCTAAAGTGAGAGGTCTCAGACTCTTTTACTTGTTAGCTGGGAGTAAGATTAATTTCCTTTTGTGGACATATACTATATAAGCAAAATGATTTTCAGTTCAACTAGTTTCGGCGACGATATTTCTTTGACGTCTACTGAACTAGAAGAAACAGGGAAGCAATTGTCTCATATTTACTCTGTAAGTATAAAACGGTATAATATACAAGTTCCTTTGAAACGTTAACTAGAAAAACCTTTGAATTATTATTACACGGGTTCTAATCTAATCGAATTCTAATCGTTAAATTTCATTGATATAAAGAAGATTTTATTTGCAGACTATTATTTTTGAATGAATCGAATAAATGAATTCGATCATAACTGTCAAGAAAGCTAATACCTAATACTAATACTTTGAATTTCATTTGCAGGTATTTAACGGAGGACCAATATTCTGGACTAATGTAATATGCGATATAACTATGGATAAAAAGCCTTATTTCGACTACTTAACTTCTACTGTAAGTAAATTTAACAATTAGGCAGTATCTATTCCCAATAGACCAGACAACAAAACAAATAATGATACATTTGATGAGGAATAAAAGGAACTTGTATCACGACTCGTTGCAGCGCAATGATATATTTAGCATTGTAGATAGCGAATTCCTTGAATCATATAGATAAATAATAATTATTGCCTTAGAAATATCATAATTAGTTATCGAGAAATTACAAGTAATATCGATGTCGGTGAACTGTGGACTATAGCAGTAGACTGCTTTTGCGATGCTTTCGCGTAGTTACTGACTAGCCCTTCGGGGATAATACCAGTGATTATTATGTATGTATGTATCGATCCAAATTCGCAACTGTCACTACTCCAGAATTTTTTGTTTTTTACCATTTTGAATGGTTTAAGCATGGGTGTTAAATAAATCTGCTATTCTACATCAACTGTGGCTTCTATTTTCTACTTTCTTATACTTTTAAAACCCTTTAGGTGCTTGCTAAACCACAGGTATTTATCATTCACGCGTAGCCGACCCCGTAAAGTTAGATAGGAAAATTCGTAGAAAAGTTTCCCTTCCACTTAATTACTATTTAAAATCCATATTTCAACCTATTTCCACAGAAGTTATTTGTTATTCTTTTGTTTTATATCGTCTTTGTCCAAAGACAAGCTTTTAGGGAGTGGCCTACTTCCTAGATAATTCCATAATACGATTCTGTCCATTGGTCAGAATTGTTCTTAGGAGTTACCTAAGAAAGGATGCACGAGAAATAAGGTCATCATATAGCTCGAAATATAGCAGAATTGACGATCGTTGATAGGTTCTCAACGATTGATGGAAGGGTTCTCGAACCCTACTATCGAGGTAGCTGGATATTGGGAAGCACAGCGTCGGTATGCCCCTCACAAGGTGGACCGACGAACCGACCGACTAAATGTTACTAAAAGCCGCTGCATGTGGTTAACAGAAGATAAATCAATCTCATGCTAAATTGGCCGAAAAGATGATGATGTTGCTATTATTATTGATCCTATCAATATAGCTCATTCGAAAACCAACATTTAAAGCAGACGGCTTTATTTCTTTCATTCCAAGAAAGTCAAGCTTATTCAGTTCCTCTATTCATAATGATGTTGATATTTAAGAGTGCATCGAGGTTTTAGCGCTATATTTGCGTTCATTGGTCCCTTGCTGTATCGTGATTACTGAAGCTATAATTAAGTAATTCACATGCAAGATATTTAAGGATTCACTCTATAAATCATATTGATTAGAAACAAGATTACTCGTAGTTGGGTCGATAGGGAAAAATTCCAAAGAACAAAAAATATAAACCCTTAGTACGGCGTAAATACTTCACGGAGAGTAACCAGCTTTTGAATAATAACAAAACTGCGTTTTCTTTAACCTATATTGGCGTAATGTGTATTTATTTCAATAATACGAAAGAAATACGTAGATTAGCGCGTGTTTCAATTTGCAGATTGACACAGACGCTAGAAAGGATTGCGACGATGTTAAAATCAACGCATTCGGACAATTCACCACTCGCTGCATTATTTCGGAGTTGCGCAGCAAGCGCAAGTTTGATGTCATCATGACCATAAATCTGGAGCCAGGCACCTTAGGTAAACGAAAACATTTGTTTCAATAAATAAAATAGTTATATTTTATATCTGACATTAACTCGAACAATAAACATTATGTTGTTTGTTACTGGGCAACTAGTTAACGGGCACAAAAGGAGACACAATAGAAACATCTATTGCTTGCGAACACTGGTGTTTGCGGTGCCCGCCAAGGGGTTAAGGGTAGGTTTTTTGATCCGTAGTAATTGTTACCTCAATAAATAAATAATAAATAAATATCCTCAGGCATTCCTAGTCCCATTTTAAGCAACTAAATGCTGCTTGTGTTACGGATACTAGATGACGGATAAATAAATTTAATAGATAAATACTATAATACTATACTATACTTTAATAGATAATTATTCAGAATATACATAATATTATACATATATAATGAACATCCAAGACTGGAGAACAAATGTCTGAAAATTCATCACCCAAACACTTGCCTCCACTGGGGATCGAACCCAGGACCTCTCGAGATGGCGACGCCTTGAGACCGGCCTACAGACTACTCGACCACGGAAGTCGTCCACGGATAGTTTAGATCTAGATCAATAGCGTCAATGGAAACGCCGAAATTCTAGAAGAAGAAGAAGAGAATACATCAGCTGTACCGCCAGCCGCAATTTTACTGATCCCAGCATCGTGTTGTGGTTAAATTTTCTATGATTATTTAACTATAATTATATTTGAAAATTCGACTATTGGACAAGCTGCCATATATTATCACATCGTACGTTTTCGCCATGGTCTATATTTTAACCTACTGGTCGACCTGGCCACGGATCAAAAAACTGACCCTAGACTATGATTGTTTTTCCTGTACATAATAATTTAATCTCCTTCCCCCATTATTTGTGTTGCCACTGATTTTCACCTACTTTGAATCATTTCCATCCTTAGGTTGTGTAGATGAATAAGAGGCATTTGTGTAAAATTATCTATCAATAAGATTCTATAAAATCGTAAAGCTATTTTTTTTTTCAGATCCTGAAGACTTAGAGAAGAAAAATACAACTATGTCTTCATCCCTGAAGCTTACTTTTGGCAAGCACGAAATAAAGCAAAGGTATCAAACACACTCAACTTATTTTATATTTGGTTTTGTACGTCAACTAATGACTTGAATTCTTATAACACTTATATTTTCCATTTGGTTTTTATTATGAATTTCTACTTTGTAAATATATTAGAATCAAAAATACATTTTCATAGTAAGATGAAACATTACATTATATTCTATTTTAACCGCCTATCTGGTTTAGTGGTTGACACCACCGGGTGTTCATCAGAAGGTCCGGGGTTCGATTCCCCGCTAGGTTTTACTGCTCGGTTTGGTTGGTGGTAGGGCTTCCAAGCCCACCTGGCTAGCTACCACTGTCTTACCTAATTTGTTGCCATAGTAACAATGTTATAAGCATTGTTGTCTTCCGGCAATCAGAGGTAAGATAGCCAGTTCCTCAGTTGTTGAGGATTACAGGTAGAGCTCGCTTCCACATTCGGCCTTATCGTCACTTATCATCAGATAAGATGAAGAGCTTACTTGTAAAAAAAAGGTATAACTGAATCTGAATCTTTAATGCTAACGTTATTAAAACAGATTATGAATTGTGTTTTCTTCAGTTAAACGCATTTTTATTACTATCCATTGATAAAGACAACACTTAAACATTCGCATATAATACTTAATATTTCTCTTTTTATCAACAGTGTTATGAGTAATTTGAAAATGAAAGAAGCTGTAGTTCCTCTGTGGGTGATCATAGCAGCTGCTCTAGTCGGACTACTCATCATGATCATAATCGCTATTGCACTTTATGAGGTAATAAATAATAGTTGAAATTTTTTTCACCGTCATTTTTCTGTCTCTATTTGAGTGCTGAGATTGCCATTTTCCCTAGCTAAAGAGGCAACTAGCCATCTAATGAGAGAAATTTCATTTCCTTCTCTAAACTTTTCATAACTATGGTTTTGGTTGATAGTTCTATGATTCAATTTAGGAACGAATTTCAATTGATGAAAATAGTGTACCTAATCAATCTATTATAACTTGCAGTGTGGATTCCTCAGAAGAAAAAATAAGAAAAAATTGAAGGACTTGAAAAAGAATGTCCATCGGCAAAGTATGGTGAGTTCTTTAGTGGGTTAGATAATAAATTGTTTTATTAGAATGATTTTCATTCTTTAAATTTAGTTTTCGATTGCTGCAAATATTTCAGTGGATTGTTCATTAACCATCATGTTATATTATCTGTGCTGACTAACATGGCTACAAATACAAACTTATTTATTAATTTTATTCTTGTCAGCGTCGCAGTGCAATGCGTGATAGTGCTCGAGCGGAAGCAGTGGGTAACAAACCAGAAGATACAGAGAAACTCCTTGAGGAAGTCCCGTTAGACAATCTACCTGCAAAACGTTCTTCTGATGATAAATTGCCGGAAATTAGACCTCTGCCTTGCGATGTCAATGTAGCTTTTCCACCAGCCACAGACGCAAACCCGGACAGGAAAAAGTAAGATTCAAATGAGTCATATAGATATTACAATTCACTAATATCTCTCGATACTTCGAATTTATACTCTTTCCTAAGGACTTAAGAGCGCTGTCAGCTGCCATAAAATGTTACAACTATAATCTACATCACACGATGCAAACAGTTCTCACACCAAACAAATATTGAATTGGAATCATGTTTATAAAAGATACAAGGGAACAACATTCTTTCAGAAAAGATAAATGTTAAATAAGCTTTGAAACTTTAGCTTCAATAATAAACAAATAAATATCTACACACATTCACACCTATCAACTACCCCCGTTTTAAGCAACTAATGTTGCTTGTGTTACGGATACTAGATGAGGGATATTTAATAAATGAATTCATATAAATATTCAGAATATATACAATACATATATAAACATCCAAGACTGGAGAACAAATGCCTGTATTCATCAAACAGACATCTGCCACCACCGCTGATCGAATCCAGAACCTTTAGAGATAGCGACGTCGTGAGACCGACGTACAGATCACACGACTACCGACGCTGTCCAATAATGTTGTTTGCCAATTCTGGATGTATATAATATAGCTTTTTTGTACAATTTTAAAAACAATCCATTTTAAGATTTAAATTGTTTACTTTATTAATAAACATACAAATATATATATATGCAAATATATATATATATATATATATATATATACAAATATATATATATATGTTTGTACTTGGTAAATTTTAACCCAATATACATAAATTACTAGCGCTTTCTTTTTCTTTTTAACATAATCTTTGCATCAATAATAATAAAGAAGAATAATTGTCCAACAGGAAGGAGTTAATAATTCTAGGACTGCAGAAGAATGTTGGAGGTATGCACCGACCGACACCACCACCTAAGCCGAAGAATCCTCCGAATCAACCAAAGTTATAGAGACAGAAGCTTTTGTTGTTAACAATGATGAGGATTTTATATTGATTTTTTGTTTATAAGAACTAATAGATGTTTTGTTTACTAGAGGAGTGAATGTTTATTTTTGAACATTAGCATTAGCAGTACAGTCAAAACTTTATTTTTGCATACTTGACTGATCTGTTCAGGTCGAAGAATTTTGAATTTTCTGTATAGTCTGACGATTGACTGTACCTTGTAAGTATAAAAGAGAATATAAATAGAAAACGAGTAGAGAGACAGCGCTGAAGACATGCTAATTATGTTCTACAAATGTAAGAAAAAAAATAAATACATTTCCCCAATTGTTACTATTTATTTAAAGCAACGCCCATTATTACGTTTCACATAACATCAGTCTCAAAATTTAGATCACAAGATTTCCTTAATAATTAAATTTCATATGAAATAAAATATTATTTTTGGTTTCCTAGCTTTAAAAACATTCAACGACTAACAATATTCTATTCTTGCGATGAGGCTGGGATAACTCAGCAGCACTTCGATTCTATGGAATCTTTTGTGCTGTATACATTCAACGTTTTCGTGACAAAAGACATAGCTGAAGTAGGTTAGTTATAATTTTTTTGTAACATCAAGAAGCAAAACTTATCATTAAATTCTAAATGTAAATTATAACTTCGAAATTAAAAACACTTCAGGTAATCATTAATAGACTAATAGATACAAAGAGCTATTATGCAACAAAAATCTTCATTGATAAATCTACTCATTATTATATTCACTATAGCGTTTAATAACAGCTTTGTTACTGTTTATCGTTGGATGTTAACTATCAAGACATTATTTAATAATCTAATGAGCTTCCCTACTCTGTAACGTAATTTTGACAGTCAATATTGTTTTAATGCAACGTCAAAAATGTCATGTCATTTGGTACTCTCTAAAATGAGTCCATTGAACATTCTTTGCATAGAAAATAGATAAGTAATAGGAAGTTAGTTTCTAATATTGACTAAATGTGGCATTATGTTACTTCCAATAGTGTTCAAGAGTACTAAATGACAGAAATCCAATTCAGTGAGTAGGGCAGCAGTTTAGAATTTTAATCTTCTACTTGGATTTCCTTTTCACAGATGAACCCGTATAAGTGATTGCAGTAAACGTCGTTTAATTTTCCGTCGTTTCTGAACAAGGTTCCACAGTCTTCGTTTTTTAGGGCATTGTTAGGTTCATTTGGAGCCCATGTGCTATAACCTGCTTCTTCTAAGGTCTCGTCTGAAAATAAGAAATAAGATTGAAAGAACAAATTTAAAAAGACATCATAATTTTACAGTTTTCTTATATTTTGTTGTTGTTAAAATATTATAAATATTTTAATTACAACAAAGTATTAGAATATTATATAATATTATATAAGTATAGAAATATTTTAAGTTGTAAATTTATTTATTTACTAATTGTTAAGCTTAACCAGCTGCTCTACCCTCTAACCAAATTTCAATGGATATGAATTGGATTTCTTTCATTTCGAACATTTTTTGAAATAATCAAAATAAATTACATTTGGCGCCGCATCAAATCAATATTGATTTGTTACAGACAGAGTAGGGCTGCTGATTGATAAAATATACAGAAGCTCTGATTAGCTTTGTGATGTAATACATCTCCTGTATGAAAAGCAATGTATTACTGCACTACTGCGTGGACTTATTGTATTTCTGCTAGTTTTGTAAATGGCCAATCAACGCTCAATCTAAAATGGCCAACATTTTAAAAGCAGTTTCTTGGGATAGCAGCTCGGTAATTTTAGACCTCAATTAAATATATGACTACAATTAACTTACTGAAAATAGTTTTGAACACCTTGGGTGCACCGTCGGTTGGCACTTCCGCCCTGTACCCTGCGTAGAAGAACCACCAAGCTTGAGACCCTACCACCTTGGGCTCAGAGTTCATAAGTTCGTGAACTACATCATGTTCAGCTTCAGAATTCAATACCACCAAATGAGCGCCTTCAGCCCTACATTCAGCATAAGCTTGGTTCCAAGTGCATGGCTTTCTTGGAATTTTGTAGCAGCTTTTTACATTTCGGTACATTTTGTAGTCTGGAATTAAGAACAGAGTTATCTATGAGAGCGGCATCTGCCTGCATACCCAATTGTCAAAGTGTGGTTATGTTTTTTCAACATACGTTTTCTACCCATTTCCTTTTTTTAATGCATCTACGCATACCCTAGAGAGACGAGCAGCCTTGCTAAATCTATGTGGAGCTCCTCGGTTGCTGTTCATCAATTCTCGGAATTGGTCAACTTTTCTGTTTCATTCTACAAGAAAGAAACATACAAGGCAATATTTCTCTTGTGATTCTACAGACCTATGTCTTATTTTTACGACTGGATTCAATGGCAATAGGGTGTTCTTAGAATGATGAAACACCATGATAAAGGTGTGATTATTTCTTATTTAAAACACATTCAACCGACTTTTTCATAAAGCTGAAATTATACGGTTCATCAAAATTGATTAATTATTGCAATGAACTGTGAATGAAAAACGTTTTTCTTCTAAGTTGACGTTCATCACTCCGATGAATGTCTGATAAATTAACCGTCTAAATTCAGCTTAAGAGATAATATTGACAGAATTTTTTTAGTAAGTACCTTTTCCAAAAACGTCGCATTCACTATTGTAAGGAGCATTTAAGGAGTTGACCTTACAAATGAACGGTAGGGAACGATAGCATGCGACCGTTTCTATTTCCCCCTTGCGGTTTACAACGTCACATTGCATAATGCCAGTGTGGTCTTCTTCATGTGGAGTCACTGTAAGCATTAAAAAAAACTTCATAACTTATTATTATAAGTATCTCAATGTCAAAAAATGAACCTCTTTTGTATCTCTTGTAATTTTCGAAATGCATTGGAATCATCTATATGTATGCATCTTTTATTGAAATTGATCAACGCGAGACAGGGCATAAGTTGGTGTATCGAACCGTAATCCGTCATTTGAGAATAGGGCGACTTTCAATAAATTAACTTACAATCTATAATAACCGGTTCCTCTGCTGACTCATGCTGCTCATCGTCTTTGGCTACCCAGACATAGTCTCCAATATCGGGGAACTTTTTCATCATCGCGTGGAGTTGTGACATGTCCAAATGTGATCGTGGCAACATCAAAGTGGCTCCCTCCATCTCGCACTTTCTACTAGCATCTGTGAGACTAGAGCTCTCAATGTGAAGCTTATAAAACGCACTTGTTTTGTCATTGTACGCGTAATCTGAGCGGTATACTTTCGTTACACTTGGTGGTAATGCACATGTCGAAACTGCAAATAGTAAAAAAATAATTACCGACTAGATAAAAAAATAATAAAGCTCTGACGTAACAAAATGTAATAAATACAAGACAGATTCCATTATTATTCTCATTGTTAGAGACACACATTTAACACAACGAAGTATTACGCTATTTATAGCACTAAAAACGGCACACACGTTTTCTCACACACAGATTTATTACAGTGAAAATATTGATTACGAAATCTCTAAGTAAACTTTGAATAAAAATCAAAACTCACCGAGTATACACAAAAATAAAAAACCGTCAAAACGCAACATTTTACCAAGACTCTGCCTCTACGAGCGCACTTATCTCAAGACTGACCCTGGACGTTCTCTGATATGAACATTTATATGCAGCAAATACAATAGGTCAAATACAAAAGACCCAACATAGATTCATTCTAAAAAACAGTGATGACTGCGCTGAGATTAACCCGAACAATGTCTCGATAAGTATATTTAGATAGTAAACATGTTTATGTTAGTTTATAGGATGCTTTTCACTGTAACATATTAAGTATGTTTATCAGTCAGCAGAATTCGAGCTAATGGCATGATTTTTTATAATAAATATTGTTATGTATCTTTCAACAAATACTACTTATTCTGAGGAATTTCAGAGTCAGACATGTTTTGTAATCTATTCAAGTATCAAAATTTTAATGTTAGCCAAGTAACCTAATTAAAATGTTTCTTACAACTAACGTTTACGTCGCGTGAATGTCGATTTAAAAGATTTAGTATGCGACCGAGAATCCGTGTACAATAAGATCATAGTAGATTAACAATTGTCACTGAATTCCCTCTATTATTTTTTGTATTAGTAATTCAATAAAGAACACTTTTTCTCAAAGCAATATATCGATAGCGCATTTAAATATCCTGTTACTGTATTTTTATACAATGTTGATGAGAAAAAAGACTGCAATAGAATAATTATGAACGTAATTTTGTTATATTAGGTCCTTACCTATGAAATTGGTGTTTTGTATGGAGATTTTGGGGAATTCTGCATTTTCCATACTAACATTTTATCAGTTTTCTTCATAACGACAAATCCAGAGATAATAATATTTGGCCTGTATCATTAGACAAGCTTTAGTAATATGTGTTATATCACACTTCATAAAAATTATTTATCGTTTTTAAGTGAATGCAAATAAAATGATGTATTCGGGAGGCACTTAAAAAGAGTTGTCTCCGTGTTCAATTTTAACACAATTAAACTTACAACAAATTATCAAAACAAATCAAAAGAGCTCAAAAATATAGTCTATTTTTAGACGAGGCAATTATTTTTTAGGAATACTCTGAATCTTATTAGTTACAGACAAAATACTAAAAACACCAATTTCATAGGTAAGGACCCAATATAAAAACAAAATTCTTTGATAATTTCAAAAAAGTGTTCGAACAGACAGAAATCTATTTCTTATCCATTGAAATTTGGTATGAGAGTGGGTCGCAGCTCGTAATGCAACAAGAAACATCATATTTTGTATATGTGTAGTACAGTAACGTCAGTGATAACCTTTTTAAATATTTTCTAATATTACACATCCGTGTACCTTCGCCTTAAGATCACACCCACCAAAACATGCTATAAAAAACGAATATGACTTATCACCATGAGCTGTAAAAAAGTCATGTAGGTGACCCTCGGTTTTGTGACAGTAGAAGTATGTTTTAAATTGTCATTTTCTTATCTTATAATATTTCACAGTTTTTTTTCTATTTTTTTTCTTTTAGTCTCTGCTTGTTTAGTAGTCAAATAAATAATAATATTTATAAGAACTGCAATGTAAAATATAAATAACATTAAATTATTTTTATTGTCCTTTTAATTTAATTCAAGTTGAAACACGGCAACTTTAACGAAGTTATAAGCTGATGCCGCCAATAGATGGCTGACTGGGGGAGATAATAATATGGTCTTCTGTTAGGATTGAAAGTGCACTAATTTAAGAAGCAAGCTATTGTTTCTTCTTTGGTCCAACCTTTATAAGATAAGCGGCACCTAATTTGCTCCGGCGCTCGTGAGACTTTCTGGGTCCGGCACGTAGCTGCTCTATTTGTATTAGGTGTTGTTTCTATACAATAAAATATATAGTCATACTATTCGGCCGAGACGCGCTGTCTACACCCATCTTCTCGCCAAGACCCTTTACAAAACTACATTATAAAAATGCAACATTACTATCACGTTAGTAAAAATATAAGTGATCCTTTTTCGATCCTTTTTCGCAACTTGGATTGAGACGTACTATAAAAAAACTAATTACATACATAATTCAATAGTCTAATTGTAATGCATACTTAAAACACACATAAAGTAGAACTGTTTGAATTTAATGTGCACTTATGACATAGTTTCTTACTATCAGTCAAAATAGTCCCTTAGTTTTCCGATAACCCTCTTCAATTTCATCCAAGCGTTTGTTAATTTCTGCCCAAATACGAATGTTGTCACTAAACCCTAAATATGAACACTAAATATCGGGTATTTACTAACATCATATTATAATTATTCATTATAATCAAAGCGATGCCGGCTTGGTGAAGCGTGGACTATGGCAGTGGACTGCTTTTGCGGTGCTTTTGTCTAGTCTCTGACTAAGGCTCAGAGGATAGTAGTCATGTTTATATGTATGTATTATAATCAAAGGTTGGATATTCATTATCATTGCACAACAAAAACACCGACTTGTCCTTTATCCAAAAAATTTCGATCTATTTTATTATTTATTAAAATTATTCTATATTTAGGTCAAAATATAGATAACTGAACACCGAACAATGAATGTTTTATTATACCCATAGAATTACATCGGCGGTATCGGGGTTAATTGTATGCAGCTAATGGAAGATGAAAAAAAGTATGATGTTATAGAGTGCCATGTTTTCTAATTTACTTAGTGTTTGTTTAATCTAGTAATTTTATAACGAGTTTTTTATTTATTTATTAACTATGCTTGTCACTCTTACATAATATAAATTAATAAAAAAACACAATATTCAATTCAATACATCCAAGAAGGCAACCAATTATAATCATTTTGTAAATATTTAAGTTTTTAGAATAATTTTAACAGTATTTCGTTTAAAATGTGTACTTTGTTATGAATGACTCACAACAGCAACAAAAACGATGATTTGTTTTTTAATTTATACTTGGTTTATTTTATATGTTTAACATAGCAGATAATGTATATAAACGACACAAATATTAAGTAATTTAATTATTAATAAAATTCAAACCACATTATAAAACTGTAAAGTTACTATCACATTAGTAACAATAAGTGACAGTATCATCGGAATCAGTGTCATTTCCAGCGCCATATTGGAAAGAAGTCTTGCTTGTAAAGGCTCCACAACCACCAGACGTTGCAGATCCCGAACTAAGTCCAACTCAGGCATATTTGGATCTAGATTTAACATTGAAAAAATTCACGTGAAAAGAACTTAGTATGTTTCCATTTCAATTTAGTATGGACATAGGGTATAGAATATTACCATTACAAATAGTCAATATAACTCTTAGGTTTCCGATAGTCCTTTTCAATTTCATCCAAGCTTTAGTTAATTTCTGTCCAAATGATATTAATATCAGAAATGTCAATATATATAGACCAGTACATGTTGCCAGCAGCTCAATGAATGCTATATCTGTATACTCCTGCAATGAGAAATACTGCGTTATTATCATTTCAAATAAACGAATAAAAGAAAATGCCAGGCGTCTCTTTCTTTTTTACCTTTATATTGCTGAGTTCTCTTAAAACATCGCTAATGCCAAGAAGAAGAAAAAAACATACTGCGTTCAAGCTTAATAATATCTGTAAAGAATTCAATTACAATTCTATGTTAAAAAGCGTTATTTTTTAAATGAATTCCATTAATGTAAAAAAATTCTCATACTTGGAGATAAGTGTTTCTTTGACCTGAGGGGGTGCGTCGTCCTAACCCTATGTACATCCCACTGCTGGGCACAAGCTTTCCTCTCGGAAAAACACATGAGGAGTGGACCTAAGGGATTAGCGGCTAGAAATTGCTACTTACAAATTATCCTGGGATTAGTGGGAAGTAACGGTTGCAATATCCTGCAGCAATAGTATAGATAAAAATGTACCTAAAACAACGATTATTACTTACTTGATTTTTAAAACAACGATTAAAAAACTTGCAACATGTTTTCAGTATTTCATAATCCATTCGCCAACGATTGATATCGTCTTCATACGAACGATGTTTAATTTGTATAGCTTTTGTCAAATCCTTCAGAACTACATTTGGATTGTTTTTTCTCATAATGAACTCGCTAGCAACAAAATGTATCGATGTGTCTAAATATTCAACAGCGTCTTTAATTTGTACTAAAATTGAGATGTACACGTAAAGTACTACGTATTTTCTAATTTCATAGATAACGGCGATTACTCTGACAAATGTGTTATATATCCAAGCGAATTCGCCATTTATTTTATAATTTGTATAACCGGTTAAGGCGAAACAAACGGAGAAAACAGCAGAAGCTAACAGTAGAGAAATTGATGATAAATCCCCTCTTTTGTATATTTTGCCATGCTTAGAAAAGCATTCCAGCTTCTTGTTTAGTGTCATGTACTCTTCACTGTTTTTCAAAGGTACCACAACCGGATAAACAGCACCTAAATATTCCGTTGCTGCATATAAAAACGGCAGTACAATGCTTTGATCAAGGTGTACGTTTATTATTATAAAAGATGTGGAATACACGAAACACAAAAGTACGTCGATTGCAACTTTTACATATATAAGTATTTTAGTTCTCATTGTTAATACATGAAAATTTCTATGTATTCCTATTGCGGCCTCTAAAATCCCAATAATCGTCGAGAGTTGAATATTCATTATTTCTTTCGTATTTTAACACGAAAGCCCCAACGTGCAACGTGTCTAGCGGGAAAAAGGGTAAATGATAATATTTTTAACTATGTATTTTGATAAATGATTCAATAGATACCTAGCAATATTTGTAATTGAATAGTGACGTAATGTAATATGTCTACAAAATTATAATTTGATTTATTGTGTGTTGGTGTTATATTATATTAACAAAGCGATTACAGTGTCATGATCATTAATAAATGTTTTTTTCCTTTGGTAATTTTATTAAAGAGAAATACCTTTTAGATTTCATAATAAATAAGCATGTTGAATGGAAAAGCAATAGAAGAAGAATTAAAATAATGTTCTAATTTTCATACCCAATGAGACTCCTGAGCCTTTCGCCTGATGTCCACCATGTAACAGGTAGCGAACCCGTTGCCATGTACGGATATCATTTGCAAATTGGAAGCAGGTACAGTAATTGAGGCAGTCATTCATGTCATTTGCATAGATCAAAAAGTGCAAGGGCCCTAGTACTTACTTAATGATTCGCAGATTTATATGGTGAATGTAAGCATTGCATTACTGTAGACAGTAAGGAAAATGGACGATAATTAGAATATTGATACCGTTTCTATTTTTATAAACTGGTCTCACACAACCCATTTTTAAATCGTCTGGGAAAAGCCTGGATTTTATTAAATTTTCTATAGCTACACATACATCTGGTGCTGCCATCTTAACGTCTGATATTTGAATTCCGTCCAATCCAGGAGCTTTATTGT
Organism: Parapoynx stratiotata; assembly: GCA_910589355.1. NCBI lineage: Eukaryota > Metazoa > Arthropoda > Insecta > Lepidoptera > Crambidae > Parapoynx > Parapoynx stratiotata. Next base: position 3,511,084 of record OU342463.1, read on the forward strand.
TATTGAGTTTCTTAATTATATTATAAACTTTATCACCACATTCTTTTTGGAAGTGCAATGAAGTTCAGGTATAGAGGATGACTTGGGGTTCCATACTTTTATGTACTATAGGTACAGTTAGGTACTATATTTTGAAATGCCGAATCGAACTCAGATGCGACATTATTAGATATTACCTGCAGGATAAGACCTTGTGCATCAAATGCCCTAGTTATCGTCGTATCGATTGATAATGTCACTCTTCTCTGCATTTAATATTATTAGCTACAATTTCCTACTGTTATTAAAATTTGCATTAATATAATTTACATAAAACGTATTTATATATTTTATAAAATTTTATGAACTTTATTACGGATTCTATTATATTCTAATCTTGGCATTAGGTTATTTAATTTGTCACTCTGGTAAAAACTGGATCGGGCATTTCGTCAACCTATGGCAACCTACAACGATTTAGTTTATTGTTTCAACAGTGTGAAGAGTTTAAATGTGAGTGCAGCTTGCTCATACTTTGTCGCCTGGCCCAATTCAAAGGCGGAAGCGGTGGTGGGCCAAATTCAAAGGGCTTGGAATCTAAGAATATTTTCAGTAAAGATATTTTCAGATAATCAAATATTAAAAATAACTTTCTGACGTTACCGAAATTTTAGTAATACTTTGACCAAAAGGTTTAAACATAATTATGATAGAGAACATTAAGCAATGCTATCAAAAATCCAATGGCAGACCATAAACAGTAACGCATAGCGACAACCACCTAACTCGCAAAATCTTGAACTCCTCCAACTAGCAACATCTCCTCGACAGTCTGTGGATACTGTTCATACATAATTTGTAATTGTAGGACAGAAATTAGCTGAAGATATTATTAAAAATCTTATTAATATGCTTTTTTTATATATCATGACATGATTATTTGAATCATAAAAGCAATCTTGTTTCTTGTTGAGTTCAATGTATACCTCACTGTTTTTCAGAGCTAGCAGTATTTGCATATTCTGTTAATGAATATATTATCGGTACAACAATTATATGTTCATTGTACTGTACGCCTTATATTACAGATGAATCTTTAAAACTCAGTATTTTAGATCTCTTTGTAAATAAATAATAATTTATATTCCCAGTGCGGCTTCTAAAATCGCAATTACAGTCGAAATTTGGATGTTCATATATGAACATCCAAATTTCGACTGTATTATCACGTCTGTCTCTCGTATTATCACGATGGTCCCAATGTCTAGCGGAATAATGTTCATAGTAAAAAATACAATGTATTTTGTTATTCGTTATAATTAAATGAATGAGAATTAGCATTTTTTTTTTTGCCTCGGACCTTCACACCTATCAACTAGCCCCATTTTAAGCAACTAATGCTGCTTGTGTTACGGACACTAGATGACGGATAAATATATTTAATAGATAAATACATATAAATAACCTGAATATATAAAAATATATATAAACATCCAAGACTGGAGAACAAATGCCTGAAAATTCATAACCCAAACATTTGCCCCCACTGGGGATCGAACCCAGAACCTCTCGAGATGGTGACGCTTTGAGACCGGCATACAGACCACTTGACCACGGAGGTCGTCAAATGATAAAGGTCGTATAATGATTCAATCGATAGCTAGCAATATTTATAATTGGATACTGAATAATTTTGGTAAATGATTTATTATATCTAGTAAGAATGTTATAACTCGACTAATTGTATTTACAGTGATAAGCAATGATGAGTGATGATGATGAGTGATGATGACATGACAATGTTTCAACTTCAAAAACTAAAAAGTTATTTGATGCTTTTCATTAGTTCAGTTTTTTGAAGGCGGTTCCCTTTTTTGCGTGACAAATACTTTTCCGAAAACAGCATCAAAATCGGTTCATTGTAGTTAATAGCGAACAAAGAAACATTCTTGAACTTGTTAAAGTCGGTGTAAAATGGCAGCGATAACAGACAATTTGGAAAAACGTTACGACATACGTAGTAACGTTTTGCATACGCAAGAGATCCTCGTCGACTTAATAATGCCTCCGCCCTATCATATTATATCTATACAAAGTCGTGCAGAGTATTTAAAATATAGTTACTTATCTTAAACTATGTCTGCTGGTCGGTACATGACATCAGACACGCTCCTGTTTGAAATATACAATGTCATCGAGTTGATGACATTGTATGACTTAGTTAATTCTACTTCGCAAATGCTTATTCTGTATTCCGATATCTAGTGATTTTTACCAGTGGACTTCAGCCTATAAATGTTCCACTGCTGGGCACAGGCCTTCCTCATGGAGAAACACATGGGGAGGGTGAGCCGTAACACCGCCACGCCTGGCCCAATGCGGGTTGGAATAAAAAAAAAATGTTGTAAAGACAAAAGAAATAAGTGTATAGTGGTGGTGGCTGTGGTTATTGTAATATGGACATGAATAACTTTAATTAAGATAATAAATAAATTTTGCGGCATCTTTATTGAACAATCAATCAATCAATCACATCAATTAATCACATTGTCAACATCTATATACAAATCAAATAACATTTTTTTTTAAATATTTAAACCACATTATAAAACTGCAAAGTTACTATCACATTGGTAACAGTAAGTGACAGTATCATCGGAATCAGTGTCATTTCCAGCGCCATATTTGACAGAAGTCTGGCTTGTAAAGGCTCCTCGCACACCAGACGTTGCAGATCCCGAACCAAATCCAACTCAGGCATATCTGAATCTAGATTTTATATTAAAAATACTGGTTTAGTTGAATATTACATTTACAGAAGCCAATTTTTGAATATGTGTTAATTTTTAATATAATTTATTAAGAATCTATAGAGATTCTTACCATTAGTCAAAATAACTCTTAGCTTTCCGATAGTCTTCTTCATATTTTTCCAAGTGTTAGTTAATTTTTGTCCAATTGCCACTAACACCAAAATTGTCACTAAATATACTATAATATTTAATGTTACTATTTCATAGTGTGCTTTAATTGTATTGCCCTACAATTAGAAATTTCGATAAATATTTAAAATATATCATTCAGTAAAAAAATCAGGTGTCTTTTTACCTTTATATTTGTAAGTCCTTTTATAACACCGCTGATGCCAAAAATATAAAACAAAATAGCTAGGTGAAAGGATAATGATATCTGTAAACATGAAACAACAAACCATCAATAAATGAGTAAGAACTATTATGAAGTTTAGTTTTGAAATATTTTTGATTTAGAATGATAGTAGTGGATATGAGTTAGTCAAAAATGTTTTAATTATTTTTACTGGATATAGAGTTAACAAATTTTCAACACGCACCTGATTTTTGAAGCACTGATTCAAGAGCTTGCAACATGTAGTCAATTGTTCATAATGCGTTCGCCAAATATTAATATCATCTGCGTACCAAGGTTGCTTTATTTGTATAGCTTTAGCCAAATCCTCCGGTACTTCATTTCGATTGTTCTTTCTTGTAATAAACTTCTTTGAAACAGAATATATCGAGGAGTCAAGATTTTCGAAAATATTTTTAATTTTCAATATAATCGAGACGTACACGTATAGTACTATAAAATATTTTACTTCATGAATAATGGCAAATATTCTATCAAATATTTTATATGCCAATCCGAATTCACCAAGAAGTTCATAATTTGAATCACCTTCACCTGTAAATGCGATTACAATGGAGATCGCAGCAGAAGCAATTAACAAAACAATTGCTACTAAATCCTCTTTTTTGGGTATCACATGTTTGTGTGAATCATAAAAGCAATCTAATTTCGTAGTCAGTTCAATGTATGCTTCACTGTTTTTCAAAGGTATAAATATCGTAAATACAGCAATGGAATATTCTGTTGTTGAATATAATAACGGAGCAACAATCATATGGTCAACCTGTACTGCTAATACTAAATAGGAAGCGGAATATGCGAAATACAAAAGCGCATAAATAGCCACTTTTACACATACAAGTATTTTATATCTCTTTGTCAATACATGAAAATTTCTGTGTATTCCTACTGCGGTTTCTAAAATTGCAATTGCGGTCGACATTTGAAAATTCATTATCTCTTTTTTTCTATAACACAATGGCACCAACGCTTTCAATAGACTCAAGTTGGTGACGAATATTTCGAACTATTTTATTACTCAGTATTCAATCAATATTATTAACGTTGGTACTTAATTAAATTAAGTATGTATGCTGCTAATGGAATATTGAATAAGAAAGCGAACACACAGTCCCCAGGCATCACGATCACTGGATAACGTTCTCTGGTATTATAATGTTAGTGATATTAGTTCACCAGTAGTTAATAATACAACTTAAAATTATTTCAGAAATACGGTTTTGGGTTATTTTTCAGTATGATTTGCTTTCATCAGCTAAACTAAAAACGGATTTTTTTTAAAGATTATCTTTATTATTTATATTCTTTAATTCAGTGGTTTTTAGTGAAGTAACTTTTAAGAAGCTTATGAAAATGTAATGATACTTAATTGAACATATAAAGCCTTACTGAGAATTTAGTATGGTATCAAAGCACGCAGGCTGCGAACAGCGCCAGCGCACGTACGTAAAAAGTTTTGTCGCAGCAATTTTGAACTTTCTAAATCGACTTTCTTTCTCTTTTCTTCAAGTCAGTTCCTGCCTAATGAGAATCGTGGTTTTGAAGGTAACGTTGCAAGAGGCAACCCATTTTTTGCAGTCTTGGATCTTCTTAAGCTCTTCCGATGCCAGACTAACGTTATGGGCTTCTTCCCACCGGTCTCCTGCCATCCACACAGCCGGTAACTATAAGCGACGTCCCCGAAGTATTGCAGACTCCTATGGAGACATTTATTCTTTCAATACTGAGACGTTGGTGCGATATGCGGTCCAGAACACATTTCAAAAGCATCGATGCGTTTCCTGTTCAGGTCATCGCCCTTGTTTGATAACAAAAAAGGGCGAATATCTCGAATGAATAATATGTCACTGAAAGAATACTGATACAACTCTGGGCTACTACGGTAAACTTTGTTAACATAATAGAACACTGATTTTGTTCTTCTGCAACTGAATTCTGATACTACGTTTCGGGGTTGCCCCCTAGTGGCCTCGAACCTACAACCACCCCAACCCTCTCATCTGGTAACTGATCACATTCACGTTGACGCATCGACATCTGATACATATTGCTAACATAATTTCTGGTACTACTCTCCAATGCACTATTGATCGCGCGCTGGTCGCGGCCCGACAGCTGAGCGGGTTCACCTCCCGCACCGTGCGTTGTTTCTTTTTCCTACTACCGTCATGGGTACAATTCGTAATGATTTTACATCGCTTTCGCGACAATAGTCCTTCTGATATGGTGGTTTTTCATAACTTTAGCCGCCGAAGCCGGACTCATATAGATTTCTGATCGAATTTACAATGTGACTCGGTACGCTACAATTTTGTAGGATATCCCTTAAGTGCTGCCACCTAACAAAGCAAAGGCTTGCTGGTAATCAACGAAACATAACCAATGGCTTAACGTGATTGATGATATATAATCATATTTTACTAGTATGGGAGATCTACGTTATAGTTTTGTAATTGTTGCATTTCCTTAGCGAGCCTTTTTTGTGCAGTGGGAGAATCGATGAGTGAACCCAACCACGAGGCCATTCGCAATTTCTCCATACGCTGTTGCAGAGTCTATGTAGCAGTTTTACACCTTCCGGTCCAAGAGCTTTCAGGGCTGCTGACGTTATACTATCTGATCCCAGACTTTGTTTACCTTTAGTCTCCTTTATGGCCTCTTCTATTTCGGATCAGAGGATTTCAGGTTCCAGTTCCTTCTCAGGTGAGCCATTGATCGAGGAGTTATCAGGCTGGTCTATATATATTTCCCTACAGTATTCTTTCCAGCGTTGTACATCTTTTACGATATCGTTGATTGGGTTTCTCTCGCTATCTTCTATCGACCAAGAGTGTGGTTTGAATTGGTGTCTAATTTTTCTGATCAATCTAAATAGATCACCTGTCTGACATTTCACTGCATGTTCTTCTATTTCTGCACAAATGTTTTCTAAGTAGCGGCTTTTGTCTCGTCGACACAGGTTTTTTTTATGTTCTTGTTTTTTATGTTCTTAGAGTAATCAGATCTAGCTGATGGAGTGTTTACATTTTGATTTCTTTTCTCTTTTCGATTAGTCTCCACATTTGATCAGATACTCACTGTCTTTTTACAGAGTGGCAGTAGGTACTTCAGATTTGAAACATGACCATAGGTTTCTGGCCTTTCGCTGTAGGTTTTCGATATGTGAACTGCACTTTTTTCAGTCTCTTCTTGAAAGTATTCGATGTCAGGCTGAGAAACGAGGGTCACTGATTTTGTTCTTTTGCTCGTAGCCTTCAAACAAACATGTACATCTGCAGCTAGTAGCTTATGGTCGCTACCGCAATCCGCTCCAGGAAATATCCACACAATGGTTATCTATAATTTCCATTGGTGTGAGATGGTACTATAATCGTTTTAATTACAGAATTGGTCGCCTGGTGATTTCCACGTGTACAAACTCCTCCTGTGATGCTGGAAGCATATGTTGGTGATATTCTGCTTAGGCCCAATTGCGCGGTCGAGAGTTAGCACCTAACCCTGGGGCAAATATATGGACGAACCCTGGGTTAGGCGCTAACCCTTGAACGTGCAATTGGGCCTTAGTGTGTCGTGACCTGAGAAGTACAAAGTACTTCCATGTTAGTTTCGCAGAGACAATTGATATTTATATTTTATACGCGTGCATCTCACTTTCTACGATCGTAAGCTTTCCATGACTTAGGAGGTTATTACATAAACTTGCATGAGTTAATGTAGCCAAATTATATTATAAAAGGAACTTTAATTTAAAAAAAAATACCTTTACTAAATTTCTATGTAGGTAAGTAAGCGGACAAACTTTTAATATTTAACTCTTTTAGTTACACGAAATGTATGAAGAGAGTATACTCGTATCAAGAACTCTAACAACGAAGTTTAATTAATTTTATAATGTTCAAACTACATTATTAAACTGCAATCTTATTATCACGTTAGTAACAATTAGTGATAGTATCATCGGAATCAATGTCATATCCAGCACCATATTTGTCAGAAGTGTAGCTTGTACGGGCTCCACGACCACCAGACGTTGCAGATCCCGAACCAAATCCAACTCAGGCATTTCTGGATCTATTAACATTAAAATTATAATTCTGATCAATTAGAATTTATGACACAGTGATTTCCATTTGAATGTGACATAAACTACTACTAGTTCTAGATTCTTACCATTAGTCATGATAACTCTTAGCTTTCCGATAGTCCTCTTCAACTTTATCCAAGTGTTAGTTAATTTCTGCCCATTTGTTATTAATATCAAAATCATTACTAAATATGCTCCAATGTATGTTATCATGATTTCATTGAATGATATATCTGTGTTGGACTACAACGAGAACGAATATTGTTACAACTGTTAAGCCAAATGTATAGAAAATCATCATTTATAATATATTTACCTTTATATCGCTAAGTTCTTTTATAACACGGCTGATTCCAAGAATAAATAACCAAATAGTGGTATTAAAGGTTAATGATATCTGTGAATATGAATATTATTTTATAGGTGACCGTTTTCAAGTTTCACAGAAGTCTGGGGTGTAAAGGTCACAACGACAAGTATATATTGCCTACTTTGCAATGGGAGAATAATCTGAATATTTTATACTATGGAATTAAAATATCTACAACGATATTTTGATAACATGCCCAAAAACTTACATTAGTGCTCAGAACTTTTAAGTGGCCAAAATTTATTGATTATATTTATTGATGATTTTAACAAATGGTCAATAACATGTTATTTTCCTCAGCCTACATACGTCCCACTGCTGGGCATAGGCCTTCCTCATGAAATCAAACACACGAGGAGTATGGGCTGTAACACCACCACGCTGGCCAAATACGGGTTGTTAAACTTGGTAATAATATGTTAAAAGTTAAATAATTAATATTATATACCTACCTGATATTTAAAGAACCGATTCAAAAGCTTGCAACATGTACTCAATGTTTCGTAATGCATTTGCCAAATATTGATATCGTCTATTACTTGATTTGCTTCTGTCCGATCCATGAAAGCTGAATTACGATGGATCTTTCTTGTGATTAAGTCGTTACCCACATAATTATTTATCGACGTGTCGAGATGTTCAATAATATCTTTAATTTTCAAAATAATCAGAACGTACACATAAATTACTGTGAAATATTTTATTTCGTAAATAACGCCGTATATTCTGGAAAATATTTTATATGCCAATTGAAATTTGCCATCAAGTTCGTAATACATTTCACTTGTGCAGGCGAGTGCAGAAGCGATCGCAGCAGAGGCTACTAACAAAAAAAAATTTAGTAAATCCTCTTTTTTGTATATCATGGCATGATTGTATGTAACGTAATAACAGTTCAGTTTCTTGTTTAATTCAATGTATACTTCACTGTTTTTCAAAGATATCACTACCACAAATAATACGAGTATATAACCGGTTAATGAATAAAACAACGGTTCCACGACTGTGTTCTCGAACTGGGCGCCTAATATTAAATAGACAGAGAAATAAACGCAACTTAAAAGTACATCAATCGCCACTTTTACACATATCAATATCTTATATGCCTTGGTGAAGACATGAAAATTTCTATGTATTCCTGCTATGGCTTCTAAAATTTCAATTACGGTCGACATTTGGATATATATTCACTCTCTTTTTATTATAGCACGACAGCACCAAAGTGTTCAGTAAAGTAAAGTACGTAAGGAAAATTTGGAACTATTGTATTACAGAAGCTAATGATTCAATCGATAGCTAGCAATATTCGTAATTGAAGTGATAGTTGAATGTTTTTTATATCAATAAAAGTAACGAGTTGCTCGGTGGCGTAGTGGTTAGTACGTTTTGGCTTTGGATTGAAAATAAAGTTACCTTTGCCATGGCCAGGCCGTGGATGGGTGACCAAAACTTTGTGATATCGAGCTCCTCCATGCTTCGGAAGGCAAGGGATGGCTGAAAGTTGCTCCAGTGATAGAGAAGTTGAGAGAAAAGCGACTCTCGTGGTATGAACATGTAACGAGGCGCCATAGCTATATTAGCGGCTATTTGCTATTACTGTGGTCTTTCCTTGGCCATTATCTCTTGGTTTCTGTTTTGAAATTTACTGTCTGTCTCTTATTAGTTGTCTTTGTTCTCGAAATTCTTACTCGTTGACTCACAGTCAATAATTTTAAATATTAATCTATTGTATTTATATTGTGTTATCAAAGTTACATAACATAAGTAAGATATTTTGAGAAGGGAGAATGAGCATGTAACGAGAAGAGTTATGAATATGAGAGTGGTTGATAATGTAGGGAGAGGAAGACCGAAGAAGAGATGGATAGATTGTGTGAATGAGGACATGGCTAGAATGGGAGTGAATGTTGATATGGTGTGTGATAGGGGAGAGTGGAGGAGAAAGACTCGTTGCGCCGACCCCAAATGAAATTTGGAAGGGGTAATGATGATTTATTTGCTGCTAGATGACATAGTATTTAGAAAATTGTTGATCAAATTAGGTATATATCCTTAATGGATGGTAATAATAGTCGTTGTTCTAAGGATTTTATAGTTTCCTATTGCTTTTAATTCACTTCACGCACTCACGTGTTGGCTCTTATTGCAATTGAGCAATTTGGATATGTTTAAAAAAATCATCCAGCAATATTTCATTATAGAAATTTTAAATTTGATCCCGATTGTTCTCAATGTGTGGGCAGGGTTTTAAATAAAAACAGCTGAAAATTCTAAATTTTTCTCATCGTCCAATTGTTTTAAATTGGGTACAATTTTGTATTTTGGTAAAATAAGCATAGATTTGCCTCATTGTTGGCCCCAATGGCAATTGTTACCATGTCGTGAACCCATTTGAAATTCTAAACAATCGGGCGAGTTTCGTCGCGACACAATTACCAGACTCGGCGCGCCTTAAAAAATAAAGGGTGAAGGTGTGGTTTGAGTATAAGCGATACTCATTCAAATCAAATCAAATCAAAAATATCTTTATTTTATAGGCTTTATATACAAACACTTAAAAACGTCAATTTATGAATAAGTGAATCTTCCACTCGCTCGGAACGCATTCATATAAACATTTATTAATTTATTTAAGTAAGAAACAGTTTTGTATAATTTTGATAGAAATATACAAGTAAAGTTCAACATTAAATTGTACTTAGTAACAGAACGGAGCCGTGTCTTATTGTCAACAGTACCAAAGAAGCATTTGGCCTGATTTATTTTTACAAGGAACGTTTTTTCTTCTTTAGTATTGTTTGTCATAATAAATTTGCAAAATCAAAAAAAGTCTGATTCTTCATAATCTTTGTTGCCACCTTTTACATGAATTACACGACACGTCATCATCGACTGTTCATACTTGAAGTTAAAATTCCAATGTTTTACTGCGGTATGAGGGGCCACGTTCTTTGTGTGGTAAGATTTTCTGAAATTGTTGCTCCGTCGTCGAAGGCCGGAAATCCATCATTGTTTTAGTTGTAACGTCTGCGTAGCACAAAGTAGAGAGACAGGATCAATGCTACCAAATATCACAACGATACAACCGGTACAAAGGCTGCAAGAAGACCACCAGCTGCTTGATAGCAACCAAACCGTCGAAGGAGGTTGCATGTAGGTCTTCATGCTCAAAGACTGCTACATGTTCCAGCGTTTCGACGTAGCAATCGTGGTCTTTTGTGCTGTTCACCGATATTTTGTAATTCATCCGAGCTCAGTTTCTTGTAGTTTATATTTCGCTTGTAATAACACCACGTCCAGCCACGTAACAGCCCTACGTAGAAGCTGCTGAGCAGATTACTACACAACTGTAATACATATGTAAGCACATGTAACAAGACAGAAGTCGTTCCGACGAAGATGGATTGCTAGATCTACTTCGTCTAATTTTTAGCTTAGGTTGCACACGGCTTTAGATTTAATTCAAGCCTTATCATCTTAAGGCAGCGATAGTGCAGTTGGGAAGAATGGCATTACTCATGCAAGAGATCGCCGTTTCGATCCCCGGCACTTGTCCTCAGCCCATATACGTTCCACTGCTGGGCACAGGCCTCTGTGGAGAAACTAATGAGGAGTATCAGCCGTAATACCACGGCGCTAGCCCAATGCGGGTTGGTGGTAGAAAAGGTTGCAATTGCGGCCGGGACCAATGGCTTAACGTGCCTTCCAAAGCATGAAGAAGCTTAAGATCACAAAGGTATCACCCATCCAAGGCTTGACCATGGCGATGGTACCTTTCTTTTCAATATCAAAAGTCAAAGCATACTAACTACTACGTCACCGAGCTCCTATTCGTTGATATAGGGACGATGATATGTATTTATTCATATTATCATGTTAATTAACACCTCTGCCTACCCCTTCGGCTTATGCCTTCGGCTTATTATGATAATATAATCACGCCTCTTTTACATTAAATCGCTCATCCGGTGCAACAAGTACGCAATTGTCTGAGAATAAATTATTCGTTATCTATTCAGGTGGCACTCTTAACAGCGCATTCGCGTCTTGTGTTATGTTGTTAAATCACGTTTATTACTCAAAATATACAATTTTTCATTTATTAAGGCCAACAATATTAATAACAAAATAAATATATAAAAAAAATATGCAATTTAAAAAAAAAACCGGCGTCTGGAAACCACCTGAACGGTTATGTCTTTTCAAAGATTTCTTTTTACTTTTGTTATTAGGGTGGTAATTTTTAAGATAAGTAGTATTTAAGGAGTTAATATAAGTCTTTATTATTTAGACGTATTTTTTTAAATAAACACAATATTTTTTTTATTTAAGTAAAAAAAGTCATTAATCATAAAATTCATAAATATGGTGGATGCCCTGTAGTTCTGCTATTGTTGTACATAATTTAAATTTAGTTTCTTCTTTTGTTATTCCATTGGTAGGTACCAAACTTTTTTTTTTTACTAAAAAGAACTACCCATACTAAACTCTTCCACGAAATGCATAGTCTAAACTACAGGATATATTACGATGTTTATTTAAAGTAACACCCAAAACTTTAGGAATGCTGTGACCATAAAAACAGGGTCCTCGCTGGGGTACGGAACCTTAAAAATACATTCCGACATAAATCCTTGTAACTTCGCGGCTTCATAAAGTAGGTTAGTGTATTCTGCCCTCTGCGTCTTCTAATTTCCGTTGCGTATACAATAAGAAACGGGAAAGTATAATTTTGGGTGTAAACTTTAAGACGTAAACATTTATTTTGCTCGGGGAAACAAGAAAACTTAGGGCTCCCCTGGGCGGGTTTCGATTCAACAAATTATGCACGAAGTTCACAGCTTCGCAGCCGCAACGTGCGTGGTCTTCGCCACTAAATGCTGAGTTAATTAATTTATTAAGTAAGAAATGTTAGCTTCAGCTTCGTTACAGCTTGTTTCAGCTTCGTTTTTATAAGAAAACGTTCATGTTGTGTGGACCCTTTAGCCTCCCACACTAACGTTTATCTGTATTTTTTTAAGAATTGTCACTAACACAATCATTTAAATAATTCAGCCCAGAGACGCCACTGCTGGACATGGGCCTCTCTAAGGATCTTAACTGTCACCGGTCCTTGGCTCTCCGTAACCAACGACTTCATGAGCACTATCGTCGACATAGAAAACACATATCTATCTATATATACAAAAAACTGTGAAAAAATATATATTTGTGTGTACGAGTACATTGAATATTTTGGAATATATGGTGGTATATTACGTAATCGATAAAAATACCAAATCACAATTTTTTTTTACATTTATTCTGTATTATTGTGCACGCATCACGCATAAACTACTGGATGGATTTTGATTAAATTTAGTATGGTGATAGCTGAATATCCTGTTTAACATCTAAGATAACTTTTACTGCAGGAAAATGTTTACGAACTTGCATGTAGAGCGCCTCATTGTCGGCAAATATTGTTTTAGAAAATGAATTGAAATTTTATTAGTAATTGGTTGTCTTCAGTCTGTGAAAAAAAGCCTAATGGATTATTTACGAATGTTGGCAATGTACAAAATGCTTTTTTAAAATTATCACTCAAAAATATTCATTAATTAATAATTTATGAATTGTACGTGCTTCTCCTTCTTCACGTTTTTATGTTGACTAACTAGATGGCGCTGGCGCCACATGGTTTTCAAAACTCGCTATCATCGATTTTTTTTAACTATTTGGATTATGTTCTAAATAATTCCAAATCTAATCTAAAAGTATAATATTTTTAGTTATTAGCGATATGTGCCAATAGGCTAGTTGACCCATTTCTTTATTGCGCCCCAAATGACTTATTACTGACCCATCACCATAAAAAATAATACAATATTTTTCTGAAGCCTATAACACAATACATTTCTTATTACGTTTTTGCTTAAATGTTAAATACGCTATCGGTCCTGATGGTCTATGAATTATCTGCGCCGTAGCGTCACGATTATTGTAAACAATTCAATACGCATGCGTGACATAGCCAAAGTTATGCTTGATTGGTTGCGACTGGCGTTTGACGGATTTTGACCATGCGTAGTAATTGTTTACATGAAGCGTCACTCAACTGATTTCACGAACATGGTGGATAGCGTTTTTGGCATAGGTAGAAATAAAACACATTTAAATTGAATTTCTACAGCAATCCCTTATTTATATTTATAGAACTTTCGGACCCTTGTACTAAATACTATGTGAATGACACATTATTTTCATTACTTTTGATAAGAGTCAACTAGCCTATTGTTCATACTGATTAATTAGTGGAGACTATATTTGTGCATGAATTTAGTTGTGTTAGTCACTGTTTGTTTTCCATTATAGTTTAAGATGCTACTACTCGATTATGCAGGTACGTATCTGTTTTTTGATAAATCGTATTTCCATTGAATGTTAAGTACGCAAAGGATTAGCAATAGGTTGCATATAAAAAAGTTCCCACAAAATAATTAAAAATAAATATTCGCTTATGTACTTGCAACTATAATTATGTTTTTAACCTTTTTGCATTTTAAGGTTTTTTTCATGCAAGAAGAATAGAAAGATATTCTATACTTATATTTTAAAGACGAAGTTTGTTTTTTCGTTTGGTTGAACGCGCTAAACTCAGGAGCTACTTATCCAATTTGAAACATTCTTTTTGTATTGGATAGCCCATTTGTTGAGGAAGGAAATAGGCTATATTAAAAACATCACGCTATCCCAAAGTAACTATTCCACGCGGACAAAGTCGCGAGCTAAAGCTAGTATTACCTAAAAGTAAATAGGAGCATGCAAACTAGAAAGTTCTTCGGATCTCCTTCAACGAAAGAAAATATTTCTTTTAAAAATTCTGTGATTTCATCGTGGATAATGCGTCGGTGTGACCAACGCATTAATATTTATGTTTTAGAACGTCTATAAAGTTTTCTTCGCAGTAATTTCAGGCCAGTAATTTCTGCCACATCCCAAGCGTGAAATAAACTTCGCAAAGATATTTTGTCCAAGAAAAACGAGTTTTATCTAAGCAGAGCGCGGTATAGGCAGGTCATTACCAGCTGAGCGATCTTTAACGTTTTACTGGGCGATTTGGGTATTCTCAAATGTCGGAAACAAAAGAATTATGTAAACTCTATACCTGTCACCTTTTATTGCAGCCAGTAAGAGCGAGATGGCACATTATTTTTCGATTCCAATTCGTGATCCAATAGGAGAATGCTAGAATCAATAGGTTTTTTAAAAGCTAAGGATTAATTGTGATTTTTCTGTGATGGTGACAGGAAACATGTCTATATAACGGCAAATGTTGAAGGGTATTGATTGAGACTGACATGAGAATTTTCCTTTTACCTCTCAAAGCTCAGAAAACCAGACACCATGAAAACATCTTGTGTATGTTCACCCATTACTCTAACTCCAATCCAAACTCTAACCCATTACATTACTCTAAGACGCCCGAACTGCAGTGTGAGCATAGAACTTCGACAGCCACCATATTTGATCGACAAAAGCATCCGTCCTTTTCGCTCCTTAGGATTATCTGTCAAATTTATCGAATTTTTCGACAATTGTCGATTTTAGACGTCAAATTTGTCTTATCAAAAGTTCTATGCTCGTAGCGCTGATTCGGGAAATTCTTTGTTTGTTTGAAAGGTTATACTATAACTTCACAGGTACCAAATTCATCAGGTTAGGATCTGTTGATGGAATCCTGGAGAAATCAAGGGAATTCTTCAAATTTTATAAGTTTTTTATAGCGCCTCGTATTTGCATTTCGAAAACGTGATTAGGTCAGGTCAGGAAAGCGGTTTTTTATCAATTAAATGATTTTTTTTGGTGACTTCTAATCAAATAAAGTAAGTTTTTTTTTGAATTGTGACCAACTAGATTTCATCACTATAAAATGAATTGCTAAAAAGACTTCATTGAATGTATATTCATAAAAAGATCCGTGTTGTCACAAAATACATTTTAAGACAAGTAAATTAGGTTGATTGTTCTATGTGGAGCATTTAAGAAATAATTTACGCATTACCGAACCTATTCTGTATTCACAGGCAAGGAAAATTTATTCAACGAAAAGTCCATTATATTTCACGAAAATTATTCAAAAGTGTTGACAATTGGCATTTTAAACACAACAGCGCAGCCAAGACACGTAACTTGGCACTAGGTTGTACATACCAAACAAATAACACGAGATTTGACTCCCAATCCGACTTTGAATCTTCTTGCTATTGACATAGAACCTATTTTAGGTCAGCCATTAACAACAATAGCTGTTGACCGGAGCGAACAGTAAAAAATTAAGAATTTGTCGGTAAAACTTCGTGGCTGATATTTTGCGCGTATTGTAGCGGTAACACAATAAAAGCCTTCGCTAATTTTCAATCCAGATTTTTTTGAAGGTTGACCCCAAAATGAAGATTCCTAAAGTAGAAAACGTACTATGTACGTATTTGGAACGTCCACGCTATTATTATATAACTTCATTAAATGTCAGATAAATATAAGGCCCGAGTATTCAATGGAAAGAGCCACTTGAAGGAAGTACTGATCCAGACTAGACACTTTTTTTAAATATGACAGGTAAGCTCTTGGCCTTCATCTCACCTGATGGTAAGTGACGATAAGGCCGAAGGTGGAAGCGAGCTTATCAGTAATCCTCAACAACTGAGGAACTGGTTATCTTACCTCTGATTGCCGGAACACAACAATGCTTATAACATTGTTATTATGGCGACAGATTTAGGTAAGAGACGGCGGTAACTAGTCAGGTGGGCTAAGAACCCTTACCACCAACCAATCCGAGCAGAAAAAACCCTGCTCCCGTGGGGAATCGAACCCCGGACCTCCTGATCTACACCCGGTGGTGTCAACCACTAGACAAGAGAGGCGGTTAAAAACTTTGAAAGTACTTTTTTGCTTAACTGTCAAAAACACCTTCGGTCATGATGGTCTATGAATTTTCTGCGCCGTGACTTTATGTCACGATTTTGGTAAACAATTCAATACGTGACACAGGCTGACAGATATGCTCGATTGGTTGTGACTGGCGTTTGACGGATTTCGACAAAACCACTTTACTTTTGATCAGTTTGATATTTTAGCCCTAAACGAAGTTATAGCAAAAGCTATTTATCTTCCCTAAACGAAGTTGTAGCAAAAGCAATCACGAGGAGTATTGAGAAGAAATGTCCACGTGTCACTCAAATCCATCCCCACTGCCGATTTTTTTGACCACCCTGATTGTCGCACCAGTTTTTTCAGACTATAACGATAATCTGATCCTAGAGACTAGACCGTTTTTCTCAATTACTAGGAACTAGTGTCATTCCTCTTGTGATGAAGATGTGTTCCTTTGGTCCTCTAGTAAAACCCATTTTCTCGTTCATCGTTGATCGAAAGTATTTTATTATTATTTGTACTAGTCGGGTCTTTTGCGCATCACTGCGAAGTAATAATATCTATTGTGACCAGCCTCCTATGTAAGCTCTATTTAGGCCCTTCAATAGCTCCATCAACTGGGCAGTCTAAGAAAGATAAGATGTTCCCAGTTTAGATTGTTTTTATTTTATCTGGGTCAAGGATGTGTTTTCCCAGGTGCTTCTTTTGTGAATCAGCGGTTCGCAGTAGCACAAAAGGTGCATTGGATCGAAAGTATTTTACGAATTCATACTAATATAAATGCGAAAGTAACTCTGTCTGTCTATCTGTCGGTCTCACTATTACTTCAAAACTACTGGACCGATTCAATCGCAATTTACACAGATAGTCTAAAGTCAGAGAAAGGACATTGGCTACTTTTTATTCCGATATTCCCGTGGGAACATATACCGCGCGCGTGAAACCGCGAGAAGCTACTAGTACCTTCTGTCTAATTGCAAATCACATACAGGAGCCTCGAATACGCGAGTCTAATTACGAATATGCTTCTGAATATTTTAGCTCGCAGTAATTCCTAATTATACCTCTGCAATCTCATATAATTAACATTTCGTACGTAATTTTATGAAGTCTAAAATAACTTCCTTCGATGGTGATGTATTTCATGAATTGGAAATGATAATACCAATTTTTTCTCATAACCGTGTTATAGACATCAGTATATCACATCATATCACATCAGTATACAGTTTGGTCGACTTGAGATGATAGGCAGTCACTTTTGTATAACAAGGATACCACAGATACAGCCAGGCGTTTATTTTACGCCTGGCTGTATCTTTGGTATCCGTAAAAATAAAAAAGCAACACATATCATCACGCCTCTTTCCCCGAAGGTGCAAACACCCACACTTCGTCAGATATGTTAAAACCCCATGTAACGGTTGCGAGCCTACTGCCACGCATCCTTTTTTTTCCATTTTATGCAACTCAATGCTGCTTGTGTTACGGATACCAGATGACGGACAAATATATTTAATAGATAAATACACATAATTATTCAGAATACTTATATATAATATTATACATATATAAGGAACATCCAAGACTGGAGAACAAATGTCTGAAAATTCATCACCCAAACACTTGCCTCCACTGGGGATCGAACCCAGGACCTCTCGAGATGGTAACGCCTTGAGACCAGCGTACAGACCACTCGACCACGGAGGTCGTCAAAATGTCAGCATCGGGCAAAATGCCAGGCAAGCTATATTCACAGTCAAATATCTATTGAAATCAATACGACACGCGAACGACGTCGCGGGCTCAGCTTGTTTTTACTTTAATGTTTAAGGACGTCTTGCAGAAAAATTTACAATTTAGTTTTAAATTCAATTATGTAATTTTTCGAAATTTTTACTATGGCTGTAATGCCAAAAACTTACTAAATCTAGTTAATTTCCTGCAAGTGGGCCTATGTTTAACATCCGGAATTATCCGGATGACGGGAGCCCAGTATCTTCAATTTATTAAGCCTGTGTTACTTTTGTCGTTGATGTCACTTACCTTGGGAATCTTGGGATTTCATATGCAAAGAGACTCGTTTTGACTATGTCGGTCAGAACTTAGGAGACATTTTTCATAGAATGTCTTTACCAAAAAATAAAAAAAAAATAAAAAAAGCACAATTTGGAAATGATGGAATTTTATTTTTCTTGAGCAATAACACACAAATAAATAAAAAACTTAAACCTAATTACGGTTATAATAAAATGCGAATATAAATGTATGAAAATTATTGTATTTAATTTTTAAGAGACTTAAAAAAATTAACCCCATTATTCATAAAACACTGCATTATTTAATTTATTAAGTAATCAAGCTTTCAGCAATGCTTAATATTTCTATATTCATAAAACAATTTAAATTAGGTACTGCATTTAAATTAGGTTCTTTAAATCATTCATTTTGACAGTCCGTTTGGTAGAAATTGTATAACATTGCCTGTCAAAATAAATATTAGCTGTTTATCGTCCTAAAGCAGACGCCTTAGGATGTAGAGTGTGCAAAATGCGAGGAACTCAGAAAAGCTTGTAGATTATGATATTGAATGTTGCCAGAAGATTTCTTGGTGAAAAAATGCTTTAAAATTGTAATAGTTGTTTTATTAAAAATAATTTTACGAAATAATCTTTACGATTAACTCTTGTGTCGAAGTCATTTTCGCCAAAAAGGTGTATTTGGCAAGCCAATTCAAAATTATTTCCGGTTTTACCGCCAAAATAACGATATCCAAAGAAATTTCTATAATAGTTACCTATAGACAAATGTGGTCATTGAAATCGTTATTAAATAAGCTATCCGATGATGTATAAATTTGAGATATTTTTAATTTCATTTAAAGCAGTAAATCAGTGTAAAATATAAAAAGTCCTAACATTATTAAGGGTATTAATGTTACAGTTTTATTGGAGAAAGGAAATTATATTTCGTGACATTCTTATTAACTTGGCTTATAAAAAAAAGAAAACTTAAACGACTATCGACAACCATTCATGATATTCATCTGCGTAACGTTGTGCTATAAGAATATTGTACTGGCGTGACTATTCAAACTATGTGTTAAACAAAATTTAATAAAAAAGGGTTACTATACAGTTCAGGAATATTTGGACGATAAAAATGCGTGGACAGATTGACACGTCTTTATGTTACATATTGTGATGACTCGTAATGTGGGATGTTGCCAGTCGCTTTTTAATTGATTAGTTTTTATCTTAATTGCTTAGCGAATTTCAACATCGTTCATTGTTTCAAGTGCTCATATATTCTTCCTGATTATAATGCTAAAAATCTATGTTCATAATATCTATGTTCACCCACTTGATTGTACTAGCATAACATTTATAAAAACAAGAATTGTAAAAAATGTGAAAAAAAGAGCAACCCTCGAGTTTCTGGCTCGCTCTTCTCGGGGATGTCTGCGTTCCGAGCGAGTGGTAGATTCACTTATTTATAAATTGACGTTTTTAAGTGTTTGTATATCAAGCCTATAAAATAAATATATTTTTGATTTTGATTTTGATTATGCTTTCTCAGTGATGTGCACTATTTTGGATCATAATAAATGATGTCTGTCATGACGAAAAAAAAATACAATTTCCTCATAACTGGAACATGGATGAAGAATTTCTTATTAATAATATCCCAATTTTTTCGCCTCGTGGAATAGCCCAAGAATCATCTGTGTGACTTCGTCTCCTTGCTCGTTGATTCTGCTGGGTGGCCAGTGGAAGTATGTTCCTCGCAGCTCATATGTGTACACAAGGGGAGTTCCAAGAGCATTTCTCACCCAGTCCATACTGCCTCCTGATGCTTTGTCTGGAAGAGCAGTAGAAAAGTAAGACTTCGGGTACTGAAATTACAGTTTTCCTTATTTTTATCAGTTTTCCTCTCATTACCTCAATCACAAATCTATATATTGGGTCCTTACCTATGAAATTGGTGTTTTTTTTCTCTCTTAGTATTTTGTCTGTAACTATTAAGATTCAGAGTATTCCCAAAAAATAATTACCTCGTCTAAAAATAGACTATATTTTTAAGCTCTTTTGATTTGTTTTGATAATTTGTTGTAAGTTTAAATGTGTTAAAATTGGACACGGAGACGACTCTTTTTAAGTGCCTCCCGAATACATCATTTTATTTTCATTCACTTAAAAACGATAAATAATTTTTATGAAGTGTGATATTACACATATGACTAAAGATTGTCTTATGATAGATGCCTCATCTTTGTATTTGTCGTTGTGAAGAAAACTGAAAAAATTTTAGTATGGAAAATGCAGAATTCCCCAAAATCTCCATACAAAACACCAATTTCATAGATAAGGACCTAATATATATACATCTATTCATTCTATAATAAAACTGTAGAGGTCGAATTTCTGTACATAGAAAAAAAATGCTTAAAACTAAGGGGGATGTAAAAAGGGTAAAAATTACCAAAAAATGTTTTTTTTTTACATTTTTTGTTTTTCTGTCTGTTTATCTGTTTGTCTGTTTATACGAGTTTAACGAAATGGCTGGACCGATTTTATTGAACCAAAGTAACCACGGACGAAGTCGCTGGCAACAACTGGTTTAACATAAATGTTTAATCAATACACATTTAAAATAAATATTTAAGCGGTATTTCCATACCAGTACGATATGAAAACATTAAATAAAAAGTGTATTCCCACTGAAAATACCGCCAACGCACTTGTGACTACTTTGGTGTTGCCATTGTCAATGGGCTTCGGTCGCTGCCCACCATCAGGTGACCCATCTGCTCGTTTTCCCCCTTTCCCATAAATAAAAATGTGAAAGCGCTTTGCTAACTTTTCATAACTTCAAATCTACACAGCGATTGTATATTGAAATAAAGAAAAATTTTCATTCAAGAAAAAAAAGTGGATTTTCGGATTGATAAAAGATGTTTATTGTATATTTCAGCTAAATTAAATTCATAATTACATGATAGATTTCAATTCAAACTTCAAGACTTTGTATTTTATCACATCAAGTATTTAGGTTAATTTCTATCAACCTTTATTTACTTTCTAATCAGTAAAGCGAGTATTGGGGCAAATTCCATAAGCACGAACTAAACCAAACTTAACTAAATTGTGTGTCTATCCTTCTCTAATATATGGAGTAGAGAAGGATGGCAGCATTAAACCAAAATTAAGTTTGGTTTGTTCTTACGGAATCAGCCTCATTGATTTAATTGAACATGTTTCGGTAAAATCCCATGATGGATTAAGTTTTGCAAATAGTTTTACTAATAGAGATGTCGTCTTAGTAGCCGAGTGCTGACGAACTTATAACAAAATTTGGTTAACTATTCTTGATTGCTGTTTGGTAGATAACTTTACATAAACTTAAGATCAATTCAAATTTAGTTAGTGGAAGTTCGTTATTAGTAAAATAAATCGAAGCACGCGTAGGTATTGGATGTTATTGCTTCCATTATATAGTAATTATGTTTACGACAGTTTCTTGTCTAGTAAACATATCTTCTATAAAGCGAAGTGCTTAATGTTTATGGGTGGTTTCATGTGGGTGCTTAACACCTACCCCTTCGGGGAAAAAGGTCTGATGATTTTAATGTGTTGTGTAGTTTCATAGGTCGGCCACGCGCGACCGTAATTACACAGAGCTCCTAACATCGTTTCACCGCCACACGTGCGCGCATATACGTCAAAATGTATGAAAATCTCGCCGGCGCTGTTGGCCCGTTTCAGAGGTACCTCTGAAATGACCCAACTATCGAATCGTACTTAGCGCTTTTTATAAAATATATTCACATTTTTGGTGAGCCTTCCTAAAATAATAAGCCTAAAAACCTAATTTGGAAAAATAATGAATACCGAACCGAGAAATTGTGAGGTGACATCTTCGTTATTTTTTATGTAACTTCAGAAAATTCAGCTTACGCGTTTATTCGAAAACTGTGATCACATTGAATATTAATACAACCTAAGCAAAGAACTGTAGATAAATACATTTTCTTGTTCCTTCGAAACTTACGATAAAGCTGCGTGTTATAATTTCTCCAAAGAAAGACTAACGAGGTCAATTTGCCCAAACCTCCAATACAATTTCGCTCATTCTTTTACTTGAGGCAGTGAGCAGAATACTTTTATATTTATTTATTGCTAACTTTGAAAACTGTTGAAATTCTGTGATAAGAACATGAAAGTATTTTAAACCTAAAGCTAATATTGGTATCGGAAATACCTCTGAGACATTGCCCAACTATGAAGTATTCAAATTTGATTATATATCGACATTTGCTGAAGAAATTGATAGAAGCGCTTCAGAATTTAATTAAAATAACGATTTAAATTTAATTTTCAGAGGCATATTCAATTTCATCGTAGAATTGTCTTATCTCTCTCTTGATTAAGTTTATTGAATAACGTTACCCAACGTGGTTGCATTTCATCCAGAAATTAGAAATCTTCTCGGGATCGTTGGCGTATTGAAAATCAACAGATCATAAAATTCGTAAGCTATCAATATTCCTTTCTTTTGGAACCTGTTCTACCGTTCAATATTCCTTAAGACATTAAGTAGCCACAAAAATTAGAACAGTGTCTTTAATGGTTTAGGAACTTCAAGAGAAGTTTCTGTTAAGATATTAGCACCGAAATTTGCGCCGGAGGCTACAAAACTTACGCGATTCAGGTTAAGATTCCGAATCTAAATAACTAATTGAGAAATAAACAATTGTTTTTACATCTAAGCGCCATAGCTACTTACATAATATTTCAGCTGCTGTTCCAGGTCCTTCATACTTCTCTCCATTAACTTTTTCACCGTATTCTAAAGATGTTTTGCCGATTTGGATCTAAAATTTTAGTGTCATCAATAATTGTAACCTACAAAAACTGATGCAAAAATTTTATACTGCGCGTATATAAACCACAATATTATCCAAATAGAGATTCTGACAGTATCAATGTCTAATACAGCAAGGTTTCTTAAAGGGTTTTAACTAAACCTAGGACTAAAATTACCAGAAACCCTTCCATTGCCAGTTACAGTATGAATAAATTTTAAGTAGATTTTGACTGCTACTCTGGTGTAATGGTTGACACCACCGGGTTTTGATCGGGATAACAATGTTATAGCATTGTTGTGTTCCGCAATCAGAGGTAAGATAGCCAGTTCCTCAGTTTTTGAGGGATACAGGTGAACGGCCTTATCGTCACTTACCATCATGTGAGATGAAGGCCAAGAGCTTGCCTATCACATGAAATAAAAAATCTTAAATCTAGCAAACTTACCAAATCATCATAGTTATCAACATGTTCAACTGAATCAGAGTATGCAGTCAGGAGCATCTGTGCGTCGGAGTGGAATGCCACGTACGCCAGTAAGTTCTCCAACCCGGAGAGATACTCTGAGAGAGATTTAGTCTCTTTCTCAGAGAACGGATTTGGTCCTCCATATGTTTGGTAATTGCATGGATTGCTTGAGGCACCATGTTCTGGAAGAAATAAAAAATTTAATCCTGGGTCTAAAAAAAACTAGGTTCAATCATCATCGTCATCATATGCTTGTCCACTGCTGGACATAGGTCTATACATGTGAGAAACCCCATTGATATGATTCTATTATGAACTTTCATGGCTTGACTGGCAAAGATGACTTTTAGGTTTAAGTCTGCCTTTGCAAATTACTTTATGTACCGAATTTGGATGTGATTCTTATGGAAGAAAGAGTATAATAATATTTGATCTGCAAACTTTTGCATTAAATACGTCTGTACCCAAACCTTAAATGGAAAACCAACAAAATTCAGATAAAAATGAGACTTTTAGATTTTTTAGAATTCTTATGAGAGTCTATGAAGAAATGAGCAGTACGAAAATTTTTTTTCCAAAAACAAAATTAGTTCAAAACAGCTGATAACACAAACAAGTTAATTAAAGCTATGTTCAGCAAAACCTTTCAATTTGTATTGATAGACATTCCCTGTAATCAATTCCCTCAGTATCGAGACATGAAATGCTAGTTGAGGTACACATGAGAAATAGTGCTCGAAACAATATTGAATATCAAAGCATACCAAGACAAACGTGGCTTCTAGGCGGCTTTGGAAAGGTTATCTAAAGGTAGTATTTTTAGTCAAGGACCGAAGAAACTACAAACGTGTTTATTTCTGTCAATGATAATAGAATTTGAGTTGTCCTTAGAATGTAAGTGGCCCATTAAAAGAATACTACCAACCCGTCTTATCCCTAGGGTGTCGTTAAAGGCGGCTAATCCAATAGCTTACAGCGGCGACGGGCTCACCACCGGTCACGCTTACGCTTACGCTTAACACGCGTATAGTAATGGACTGCTTTTGCGGTGCTTTTTCCTAGTCAATGACTAACCCTAAGGGGATAATAGTGAGTATATGTATGTATGTACGTTAAATAAAAACAAAAATAGATGACACTGTTAAGCATTGATTATAAGTTTGTTTTATACCTATCATCCCCATTTCGTTGTTTATTAAATTGCCATAAGAAAATTTTTTTGCCGTAAATAAAATTCTTAATATTTTAAAATGTTAGTATAAAACATTCGCATACAATAAAAGTTTGCAAACCAATAAGGTTATGTGAACAAAAGTGATCAAAACGTTTATGTGTGAGTAAAGAAGGATTATGATTATTATTATTGTCATGAAAATAAATATAAGCTGTTTTTTTCAAGTATAAGCAAAAAATGCTGTTTTAATTTTTGACACTAGTTAGGCGCACATACATACATACGCTTAGGATAACGCATTATGCAATTGCTCATCAAGTTAAGCTGACTTTGTTGCGGCGTCTTACATAATTTAAGCGACAACCACATAGATTGACAAAACTTACACTTTAGCTAAAAGCGTCACGGGTTAAGGTCTCTGTCCACTACACACACTTTTTACATAAATACATGTTGTAAACTGTGTCTTATTTTTGAACCACATTTATATGTGGTTTTTCTGTTAGAGAATGTTGTTTAGAAACGCCCTACAAAAACAAGAACATAAAAACACATCCTTATTCATAAAAAAAAATGTTTTTACATATTTATTTATCTTAATTTAATTTTCTTATTTTCACAATTTCGCAAAGAATTAGGTATTATAATCAATATCTCATCGTAAGGAATTTAGCTCTTTTTACCTAAATAAACTCATAAAAATAATGAAATCTTTATTTTGGATGTATGATGTATCCATTCCTTTGGCTGAATGTAATTTAAGAGAATATTTTCCTTTATGCCAGTATTGGCAGTTCAATTGTTGCCAGAAGCAATATGTATTGGGGTTTTTTTTTTTTATTTCTAATATTTAACATATGTTAACTATTAGAAATGAATATTGATGAAGAGGTGCTTTTAAAAAATGAAAAAAATATGCGAGAAATGCTAAGTTTATGTACCTACATTCATACAATCATGTTTTTGTCTCTGTTCATTATCGAGACAATCTCAATGCAAAACTATAACATTTCCTTCACGACAGCGCGCCCGCTAGATCGTCCCTTCACCGAACCAGCACATTGTCTTACTTTTTTATACAAAAAATATTTTTTGTCTGAAACGGCATTTGTTTTGGAAGAAAAGTCTATTTAACCTTTCAATGGCCACTAAACGAGACACAACGAGGGTATCTGCGGTAAGCGTGAGTGGGTCTCTCCAGCCTGTAATGCTGACCTACTAAAACTCTCGATAAATCCCCATACGAAATAGGAAACGAATCGGTTCTGAATGACAGAAACGGTCCTACCGGTCATGTGCTGTGGTGTGGTGGGCAGAGACCCTAATGCGGAGTAACCCCATACGAACTCTACTCTAGGAAACGAATCCGTTCTGAATGACAGAAACGGTCCTACCGGTCATGTGCTGTGGTGTGGTGGGCAGAGACCCTAATGCGGAGTAACCCCATACGAACTCTACTCTAGGAAACGAATCGGTTCTGAATGACAGAAACGGTCCTACCGGTCATGTGCTGTGGTGTGGTGGGCAGAGACCCTAATGCGGAGTAACCCCATACGAACTCTACTCTAGGAAACGAATCGGTTCTGAATGACAGGAACGGTCCTACCGGTCATGTGCTGTGGTATGGTGGGCAGAGACCCTAATGCGGAGTAACCCCATACGAACTCTACTCTAGGAAACGAATCGGTTCTGAATGACAGAAACGGTCCTACCGGTCATGTGCTGTGGTGTGGTGGACAGAGACCCTAATGCGGAGTAAAACAATAAACTTACTAAGCCAGTTGTAGTCCCAGTTGCGGTTAGCGTCAGTCCCTCGGCACATCGAGTTAGACTTGGAGCGAGTTTTTCTCCACATGCGGTCCTAAACATAATTAAAGCTGTCAACTCATCTCTGTTTCAAAAGAGAAGTTTGGGGTAGTCGCTCGCTTTGGATTTCGATATAGAAAGTCAAGCTACTATCGCCATGGTCAGTCATTGGATGGGTGACCAACATTTTTTGATCTGAAGATCCGTGCTTCAGAAGGCACGTCTAACTGGTCCCGGTCGCTATTGCAACCTCACCAAGCTACTTTGGCATGGTGGTGTTACGTCCCGTACTTCTTATGTATTATGTAGAACGCCTGTGCCCGGCAGTGGGACACATAATTTGTCTAGCAGCTTAGCGATTGTTTAAAAAATATATTTTGATACCAGATACCAAAAAAAAATTGAGACTGTTAAGTCTTTAATCGTAACTAAAATTATGAAGTGTTACAGAAAAGTTTTCTAAGCCCGAGGAAATACTCGACCAAGGAAAGATAAATGGCGCATTATATTCTTTGACGCTGGGCCTCCAGAAAAAAGTTTTATTTCATTAAGACCGGCTCATTACTGGCACAATGTAATCCTGCGCTGCTTATTATTATTAACACTGTTATTAATAAGTCTTTACCTATGAAATTGGAGTTTGTATGGAGACTTTGGAGAAGTCTGCATTTTCCTTACTAACATTTTTTCAGATTTCTCCACAACGACAAATCCAGAGATAATAATTTTTGGCACGTTTCAGCAAACAAGCTGTACCAATATGTGTGATATCACTCTTCATAAAAATTATTTATCGTTTTTAAGTGCAAATTAAATGATGTATTCGGGAGGCACTTAAAAAGAGTTGTCTTCGTTTCCAATTTTAATACAATTAAGCTTACAACAAATTATCAAAACACATCAAGAGAGCTCAAAAATGTGGTGTATTTTTAGAGGAAATTATTTTTTAAGAATTTTCTGAAACTTAATAGTTAAAAATACAATAGTAAGAGAGAAAAAAAAATGGAAATTTCATAGGTAAAGACCTTATTATTTACGCTGTTATAATGATGATACAGCCAAGTTTGACAAAAGAAGGTTGTAACTTCATGTGAAAAAACGCGTTTCCGATTCCAAAGACCTTATCGCATCCATCTTATTGAACCTCTTTGTTACAGTCCTCGGGGAAAACCTCGACAGAAAACTCATTCCACAACTTAAGCATTCGCCAGACGAAATTTCTCGGAAACAGCACAATAGCTCCGGAGTGACCATTTAGGTGCCTAAATAAAGTGTGAGCATGAATTTCCTGTCAGTGGTATCACGGTAGAAAGTAATTAAAAATATATTCTATCATTCACACCTATCAACTAGCCCCATTTTAATCAACTAATGCTGCCTGTGTTACGGACACTAGATGACGGATAAATATATTTAATAGATAAATACATATAAATATGATGAATATAGATAAAAATATATGTAAACATCCAAGACTAGAGGACAAATGCCTGAAAATTCATCACCCAAACATTTGCCCCCACCGGGGATCGAACCCAGAACCTCTCGAGATGGCGACGCCTTGAGACCGGCGTACAGACCACTCGACCACAAAGGTCGTCAAAAAGTACGTCAAAAATTTTAAAGTTCTATTTCCTGAACAATTATTTAAGTTACAATCAATATGAGTAATGTTAGATTGAGTTGGTAGTCGAAGTATAAGGCTGGTTTTTGAAGTGTTTGTACACGAGACAGACCAGTAGCGGCATTTCATTGTCACGCAGTTCAAACGCGCTGTTCGTAAATCGCTAAAACAAATACTCGATATAATTATTGTTTCACAGCAGACCGCTCGGTCAAGCGCGCATTGTTGAAAGGCGCAGTTCAAAGGCGCATCTAGACGGCGTCACTGTTCTTTTTCGATGAGTCCTTTTTACGAACCGTTCCTGCTAACTGGGCAGTAGATGTGTGCAGGACTCATTCAGCTGCTTTCTCAGAATACTCGTACCCAACAAAACTCTCCGCCATCCCCATCCAAAATCTCCATACTAAACACCAATTTCATAGGTAAGGACCTAATATCTTCAGACATTCACACTTATCTCACACTCACAACTAACCTCTTTTTAAGCAACTTATGCTTCTTGTGTTACATATACTAGATGACGGATAAAATTCAGAATATAAACAATACATATCTAAACATCCAAGACTGGAGAACAAATGCGTGTATTCATCACACAAACATTTGCCCCCACTGGGGATTGAACCCAGAACCTCTCGAGATGACGATGCCTTGAGACCGTTCGTCATGTCATTCTATAAAATCAATATAAAGGAAGTAAAACGGATTGCTTACCCATTTGTAACTGTAATGGTAGCCATCTGGATTGACAGTCGGGAATATGCGCCAGTCGAATTGGTCCCTCAGGCTTGTGATGTTAGCATCCTGGCTGGTCAGGAGTTCGTTGATAAAGTAAGTGGTGGTGGCCGGGGTGATCCATTCGCGCGCGTGGATACCTGATGAACAAAATTGAATGTGGCTTAAGAACAGTGTAATGAAACAATTAACAAAGGTTTAACAGAATGACAATAGGCTTGATTTTTGAGATTTTTTGAGTGATGTAGTCGTAGTTAGCACCCCCAGTGTAAGGTATGATTGTGAAAAACTCCCCTAACTCCCCTAACTCATCACTTTTCACACTACTTGACGCTTATTTCGATAATCCTCCATATTGCACATCATCACATACACTCATTACATAAAACTACACTGATTATACGTAACAATATCCACTCCGAAACAATATTACAATCATCGAAATAAAAATCACGTCCGCAATTAGTCAAATGCCGCCAAGAGCTCTTAAAACTCCTATGGTACGGACTTCTGCATGTAGGCAAATGATTTTGCCCATGTAGTCGTGGTTTTTTTTCCTATAGTTATCTTACGTTTTGTTTGTTGTTATTGTTATTTTATACTGTTCTTGTTTTTGAGAATTTTTATGTTATTGTGTCATCTGTGCTGTGTTTAATTTAATTACTATACATACATATATATTCAAATAGGCCCGGTCGGAACACCAGCTCAATCCCTGATGCAGCATATGCTGAGGCCGGGTCCTAATTAACCGTTATTGTGTAGTCTTATATAATTATTTACTGTACTCTGTGTTTGTCTGTTTTTTCTTTGTTTTTTATTCTTATTGTTTGTTTGTAGGTTAATAAATGTTTTTCTTTCTAACGAAATGTAGTCGAAATCACGTTTCGCATAGAAATTGACATTCCTAACGCAACTAAAAAAGTTAAGTTTTTTTTTCAATGATAACTTACACTAGCGGTCGGAAAAAAGCCTCCCGGTAGTTTTGTGAATGAATGACGTAGTTTCTTTTTCACAAATTCCGTGAATCATTTTTCACATTCATAAGACAAATCTTATCTGAGTAAACATTTTTGAATTTGAATTAAACCAACAAAATGTATGTGAAAGCAGTCCGTGCTTAGCCTATATACGTTCCACACATGAGGAGTATGGGCTGTAACACCACCATGCTGGCCCAATTAGGGCTGTTGGGTAAATACGGTCGCTTCCGAAACACGTAGGTGTTTTGGTCATCCATCCACAGTCTGACCATGGTGAAGCTAGCTTTGTTTTCGATCGAAAACCAAAGCGTACTTACCACTACGTCACCGAGCTCCTCAAAGTGAAGTGAAAGTTTGTAACTGTTCAAAACTATTTTTTCTGGTTAAAACGTAAATATTATAAAATATAAAAGTTCTTCGAGTGAATGATGAAAATGATCTTAAATTACAGTCAATGAAAGGTATGAATATAAACCTGATTCAATAAATACGATCGGTTTGTCAGGTCTTTCTTCCGGTTTCGTATTAATCCTCAAACCCAACAATTGTCGTCCTTCATAACTCTCTCCACCCACAATTAATTGTGTAGCTTCTGGGAACGCTCGACTCGTGTTTTGTAAATAGCCGAAGATCTGAAATAAAGTTGCAAAAAGTTTCGGGTCAAATTCCCGTATTTGATGATAAATCCCACATTGTGATTGTGTTTCTTAGGGTGGTTTCATAGGTGGGCTGGCCACCAGCGCTAGTCAAAATTACTGAACCAATTTAGCCGAAATTTAGTACACAGATAGTCTAGAGATCAGATAGTCTATCTTTTATCCCGACATTCCCATAGGAATGGCACCCATTCCTTATTGCGGCGGGTAAATGTTAACAAATTTAAATAACGCCTCCCAGAAAAATGAAGGACAAATTTACGCCAATATGAACTTGATTTCTAATAATAGAGTAGGAGTAAATTTTCAATTCCACAAATTGTGGCTACTGTTCCAATTTGAAATAATCTTTCAGTGTTGAATAGTCTATTTATTGAGTAAGGCTTTAGGCTACATATCATCACACTACCAGTAACTATTCTGGGCGGACGCAGTCGCGGGCAAATGCTAGTTTCATATAAATAGACACTTAAAATAATTGAAGATATTTTTAGCAACTGGGGCGACCAGCATCATTTTTTAAAACCTTTTTTTTTTACATACGACAGGTAAACTCTTGCCCTCATCTCACCTGATGGTAACTGACGATAAGGCCGAAGGTGGAAGCCAGCTTCACCTGTAATCCTCAACAACTGAGGAACTGGCTATCTTACCTCTGATTGCCGGAACACAACAATGCTTAAAACGTTGTTGTTATGGCGACAAATTTAGGTAAGACGGTGGTAGCTAGCCAGGCGGGCTTAGAAGCCCTACCACCAACTAAACCGAGCAGAAAAACTTCTGGCCCCATGGGGAATCGAACCCGGACCTCCCAATCAACACCCGGTGGTGTGAACCACTAGACCAGAGAGGCGCTTAAAACCTTTTTGAACTTTGGTTTTTGAAGAGTCGGCAGCGCGCGAGAGATACCGCTGGTGATTGCAAGCGTCCATAGGCTACGGTATCCGCTTCCCACCAAGTGGGCCGTATGCTTGATTGCCACCTTAGTGGTATAAAAAAAACTTAAAATTCAATTTCCCAGTACGTCATGTTTTATACTAAGACATAGGATATAAAGGAACAAATGCAGCAGTAGCAGTGTGCTAAAAGTATTATACGTGCATTACTTTCATCGTGTTTTAATAATATATCTCATACAGATATACCATTTGATTCTATTTAACAATTGTCTAATATCCAGTCTAATATTTTTTTGCTCTCTTCAGCCGTGTCGTGTGGTAGCGGCTCATTAAAAGAATACTTCCAACCCTTGGGTGTCGTAAAAGGCGAATAATGGACTTAGAACCATCCAATAGCTTATAGCGGCGATGGGCTCACCACCTGTCACGCTGCTTAGTGCAGCGCGACTATGGCAATGGACTGCTTTTGTGGTGCTTTTGTCTGGTCTCTGTCTAACCCTTAGGGGATAATAGTCGTGATTATATGTATGTATGTATGGATCTCTCTCTCTCCTCTAAAGTTTATATAGTATAATCATTATCAATTTGCATTTTGTTATAAAATAGAGTACAGTCAAAAATACCTAGTTTTTGTATAACTTGTATGACATTTTGTTTTGAATTGGTAGCATTTCAAGCACCCACATCAATTATCTATGTATCAGCTAAAAAATAACTATGAGGAAAAACTTCTGATAAGAATAAATTCCTCCACAGAAATTGGTCACATTGATTCCTATATAAGTCCTCTTTTTAGCATTACAGAGATGTCGGCTGTAGAGGTATTGATCCGCTTTTTGTAAAATTTTATTGTAAGTCATTTTGTAAATGAT
The DNA here is from genome assembly GCA_910589355.1 of Parapoynx stratiotata. Classification (NCBI taxonomy): domain Eukaryota; kingdom Metazoa; phylum Arthropoda; class Insecta; order Lepidoptera; family Crambidae; genus Parapoynx; species Parapoynx stratiotata. The sequence continues at coordinate 3,543,684 of OU342463.1, forward strand.
CTTACGAGTTTGGTTGTGAACTAGAATCTATTTTGCCGAAAAAATATCATCATTACTTCTTTGTTTTTTCATAATTTCTAATTTACAAACAAACATACACATATTTTTGCTTGTTGTATGTAGTACATTCATAATATCTAATCTATGAGTCGTCAAGCACTTACTTGTAGTGTAAGTACAGCACAGAATTTTGTTTATTCAACAATAGATGGATTTATCCAATACTAGTGCCTTCCCGCGGTTTCACCCCCAATGTACCCGTGCCATGGAAATATCGGGATAAAAAGTAGCCTATGTACCAAATTGCGATTCAATCGGTTCAGTAGTTTTGACGTGAAAGCGAGATCGACAGACAGACAAATAGACAGAGTTACTTTCGCATTTAGAATATTAAATAATACATAAAATGATGTATATGTTCGTTTAGGCTGGATTTGTAGTAAAATTTTCTGTAAATAAACAAATTTTTTGGCGACCTCCTTGGTCGAGTGGTTTGTATGCCATCTCGAGAGGTCCTGGATTCGATCCCCTAAGGGTCCAATGTTTGTGTGATGAATACAGACATTTGTGCTCGAGTATTGGATGTTTATATATGTATTGTATTTGCTATCCGTCATCTAGTATCCGTAACACAAGCAGCATTAGTTGCCTAAAATGAGGTTAGATAGTTGATAGGTATTAATGTCTGAGGATATTTATTTATTTTGGCATAAAGTTACATACATATATATTTATAGTAGTTTCGAGATATAATGGATAAGAAATACTCACAGCATCTACGTCATGATAGGCGGTCCAAGAGAACCCACTGGCACCTCGATATCCAGATTTTTCCACACGAATTAACCTAAGAAATGGGATCTAATATAGTGCGTGTTGTAGTTATCACTAACTTAGTATGTACAAATTATTTTAGAAAAGTTTGGACACGGTATTTCACTTAAAAGTATCATCAATCATTCTTTGTATATTTCATAATACAATGTAAGAAATTCGTATTTATTTTGCACCAAGTTTGAAAATTGTTTCAGGAGTGCGCATTATTTTATATTCGTTATTCTTTAAAGTACTTTTCCCGATAGTAAAATTCCTTAAGAAAGCCTTTGGGCCATACCGCCTTAGTACCGTAAGGGTAGTAAGTTTTAAAAGTACACGAATTTTTCATCCGATGCTTAAGCTACGTTTCCAGCACTATGAAGTGAAATATTATAATTCTTAATAAATTACATATTACAACGCCCTTATCCTCGAAGGGGTAGGCAGGCAGGAAGGAGTAGGATTAGGGACGAATAATATAGGTAATTTTTATTTCCTACACTGATATGTCAATTATTATACTAAAACTTACTCAGAATAGTCATCCACCTCGACAGCGGCTTCTAGTTTCAGCAATTGAACACCTTCTTCAAATATTTGAACCAGTTCTGGAGCAATCAGCAAATGGGCCGTGGAGCCACGAACATTATGATATGGTATCTCCTTCAGAAAGACATACAAATTAATGAGGGTATTGAACTGTGTAACCTCGATGATATAATTTTAACCAAATTGCACTAAAGGTATTTATTTGATCATAAACAAATTCCAAAATCGAATATGACATTCGGATAAAAAAAGGATTAAGCTGGATTTGGACCAGTAAGCAATTGTATTAGTTTTGTAAGAGAGTCATGATTATCAGGTCTACCATCAGTGTTTTTATATTAATACAGTACATTGAAAATAAAATATTAACAACTTTGAAAGACCTTTAAAAACGTTTTTATTGCAAATTTTATAAGGATCTATGACTAGTATAGGTTGGTGACAAAGATGATTTTTTTTAATGATTTGATTATTATTATGTAAATAAAATTTGCGGATGTTGATTATCTTAAAATTGCCAAATTCATTAACTTACCGCCATATCGTTCATCATTTTTATCAAGGCTCTAATTCCATTGCTATTGCCTTCAACTTTGTAATACCTGTAGTCTTTATATGTCCTATACTCGTTCACAACAGACGTAGACGATAATTTGATTACTACACATATTATTAAAATATATAGGGAAGACATGTTCGTTGGAGCGACTTGATGTAATGGTGACATCAATTACCCACATGCCAATTTATACCTGTGTGACAATTATGCTGAAGATAACAGAAGCATGTGTTGAGAACGTCATATCTAGAAGCAACCATTTTTGTTTTAAAAATGCAGGAATTTGTTGCTGTAAATTCTATTTTTATACACAAAAGTATAAATTGTTACAAAATTAAATTTAACGAGTAGTAGTGAAACTATGTCAAATAATGTAATAAATCAATATGACGAATGTTTAAATTAAAATCCGGCTCGAAGGACCAGACATCGTATGTTCTTAATTACTTTCAGTAATTAATTTAAGATAAATCCATATATCTGTCTAGAATATAAAATGTTTCTTATAATTTATGTCTGAATCCTTCAACTTAAATGAATAAGGAACTCAAGGAGTTCGTCCAAGATATTGATATTATTATCCCCTCATTATTGAATTTATGATTAAATAAAGATTGTTTAAGCAATGTGACTTTTGTCAGTTATATTGGAATCAAATATATCAGTTGGTTTATTAATTAGATACATAATATAAATACATAATACCAATACAAATTTTACTTTTAATTTATTATAATAAATTGTTTTCTTGAAATCTTTTTTCATAAATATACTAGCATAGGGCATTTAGTGCTTCGATTTAAAATGCTAGTTTGTTTAATTTATCAATGTTTCTTTACAAATATTGACATCGATACTATCCTTATTGTTTAACTGTTTTAAGTCCTCTTCACAAACTAATCGAAACATACAATGATAGAGCTAGTTCACAGAAATGGGCTTTGTCACCTAGAAAAATGATGATATTCGTATTTCAATACGCACAGCGGTAACAATTGATAAAATGATGTTCTTACGTTAACCTTATCGTACAAGGCTAGTTTTGTATCAATTATAAAGTTCATTAGAATGCCTTTATAACTATTAATAAGAAATAGCTGATATACCCAACTCTTAAAATGTACGTATACCATCTTAAACATGAAGAAAATAAAAATTTGCATGATTGACTGTTACTCAATTGCCAATATTAGGAAACCAATCATTCATTCGGGATACCGAGGGTAGACGAACAAATTTCTCGAGCAAAATCATGTTTTAAAAGAAAACATTTCCTCTCAAACACTTAACGATTTATAAGGAAACTTGGTGAAATTTCCCATGCCTTAAGTCAAAGGGAATATCGTACGGAAAGTTATTAAGCTCGACTGAGTTTTCTTTAGTGATTCTCCCGAAGTCTGTTGAACTGAAATTTTGCTTTTGATTATACAAGAATTGGTGTATCATCGTTGGCCTACTGTTCATTTATGTGTTTCTTTCATTAAAGTTTTAAGAAACTCTATTTTTTAATGTCTTATACATTGACATATCTTGACAACAAAGTTAACCTTTTCCAAAAGCTACATAAGTCGATGCGATGCGATGTTAGTAGTTAAGTCCGCCACATGTATTCCTTTTGTTACGGACATTAAATTAAAAAAAAAAAATAAGTTGTAAGGAGATGAAAGTTCTTCTAAAATATTAACTGGTCTAAGTTTTCTCATATTTAAAACAGTCTATTCTATTCTCTAATTTATCTTTAACAAAATTGGTTTAAAATTTTATGTGTTTACATAAATTACCTTACTTTTTTATTTTAATCTACTTAATCAAGTAATTTAATTTTACTTATGAACACAGGTTCATTTTCTTCGGATTCAAAGTTCAGGATTAGGTACAAGTTATTAATTTTAATAAATTAATTATTCAAATAAGTAAGGCCGTATTTTTTTATATAGAATAGCTCTTGAAATAATACCACCAACCCATCTGCTCCCCTGGGTGTCGTAAAAGGCGACCAATGGACTTAGAACTGCTCAACCATCCAATAGTCACCACATGTCACACCGAGCACACATGCAGTCACTGCTTGGTGAAGCGCGGACCACGGCAGGTGACTACCTCTGTGGCGCCCCTGCCGAGCCCCTGACTAACCCTTAGGGACAGTCGCAATTATATTATGTATATATTATATCTATTTTAGTATGGCTATGGACACTGACATGTAATGTTTTTTCAATATATTTTTCAAATTTTTACTCATTTCGCAGTTGGAATAGCAACTAAAGTTTACTCGAGCGTCGAGCGATAATATCGTGCAAGTATGGTGCGAGTATTTCATAATAATGAGAGTGTATATCTCCGCATATTTACAGAATAAATCTACTGGAGACAAGGTACGAATGGCGTGCGTGCGGAGACAAATGACTCCCATATATTGCGGCTAAGTCTGTCCAAACGGGGCGCGAATAAATCGACGCATCTCAGTACCGTCAGTAGTACCGTGATTGAGCGATTCACACAGAATCTTAAAGCGTTCTGGTTCTTCGAGCAGAATTTTCAAGTTATAACGTTTAATTAAATTTAGGAGGTCTGCGTAAATTGGGATCCTTTATAATTAGATAAACTTTATTTCAGATATTCTAGTGTCGGTTTTTGTATTCGTGTGAAACGAAATTTCGGAATTAATCCTCTCAAATCATTAGTTACTTATCGGTTATAAGATATCTAGAGAATATGAGAGATAATGTTAAAATTATAATATTAATTTGCTGGTGATGAGGACGAGATAAATATTTGGACGAGCTTGTATATAAAAGGACCCACTTACAAAACCTTAATAAATTGACATTGAAGGCAAATATAGATTAAAGGGCCTAAATTCATTGCCCATGTATATTCCTAATCTGAACATTGTTTGTCAAGCAAAAGATAAATCAATTAATATAATTATATTACGTTGTTACTTTAAGATAGATTGGATTATGAAATCTTAATTATTCGACGCTAGTTTCTGTCATGTTTGTTCTGTTTTATTGTTGTAGTTGGATTTTCGGATGTTGTTTTATTTTGGAGGGAACTCGAAGAAAGTTTGGATTGTTCAGCGTTTGTCTTTCAATTTTGATTTCCTTCAACGTCAGACTTCATCTGCCTCTATTGAGTTATTGGTTCTTGTTGTTGACAGCAGGAGATTTATTCAGTCTCAAGAATTTTTGTGCGCCATCATTTTGATAGCTGTAAGCAGTTGAGAATCGTTTATCAAATTATTACAGGTTAAATATTCCACATTATCTTTTTCTTACTACTTGTTTAAACATATATAATACCTGATATATAATACCTGCGTTTACCTAAGGTAAACGCAGGTATTACCGCGGTAGTCAAAAATCTGCAGGAATTACCGAGATATCTAGTTTTAAACTATTACAAGCATATTTTACTTAAAAAGTTGAACTTTTACAAAAGATTTTTATTAGAAGATTTATAACCATTTGAATGAATCCATGCACAAGTTGTGAAATTGTTTAAAACTACATTAATATATACCTCGGTAATGCCTGCATATTTTTGACTACCGCTGTAATACCGCTGCTTTTACCTTAGTTACCGCCTTAGTTTAACCGCCTGTCTATGGTTCAAACCACCGGGTGTTGAACTTGAGATCCAGGTTCGATTCCCCATGGGGGCTTGGTGGTATGGCTTGTCGCCATAATAACAATGTTATATGCATTTCGGCAATCAGAGGTAAGATAGCCAGTTCCTCAATTGTTGATGATTTACAGGTGAAGCTCTCTTCCACCTTCGGCCGTCGTCACTTACCATCAAAAATCTCCTGATAGATGTTGCTCCTCAGTATATTTTCTACAAATATATTCTATACCTTATGTATGGCTACCTTAGACAAAAATTTGAATATATAAATTCTGGATTCCGTGTAAGCTCGCACAATATTCGCGTAATTAAGTGTTCCCGGCTGTTGGCACTCGGATAGAACAAGTACCCTCTGTCATCGTAGTTGGCGGTGCCTATAAGAGGTTAGACAACGTTAAAGTGGATCTTTGGCATGTTAATTGTAAAGAGATCTAAGCTGTTGTGAATCAAATAGAATTGATTGTAAATTTTACTAACCCGTCCCGGCTAGGGCATGGATTATCGGCATCATTTTCATAGCGATATTGATACTGGGATTGAAATCTCATGTACTGGTATACGGAAATATCGGTATTTTTTATATTGTATAGGGTAGTAAGTCTTGTTTGTGGAAAGTGGTTGTAGCGCTTGCTACATTTTGGCAGAAACACTTAAACTATTCATAAACTCCTTTGAAATCACAAAATCTATATATCTATACATATTTGGTCCTTACCTATGAAATTGGTGTTTTATTTGGAGATTTTGGGGATGTCCGTATTTTACATACTAACATTTTATCAGTTTTCTTCACAACGACAAATCAGAGATAATAATATTTGGCATGTATCATTAGACAAGCTTTAGTAATATGTGTAATATCACACTTCATAAAAAATATTAATCGTTTTTAAGAGAATGCAAATAAAATGATGTATTCGGGAGGCACTTAAAAAGAGTTGTCTCCGTGTCCAATTTTAACACAATTAAACTTACAACAAATTATCAAAACAAATCAAAAGAGCTCAAAAATATAGTCTATTTTTAGACGAGGTAATTATTTTTTAGGAATACTCTGAATCTTAATAGTTACAGACAAAATACTAAGACAGAATAAAAACACAAATTTCATAGGTAAGGAACCAATATAATAAAATTGTAGAGGTCGATTGTTTGTACATAGAAAAGAGTGCTTAAAATCAAGTCAGGGGTATGTAAAAATGGCACAAACCCTATTATATAAATTTGGTTACTATGTAGTGGTTAAGTGGTTATTGGTGGACTACATGGAAAAGGTAAATTAGAAGATAACTGTCACAAAGTATAAACAACTAGCCTACTCTTGAACGTAATCTTAATTAAAACTCAATAAGAACACCATACAATTTATCAAAATATTGAGACGAAAGAGGTGGTATGGAAGTACCGATTTTAAAACCACAGTATATAAGTCACTCCTGTAGGCCAATTCACGTAAATACGATCCTTTTAAAACTCGCCGTAGTTTAGAAGTCGTCCTATTGTCGCCCTATTCAATTTAGGTATTCACGTATCTTTCAACCAAACTTCGATAGGGCGATATCTCAATAGGATCGGAACTAAACTATATTTGAACGACTTGTCACTTATTAGCCGAAAAGGATGCAAGTTAAAAACTAGTGTTTTCTACCAAACGCTATTAATATGTTTTTGACTCTAAATATAATGTTTTACGATTTTTTTTTTAATTCAATAAAACAAACTTGGTTTTAATCAACAGTTACTACAAAGGAAATTAATAAAATAGAAAGGAAACAAATAGGTTTCCGTTAAAATTTAGTCTATGACAAAAAATGCTATTATCTATGGATATTAAAAAACTGTTTTGTCATGTTTGAAAGTTTTCAACATTGATGTTTAGTTTTCAAGGTTAACAAAAGATTTGATTTTGCTCAAAATTATTAAAAAATCTGTCTGTAGAGCAAATTACTACAATACTAGAATTCATGGAGCGCCACAGGGACCTTGCTTTAGGTCGCGTACGCTCTAAAGAGGAGCGAGTGCTAGCTCAAATGTTGTGGTTGGACCTCGCTCAACTTTTAAATGCCCAAACAACGGGGATTGTATAATATTTTCGACATGCTGTTTTTATAGTTGAAATGTATAAAATAGATCAATTTGAGAAACTAATTTCAATATTTTCGTTATTTTTAAAGTAATAAATTTTATACGGAATTTTGTTAAAACGTGATCGTTTTATTACGATGACGTCACTGTTGGCGTTTATTTTTTGAATTACTTGGTTGTGTTAAAAAATAAACATATTTTAAAATATTTTCTATCTAGAAAGAGAAAAAAGAAAGTGTGTTAATAAAAACATTTTTACTCAATAACTTTTTATTATTTCTCCTTGTAAATTGATTAATCCACTTACTATCATGACTATTTCGTCCAAATATGGTACAAACTGATAGTTCACTTCAGAGCGAGGTTTAAATAAAGCATACTCTCTTACATGTCTAATAACTCTCTACATGAATATCCTAAATACATTTTTGGTTTCTTAAATACTGTGTCTAACATAATTTTTCTAAACGGGAAGATACTCTTATTTGATTCATGCACTGTAGATAGATTCCTCAGTCTCTGTTGTACATCCAAACAAAGGAGTGGTCACAGATGATGTGTCTTGTGAAGATATCACTTCCTCTGTAGCAATATTAGTTAGCGGTTTTCTACTTATATAGTTAGTGCTCTTATTTCTATTTCATACTGTGTTGCAACATTCATCTGTAAAACAAACGTTAATGTTATTTATCAATAATATAGAGATATAAAAATATCTTCGCGACTATTAATTATACTGTTTCTTTAGCATTGTTTCTCTCAGTAAAATATACTTTACCTTTGTGGGCATGGTAGGACACGTAGAAGTACTGGGCTTTACTATTTCCTCACGTTTTCTTTTCAATGGTCTGCTACTGCTTGTAGGTTGTTCAAGTAACTTGTTCAATTCTGAACAGTCTTCGCTTGCATCTTGAGCAATTTTACGAAGTGAAGCCGACGCTATGAGTTTGAGTTCTTGGTTCATTAACTTACATTGGTAATAATTACCTTACTGGTAGGAACAAATCACTTTCTATATTCCATAATTATTAAACGTTTGTTCATTAAAACAATGGGAACAAATCGTATTTACCTTACAATGTAAGGTTATAATTTGTTGTTTGTGACTTATGACACTTGTGCTTGTAAATGTCATTTCATTCAATAAATTATTTTCTTTCTTTCTTTTTAGTATACTTTATTTCATTTTCTGCTTCATCTAGCATTATATATGCTAAGCCAAGGCTCATATTAATTAATATCTTAAAATTTTCTATTTTTTTAACACTAACAAACACTACTCACGCACCATAAAATGAACTTATCTTCAACGACATATAAATCGCAACATTTGACGTTTAATCGTTGGCATCCGATTGAAATAAATGTCATTTATTTAGCAGAATACCTTTATGTAAACGTTTTAGATGTAGTTTTACAACGATTGTTTAGCTGAATACGGTTCGACGACATTGCGATAGAGCGACTTCTAAATCGGTTTGTGTTACCTACGTGAATACGAAAAAGGCTTCAATGACTAAGTCGCTGCGATATCGCTACGGTTTTCATTACGTGAATTGGCCTACTGGTGTAGCAACTGACTGGTAAGAAAAATCACAATCTCAATTTCAATCGATCGGGATTGCGTTGAATTGTAGGCTAGCTGTTGTGAGCAAATAATTTCCATATTTTAAAACCTACGTACCAAGCTCATTAAACGAGTCTTTCTAATTTTTATTCGGACGCTATCCTGAATTCATGCTTCTGTAAGCATCGGTCACGTTATTCGTATGATTACTCAATAATAAATAAATTCTACTAATACATATAGAACACTTCAAACTAAGCTGACGCACTTATGATCCTCTACACTTGATAATAATCACACGTATATCTTACGTTCAGGCTCAAATTTGTCAATAAATTACTTTCTGTTTTTTTTGGTTAAATTGAGGTAACTAGATTCTTTTAATGGACAAAAAAGAAACAAATTTTTAAGTTGTATTATAAGGGAAAGTAAATGTCGTCGACTAGTGGCCAATAAGACTGTAAAATAGAGAACCTGTTAATGTTGAGTGAGTTAACATACACTGACATGAAAACCTCTACATCGGTCAAAAGTACTTAGAGCTGTGAAGATCGGCAGGTAATATCACCAGCTCGTGCCACCACCAGCTTAGTTTGTGACCTCTTTTGTTGTGAGATAATTGGTATGTTGTGCTTTTGGTCAGATTGAAGCAGAAAGGTACTTTTGATTGTCAAAGAGAAACAGATTTTTAAGTTGTTGGGGATAGTAAAATGTCGTCGACTAGCGAGTGGCGTAAAATTGAATTGAATAAAAATTATAATGCAAATATACATTTACAATATCAGTCGCAAACATAAAAGTCAGACGTGTCCACATCAACAATATTAGGTCACAATATTATTAACTTTAACACCGTCGATATACTCGTATTAGCCTGAAACTCCCTGTGGTCAGATCTCAGTAGTTGGCAGTGACATTAAAACAACAAGAACACTCGACTCCACCAATTATATGTTTGCACTCTCAATGTCCTGCAACTGCAAAAGTTAGATTGGTTCTGGACCATGAAATATCATTGGGTACATTGGTGGTCAACTAGATTGACCGCTTTGATTTTTATTTCGTGACTTAAACAAAATCCTTATTGTTTAAGCCTGATTATGTATAATAATAGCAGATGCAAAACGAGAGGGATCAGCAATCGATTTAAATAGTTTTGTCTCCAGCAACATACGATGAAACAAAATACAGTCCTCACCAAATATTGTCGCGGTTTATTTCCCGTCTGACATTTAATTGAATTCTCTTTATTCACAATGTTGATACCGCTCGAGCCACTTTGCAAACAAAAGTTAGATTAGTTTGCCTGCGTCTCGCTTGCGATAGGGAATTTTAATGCTATTTGAGTTCAGGAATTCACGTGTTACATAATAAACGTGATTAATTGTTTCTAGAATGGAATTGTCTCGGACTTAAAGCAATCCCGTTCTTATGCTATATTTAAAATGTTGTGGTAAATCTGTTTTGTCATCTTTGTTGTTTCAAAGATGAAGGTAGCATTACAACCACCCAGCACCCGTTCAGCACCGGTGGACACCGCGTTACCAACCAGTAAGCGTCACATGATCAACGGGTCGTCAACGTGTTGTCCGCAAATAAATGAGTAAAAACACCGAACGATCTATTCGGAACCTGAACGAGGTAAGCGTGCGAGCAACTGGTGGTCTCCGAGTGGACTACCCGCCCTCCACGCGTGTACAGCAAGCGAGGCGATACGGAGTTGATGTAATGAGTGTGTTATGTAATATACATCGAGACAACTCCAAAAACTATTGTATAAATATTAAGCACATAATTTTGAATCAATTTAGTGTTAATTAGTTACTCTAATATTCATACTTGATTATTGTAATATCGTTTTTAATTAAAATAAAATGAAAATCTATAGTTAAAACTAATCATTACATAATTAAATTATTAAACACAATGTCCTATAACATAATTGCAATTATTTGTACGGTATAAGGCAAAATCGTTGTACACGTGCTCTGAACGGCCCGATGACGTCAGTTGTTTGTCACCGTCTATAAAAACCAGAGCTCCCGTGTTGGCGAGTCATTCTGGATCGAGGCGTCGGACCGAGCGGAGCTCTAACCTTTCTAGACGAAACGCTGCTCAGTATTTAAGTTAAAGAAGTACCTACATGGTAAAAGTTATAACGTAGTATATGGCGATACATCATATTTGAGATAAGTATAATTCTTGGGATGTATTAATATTGATAATTATTATTATGATGGTGTGAATACTTTGTGATAGTTGCTACGGCAAGGAACTTCCTGTTGGTCGGAAGGAGAGAGTGTAAGAATGGTTGTCACCCATCATGAGGGGCGGGTTAGGGGCTCCTCATTTCCTTGTTATATTTTATATAATTTATAGTTTCACCAATTCAGTAATAATTGTCAAAACGGTACAAACCCAATGTTGTGATCATTAGAGCAATAATTTATAATTCTTTGATATTATATTGTATAAAGAGTATTATAATTAAACTAATGCTGGTTCTGGTTCTATTGTAAGCGAATAGAAGCTTTATGTATGTGTAGCTTTATGTATGTAAGCTTTATGTTTTTTATCTAGCTTATTGTTATATAATTGTAACTCTGTTATGAATTTGTCTAATATATTTGTTCTGCCGCAAACTTGTATACATGTCTGGCACGAGCTTGAGGTTTGCACTAAACATATAGTTCACAAGTCATTTATAAAGTCATATTTTTTAAATGCTTATATATATTGGTATATGTTTCTTTATAATATACTTTATGGAATTGCTATTATTATGTGTGTGAAGAATTCCATATTTGAAGTTAATAAACTTAATATATTGTATTTATATACATTTTTATATAATTATGCTTATAACTATATTCGCTGTTTTTATAAAATTTCTTATAGAAAAGCCGCCTTTTGTTATGTTTATGTCAATGCAAGACATATTTTTATTTTTAAAACTATTATATCTTCTTTCAAGTTCATGCTCATCTCCCGTTACGTCGTTTTAGTATTTTTAAAAAATAAATATCTTACCTTGGGTCTCTTAAATCCTGGTTCCCTAGGTACAAGGCATGATGAGTTTTTGGTTGCAGTGGAGGGACGGTCAATTGATATTCTTGCTATCAATGAGACCTGGCTTAGAGAAGGTGAAGAAAGAAGAGCACCTATGCCTACTGGCTACAGGCTTCGTCATGTCCCTCGTCCAGCCTCCGTTCGCTCGCGGGGTGGAGGCGTTGGTTTCTATATACGTAACGGTATATATGTACAGCATATTAAACACCTGTCTGATTCTGTGGTGGAACAGATGTGGCTTAGGGTTAAATTAAATGGGATGAAACTTGCGATAGGTACTGCATACCGCCCACCCTGGCTGTGTGTTGACATATTCATTGATGCACTTGGTTCATCGATTAGTTCTTTATCTATGTTTGATCACATTATCCTTTTGGGAGATTTTAATATTGATTTGCTGGCTCAAAGCAATAGCAAAGTTACTAAACTAAATACCTTTCTCCATAGTGTGAATTTAGTTCAATATGTCACAGTTCCTACACATTTTACAGCTCACTCACATAGCTTGATTGATATCATTTGCAGTACCTCCAACGTATTTAATGTGTCTGTCGATCACATAGTTGATTTAAGTAGCCATGCACTTGTCACGTGCAACTTAAGAATGAAGAAGCCTAAACAATCACCCAGGTGGATATCCTATAGGCCAATAAAAGATATAAACCTTGCTGAGTTTGATGATTTAGTAAATGCTGTTGCCTGGGAGCGTCTCTTGTGTGATGATGTTAATGATAGTGTGCAGGCTTTTAACTCATACATTCTTCATGTGTACGATGTTCATGCACCGGTCACCAGGTCCTATGTGCGGCGTCAGAGCCATCCTTGGCTGACTCCTACGATCCGAGAGATGATGAAGTTAAGAGATGCGGCGCATAGGAAAAGTAGTCTATCGGGCTTAGATTCAGATAAGCAATATTACAAAGATCTTAAATCATTAGTAAATAAAGCAATGTATGCTGAGAAGTCAGCATACTTTGAGCATAGTATTAGGAGCAAGGAAAGTAGTCCGAGGGCACTCTGGACATTTTTTAGACAGAACGTGGCTGATTTTAATAGCAAAAATATGTGTATACCCGTGGAAATAAATAACCCTGATGTGGTTAATCTTCATTTTGTTAATGTTCCCGGACACAATAATATTTCGTTGTCATTTCTAACTTACCTCGAATATCATCGTTTTGGCTCTGCATCCTTCCAAATTAATACAGTTAATGAACATTCTATACTCACCATTATAAAAAATTTAAAATCGAATGCCCAAGGTTGTGATGGCATCAGCCGTGACATGATTCTTTGTACGTTGCCTCGCACTCTTAAATTGTTAACTGCAATCGTGAATAGGTCGATTGTAACTGGTGTTTTTCCAAATGCTTGGAAAGAAGCGTTAGTTCAACCTATTCCAAAAAATTGTTCCCCTGCTGGCTTGAGCGACTTGAGACCTGTTAGCATTCTTCCAGTTGTGTCGAAAATTGCAGAAAAGGTTGTCTGTCAGCAGCTTACAAAATATCTAGAAACGTATAATATTTTCCCGTACAAACAGTCTGGATTTCGTAGGGGCCGTGGAACTTCTACTGCCTTGCTCGACATTGTGGATGACGTTCTTACAGAAGCGGATCGGGGGCATGGTTCGATCCTGGTTCTCCTTGATTTTTCCCGTGCTTTTGACTGTATAAATCATGATCTGCTAATGTCTAAGCTATCATACTATGGATTCAGCACTATTGCTCTAAAGTGGTTCTCGAGCTATTTAAGTGGCAGAACCCAGCGTGTGATATTATGCAGCGAATCTGGAGTAACTTCACTTTCTGAAAGTCTGTCTGTTGTGCGAGGTGTGCCCCAGGGATCTGTGCTGGGCCCAATACTTTTTAATATTTATGCTGCTGATATTGTTGACTGTATTATTAACTGCAACTATCATGTATACGCAGATGATCTACAAATTTACTTATCTTTCAGGCCTGATGACACGTTGGTTGCTGCTAGTAAAATAAATGAAGATCTAGAGCGCATTGATGACTGGGCAAAAAAAAATTGTTTGGTTTTGAACCCCTTAAAATCTGTTGCACAACGTAGTAAGATCAATGCCGTGGGTCCAACGGTTTTCACAGGTGGTGCTCCCATTGTTCAAGTGTCTGAGGCTCGTAACTTGGGAGTGCTTATGGATGATGCCCTGAAATTTCACAACCATGTTCTTGCTACTGTCAAAAGCTGTAATTACAGATTAAAGGTTTTGTATCGCGTTAGAGACTTTCTGGACGTAAATGTCAGAGCCCGGCTATGCGAAACCTTGGTCCTATCCAAATTGAATTACGCCGATATTGTTGTGGCCGATTGTGTTTTTGGATACACTAAGAAGCTGATTCAGCGAGTTCAGAATGCCTGTGCTCGCTTTTGTTATCACATACCAAGAAGAGCTCATGTTACGCCTTACCTAAATCGAGCAAATCTGCTTAAAATGGAATCTAGGCGTGTATTTCATTTCGCATGTCTATTGTACCGTATTGTAAGGTCGCAGTCACCTCCTTATTTGTTTGACAAGCTAAAGTTTTCAGCTCGCTCGATCCGTTTGGGTTCTCGCCTTTTATACCCGCATCACCGTACGTCTGCGTTTCGTGGAAGCTTTAAATATGCAGCCACGAAATGCTGGAACAATATTCCTCCACCTATCTGTCAGTGTGAATCTTTTCGGTCCTTTAAATGTAAACTAAGGATTTTTTTATTGGAATCTCAAAAGGCTGAATCCCAGTGTTAATTTTTGTTCGCTTTTCGGTATTGTAGTTTAGTTATGAATATTATTATATTTATCTCTTATCTTTGTAAGATGTCTATTTATATCTTGATATTTACAATAAGTTACATTATTATTATATATTATATTTTATTTACTTATTAAATTGGCTTTAGCAATACCCTGTTATTTCTATGAATTGTTTACAATTTAGTATAATGTATAATCTCGATATACGAGTATTAGGTTACAGATTTACGGTCTATGAGCGCTCGTTTGTTCATTCAAGGTGTCCACGGAAGACCAGCGTCGTGGTGTTCTACGCCCGACACATGCTGAGTGCGACTCCTATTCAGTGCCTTAACCTGTATTGTTTAATATGTCATTATGTATTGTTTTTGTCTATGTTTGATTATTTTCTATGTAATTTCTTTCTATGTGTGTACTGAATAAAATTTTATTCTATTCTATTCTATTCTATTCTATGTATAAACTTGTTGAAATAAATGAATCTTTATTATGTTCGTACATATTGTGGTATGAAATAAATGAGTTGTTTATTATTTATTAAAGATTTATTTCAACATATACCCTTGTTGAATTTAACATCAGAAGTGGGATGGGGCCAACGCTCACTAATAGGATGTGTAGCCAACGCTTACTGTAGTAAAATTAATAAGAAACATTCTAATACATTGATTTGTTTTTAGATGTCTTTAATGGAGCACCTTGGTTTGCAAGAACTGCTGCATTGTCCGAAAATCATCAGGACGGTGTTGTCTTGTGTTTTCAAAAGTCGGTAAGGTCCTGTGGGACTCTGCTTATTTTTTTTGTGGTATCTATTATGGTACAACCGCTAAGCTTGGGAAATTTTCCTGAGATGAAACAGAGAATTGGCAAAAAAAAAAATGATTGGCATTATCAAATTAGTTTAATTAAAAAAAAATGTTATATTGTAAAATCGTGATCATAAAAATGACATCTTTTAATAGAAGTGTAAGAAAAGAAAGGAAAAGACAAAAAAAATGGCAATATAATTGATCTCGCCACCACCGTTGTCGTTGCCATGAAGGTAGTTTGAAGGAACGACATGTAATTGAGGAATGGTTGTAAATTGTTGTAAAAGTACCCTCGTTGATGTTTTATAATTCTGTTAAAGAGATTAGTTGTGTGTGGGGTATAAAAATATATCCTACTATATTGTGTGTTGAAATACCTGTAGTACGTACATAAACAAGTGAATATGTTTAACTTTTAGCTATGTATTTTTTTTGTATAGAACGAGCCGTGGCTGCAATGGCACACTAGTTTCTTGTATTTCTTATACAAATTAATTTTAAATTTTTATTTGAGAAGTTTTAACCCAAAAAAAAAGAAGATTTTCATTACCCAGTTAAGAATAAGGACCAACTCTAGCTCACTTAGTTTGCTTATTTCAACACTGCGAACATCTAATGATGAAGTTGAAAAATCTGTCGTTGCTGTAATAAATACGTTAAATTTCACACCAAAAGTGGTTGTAGCATGTCAATAACAACAATAGTTTTATTTTCCATCAAATAGGTGTACCTTCGTGGTTATAGTATACAAATAGGGTAGACACTGGTGTACCTATATTTTTTTTAGAATACGTAGATAATAGCAATTGCAGTTCGTAATAAATAAAGATAAATTTCTTTGTAGAAAATGTTTGGTAATAAGCGGACTATGGCTTATTATATTAGTCTAATATTTTGCCTCTGTCTATTTACAACAGTCTTGCTTCTTATTACATTGAACGTAAGATATCTGGAAAAATGAGGTTGTTGCCATTTCTATCTACCTCTTCAGAGATATAGCGTCAAATTATGTCAGTCTGGCCGAACGAAGTTTAGAAAGTATAGTTAAAAATAAAATGAGTAACATTTTGCTGAGTAGCTCTGGGCTGGACGCTAGTTGTATGTTACCTTCAGCAAATGATAATACAGGTATATAAAGGTCTAAAAAAAAAGTTATGTGACTTTACTGTCCAGGTGAAAGTGAAAGTAAAAAAAGTAAACAAAATGTGATCAAAATACAAAAAAGGTTTGATTCACATGCCTGGTGACAATGTCAAAGGGATGTCACCCGATGGTTGTGACTTGGGAATATTAGGGAAATTTTATTGTATACTGTGATTGAAAATAGTTTAGTTTCTGTGTCAACCAAGCTTCACTAAAGTGGCAAGAGATGGGGTTGGACATAAGATTAATTGAAAAAAATATAAGCCTTTGAAATAAATAAATGCCTGTGGCTGTGCCTGTGGCTGTGGCTGTGCCTGTGGCTGTGCCTGTGGCTGTGCCTGTGGCTGTGCCTGTGGCTGTGCCTGTGGCTGTGCCTGTGGCTGTGCCTGTGGCTGTGCCTGTGGCTGTGCCTGTGGCTGTGCCTGTGGCTGTGCCTGTGGCTGTGCCTGTGGCTGTGCCTGTGGCTGTGCCTGTGGCTGTGGCTGTGCCTGTGGCTGTGCCCGTGGCTGTGCCCGTGGCAGTGCCTTTGGCTGTGCCTGTGGCTGTGCTTAAGGCAATGCCTAAGGCAGTGCCTAGGGCAGTGCCTGAGGCAGTGCCTGAGGCAGTGCCTGAGGCAGTGCCTAGGGCAATGCCTAGGGCAGTGCCTAGGGCAATGCCTAGGGCAATGCCTATGGCAATTCATATGAATAGCCACAGCTATTCATATGACATAAAATTATGAACAGAGGATCGATCGCTAGAGGTCAATTTATTAAACTTACAGTGTAATTAATATAATTTTTAAAAGTGATTATATTGTTTTTAAAGTGTACTTCGAGAACGAAGTACATATCAGAATGGCCGTGTTATGTAATATACATCGAGACAACTCTGTTCCGTCACCGTAATCCATTTAAATTATCGCGCCATCGATCGATGTTCTTTATCGCACGCACGGTGCCAAAACGCAGCTAAGAAACTGCTATGTACTCTGTGCCCACGTGTGGTCCGTTTGAAATCGAATCAAGATGGTATATAATAATATAATAATAATATCCTCAGACATTCACACCTATCAACTAGCCCCATTTTAAGCAACTAATGCTGCTTGTGTTACAGACACTAGATGACGGATAAATATATTTAATAGATAAATACATATAAATAACCTGAATATATAGATATATATATAAACATCCAAGACTGGAGAACAAATGCCTGAAAATTCATCACCCAAACATTTGCCCCCACTGGGGTTCGAACCCAGAACCTCTCGAGATGGCGACGCCTTGAGACCGGCATACAGACCACTCGACCACGGAGGTCGTCATATATTAGCTAACTGACCGCGCAAGCGACATCATCGCAACCTAACCGCGCTTTCGTGTGTGAAGTGACAGCATCGTCTTAAAGAGTACTACTATATCTGGACAATCCACCAGTTGGTGCAAGAGGAGATTCATCGGCAGCTCAAGGTACGTGAGTGCATTATATTTGCCACCGTACTGCTGATACAGAACATCGTTCTCTTTTAAAACGTGGACTTTTCCCGTCAGGTATTGGTCTGTCCCTGATTAGCAATAAAGCCACCGTTAGACAAAAATTCGGTGCGTTTGCTACATCATTTTTGGTGCCGAAACCCGGGATTTTCCTCTTAACATCGTGTGTGATACCGTACTTTATCAATCTACCTGTGGTATTTTTCTGGTTAATTGTTTCGTTATATATACATATTATATCGTATCGTATTTTACAAATTCACAATATCGTATTTTAAAACGAAAATCAATTAATTAGATTGCAATTTACCCAATTATCGAAAGAAAGTTTGGTATCGGTACTTGCTAGTTGCATTCGTTTCGCCAGATTATAGTTAAATATTCATAGCTATTCATTTTGTTTTGTTTGAATGATCGTAAGAACAAATCGGGAGAAATAATCAAAATTATTACTTCATTCTTTCTATCGGCTTACAGTTCATTCATAACTCAACACTTAAACTAACTAAAATCATTTATTTCATTTAACATTTACAACATAAATTTGATAAAATTACGTAATATTCGATAACTTAGTTAAATTCTGCAATAGTTCACGGGACAAAAGTTAACCATATAAGATCGGGTAGTTGTCTTACGACTTGCAAACCGGTTCCTTATCGCGCTCGGCAGTAGCCGAGGTTCGAGCAACGTACATGATTGTCTATTATTGTAGCTAAATGCAATCCGAGATTTACTAAACAGCGTAAATATTAAGTTTTATATATATCGGTCGCGTCAACACTTTCTGAAGTAGATCTTTTATTGATATCTCAATACAATCTCATTGTTAAGGAAGATTAAAGTTGTATTTACCGTATAAATCTTTAACTTTTAAACTGAACATTAGGGTGGTTACACACTTGTGCTTATTAATATTTTTAAAAGATTTTTTTTGATAACTTTTGAAGTTAAATAAATTTTCATTATGTCGCTTTTAAGCAAACATTCTTCACGAAAGTCTAGTGTTTTTAAGAAATCTAAGTCTAAATCAACCGAGGCAGAATATACTATTCAGGATTTGTCATCATTACGCAGAAAACGTACAATTGCCGTTAAGCGTCTGAATAAGGCCTTAGAAATTGCTCGATCAGCTTCAATCGATTCTTCTCAACGCGACTTATTCTTCTCTTATCATCAAGATATAAAACAAATTGCAGCGGCGTTTGAAGATGCGCATTTTAGCATCTTAGAAATTTTAGAAAGTGATAGTGACGTTGATACTGAAATTCAGGAACAATTTGATGAAACTTTTTACGCAATCGAATCGATTTATCGTAGCCTAAGTCAATGTTATAGTGTTCAGCAAACAAAGGTGTCATCGTCGCATAATATACGCTTGCCCAAAATTACGCTACCTTCCTTCTCTGGTCACATCAAACAGTGGCCTGAATATTTCGACACATTTAACGCGTTAATTCATAATTCTCCATCACTCAGCGACACAGAGAAGTTTCACTATTTGGTATCATCTTTGAGCGGTGATGCATTATCAATCGTTAAGGCATTTCCACTCTCTCATGAACATTATATCGATGCTTATCGCAGCTTATGCGATCGATATCAAAATAAACGTGATCTTGCCTTTACTTGCTGGCGTGATGTTCTAAAAGTCGAATTTAATTTTAAGGATGCTAGAGAGTTTCGTAAATCATTGGATTCTTTTGAGGAAAATTTAAGTATTTTGAAAACAATAAATTTACCGGTTCACAATTGGGACTTTATTTTGGTTTATCATATTTTATCAAAATTAGATACTAAAACGCGTTGCAGTTTTGAAGAAAAATATACTGACATCGAGTTTCCGACTTATAAACAATTAAAACAATTCTTGCAAACGAAGTGTGAGGCTCTGATGCGAGACACACATTTTGTAGAAAACGTAAAATCGATTAAAACTTCAAAACCTACGAGTATATCTTTTCAAAATTCTACAAAACGTCAAAATATTTCGCATACTTTGTTCGTTACAAAAAATGAGAAATGTACCGATAATGATCATGATAAAAAACGTATTCCTACGCCTTATTATCGATGTTCGTTTTGTAATGAGTCTCACTCCTTAACTACGTGTTCAGATTTTCTTCAAAAAACTGTCGATGAACGAATGAAAATCGCGGAGGATAAGAAATGGTGTTTCAACTGTTTAAAATCGTCTCACCAACTGAAAAATTGTAATTCAGTTTTTTCATGTCGGTTATGTAAGCGTAAACACCATACATTGCTTCATCGTGATTCATCCAGTGCATCGCAACAGGGCACATCTTCGTCCTTGGTTTCAAGATCCCAATCGAAAACCACTGTCTTGTTAGCAACAGCTATCGTTCAGGTTAGAGACGTTCACGGGAACATGCAGTCGTTCCGAGCATTATTTGATACCGGTAGTCAGAGCAACTTCATTACCGAAGCGGCTGTCAATCGTTTGCAGTTGGTACCAAAGCATACCTCGGCCCGTGTTAGCGGCCTCGGCGAAGTCGGTGCTCCCATTAGTGGGGATGTGATGTGTTGCGTAGGCACTAACAATAAAATCTTATTTAACATGAACTTTCACGTAATTTCAAAAATTTGTAGCGATCAACCAGTTGCTAAGCTAAACTCGACACGTTGGTCGCATATCAAGTCACTGGCTTTAGCAGATCCTAGTTTTGACATTCCAGGGCCGGTTGATATACTGCTCGCTGCTGATGTTTTCGCTGACGCGTTATTGAGTCGTCAAATCAAGGGAAGCCAAAACCAACCTACTGCCTTTGAATCGATATTCGGTTGGCTTCTCCTTGGCAAGATACACTCTCCATCGACCACATCGTTACTTAGCTTGCCGCTGCCATCTAGCAGTAACGATATCGAACTAAACTCGTTGGTGAAGCGGTTTTGGGAATTAGATTTGGTACAAAAGGCCTCTCCACTAACACCAGCGGAGCTCCTTTGTGAGCAAAAGTTCGTAGCAGAGCACTCACGCGACGTCTCGGGTAGATATATCGTTAAGTATCCTTTTAAGGATAATTCTGACCCAGTTTTCCAGGGCTCTCGAGAGGTAGCACTGCGTCGATTTTACGCCATTGAACGAAGGTTATGCCGAGATCACGATTTGCACATTCAATACTGTGACTTTATGTCTGACTACATCCAGTCTAACCACATGTCTCTTGTCGAACCTGATCAGGTTGGTTTGGGAAAGTATTACATTCCTCATCATTGTGTTCTGCGTCCCGAATCAACGACAACGCGCCTGCGAGTTGTGTTCGATGCGTCTGCCAGGGATCATAATGATTGTTCGTTAAACGATACTCAACTGATAGGTCCCAAGCTCCAGCCTGACCTTGCCAAAGTTCTTCTTCGCTTCCGACAACATCAAATCATTATCATGGCGGATGTCCGTCAAATGTACAGACAGATTCTCGTCTCTCCTGACCACCGTGAATATCAACGTATACTCTGGAGGGCTTCGCCCAGCGAACCTCTCCAAGAGTATCGCTTAAATACGGTCACATACGGTGTCGCGTCGTCTCCATATCTCGCTTGCCGTACCTTGCGACAGCTTGCTGATGACCATGGAGATGATTATCCCATCGCGAGAGAGATCATCATGTCTGACGTCTACGTTGATGATGTTGTCTGTGGATTTAACGAATTTGACATCGCTCAAACGGCTAAGAAGCAACTCATTGGTCTCTTTAAACTAGGATGTTTTCATCTTCGAAAATGGGTGAGCAATAACATACAGCTTTTGTCTGATATACCAATCGATGAACGTCTACAGGGTTCAGTATCACTTGACAATGTGGAAGCCGAACCGTTAAAGGTTCTTGGCCTTAAATGGGATCCATCGTCTGACTCGTTCTTATTTTCAGTTAAGCCTTCGGCTAATCAAACATGTACAAAACGAACAATTCTTAGCGAGCTTGCGCGGATTTTCGATCCGCTCGGCTTTTTATCACCCATAACGATTAAAGCTAAATGTTTGATTCAAAAGCTTTGGATACTAGGCGTCAATTGGGACGAAACACCACCTCATGAAGTCGTCCGTACATGGCGTTTGTATGCAGATCAACTTCAACAACTGGCTGCACTCCGAATCCCTCGTCAGATCACCTGTTCAGGGCCGGTTTCGTACGACTTACACGGCTTTTGTGACAGTTCGGAGGTAGCTTACGGTGCTGTTATCTATTTGCGTTCTGTAGATGAGGCTGGTGACGTTCGAGTCTTCTTTGTTTGCTCTAGGGCCCGAGTAGTCCCTTTGAAACGTATTCCACTGCCTAGACTGGAGCTCTGCGCGGCAGTTTTGTTAGCAGATCTTTACGTGTTCGTTCGGGATACTTATCTCACCCACATACCAATCAATTCGATCTGGCTATGGTCAGATTCTACTATCGTGTTGTCTTGGTTGCGCTGTCATTCCTCGCGCTGGGCCACGTTCGTGGCAAATCGTGTGAGTCATATTCAGGATAACACACCTCCTGAATCTTGGTATCACGTACCGTCCGAAGACAATCCAGCTGACATTTGTTCTCGTGGACTCTTACCCAGTGAAATTATTCACAATTCCCTTTGGTGGGCGGGGCCGAACTGGCTGTCACAAGACCGTTCGTTGTGGCCAGCATTCACAAATATTGTGTCACACGAAGAAAAACTCATCATAGAAGCTGAGGCTCGCCACTCGGTCGTACTTATTACTGCTCCAGAATGCGATGATGGTAATTCTCATTTTTACACCGATTTAATTCAGCGTTTTTCATCCTTACAAAAACTTTTAAATGTTTTATCTTATATTAATCGCTTTTTAAGTAATTGTCGGAAACAATCTAAAACATATTTATACCCTTTCATAAGTAATGTGGAGCGTCATAATGCTTTAATGCAAACTGTAAAACACGTACAATCTCGAGCATTTTCAAATGAAATTTCTATGTTAAAAGATAAAAAACCAATAAATAAACAATTTCGGAAACTTAACCCTTTCCTCGACGATATCGGCATTCTCAGGGTGGGCGGAAGACTCTCACGTTCAGGGTTGGAATATGAGCACAAACATCCCGCTCTCTTGCCTTCTGAACATCCACTTACAAATCTGCTAATCGAGTTCATTCACCGTAATTATTGTCATCCAGGGGTGAACACGACTCATTTCTTGCTATTGCAGCAATTTTGGGTGATGTCCGCTAAGCGAGCAGTCCGTCGCTGTCTATCCAAATGCATAAAATGCTATCGACTGCACCCTCAACCACTTCAACCTTTTATGAGCGATCTTCCTTCCTATCGAATAAATCAAGTGAAGCCGTTCTCTGTGGTAGGCGTAGACTTTCGTGGACCATTCCGCATTAAGCTCGGATTGCATCGCGGTGCCAAAATTGATAAGGCATACCTCTGTTTATTCGTTTGTTTAACGACAAAGGCAGTTCACTTAGAGGTGGTTTCCACGTTGTCAGCGGACGGTTTTCTCGCTGCTTTGCATCGGTTCGTGGCACGCCGCGGTCGCTGTAACACTATCCACGCGGACTGCGGTACGAACTTCGTTGGGGCACGCAATCAACTATCCTCTTACATGGCTAACGCGTCTCAGGCAGAAAAAATCGAGTTTAAGTTCAATCCACCCTCGGCCCCCCACTTCGGTGGAGTTTGGGAAATCCAAATAAAAGCAGCTAAAAATCACTTATATCGAGTCGTTGGTGATCAAGTTTTGACATTTGAAGAACTAACAACGGTGTTTGTACAAATCGAAGCTGTTTTAAATTCGAGACCTCTGTGCCCTGTAAGTGCTGATCCAAACGATCTGTCGGTATTGACTCCAGGTCACTTCCTAACAATGGAACCATTGACTGCGGTTCCCGATGAAGATCTATCTTCTTATCCTATTAATCGGCTTCATCGGTGGCAGCTGCTGCAATCGTTTCATCAGAATTTCTGGTCCAGATGGAAACACGAATATCTAAACACATTAACGCAACGCGCCAAATGGACCAAAGATTCTAAACCTTTAGCAGAAGGATCAATGGTTATCATTAAAGATGACAACCGCGCCCCTTTACACTGGAGTCTTGGTCGCGTACAGGAGCTTCTTGCGGGAGCTGATGGGGTTGTTCGTATCGCTACTGTTAAAACTGCGACTAATAGTGTAGTTCAACGGCCGTTGGTAAAATTATGTCCGCTACCAATGGACAACTAATAGTGTCTCGTATCGTATTATTCATATTTATTATTTATCGTCATTAATCCTATATGTAAGTCTATGTTTATCGTAATCTAGTTTTTATCATAACCAGAAAATACCATAGTTATTTTGGTGGGCGGTATGTTCCGTCACCGTAATCCATTTAAATTATCGCGCCATCGATCGATGTTCTTTATCGCACGCACGGTGCCACAACGCAGCTAAGAAACTGCTATGTACTCTGTGCCCACGTGTGGTCCGTTTGAAATCGAATCAAGATGGTATATATTAGCTAACTGACCGCGCAAGCGACATCATCGCAACCTAACCGCGCTTTCGTGTGTGAAGTGACAGCATCGTCTTAAAGAGTACTACTATATCTGGACAATCCACCAGTTGGTGCAAGAGGAGATTCATCGGCAGCTCAAGGTACGTGAGTGCATTATATTTGCCACCGTACTGCTGATACAGAACATCGTTCTCTTTTAAAACGTGGACTTTTCCCGTCAGGTATTGGTCTGTCCCTGATTAGCAATAAAGCCACCGTTAGACAAAAATTCGGTGCGTTTGCTACAAACTCCAAAAACTATTGTATAAATATTAAGCACTTAATTTTGAATCAATTTAGTGTTAATTAGTTACTCTAATATTCATACTTGATTATTGTAATATCGTTTTTAATTAAAATAAAATGAAAATCTATTGTTAAAACTAATCATTACATAATTAAATTATTAAACACAATGTCTTATAACATAATTGCAATTATTTGTACGGTATAAGGCAAAATCGTTGTACACGTGCTCTGAACGGCCCGATGACGTCAGTTGTTTGTCACCGTCTATAAAAACCAGAGCTCCCGTGTTGGCGAGTCATTCTGGATCGAGGCGTCGGACCGAGCGGAGCTCTAACCTTTCTAGACGAAACGCTGCTCAGTATTTAAGTTAAAGAAGTACCTACATGGTAAAAGTTATAACGTAGTATATGGCGATACATCATATTTGAGATAAGTATAATTCTTGGGATGTATTAATATTGATAATTATTATTATGATGGTGTGAATACTTTGTGATAGTTGCTACGGCAAGGAACTTCCTGTTGGTCGGAAGGAGAGAGTGTAAGAATGGTTGTCACCCATCATGAGGGGCGGGTTAGGGGCTCCTCATTTCCTTGTTATATTTTATATAATTTATAGTTTCACCAATTCAGTAATAATTGTCAAAACGGTACAAACCCAATGTGTGCTTGTGATCATTAGAGCAATAATTTATAATTCTTTGATATTATATTGTATAAAGAGTATTATAATTAAACTAATGCTGGTTCTGGTTCTATTGTAAGCGAATAGAAGCTTTATGTATAAACTTGTTGAAATAAATGAATCTTTATTATGTTCGTACATATTGTGGTATGAAATAAATGAGTTGTTTATTATTTATTAAAGATTTATTTCAACATATACCCTTGTTGAATTTAACAAGTGCATGTTAATAGAGATTCATTTAAAGAATACTTGCTGCTCGGGGCGAGGCGTTGGTCGGGAGCAGAGTGGCTATAACCGTATCGCAAGGGTATAATCCCAGCGTCTAAACCTATCAGGTAAATTGTGGATGTTAATATGTTATTATTTGCCTGCCTTACGGGAACAAGCACCTCTGCCTTTGTAATGCACAGTCGTATTTACAGTGACCTAAATATATTAACACTCAAATTGGGGTTCAACTCCTCTGCCTACCTTTTCGTAGGGCTCCCTGCCTTTAGAACTTTGAGGACCGTATTCCAGACTCAATCTGAAGCGTAAATCTGCTTGAGCACAGTTAGAAAGAGATGGCGTTATATGGGGATGATAGCGCCAACTTTTCTGACGGTACTCAAACGGAGATCTACGCTTTTGGTTTTGGAATACGAGAGCAGAAATAGCGCTATCCATCCCCACATAACGCCAACCCTTAGTTGTGCTCAAATACGGGCCTTTTGAGAGGTGGGGTGTTCTGCAACAAACGCCGTAGGTCGCGTCCGTCGTCTGCTGAATGCAGACGTCTTACGCGGCTTACGCAGTGCATGTTTGCAATGGTCACTCTAGGACGCGGATTAAAATATGGATGAACAGACAATTTTAAGAGTTCTTCTTGAAGAGAAGGAGGATGTTGATGTTGTTATACATATGTTATTGAAACAGAATAGAAGAAAAAGGCGTCACGACATTTTCATGAACAGAGAGGTTGAGGGTTGTTTTAATATTTTGATAAAAAAATCATTTGTAAACTAATGTTGTCAAGTTTAAAAAAATTAAAAGAATTTATCATGCTCCTTTGTAAATTCACCATCTCACAAAAAAATCTAACGTCCGTACAGCCAGAATGCTGCGAAATGACTGTGTTAAATTTAACAAGGGTATATGTTGAAATAAATCTTTAATAAATAATAAACAACTCATTTACTTCATACCACAATATGTACAAACATAATAAAGATTCATTTATTTCAACAAGTTTATACATAAAGCTTCTCTTCGCTTACAATAGAACCAGAACCAGCATTAGTTTAATTAAAATACTCTTTGTACAATATAATATCAAAGAATTATAAATTATTACTCTAATGATCACAACATTGGGTTTGTACCGTTTTGACAATTATTACTGAATTGGTGAAACTATAAATTATATAAAATATAACAAGGAAATGAGGAGCCCCTAACCCGCCCCTCATGATGGGTGACAACCATTCTTACACTCTCTCCTTCCGACCAACAGGAAGTTCCTTGCCGTAGCAACTATCACAAAGTCTTCACACCATCATAATAATAATTACCAATATTAATACATCCCAAGAATTATACTTATCTCAAATATGATGTATCGCCATATACTACGTCATAACTTTTACCATGTAGTTACTTCTTTAACTTAAATACTGAGCAGTGTTTCGTCTAGAAAGGTTAGAGCTCCGCTCGGTCCGACGCCTCGATCCAGAATGACTCGCCAACACGGGAGCTCTGGTTTTTATAGACGGTGACAAACAACTGACGTCATCGGGCCGTTCAGAGCACGTGTACGATTTTACCTTATACCGTACAAATAATTGCAATTATGTTATAAGACATTGTGTTTAATAATTTAATTATGTAATGATTAGTTTTAACTATAGATTTTCATTTTATTTTAATTATAAACGATATTAAAATAATCAAGTATGAATATTAGAGTCACTAATTAGCACTAAATTTATTTAAAATTAAGTGCTTAATATTTATACAATAGTTTTTGGAGTTGTCTCGATGTATATTACATAACAACTGCGTAGGCGTCGCGACCTGTGGACGCGGCTCACGGCGCTCTTACGCTGCGTCTGGCGTGTGAGAGAGATCACGATAGTGCATTTTGCATAGTAAGCATTCAATCGTTGCGTACAGGGTCACGCCGGACGCGACCTACGGCGTTAGTTGCAGACCGCCGCCTAAGTCTTCAGCGTCCAACTAGGATAGCGCGTTCAGTTTTTAGACTCAGCCCACTTCACCGGAGCTTATTTGCATAGACATCTACGAAAGGTGATGAGGACCTCTTGGACGTAGTGGTTAGTACGCTTTGGCTTTCAATATCGAAAACAAAGCTACCTTCGCCATGGTCAAGTCTTGGTGACCAAAACTTCGTGATCTCGAACTTCTCCGTACTTCTGAAGCACGTTAAGCCGTGTCCCGATTCTGCAACCGTTTTACCCACCAACTTGAATTGGGCCCGTGTGGTGGTGTTTCGGCCCAAACTCCTCACGTGTTTCTCCATGAGGAAGGCCTGTTCCCAGCAGTCAGTGGGACGTATAAAGGCTGAGAACGATAGTTAATCACAATAATTAATAGTTCAGACCGACCACATTATTACAGTACAAAATATTACTCTTTATGGGTAACTTCATATTATTAATAAGTTCAGGAGTACATTTTGTCGCAGAATTAAGTTTCTCGACGATAAAAGCATTTAACACTACCGTAGAGATTACGCTTGAATTGGAAATGCGTATATAATATTCCGTACAGCGGCTTGCTATTGTCATGAATGTTCGAAATAATCCCCGAAATAATGGACTTACTAAGCTAGTGTTACGGTATTGTATTATTACTTGGGTACATACTTGAAATATTAAATAAATATGGAGAAATAATAAACCCTATTAGATAATAGTTCCAATTAGCACTAAAGATTGGCTTGTTTTTGTTTCAGTATGAATCTTGTTGATATCAAAATTATAATAATTTAGTTGTATGTTTGGGAGTAGAAACCGAATGATTACGACTTCAATTGAAAATTTAATAAATAGGGACAATTTTTATTAAAGTTTCAAATGCCAGCCTATACATATAATAATTTGATAAATATAATAATGATAGCATAGCGCAATTATCATTATTATATTTATCGAATCCACTAGTCAGGGTTAGAAGAAGACATGCATACATACAATCACGCCCGCAATCCCATAAGGGGTAGGCAGAGTCCAAGGAGCACTGTGTCCCTTAAGACCACATTAAGCCATACAAAAATTGGGTTTGGTCAGATGGAAAATCGTGAAAGAGTAGTAACAAGTGGCTAGCTCATCGCCTACACAATCGCAGACCCATTACCCAATACGCCCTTAGTCGCCTTTTACGACATGCTAGGCAAGAAAAGCAGTTGGTATATTCTTTTTGTGTCCCGGACCAACACGGGTCAATTAGGAACCCTTATGGTTTCGCCAAGTCCGCCTTTCTATCTGTCCTGAAAATTGAAATTTGGAATATATGTATATCAATCACGCCGACAAAGTGGTAGAATAAAAAGTAGAAAAAACGTTTTATTAGGGTACCTCCCTGTTTAGAACAGAACTTAAACGCGGCTCCTGATCTAGTCACGAGAATACATTGCTACACTCAGTTGCTCCCAAGACGCGACTGACCGACTCGGTATATTATCCGTGCATTGGAACCCTTTAATACCAAAATATATGTGCTAAAATCAATCAATCAATCAATCAAAGTGCAGTTAAAACCTATATACTAGTGTCGACCAAGTTATTGTCCTGAAGATCGCAGCATCAAGACCGTACGTATGTACCTACTGGAGTTTTCTTCTTTTGTTCCTATAAAATTATGTGCCCAGCACGTGTTATAAACATTTTTGCTTACGAAAAGTGGAGAGTGATTTTTTTTTCATTTCAATCCAAACAATGGTGATATATATTTGGATCGGTTTTTAAAAATAAATAGGGGTTTACTTTGATCAGTTTTTGAAATATACTACTAAATAATCCCTGAACTAGATTTGTAATTTAACCGTCTTCCTATGTGAGTTTAAAAAAATATATTATATTGAACGTATTTTCCTTAAAAAAAAAGAATTATTAAATCGGTTCACGCAATCCAAAATTACCACCGAAAACCCATCATACATAAACCGTCCAGTTTGTATCGAGAGATGGCGCTGTAAATTGAAATAAGATACAGTCTGCATACAACACAACTATAATTCGGGTACACGTTAAACCGCATTCGCGCTTTACGGTCCAGTGCGGAATTCGTCCAATGAAAACCACTTCCTATCAATCAAGCCCTGCAAGTGCCGCTCTATAGAAAGACCTTTAAATTATGTTTTTGCCGGAAAACAACGATATTTGTTGTGTCCCAATTAGGTGGGACACAGCAAATATCGTGAATGATACATGCTAAATATTATATAATTGGATTTGTCGTTGTGAAGAAAACTGAAAAAATTTTAGTATGGAAAATGCAGAGTTCCTCAAAATCTCCATACAAAACGGCAATTTCATAGGTAAAGACCTATTATAACACAATATTATAGTCGTGATCCATAAATTATTATTAAGTTAATTTCGACCAATCAAACTCACAATATTTTATTCTATACCTACATAAAATGAGCGCTCAATAATTCTAAAACCAATGATTTTGTTAATAGGTATGTCATATTCATTATTTGCTATCAAAGGTCAAAATACTCTCCCTGACAGAGATAGCGCAATAAACATTCCGATAATTATGTTCACAGCTCAATACCATTGGGATGTATAAAGCTGTAGATTCACGGATTTGCGCTGGGCCATTCTAATTGGTGTACATCCACAATTCGATGTAAATACGCAAGGACTTCGGTCCCAGAAGGGACTCGGGTATCCCACTATCGAATAACATTAAATACTGCTACCATTAGGCTTCATAAATATGGAAATCCAAGCAATACCCCATCTATTATTCTAACTTCGTTCTAGTGTGAAATTTCCAAAATTTCTCTTTCGCATAAGTTTTCGGAATAATTAGTGTTATTTTGCGTAGATAGGCTGTCGGTTTTGATAGCTCTTAGTTGTTTGGATTGTGAGGGTGCGAGTTATTAAGTACGAAATTTTATAGATAAAAGTTCATGACGAACACATTGTTGATATCAGTAAAATTCTTAGCTCTATACAATGTCAAAGCGTTATTTGTCTATATCAGATCCACGTCAATTTGGCCTTCTTTATCGTCATCAAATTTGTTAAATATTAAGCATATTTAACAAGTTTGTTGACGATAATTTTGGTTATTTTTTTGTATTCTATAAAATTATGAACTTAAACACACAATAATTTAAACCTACTACCTATAATACTACCTAATTTACTGGTCTACATTAAAAACTCTCTCTTCTTTTCACATTATTTTGTAAAATATTTATAACAGAAAAAATAAAATTGTGGTCTTCTTGTCTCAACCTTCTAATGTTATGTAAAGCCTCTCTGATAAGATAATCATTTGCTTAAATTGGTCTTACTGGCTGGTTGATACCGGTATTAGGAGCAGTAGGGTTTCATCCTTCGCCAAATATTGCGTGTTAAATTTAAACGTTATATAATTTTAAATATAATCCATGACTTACGCAAGATATTTATTTGACACTGCGTGATGTGTTATAATTATTTAAAGTGCAACTATTATTATTTAAATATAATAATTGACGCACATTGAGGAGTGCTTTAAAAAATTTGAAGAATGGAGAAATAATACTGATTTTGTTCATAGTGTAGCATTATATTATCATGGTTAGGTTAACAGATGTACAGTCTCATAAATACCATACCTACCTGACAGATAATCGCATCAAAGAATAACGCAGTATACAAAACCTCAACGGCTGATTATCCGGCGAAATTAGATTTTGGTAGCAGCTGGATGCATCGAATACAACACAAGTTGCGCAAGATAATAATTCCGAGACGAAAATTTCTTAATTTCATTGAAATTGTAAACCTTTACCGTGTACTGATCAATATAAATGTATTATTTGGGGATTTCTTCAGATTTGTTGAATATATTCAAAATATTTACATTATAATTCAAGAGATAAAGTACTTTTAGTGAGTTCTTCATAGAAGGCATGAAAATTTCATTACATTTAATGTAGGTTAAAAAGGATAGAATGGATGACGCTTTTTGAAGCGGGACTAGCTACCCTGCATCAGAACTTATCAATATCAGTTATACTACAGCAAATGTTCTAGACATTGTACGAAAAAAATGCTAAGTCCATCACCTTAAATATCACCTGTCAACTTTATTTGAAGCATCCACAAATAGGTGTTCTAAAGTAAGCAATAAAACAATTTAAAAATATGAACATTTTATTAATAAGTGATTTATTATTTGTGCATGTTTAGTGTAAAAGGACGCACAGCGCCAATACGGGAAGCCACATGTAGGCGGTGGGTCTGGAACTGCGCCCCTGATGCAGCTCTGCCAAACTTTCACCTGAGAAACAAAAAAATATCTTATTTATATAGTTAAAACTATCTGGTCTCGAACTCCTCCGTGCTTCTAAAGGCTCGTTAAGCCGTTGGTCCCGGCCGCTATTGCAACCGATTCTACCCACCAACCCGCATTGGGCCAGCGAGGTGGTGTTTCTCTTTGAGGAAGACCTGTGCCCAGCAGTGGAACGTATATAGACTGAGAACAAGTCCATATAATCAGTCAATTATATTACACTTCTGGGGAACAGTTTTAAATATTAATAAGTATGCCACATTAACACTACGCAAGCTGCCTGCATTTTGAAGAATATGGATGATTGTTAAATCAGCTGGGACCAATAGCTTAACATGTCTTCAGAAGCACGATGGATCTCCAGATATCAAACTTATGGCGACCCATCCTAGAACATCAAAGATTGCTTTGTGTGAAAAATACTAATCGCACTAATAATACATTCACGTTTTTTTATAGATTTAAAAGATATATTGCAGAAAACACGTTTTTTGCTCTTAAAATATTTATACATTGCAACATAAATGAAAACCAAAAAACCACACTACAAAGTATCTAATGTTATAAAGAGGTTCCAACACTTTGATTTTACCATGCCACTTAACTCTAGTAAGGTTTCATGTCGTTTAATATTTATCTAGTTAATTTTTATTTATTAAGTTAGTCTTCTTCTTTCCCTTTTCCCACTCTAGGTGGGATCGGCACAACATGTCTTCTTCTTCCATTCTCCTTTGTCACTCGTCAGCTCAGAATCCACTTCTTTTATTCTCATATCATTCTTCACGCATTCGATACATCGCTTATTTATTATTCCTCTCACTCTAGGTCCGTCCACATCCATGCTCAGCATCCTTCTTATAATGTGACATTCATCCCTCCTCATCACATGTCCATACCACGCTAACCTATAGCTCCTAATATTTTCTGTCACTGGCGCTACTTTCAAAGTTTCTCTAATATATTAATTCCTGAACTTGTCTATTCTTGTGACTCCCCATATCAATCGCAACATTCGCGTCTCTGCTGAGTGCTATTTTTCTTTCATCCATGTCTTTTGTTGCCCAACATTCAGATCCATTCATTACGACAGGTCTAACGACGGATTGTCGTTTTTCCAAAGATGCTAATGTATATCAATTAAATATGAGCTCTAAATTTACATGCTATAAACCTTTATTTCGTATAATAGTACAGGTGTAGAAAACACGTGACAATGTTTTTAACATCTCATATTTATTCACACTACCGTATCGTTGGCGTTAGCAACTGAAACCCAGGGGAAATTTAAAAAGTCCTGCCTTCGCGCTTCCTTTCAACGAAAAAGGAACGACATTCCCGAAATTTCATTTTTGTCCGACCATACATTTAGCTGTCTGTCACATTGTCATGTCTATTTACATAACTTGCCGAATTGAGTAGACAAGCAGAACCAGCCATCAAGTAGTACGTTCGTCTATTTTCGCAGACTCTAAGGTCTGCGAAAATAATCGAGCAGACTGTGGTATTTGAAAATTTTTCGACATGAACAATATGTTTGGCTATGTGTTCAACTTTCGAATATCGGAGGAGATGTTTATATATAAAAATTAAACGCGTGTTGATTTTTTCTTCTGATCTCTCCAATATCAAGTGTTTACAAGTTTTACTCGGATCGGGTCATATTTCGAACTAATAATAAAGCAAGGAACAAGTTCAATTAAAATGTTCCACTATTTCCTCATAATGCAATACGAGTGTCACTTAAAGAGAGAATTGCTAAAATTCGATTCTTTTTTGTCACAACACAATTCTATCATAACCATTAAGGTAGTGTACAAGTGACACGAGGTTCAATAAAAATAATGTATCAGAAAAAAAATATAATAATAAAACTTTTTATTGTGTACCAGAAAGAAAAATAACAAAGAAAATACTTCAATCTAGATGACACAATTGGCGGCCTTATCGCTAGGTATAAGGTCTGTATGTCTACCAGACAACCTTTTGATGGAGAATTAGAAAAATATAAGGGTGCACAAAATGAAAGACTATTAAATACATCATAACACAAAAAAAACAACATAAAGAAATAATAAAATAATCATGACAACAAAAGAAAAACAACAATGATGCAACCAGTTGGGCAGCGGCAGAGACGATTAAAGGAATAGTTTAAATCGTAAGATAATATTTTTTTAAAGGTGGCTAGGCTCTGGCAACGTCAGATTTTCCAGCTTTGCTTTCGCGATAGATTAGTATTCAAACTAACCTTTGATGACATGTAGAATCACATGTGCAGGGGGTGGTTTAGGAGGCGGTGCACGCGCAACCATGCACGTATACCGGCCAGCATCATCACTACGCACGCGCGCCACTCTCAAAACGGAGTTAGCGCCATTTGCACCAAACTCGGTGCGGACACTGCAATCAGAATTTAGTTTAGGAACTGCACGTCAAGTTGAAAGGCGTCACTAGTCTGCTGGTAGTTTATTCATGACCAACGCAATTGAGAGAAGAAATTTCAAAATATTTAGTTAAAATGGTTATGGTTTATATTGACGAACTCCGTGGTCGAGTGGTCTGTACGCCGGTCTCAAGGCGTCGCCATCTCGAGAGGTCCTGGGTTCGATCCCCAGTGGAGGCAAGTGTTTGGGTGATGAATTTTCAGAAATTTGTTCTTCAGTCTTGGATGTTCATTATATATGTATTATATTATGCATATTTGAATTTATCTATTAAATATATTTGTCCGTCATCTAGTATCCGTAACACAAGCAGCATTTAGTTGCTTAAAATGGGAATAGCTGATAGGTGTGAATGTTTAAAAAAAAAATATGGTGGTATGATTTACCTAATTCCTCCTCTAGTAGTATCGTCGTTCAGCAAAGATTCTTTTCTGTACCACAACAACGATGGTCCACCTTCCATTCGAAGTCCTCTGACTTCGCATCGGAGAGCAACAGTGCTGCCAAGCTCGCACACTTGCTCTGACACTTCTGCCCCAGCGCCATCCACAATCCGAACTGAGACTTCTACAAAAGAAGTAAGGATCAATTTTGAACCAGTCAAGCATGTAGTTAATGAAATCAGCTCAATGAGAAAATTTTTAATTACCGGGTACATGCAAAGTGAGACGTGCAGTCCTCGGAGGATGCGCAGACAATTGACAATCATAATGCGCTGCATCGGAAGGCCTAACTTCCTTCACTTCAAGTCTCCAGATGTCTGGAGGAATAAAGCGAGCTGAGTACCTAAGGCCAAAATACATAGTATTATTATAGAGTTTCTTCATATTCGAATTGAAGTAAGCAAATTTTTTTTTTTTGATATACCTACCTGTCATCAGCAGTATACTGCTGAGTGCCGGTAGTAAGAAGCTCCATTGGCTGCACGTCATCTTTCCTCCGCACCCATGACACCTAAATAAAAAATTATAAGTAAGTGCTTTCGCATCGCTACATCTAGTCAGCCGCTATATTTTTTTAACATTATTGAACGTTGCTTCTTAACCACGTATTTTAAAATTTACAAGAATAAGTAATGTCGCTGGGAGTACAAAGATCAAGTACCATGACTGAAGAAAGTATTACCAATTTGTCATGAAGGGCATCTACTTTACAGTCGAGATGAGCAGTGGAACCTACTAAAGCTTCTAGTTCTGGTGCAGCTGCTGCATAGATGCCAAGTCCAGGGCTGACTCTGAAATAAATAGCTAATTGAATAATTTATTTTTTTCCAGGCATAATTATTTAGAAAAACTGTTTTTTGAAAAAAATATTTTCATAATTGTTCGTTGAAGAGACAGAGAAGCGATTCTTACTTGCCATTCCTATGCTGATGAGTATTGGTGTATGTGTCAAAGATGTAATTTAACAATGGTGCACTAGATCCAGTTTCTCCCGGTTTCTTTCTCCTCTCTAGAATAGAAACTGGACTGACCACGGAAGCTGCTGTGCTTCTTTCAACTTCTCTTACACTGTCTATATTATTATCTACGGTCCGTTCCAAACTAACAACCCTTTTCCTCCTACCATTCTTATCTTTTATTTTCACTTCTTCCCCTAATTTAGCACCTTCAATTTCATCTATATCTTTCGCTTCAGTTTCTAAATTACAACACTTTTTGTATATCACTTCATTATTACTAACACTGACACTTTTTGGGTAAGAGTTATTTTCCGTATGATTAAATAATGTTTCGTGTAACATTTGATACACTATGTTGATGGTCGGCGGAAATACGGTTTCTTGGTTATGTATTTCTTCTGGAAAACCGGTAACCGAGTCAGCGTCTGTGCCTAAAACAAAAAAAAGATAGTGTTATATATTTTAATAAATATAATCGAATTACTATTAAAATTGCTACAATTACTATGTAAAATATATTTACTAAAGAATCCCTAAATATGAAATATATAAATTTCATAATATACAAATTTTACAATTTTGTAATTCAAAATGTGTATATATTTCAAAAGTTTGGATGGCTAGCATCTAAGGTAACAATGTTATAAATTTTCAGAGCCTGTTCAAAAACTTCTCTTAGGCAGAGAATTAAAATGGGCAAAGGGTCTGGCTTCGCTGTATTTAAATCTCCCCTTGAATTAAAATATAATGAAGACTGAAGAAATAACAGTTGAGAGGCACTCAGAGGTTGCAATTTAATTTCTAAGGAACGTTCGTGTTAATAGAAAAATATATTGGAATGGCTTGCCTTTTACTTCAAAGATTTTTTTTTGGGAAATTACCTAAAATGTTATCAGTCTCGAGATTTCGAGTGAATGTAAGTTAAAGTTTTTGTAAGAAGAGATTTTAATGCCTCTAAAAGTGTCGTCTCGTCTACTTAAAGGCCTTAATGTCAGAAATATTACTTGATTTTGACCTATATTTCCAAGTCGGGAAAAAGTAAACATTTATACACATAACAAAAGGAAATTTTTTACG
Organism: Parapoynx stratiotata; assembly: GCA_910589355.1. Taxonomy (NCBI): domain Eukaryota; kingdom Metazoa; phylum Arthropoda; class Insecta; order Lepidoptera; family Crambidae; genus Parapoynx; species Parapoynx stratiotata. Next base: position 3,581,041 of record OU342463.1, read on the forward strand.
GAATAACAAGTTACCGACCCCATATTAATAGTTTTACAACGCGTTCGGGCTCAATTCGAACCGTTAATGGAGACTAACTTGTTAGTAAATTATGTCAGTTTCTAGGAAACATAATTGCGTATGCTGGGACTAGTTATTTAGTTAAATGGGACTAGTTTTCGAGTTAAAAACTCAGAATAAACAGAACTGGAGTAGCCTTTGTCTAACATTCCCCTCTGCCAAATGCACAAGCATCGGATGCTTGCACGTTTTATAAAACTAGTTCAGCCGCCATTTTGACAGCCATAACATTGTAAACGTTGCGGCGAACAGAGCTCCCGCAAAAATGCCTGCCTGTGCTGTTTTTTGTTGTAAAAATAAATAGAAAACATCGAGTATGCTAAAAGATGGTGTCACCTTTTATTTGTAATTATAATTTTTAAGATTTCATGATTATTTACTTCATTATTTCATGTTTTAGAATTCTACGATTTCAAATTTCGAACGCTAGTCTCGTGGGGAGTGCGGCTGTGACGTTGTCAAAACGCACACCCCACGTGACTATTTTAAGCGTGTGTGCGTGAAATTTAAATTTGTGTGGCGAATTATGCATGTGTGCATTTGTAAAAACGGCTGGCTTTGAGTGTAGTGGTAACCTCACCCCCCGCAAGAAATGGCAGAAAAAAATGTTTGAGAAATTGACTAATGGCTACTCCAGTTCTGTTTACTCTGAGGTTAAAAACGATTACTTTAACGGAATCACATCATTTTGGTATTTCAAACATTACCAATCTAAACGTCACCATGCGATTTTGAGAACCTTTATAAGAATAAAATTACCGGAAAAAAAAGCAAATAAAGTATCTTCGTTCACCGATATTCACAATTATCTCAAAGACAGAGAAAAAAATATGAATGAATGGTTTATTTCAGAAAACGGTTTCCATATATTAATAGTAGAACTTAAAATTAGGGTTAGTTGGAACGTGTATGGACAAAGTGCATTACGATAGGACTGTCCATCCTTTTGGCGATCACGTTCAGGAGATTGTTGGTACCCCACACTCGCTCCCAGAGGCCTCACGCTTGCGCAGACTGTTTGGAAACCATCTGTTCACCACACGGCGAATATTCCCGAGGCACAGCAGCGCCAGGGCAGGCCAACAATTCCCTAAAGGCGTTATTGTATTGAACGAGGAGGGCACTGAAGTTTTTTTTGTGAAAAATGCAAAAAAATATGTTTAATTTTTTTTTCTTCTTATCGTTGATGGACAGAAGTATATATTGGGATTCTGTTTAACCCCTTGGCGGTCACCGCGAAGACGGGTGTTCGCAAATAATAGAAATGTTTCCATCGTGTCTCGTTTTATGACCATTGACTACTAGTTAATAATTTAAAAAAAGCAAAAACAGTTCTATAATTATTTCATAAAAGTCATCAGTTATCATCTCACGTCTATCCCCGAACGGGTGGGCAAAGGTGGTTCATAAAAATAAATGTTAAAAATGGTTAAAAAAATAATCACTTGTCGGCCTGCATGGGGCCATACCTATTAGTACATACATACTACACTACTACTACATACTACCTACATACTAAAGGGCTCTACTCAGGTATCTTAAATCAGAAGCAATGTCGGGGCACCATCGTGTAGGGGAGCGCCTAAATCTTAACGATTACTAAGCATAATCATAATCTTTATTGCTTCATATTGGTACATATAAAGATCTTAAATTAAACAAAAGTTCACAATATGAACCCTGCAAGGGTGTCGTAAATCTTAACACTAAACAATTAAAATATTTTAACATTCAACAGACATTATAATATGTATAAAAAGTAACATGTTAATTTAAAAAATCCTTCAAGGTGTAATAACATCTTTCACTCAAGAATTCTCTTAATTTTTTTAATAACATGCTATTATTTTCCAACTGTTGGATATGGTCGGGTATTTTATTATATATCTTTATAGACATATGTTAGGTTCCTGAGCGGACTATATGCAATTTAGTGAAAGGCAAAGCTAATTTATTTCTATTTCGCAAAGAACGTGTCATGTCAGAGAGTAAGTCATCACGTTGTATGTACGGAAATATATTCTTGCGCACCAATTAGCAAATTTCAAAAATGTAAATAGAGGTTTAGGTTAGTATCTTAAATTTTATGAAGTGAGGTCTGCAGCTGTCGGTGTCTGGTATGTTGACTAATATACGAATGCATCTCTTCTGCAGAGTAAAGAGCTTATTAGAATCGGTGCTATTACCCCATAGTACAACTCCGTAGCTTAGCCAGCATTAGCGTAAGCGTAAGCTAATGGGTAGAGGCAAAAATAAGAGATGGCACTTTTTGTAAAAAGTTACATGGAAATGTTTACCAGGCTTAGTTCAAAAAGACATGTTTGTAAAATCTCTGCTTTTCCATCAAATAGTGTCTTAATGTGCAAAAACGTAGTAGACATGAGTCCAGTAATTTTCAATACTCTCCCGAGCAGCATTAGAGACATTGCGGAACTAAATTCTTTAAAGAAAAAAGTCCATAGCTACTTTATTGGAATAGCATATTACAGGATCCATGTTTTTTTATGTGATAAACATACTACGGAAATACAAATCGTTAAGCGTTAAACTTGTAATTGTTGTGCCAATGTGCATGATAATTTTTATTGATGAATGTGATTTAAAAAAAAATGAATTTTGTACACCTTCAAAAGGTAAGCAAAGCTGGACACAATAACTATGTAACTACAAACCTTTGTCTTAGAATTAAATCAATTATTATTATTCGAGTAGCGGCCGACTTTCGGCTGATTTAAGGACGTGAGTAGACCCCTTAAGGGTCCGGCGAACAGTGAATTTTTCATGCAAACGTAATACCAAAATCATTTTCAATTTGAGAATATCTGGACATATCATCGCTGTTATTCGGATTAAGGAAGTATTTTTCTATGTTTCGTTTAAAATTACATAATGATTAATTGCGTTTTTAATATGAAACAATGAGCGGAAAATATGTCCGAAAACGTCGAAAAATTTACGAAATATAATCGCATATATTTATAAGTTTACAAATATTTTGAACAAATTTTTTTAACAGAAACATAGAAAAATACTTTCTTAATCCGAATAACAGCGATGATATGTCCAGTAGGCCAATTCACGTAAATACGATCCTTTTAAAACTCGCCGTAGTTTAGAAGTCGTCCTATTGTCGCCCTATTCAATTTAGGTATTCACGTATCTTTCAACCAAACTTCGATAGGGCGATATCTCAATAGGATCGGAACTAAACTATATTTGAACGACTTGTCACTTATTAGCCGAAAAGGATGCAAGTTAAAAACTAGTGTTTTCTACCAAACGCTATTAATATGTTTTTGACTCTAAATATAATGTTTTACGATTTTTTTTTTAATTCAATAAAACAAACTTGGTTTTAATCAACAGTTACTACAAAGGAAATTAATAAAATAGAAAGGAAACAAATAGGTTTCCGTTAAAATTTAGTCTATGACAAAAAATGCTATTATCTATGGATATTAAAAAACTGTTTTGTCATGTTTGAAAGTTTTCAACATTGATGTTTAGTTTTCAAGGTTAACAAAAGATTTGATTTTGCTCAAAATTATTAAAAAATCTGTCTGTAGAGCAAATTACTACAATACTAGAATTCATGGAGCGCCACAGGGACCTTGCTTTAGGTCGCGTACGCTCTAAAGAGGAGCGAGTGCTAGCTCAAATGTTGTGGTTGGACCTCGCTCAACTTTTAAATGCCCAAACAACGGGGATTGTATAATATTTTCGACATGCTGTTTTTATAGTTGAAATGTATAAAATAGATCAATTTGAGAAACTAATTTCAATATTTTCGTTATTTTTAAAGTAATAAATTTTATACGGAATTTTGTTAAAACGTGATCGTTTTATTACGATGACGTCACTGTTGGCGTTTATTTTTTGAATTACTTGGTTGTGTTAAAAAATAAACATATTTTAAAATATTTTCTATCTAGAAAGAGAAAAAAGAAAGTGTGTTAATAAAAACATTTTTACTCAATAACTTTTTATTATTTCTCCTTGTAAATTGATTAATCCACTTACTATCATGACTATTTCGTCCAAATATGGTACAAACTGATAGTTCACTTCAGAGCGAGGTTTAAATAAAGCATACTCTCTTACATGTCTAATAACTCTCTACATGAATATCCTAAATACATTTTTGGTTTCTTAAATACTGTGTCTAACATAATTTTTCTAAACGGGAAGATACTCTTATTTGATTCATGCACTGTAGATAGATTCCTCAGTCTCTGTTGTACATCCAAACAAAGGAGTGGTCACAGATGATGTGTCTTGTGAAGATATCACTTCCTCTGTAGCAATATTAGTTAGCGGTTTTCTACTTATATAGTTAGTGCTCTTATTTCTATTTCATACTGTGTTGCAACATTCATCTGTAAAACAAACGTTAATGTTATTTATCAATAATATAGAGATATAAAAATATCTTCGCGACTATTAATTATACTGTTTCTTTAGCATTGTTTCTCTCAGTAAAATATACTTTACCTTTGTGGGCATGGTAGGACACGTAGAAGTACTGGGCTTTACTATTTCCTCACGTTTTCTTTTCAATGGTCTGCTACTGCTTGTAGGTTGTTCAAGTAACTTGTTCAATTCTGAACAGTCTTCGCTTGCATCTTGAGCAATTTTACGAAGTGAAGCCGACGCTATGAGTTTGAGTTCTTGGTTCATTAACTTACATTGGTAATAATTACCTTACTGGTAGGAACAAAGCACTTTCTATATTCCATAATTATTAAACGTTTGTTCATTAAAACAATGGGAACAAATCGTATTTACCTTACAATGTAAGGTTATAATTTGTTGTTTGTGACTTATGACACTTGTGCTTGTAAATGTCATTTCATTCAATAAATTATTTTCTTTCTTTCTTTTTAGTATACTTTATTTCATTTTCTGCTTCATCTAGCATTATATATGCTAAGCCAAGGCTCATATTAATTAATATCTTAAAATTTTCTATTTTTTTAACACTAACAAACACTACTCACGCACCATAAAATGAACTTATCTTCAACGACATATAAATCGCAACATTTGACGTTTAATCGTTGGCATCCGATTGAAATAAATGTCATTTATTTAGCAGAATACCTTTATGTAAACGTTTTAGATGTAGTTTTACAACGATTGTTTAGCTGAATACGGTTCGACGACATTGCGATAGAGCGACTTCTAAATCGGTTTGTGTTACCTACGTGAATACGAAAAAGGCTTCAATGACTAAGTCGCTGCGATATCGCTACGGTTTTCATTACGTGAATTGGCCTACAGATATTATATATTCTTAAATTGAAAATGATTTTGGTATTACGTTTGTATGAAAAATTCACTGTTCGCCGGACCCATAATACATATTGTCATTAACAGCCCTGTTAATTGTAATTATTATAATTACCTCTGCAAGGCAATGCGGCAAGTGCAGCTATGAGCAGCGCCGCTGCAGCCGGCGCGCACATCTTCTACATCCTCACCGACACTGCAACAATATACCATTATTATTTTAATAATTAGCTATTATTGACAAAAATGCAACCCCAACCCATATCTTCCGTTGGGTGTCGTAAATGGCGAATAATGGACTTAGAACTGCACAACCATCCACGTTGGGTGCAGTCACTGCTTTGTAAAACGCTGACTATGGCAACGGACTGTTTTTGCGGTCCTTTAGTCTCTGACTAACCCTTAGGTTAAATATAATTTATATAAATATATATATTATTATATTATTATATATGTCGCAGTCAGCACTCATGAGTATGGACACTGACCGAAACGCAAGCGCGCCACCTAGTGAGCAGTGTACGCAACTATGTTTTCTTCGGTGCGCGCTTCGGCAGAGTCGTGAAGTTGGCTTGGGACTCGACGGAGCGCAGTCTTGAACGGGTCGCCCTAGAGCTAACAAGTCACGGAACTGTCCTCCGTTTCGACTAGTGTTTGCATATTAATTTAATTGTATCTACCTGTATTACATCAAGTGTTAAATCAAGTTGATTCTTATTTGCACGATACCCACTATTTGCCCACATAATGTCAGAAAATCCTTTGGATCCTACATCAGAAGTGGGATCGGATCGTGCAAATGAGCGTCACGGTGAAGAAAGTGAAAATCAGTGGCGGTTACTTTTTGAAATGCAAAGTCAACAGATGCGTGAACTGATACAAGCATTAAAGTCTCCGGGTGCAAACAATAATGTGGTGCTACCGGAATTCAACCCCGATAAGCAAGACTCTGACGCACGATCGTGGTGTACGACTGCTGATTTGTGTTTAGACGGAAATGCAGTGCAAGGAGGGCAGCTTGTTGTGATAATCAGCAAAGCGCTTAAAGGATCGGCATCAACATGGCTGTCGCAGATAACATATCCGGGTATGTCTTGGACTGAATTCAAAGAATTATTTACGGCCAGATTCGTCAGTGTAGAAACATCTGCGGCTACCCTCATAAATTTAAGTAACGAAAAACCAAATGGGAACGAGACCTATGCCGCATACGCGAGTCGTCTTGTTACGTCATTGATTAGCCGATGGAAAAATACCTGCATCGAACAAATTGCAGTGTCTACTGTTATTGCTCATTTGGTTCAATTTGATACTCGACTGCAACGACTTGCTTTTACAACGGAGATAACAACGCGACAACATCTGCAACAAGAACTCCAAGCTTTCTCGTACCTGAAGCGGAAGATCCCTATGGATACTCGTATTGATGCTGCGAGTGAAAAACGGCCGAAGTTCTCAACACCATCGCATATAAAGTGCCATGCCTGCGGCAAGCTCGGACATAAGCAAGTGGATTGTTATTCGAGAAAAACCGAAGCGAAAAAATTTAATCCTGCACCAGCTCCAATAACGACGCTTCCGTACCAGCAGCCAAGCAGCAGCGGGGTAGTCTGCTACAAGTGTGGTATCCAAGGCCACATCGCCAGCCGCTGCCCAGCCAGTGGATCCAGTGCACCAGCCCCAGCGGAGAAACGAGTCGATCTGTGCCAGATTGAAGCTCCATCCGGTACCTTAAGTCACTTAGGTGAGCATTTTAAATTTGTATTTGATTCAGGGGCTGAATGTTCCTTAATGAAAGAGAATGTTTCAAGTAAATTTAGTGGAAAACGAATTAATAATGTAATTTCATTAATTGGTATAGGCAATAAAAGTGTTATCTGTACTTTACAAATATTATGTAGGGTAGAAATTAATAATTTTATGATCGAAATTTTATTCCACGTTTTGCCAGATGCTTTTTTGCGAAGTAACATATTAATAGGCCGTGAGATTTTAAATAACGGTTATTGTGTTAGCATGTCAGCAAATGAATTCTCCTTAATGAGAGATAGTATTGTAAATACGTGTAACGTGACGGATGTATGTATGCCCGCAGATAATTTTGAAAGTATTGATACTGATATTTGCAGTGATAGACGCGGCGAGCTTGTGAACATTTTAAAACAATATTCTGACTATTTAATCAACGGTTTTCCGACAACACGTGTGAACACTGGGGAGTTAGTCATAAGGCTGGTAGACTCCAATCGTACGGTACAAAGACGTCCCTATAGGTTATCTCCGGAGGAACGCCAGGTTATGCGAGATAGGGTTAACGATTTACTACGAGCAAAAATAATTAGGCCTAGTAACTCGCCTTTTGCTAGCCCAGCCCTTTTAGTTAAGAAACATGACGGATCGGACCGCATGTGTATAGACTATAGAGAGTTGAATATGAACACGGTACCGGACCGTTATCCACTTCCTTTAATTTCTGACCAGATTGCACGACTCCGGGGTGCTAATTTCTTTACAAAACTTGATTGCGCAAGCGGTTTTCATTTAATTCCTGTTCAGAACGAGTCGATTGAGCGCACTGCCTTCATCACACCTGATGGGCAGTATGAATTTTTGACCATGCCATTTGGACTTCGTAACGCAATATCAGTTTTTCAGCGTGCAATTGTAAACGCGCTTGGTGACCTTGCCAGTCAGTACGTAGTGGTTTACGTTGATGATGTTCTCATTGTTTCGGACACAATTTCTCAGGGATTGGAGAGGTTACAGGTCGTGCTTGAGAAACTTACGAAAGCAGGCTTTTCTTTGAACCTTAAAAAATGTTCTTTTCTTAAGATGCGCGTCGAATATTTAGGGTATGAGGTGGAAGCAGGTGAGATCAAGCCCAATAAGCGCAAGATAGAGGCTTTGTCCTCGTTGCCTTCGCCCCAGACTATTACTCAGGTAAGACAATTTGTAGGTTTGGCCTCTTACTTTCGGCAATTTGTGCCAAACTTTTCTCGCCTCATGGGTCCAATTTACAAACTTACTTCGGGTAAGTGCCCCTTCGACTGGACACCCAAATGCGAAGAAGTGCGACAGAAGGTAATCAACATCTTGACAAACGAACCGGTGCTCATGATATTCGACCCTAGATACCCAGCTGAGCTTCACACAGACGCGAGTGCAGAGGGTTATGGAGCGATATTGTTCCAGAACGTTGACGGTAAGTTGAGGCCAGTGGCCTTTTTTAGCAAACGCACAACGCCGGCAGAGTCGAGATATCACTCTTACGAGTTAGAGACACTCGCTGTCGTCAACGCAGTAGGACATTTTAGACAGTATCTGCATGGCCAGAAGTTTACCATTATAACTGACTGCAATTCACTAAAGTTGTCACGCACTAAAATCGACCTGACACCGAGGGTTCACCGGTGGTGGGCGTTTTTACAGGCGTTCGATTTCGACATAAAATATAGAATCGGTAAGCAAATGGCTCATGCTGATTTCTTTTCTCGAAACTTGCTACCATCGGAACCTAGAAAACCACTTTTTAACAAAGTGGAACAGAAGCAAGTGAACCTCGCGGAATTGTCCAGCAATTGGCTTCTTGCAGAGCAGCAGCGAGATGAAGAGATTAAGAAATTAATTTCTGTTCTCGAACAAGAACAACTCGCTGAGGACGTGGCAAAAACTTATGAGGTAAGGTCAGGAATACTTTATCGTAAGGTACAGCGGAATGGTCGAACGAGATGCTTGCCAATCATCCCTCGTGCTCTGCGCTGGTCAGTCATAAATAATGTCCATGATTCCCTTGTACACCTTGGATGGGAAAAGACCCTTGAAAAACTTTACAATCATTATTGGTTCGAGGGTATGAGTAGGTATGTAAGAAAGTTTGTAGAAAACTGTGTGACCTGCAAAATAGCTAAGTCTCATTCAGGTAAGGTACAGGCTGAACTTCACCCAATACCGAAATCTACGATTCCCTGGCATACGATTCATATTGATGCCACCGGTAAGTTGAGCGGAAAGAGTGACAAAAAGGAGTATGCTTACGTGATGATAGACGCGTTCACAAAGTATGTATTACTCTTTCACACAAAAAACATAGACACCAAAAGCAGCATCAAAGCAGTAAAGGACAGTGTGGCATTATTCGGTGCTCCTGTTCGCATAATTGCGGATCAAGGTCGCTGTTTTGCCAGCAAAGAGTTCCGTGATTTCTGCGGTAGTAAAAACATCCATCTTCATCTTATTGCTACAGGGTCATGTCGCGCGAATGGTCAAGTGGAGCGTATAATGAGTGTGCTAAAATCCATGTTGACAGCGGTAGAAACAGACAAAGAAAAATCTTGGCAGGATTCCCTAGGTGACGTACAGTTAGCGCTTAACTGTACCGTCAATCGTGTAACGAAAGCTAGCCCGTTAGAACTTTTAATAGGGAAGGTAGCGCGCCCTCTTGATTTGATGGCTTTAGATAATGAGGAGGTAGTAGATCTTACTAAAACTAGAGAATCAGCATCTGAAGGCATACAGAAGTCCGCGATTTATAATAAGGCGCGTTTCGATAGCACTAAGGCAAGCGTCAGTAAATTCTCGGTTGGTGAATTTGTTTTGATTGAAAACGAGGAACGCAATCAAACAAAGCTAGATGTAAAGTATAGAGGCCCATTTCAAATCGTTGAAGTTTTAGACGGAGACCGATATGTTTTGAGGTCATTAGTAAATAAACGTAGCTATAAATATGCGCATGATCGTATTAGGAAAATGCCCGAAGGCCAAGTACCCATTGAAATAGTGGATGAAAGCGAGATTTGTGACGAAGTAGAATCTTCTTAATTAAGTACATGGCACAGGTTCTCGGTTCGTTGGGTCGGAGACTGTACCAGAATGCCGTAGCCGTAGCCTAGTAGAAATCGGTGTCTACTCTTTGGGTAGTCCGTGGGAGTGCGGTAGGCGGTAGTTCTGGGTAGTACAGTCGGATCTTGCCTTGAAGCGAAGATCATAGAGTTAAAACATAAGATACGGGATGTCTTTGGGGAAAAGTGTGAGATGTGCTTACGAGAGCTATTGTGATAGCTCTGGACCACGAACGTGTTACCTGGTGTTTTGATATGAGTTACGATCGATGCTGAGTTTTTTTTGATTGTCAGAAACTAAGTTATGAATCAAGGGTACGTGGCCTCTGTGTCTTTTTCGTTAACGATGATTAATAGTGATTTATTAAGTTTGTCAAGTTATTGTTTGGTTTTGATTGTAGATCAGACGCAATAGACCATGATAGTAATGGTAGTTAAGCTAAGATAATTAATGATAATGAATTAACCACATAGAAAAGACTAAACTTTTGTTTCCTGATATAGTAGATTAGAGTTGTTGAATTAGGATTGGCCGAACAGAAATTGTGCGATTATTTTTGTTTTCAGACTAACACACGAGGACGTGTGTGACACAGGATGGCCGTGTCGCAGTCAGCACTCATGAGTATGGACACTGACCGAAACGCAAGCGCGCCACCTAGTGAGCAGTGTACGCAACTATGTTTTCTTCGGTGCGCGCTTCGGCAGAGTCGTGAAGTTGGCTTGGGACTCGACGGAGCGCAGTCTTGAACGGGTCGCCCTAGAGCTAACAAGTCACGGAACTGTCCTCCGTTTCGACTAGTGTTTGCATATTAATTTAATTGTATCTACCTGTATTACATCAAGTGTTAAATCAAGTTGATTCTTATTTGCACGATACCCACTATTTGCCCACATAATGTCAGAAAATCCTTTGGATCCTACATATATATATAAATAAATAAATATGAATAATTCCACTACTATACAAAATAATATGATAATATACAAAATACACACTATTTTATATTAAGTAAGCAGCAGCAGCAAGTATTTGTATATAATTTTTTTTTTCTTTGGCTTTTGATCGAAATCAAAGCTGCTTTCGCTATGGTCAGGCCGCGGATGGGTGACCAAATATTTGTGATCTCGAGCTCCTCTGTGCTTAGGAAGGAACCGCCGTTGGAAGCCGTTGGTCCAGGTCGCTATTGCGATTGTTTCTACCCACCAACCCGCATTTGGCCAGCGTGGTGGTGTTACGGCCCATACTCCACAATTGTTTATTCACGAGGAAGGCCTGAGCCCAGCAGTGGGACGTATATAGGCTAAGGACTAGTGATATCTGTTTTTTGATTAAAATACACCTTTAAACAGCACAGTGAACGAATACAAGTACAGTCCGATGATGATTCTGACGTTCAAGAACGTCAAAAGCTAACGAAATTATTTTAGATTGTGTAGTTTATCTATGGTTTCGTTGAATAGACCAAAGCATTGATAGACAGCTCCAAATCACTCGTGTTACATTATTAAATTACATTGAACCGCGTTCTCAGTAATGGCTAATCTATCTGCGTTGCGGTTTGAAAACTGGAGCTGAACTTCTCACCCAATTTTGATTACCTATGGATGATTCCTTCGCACCCCTAATAGATGGGAATTAGGCGTAGATTTAATTGAATTCATCTGCATTTCACCTCGATTCGAAATCGTTTTTACGTGGAAATCCGAACAAATCTTTCAATTTTTTTGGATCACTGTAAGCCGGGATTGTGCGTGTATTGATAGCGGATTGCATTTTGATGAATGTTGTCAAAGCATTATTTATACACACGAGTAAAAGTTATTACAGAAGTTATTAAATAAACATGATATAGGATTTGTGGTATTCCCTTCAATTAACTCAGAAACAGTCGAATAATGTTTATTCACAAATAATTTTTACATTTATAGATGACTAATAACAGGTCCCTATAATAATAGGTCTTTACCAATGAAATTGCCGTTTTGTATGGAGATTTTGGGGAACTCTTGCATTTTCCATACTAACATTTTTTCAGATTTCTCCACAACGACAAATCCAGAGATCATATTTTTTACCAATATGTGTGATATCACTCTTCATAAAAATTAATCATCGTTTTTAAGTGAATGCAAATCAAATGATGTATTCGGGAGGCACTTAAAAAGAGTTGTCTTCGTTTCTAATTTTATCACAATTAAACTTACAACAAATTATCAAAACAAAACAAAAGAGCTCAAAAATATGGTCTATTTTTAGAGGAGGTAATTATTATATAAGAATATTCTGAAACTTAATAGTTACAGACAAAATATTAAGAGAGAAAAAACGGCAATTTCATAGGTAACCTATTATTATCCGAAGGATTGACTCAAATATTAGTAGTAACATTTTTTCATGAAAACATTACCTATTGGAAAATAGATAAAGCAAAGTGTGAGCCAGAACCGTACTGAGTGGAAGGAAATAACTGCCAGAGGGTAATCTCTGCCTACCCAAATAAGATAAATTCGTGAATATATACGCATATGTGTATTATTATATAGTAGCTTTTGCCCGCGACTTCATCCGCGTAGAATAGTTACTTTGAGATAGTGTAATGGTATGTAGCCTATAGCCTTCCTCAATAAATAGGCTATTCAACAGTGAAAGAGTTTTTCAAATTGGAACAGTAGCATCAATTGGTGGAATAGAAAATTTACTCCTACTCTAATATTAGAAGCAAAGTTCATAGTGGCGTTAATTTGTCCTTCAATTTTCTGGGAGTCGTTATTTAAATTTTTATCATTCAGCCGCATGGCACCCGTTTCCATGGGAATATCGGGACAAAAGGTAGCTTTTGTCCTTTTTCAGGCTCTAGACTATTTGTGTACCAAATTTCGATTAAATTGGTTCAGTAGTTTTGACAGACAGAGTTACGTCACATTAATAATATTAGTATGGATAAGAATACAAACTATATAATAACGCCTATATTCCCGACGGGACAGTCATCAGTACATCACTCTTCTCATTTGCCAAGTTCTTATGTAACAGTCCTATGCGTAATTGTCCTTATATTCCCAGTATATTATTTCGAGAGCCTGTAAATCTATGTAATAATACCCCTTATTTTAGTAGCTAATGTATTCCAGCTATGATCATGATCTGATACATAACTTTGTCGTAAGTGGGTGACTCGAGACTCAATTGGCTCGTGGCCAGCGGCTGTACGGCTTACCCACGTTTGCTTAAGGATAAGATATTGTAAGTACTACCTATTCATATTTTCATAATATTTCTAGTTTTTGTTCATGAGTAACGTAGCTACGTCAAAAGAATACCTAGTATGTATTTGGACGGATCAAGAGCGAGACGAAAACGCGATGCTTATAAAAAAAACTTGTGACTCCCTTGTTGCTTAAAAGTTATTAGGCTCAGTACCACATCAATCTTTTTAATGCATTTATACTAAATAAGAATTAGAAATTTAAGAAATACATAAATTTTCAATACTTCTAGACGTTAGTCGAGTGGGTTTATTAATAAACTGCGAAATAAACTGTAAAACATGTGTTTTATTCAATCTCCGTACAATTGAGGATTGACGCGAATTCCTCACCCGGTTTCGCAACTCAGATATAAATTCATACGAACAAAATATGAGAAAACTAATTTCAGAAGAATTAGGTACGAGTTTTAAAAAAACCGATAAGAGCGTTTCGAGGCACGCTTAGTGCAGGGTTCCATAGTTTCCCTGTTTCCACTTTCAGTTTCCACTTAAAAGTTAAAATAGCCCAAAGTACAGCGCCATCTCTCGATACACTAGACGGTTTATGTATGTGGGGACATTTTGGTATGTACCAAACTTCCTTTGAGTTGTCAACATTTATGGAAATTTGTATCGATTAATGACTTTTTGGTAGCGTCTGTTTGTTTGAATACCCTTAGTATTACTATTTAAGTTGACTATAGGTACCTATAAAATGTTGGAAATAACTTTGTAATGTCAATAAGATCCTTTTATGTGTTAAATGCTATACTTTGTTAAGTAGAATGTGAACTTTTGCAAAGATTTTATAGCAGTGCAGGTTTACAGTAAAATCTTAAAAAACTTTATGATAGCCCAGCACATGAGCAAAATTGAAGTGTAAATTTTAGTTCTTAAATGCCTTCTTTAGAGTTTTAGTCTGCCCACGGCTTTCTAATTTTCTAAATAGGCTTTCTGTGGGTAAATCTTGATTGTTAGCACAAAAACCATTTTTCCATTTTAAGGTTGAACAAAGTTCGGTGGTGCTTTTTGTTTATTGTTGTAGTGATGAATGAGGTACAGTAAGTCGCACGTAAAACGGTTCACGTTCATGGAAGTCTGAGTGAAATAGTGATGTTACTATAAGTGATATGTAGAGAATGGGGATGAATCTGAAAAAAAAAATTAAAAATTATTTATGTCATTTGAGATGAAGTGCAATATATGAGACTTGTCTTTTGAGCACAACACAATCAAAGAAAATGACTAACTAAGTTTCAATATCCATACTAATATTATAAATGCGAAAGTTACTCTGTCTGTCTGTCTTGCTTTCACGTCAAAACTACAAACCGATTCAATTGAAATTTGGTACACAGATAGTCTAGAGCCTGAGAAAGGACATAAGGACACTTTTTATCCCGATATTCCCATGGGAACGGGTACCGCGCGGGTGTAACCGTGGTTATCTATATCTGCTCGACCGAGCATTATGTGACATATTCCGTCGAAGTGTAATTTCATTTCGAATTTTAAAATTTCTCGGCATTATAAAATATTGACATGAAACTTTTTGTAAATCAATAGCCACGCGAACGACGTCGGGGGCACAGCTAGTTTTATATAAAATTGACTATGTATTCAGTTATACACGAACAAAAGAATATAAATTAAATAGGAAATTAGAAAAAGATTCCAGTTTCCCTCAGAAATGGACGAAATTTTTCCACGAATAATTTAACTAATTTTAATTCGCAGTAATATTATAGCACCATATTTTAAGATGAAAAATATTATTTCAAAAATAGACTATACTGTATCTACATAAATTAGTTCACAAATATTGCGTCTTTTTGTTAGAATCAGTTTAATAATAATATTAATATCTATCACCTCTAAATGTAAGTAAGGATTTTGCGTCTTGGTCTGTGTTCAACTGCTTGGACAGCGGAGCATGATCAGCGGAGCTTTTTGACAAGTTACCCTTCGCTCATAGCAAACGGCATGAGCATTTATGCCATATTTTCACTACGTGCCCTGTCGACACTAGATAATAATATAACATAGATATCGCAGATGATAAGACCGACTGTAAAATATTGGGTCCTTACCTATGAAATTGGTGTTTTTTTTCTCTCTTAGTATTTTGACTGTAACTATTAAGATTCAGAGTATTGCTAAAAAATTATTACCTCATCTAAAAATAGACTATATTTTTGAGCTCTTTTGATTTGTTTTGATAATTTGTTGTAAGTTTAATTGTGTTAAAATTGGACACGGAGACAACTCTTTTTAAGTGCCTCCCGAATACATCATTTTATTTGCATTCACTTAAAAACGATAAATAATTTTTATGAAGTGTGATATTACACATATTACTAAAGCTTGTCTAATGATACATGCCAAATATTATTATCTTTGAATTTGTCGTTTTGAAGAAAACTGAAAAAATTTTAAAATGGAAAATGCAGAATTCCCCAAAATCTCCATACAAAACACCAATTTCATAGTTAAGGAAATAATATACACGCACTTCTTTAGTATATAAGACACCTATTTTGTACAGTAAAATCAGACTATAACAACAACTCCTGAGTCTCACTTATCTGCCTGCCATACGCTGGCAAAGCCGCCAATAGGCTAATTGACCCTTTTTTTTTTAATTACGTTTTTTCTTAACTGTCAAAAACTGCCACAAGGTCATGATTTTTATGAACAATTCAATACGCATGCGTGACACAGGCTGACACAGCCGACAGACATGCTTGGTTGCGACTGGCGTTTGACGAATTTGACCATGCGTAGTAATTGTTTACATGCTGCGTTACTTCACTTATTTTACGATATGGTAGATAGCGTTTTCGGCAGATGAAAAAATAAGTAAAAATAAAACATGTTTAAATTTAATTTCGACAGAAATCCCATATTTACATTTATTAAACTTGCTATATTTCGGATCCTTGTACTAAAACTATGTAAATTAAACGTTATTTTCATTTCTTTTTATATGAGTCAACTAGCCTATTGTACTGATGTGTGTAATTTTTTTACATATCTGGCAAAAAAAAAATTTCATTTCATGCCCACGACCACTCTCTATCATTGTAACACTGGCTATCGACAGTGACTAGAGAATCGTGTGGTAACGGCTCATTAAAAGAATACTACCAACCCATGTCTTCCCTTGGGTATCGTAAAACCCCCAGGTAAACTACGGTGATCCACTTACCACCAGGTGGACCGTATGTCTGATGGCCACCTTGGTGCTATTAAACAATCTATCTATTCTTTTAGCACCTTCACTGTAGTTTTCGTATTTCTTATACGTCTCTTTTAGGGCATCAACAATCAACAACAAGATAACCTTTTTTGGTCAAGCCAGTACATAACAACTCCCAAGACTTCGTATTTAAATTATGAGATTCTAAGAAGAAGAAGTGTTACACTTTCATTGAAAATTCAGTGCGTTTCATTGTCATTTATACCTTCTTATTAAAAACGCTTCGTTATTATTATAAATAATCACCAAATTTAATTCCGACTTCGCAGTCCAAATGAATTGAACAAATTCAACATCTTTGTTGGAATCAGCTCAAATTTGTATTCCAATTTACATAGTATTTTGAATAAGTATTCAAGCATTCAGAATAAGAAGACTTAGCGTTGATTAAAATTCGTCACTCAACTTTCGAACCGGTAAGACAGGTTGAATAAAACAAAATACGAAGAGATTTTGGGAAACTCCTGACGCGGAACCACGTTGTTTTCGGCTTAAAAGTTGGACACATTACATGCAATGTAATCGTTGTGACATGTATAAGCCAAGAGGTTTAGTATTGTTAACAACTGACAGGCTAATTAACCTATAGGCATTTAACCCCTTGAGGATCAGCGCGAACACCGGTGATCGCAAATAATAGATGTTTCAATTGTGTGTGGTTTTCTGACCATTGACTAATCAAAGCTGGTTCTTTTTCTTTATCAGCAGAACACATTTTTCTATCTGTACTCATCTCATTAAATCGAAGCAAAGCAACAGCATGCAAGATCATAATTTTCGGGCTTAATAAAAAAAAATTTCGTTAGACCTATCGTAATGTATGGATCTGAATGTTCAACGGCAACGAAAACGATGGATAAAAGAAAACTGGACTCAGCAGAGATGCGAATGTTCAGATGCATGTGTGGAGTTACTGGGATGGACAAAAACGAGAATATCGGAGGATGTCTGAAAGTAGCACCAGTGAAAGAAAAGATTCGGAGTAACAGGTTAGCGTGGTATGGACGTGTAATGAGGTGGGATAGATGTCACATCACAAGAAGGATGATGAGCATGGATGTGGACAGATCTAAAGTCTCACTTAAGACCAAAGAAGCGATGAATTGAATGCGCGCAGAATGATATGAGAATAAAAGAGGTGGATGCTGAGCTGACGAGTGACAGAGGAGAATGGAGAAAACATGTTATGCGGACCGCACCAAGGGGGGAAAATGGCACTGTAATCTCTGTAGGAATTACAAGCTTATGCAATTGTCTGTGTCGGAATAAATGTTTTTTTTTCTTTCTTTCAATTCATATACGTGTCTTCTAGTAGACACCAGCCACATACTATCTTATGGGCAGTCCGCTTGTTAATTTGTTAATTTCAATATTTTATTTCCGACTTTATATTTATACGCAATGGATTTCATTTCGTCCGTTGTAGCATTGTGATTTCAGTTCACAGAATAAATAGACACACAAAGTAAGCACAGAGTCGCAAACAATTCCTTCAACAGTCAGTTTTTTATACATTGTTTTGCTGAGTATTATTCCAGCAATAACGTAAACAACTAAGTTTATTGTCATATATAACATAACAATATTATAACTCTCAAGATGCACTATTTATTATTATTGTTATTATTATTTAGCTATAGTATTTTGTGCGGGACTGTAGGCGCACATTGGACTATGCTATGGGATTTGAGGCTGGTTCTGATCTCGGTCGAAACTCGAAGAGACGGGGAAAAGAAGATTGCTTTTCTTCAACTCAAGGTGGCGACGACGAGGGCCGAGTGTCAGCGAGAATTTACTATTCGCCCTTCTTATGCCTATTTTTAATTTCAAAATTTATTTTTTATTTCATCTTTTATTTTTTACATTTTAATACTATGTACTGTAGTTATCTTCGATAACCTTAACCCAGTTAAGTCTTGTTGAGAGCTATTTGTTAGTGTTTGAACCATTACTGTGTACCTACTACTCCATTTGTGATCGGAGATTCCGATTCAAAGTTCAACAAACTAGACTGTTCTGCATCTGTTATCTGTTTATGGCTCTCAAGACCTTTGTCTTAGGTGTGTTGGGGTGATAAAATAGACAACGTAAACAATCTTTTAATAAAACGTTCACAACTGTAACCACAATAGATACGCGTCTACAAGACTTTAAAGTATAAAATATAATCAAAAACAACAGGTTTAGACGCCATTTTCAGTGAATCCGGAAGGTAAGTTATTATAAATAGAATATTTACTTGTTTATATGGTTAATGGAACACTTATATAATGCAAATAAGTATATATATCGATACATATATAGAACCCTACAATTCGCATTTAAACAAACAACATAAGTTATTACTCTACAGTCGCAGATACATTATACAAACTAATCAGTTAAAAATATATAACCGCCTCTCTGGTCTAGTGGTTGACACCACCAGGTGTAAATCGGGAAGTCCGTGGTTTGATTCCCCACGGGGTAGGGGTTTTTCTGCTCGGTTTGGTTGACTAGCTACCACCGTCTTATCTAAATTTGTCGCCATAATAACAATGGCGCAAACTATGGCGCCCGTGCGCTGTCTAACTATATAAAGGCCTACGCAGACCGGGACGGCGTGGCAAGTGATTTGAATTTTTACTAATGGAATGGACATTCAACCGTACTGTAACAGTGATACGACATAAATTGCTATGCTTTAAAATGATGGCGTGGCATTGAAAGGGATCTTATCGCACGGCATTAAAAGACGCGCCACAGGCTCCCGTGGCGGGATGCCGTGGCATACTACGGTAGGCAACGGCATGCCACGGACTCCGGCGCTCGTAGAAATATACTGCGGGGTGCGGCACGCCGTGGCATGCCGTAGCATTCCGTGGCAAATTGCTGGAATGCCGCGGTATCTAAGCGGCCAGTGTGCGCTGGCTCACGGCAAAATCCCTTGCCATACCGTCCCGGTCTGCGTAGGCCTTAAGGTTGAAATAAAATACACTATCAATTTAGAGATATCTCCGAGGTTAACACAAATTAAACTATGACTCTAGAACGATTTACGTAACACTTATCACTGTTGTCTTTTCACTATTGTTAGATAACTGTTATTTCATTAGGTAAATTGTTAGAACTATAGTTGAATAATCGATTATTATAGGTAACAATATCAATAACAAAGAAACAATCGCTTAACTTAATACAATATTATGAAAATATTTTAAAACGCACGTTATTTGTTTGACCTCAATTCAGACACTTTGATCATCCTTTGCCATTTAAAAGAAGAAAGTCACAGTCAAAAATAGAGGACGAAGCAAAAAAGTACGGCTCGTTGTCACAAAAGCTGTAAGAGGTCAGAAAAATAGCACGCAGTTCGTGGACGCGATTATTTGTATACCAAATTAAAAATAAAGAAGAAGTAATAAAGAGTGGAAGAGTATTCAGCCTCATGTACGAGTATAACCTGTATGTATGTGCAGTGTGAGAGTGTATAGACACTCTCAGATCGGCGCACGCGCACTCTGCGACGTACCGGCTGTCTATCAGGAACATCTTTGGTGTTTTCGATACGTAAAATTATCTTTTGAATATCACAGAAAGTCGTACAATATGCGTGCTAAAAAGTTATGGTAAGTTGTTAATCTTAAAACTAAAATTCTCGTATCTTGTTATAATATATACATACATGAACGACCTCCGTGGTCGAGTGATCTGTACACCGGTCCCAAGGCGTCGCCATCTCGAAAGGTTCTGTGTTCGATACCCGATGGGGGCAGATGTCTGTGTAATGAATACAGGCATTTGTTCTCCAGTCTTGGATGTTTATATAAGTATTCTTATATTCTGAATATTTAAAATGTATTCATCTAATATCCGTAACACAAGCAGAATTAGTTGCTTAAATGGGGCTATATCATCACTCCACTATCTACGAAGGAGTGGGCAGAAGGAAGAAGGGAGGGAAAGGGGAGGGGGGTTTAATATTTATTTAAGAATCTCAATCTATACAATAAAATATGAGAGGATCATGCTATTAACAATTTGAGGGCCTTTCATGTTTATGAAAAACTCTTAACTTAAAATGGCTGTTTGTAAAATGATACCTTATGCTTAGATATTAAATTATAGAAGAAAACTGGTTTTACCATGAATAACAATATCCGATACAATAATGAAGCTCTTTCTGTCTCGCTTTCAGGTTAACTCTACTAAACCGATTTTGGCACATAGATAGTGTAGAGCCTGAGAAAGGACAAAGGCCCGTTCCCATGGGAATATCGGGATAAAAGGTAGCCTATGTCTGTTTCTCAAACTCTAGACTATCTGTGTACCAAATTTCGGTTAAATTGGTTCAGTAGTTTTGACGTGAAAGCGAGACAGAAAGAGTTACTTTCGCGTTTATAATATCATTAGTGTAGATAAGGTCATAAAATTTATTTATGGTAAATGTACAATCATTCATCGAAAAATGTACAGCATAGTAGTTTTTTTTAATAAAAGCAGCATTTCTCAGAGCAAACTTCATATTGCAATCTAAGTCACATTTCATCCGGCTCTATAGCCCAATAAACCCCATACTTGTCAATGATCTCCCTTCGAATATCTCCATACTTTATTCGAGGGATTTGGGAAAAGAGTACGATGCTTAAGTGAAAATGAACAGTATTTGCTTTGCGTTAGGACACTATTTCGCAAATGACTTTGTTGGGGATAAAGTTATGTTTATGACTATACAAATATGTTGGTAGATTCTGATATATTCAAACGTATCGTATGAAGTTAAGAGAGGAGTATTTTCAATGTAGTTTTTTGGATCACAATTTGTTTCAAGGACACACAATATCAATTCACCTTTAGATAGGAAGAAGTATCTAAAAAATATAAAGTATTAAACATTATATTTGTAGAAAACTGTGAAAATAAAAAATAAGAAAATCGAAACCTAAATTAATTTGAAAAAATCTACTGTTTTTTTTATTATGTTCAGGTAATTGTAACTATTTTAATTTTCAACGTTTAATTTATTATTACTTTGAATGAATGCGTTGCGCTTGTTAATTAATCTATAATTATGTGAATGGGAGATAGACATAAATAATTTATTTTTATTTTTGTTATTTTTATTATTGTTTATGTACGATTAAATTTTAGACAATCTTAATTAGTAGTAACATTTTGACTGATTGTTTGTTTATATACATGTAATGATTAATATTATGAATCGTATTTTTATCAGTGATTTGCATACCGAAAGGTTAGATGTTGGCTGTTCCTATTTTTATATTAACACCATTGTAATGTACCCACATTTGCAAATAAATTGAATTGAATTGAATTGAATTGAATTGAATTATAATTCATGGAACCAATTTAATAAAATAATAATAAAATTATGATAACATGGTAATGACTCTTATTAGAAGAAAAAAAAGATTATCACTTCTGAAATGTAAATACGAATATTTGTGTTCCACTGTATATACAATACATATCAAAATATGATACATAGCAGTCTGATATAATTAATTAGAAACAAAGGTGCGAGTTAATTTAATGTTGGTAATTACACAAATAGCAAAAAATGTCACTGTAAGGCTCGGGCTGATAACGTGCTTTGCTAGTAACCGACAGACCGTCAGGGCTATCAACAATTCAGAGCCAGCTTGGAAAACAATTTACTAAAATTTATAATTCACTTTTAATATTGGACAACTTAACATTAAAAGAAATTTAAAAGTGCGTGGTTGGTAAAGATTAGTTAGAGGTATTATACCAGAAACCAAAATGTTATGATCTCGAAGTCTTTGTGCGTCGGAAATTATGTTTGTCGGTTTGCAGCAACTAGTTCGTCTACTAGGTGATTAATTGAACAAGTGTGACCATTTTGCAGTCCTTGCTCCTCGTATCTTCCACCATTTAGAATAGCCTGTTCCCAGCAGAAGAGGGCAGAGATGATATTTCCAAAATATACATTCACACCTATTAACTAGTCCTATTTTAATCAACTAAATGCTGCTTGTGTTACGGATACTAGATGACGGACAAACATATTTAATAGATAAATTCATATAATTATTGAGAATATACATAATATAACACATATATAATGAACATCCAAGACTGGAGAACAAATGTCTGATAATTCATCACCCAAACACTTGCCTCCACTGGAGATAGAACCGGCGTACAGACCACTCGGCCACGGAGGTCGTCAATTCAAGTCAAAAATATATATACATTCCGTCAAAAGTATCAATGAATCCATTATAACCAATCACAAATGATGAAATTAGAGCCGGAGATTCTGAAGGTCTGGTTTTAAGTAAAAGAGAGGTGCAAGAAAGGTGGCTAGACGAACAGATAGACACGAAACATACATAAATTAAAAAATAACCAAAACTTTATTCTTTTGTAAGGTCAATTTAATAACATTAATAAATTCCCAAGAGTCACGGTGCGTCCTTTTTATTAAAAAAAAAAAAAAAAGGTTTCCTGAACAATATTTCGCCAGCCCTGAACCAACTACTGCGGCATTTCGCTGAGCTGTAAATCTATTGTCACAATTTGATACCAATATCGTAATCGCTTCATTACATAGGTGACTGGTATAGTCTGATACACAAATGGAATTAGTTACTGCAGATATCTAATCGATTGCTTTCAATGTAATTATTTATTATATACAGTCTGTATCTACCGTCAGTAGACTGACTGTATACGTTGACTATGACTGGGTAGTTGTGTGTACTTACAAATAGTGTTAACCTAAGTCTAATATAGATACGTATATGGTTAAACATCCCATTTTTATCTGTATGTCTAATATAGATACAAAAAAATAGATATTGTACCATATAGGCAGCCAAAGCCAAGTTGAAAAACGGCACTACCTATACAAGATATCGCTGCTTCAATCCCTAATTCAATTCAATCCCTTTGAGCACTCAATAATTACAGTTTATAATTAATATCTTTTGCACACTTTATCCAAAGGTCCGGGACTCGATTGCGCACGGGGCAGGAGTTTTCTGCTCGGTTGGTGGCAGGGCTTTTAAGTCCGCCTGGCTAGCTACCATGGTCTTTTTAACTTAATCTGTTCCCATAATAACAATGTTACAAAACATTGCAGTGTCCGACAATCAAAAGTAAGATAGCCAGTTGTTCAGTTGTTGAGGATTACAGGTGAAGCTCGCTTCCACCTTCGGCCTTATCGTCACGTACCATCAGGTGAGTAAAGGCCAAGAGTGTACCTATCATATTAAAAAAAAAGACGTGTGGCACTCGGGGACTGCCGCGGTAAAGCTATTGCATAGCATTTTGTATCAACTTATGCAATTATAATTTTATTTATTTATTTTATTCATGCAGTATTTCTTTTTCTTTGATATTAATTCAAGTTACACTTTTTGAGCGTGGTGACCGATAAGAAAACAAATAAAGTATTATATTTTCAATTCAAAATTAATACTGCATTTGTGATAATAATAAAATGTATGTATATAGAGTACTCACTCATTTTCTTTCATTATTTTTTTTGGTGACTGTCTTCATTAATAATAAATGCACTTTGTTCATTCATATTCACGCACACAACGCCGTGTCGAAGACTGCCGAACTGAAACGACGTTAGACGATGCACGGCCTTCAAGCCACACCTTCTTGCGCATCGGAGTGGGGAGCGTGAGGTTTTTTCGTTACGGAATTTCTGGATTCGGTCCCCGCGCTCAAGGCCCGCGATAGAAGCTATGCAATAGATTAAAAATGGTCAGAAATCAGACACCGTTGTTTGCGGTAACCCTCAAGGGCTTAAACACACACAGATAATACGATAATGTCTTAAAATCATGTCCTTTCAGTACAAATAGAAAATGAATGATTTGGACAGAACACAAACTTTTATATTTATGTATTCTGGTCTTGTTTTTTGATTAGAACTTCCCAAACTCTGACGAAGTGTGCGAATCCCAAATATTTGCTTAACTTGCTTGACTAAGATAATTTTACCTAAAGTAATGTTACCTAAGACAGAATTCAATTTCAAAGATTTATGTAACTACGCCACATGGATATTTCATCAAATACGTTCTAAATATTTCTCTTTATTTATAAAAATGTCACTTGATATTTATTCATAAATCAAAAGCTAGTTTTCTGATTCAATCACTAATAATTTAGACTTGATTCAATTATCTGATTCAAGAAACCTTTATAACAAAATAAGTTAGTTCAGAAAACCAATTCTTCTTAAAAGCAATTAAATAGTTTTGTATTATATTAAAATTAGAAAAGTTTGCCTGTCGAAAGCATTTAGTTCAAAATATGTCCAGTTTTACAGATTCCACTCCGTCCTCAGCCTATATACGTCCCACTGCTGGGACAGGCCTTCCTCATGGAGAAACACATGAGTATGGGCCGTAATACCACCACGTAATACTGGCCCAATGCGGGTTGGTGGGTAGAAACAGTCACACATGCGACCAGGACCAATGGCTTAACGTGCCTGTCGCACGGAGGAGCTCGAGATCACAAAGTTTTGGTCACCCATCCACGGCCTGACCATGGCGAAGGTAGCTTTGTTTTCGATCGAAGCCAAAGCGCATTGACCACTACGCCACCGAGCTCCTACAGAGGTTCCACTCAAACCATGGTAAATTTGATGATGTAAGTTCCCTAGGAATCCAAAGGGCTATATCGAATCCGTAATCAAACAACTTCGCGCATAATCTGCTTATGAATCGCTTGCGGCAAGTCACACTCGACTTTATAAAGCTGTGCTTATTCAACAAGACACAAGTGCGATCCTGTGTGGAATATTGTTCGCACCAATTGGAAGGCCCTGCTAAATAATTGCTCGATGCTTTGGGTAGGTTGCAGTGAATGACGCGTCAGCGAATGACGTGAAGTCCAGGAGCGCTGTACACAGATGGGTATATTTTCACACTGAACTCTTTGGAGTCCGATCAACAGACAAACGGGTTTAGGCACATTGGAATCTGTGGCCTCTTCCAATAAGTACGAGTATCTTCCATCACTTTGCCAAGGCATGTGTTATAAAGAACATTTTCCCATTTTCTCTTTTCCTCAATAAAACCACTCGTGCCGAGCTTCATTGTCGACTACTGTGGCGGTGACCACTATTCTAGTACGCACTAAAGAAATTGAACTATTAATTTCTTTATCGCATTTATCGTTCCAATTATCGGTTTGTTTTGGTCCTTATAAAGAATGATAATTTGAGATTGTAGGTAAAATCAAATTCTAAACTAAAGATCCATTGAACATAAATAAGATCACCCTATTACTTTGTAAATAAACGTCTATGTCTCTTTCAATCGGATGTAATCAATGTCATCTTATTATCACGATTTTAATCACTACCGCAGTGGATCTTCTTCTTCTTCTTCTTCTTGCCCTTTTCCCACTCTAGGTGGGGTCGGCACAAAATGTCTTCTTCTTCCATTCTCCTCTGTCACTCGTCAGCTCAGCATCCACTGCTTTTATCCTCATATCACTCTTCAAGCATTCAATCCATCGCCCCTTTGGTCTTCCTCTCACTCTAGGTCCGTAGTCGATATAATCGAAAATACATTATTCAGATTCGTTTATCTTGTTGATGCAAATAACCAAAAATAATGTAAATCACTGTTCGTTTCGTATTTATTAATATTTCATTATTCATTTTCGCTTTGGTATCAATTTATCTAAAAATCTTTGAATATATTTTTTTTTCTGAATAATTGGATTGAATTAATATTCTAGTAGATGAAAATGACTATAGAGACAAGAACTCAGATACTTTTCAACGCATTTTTACGAATAAATCATTGCGTGAGATGGAGTACTAGATTAAATTCCCATCGCAACGGTCACGGTTTTGGTCAGCCGTCCATGGTGACAGTAGCTTTCTTTTTGATACCAATAAGCTTATTCGTGATTATGAATATAGAGGTACTAAACGTTGGTCTAAATTGTTGGAGCACGAGCTCCGAGAAATCGATGGCTGAGGAAGCAGGCGAGTGTTTTGTTTCAAGTACAAATGTACTGTCGTCACTAACAAATCTTAATGATTGGTGTTTACCTATAAAATTGCCGTTTTCTATGGAGATTTTGGGGAACTCTGCATTTTCCATACTAACATTTTTTCAGTTTTCTTAGTTTTCAATATTTGACATGTATCATTGGACAAGCTTTAGAAATATTTTTATGTGAATGCAAATCAAATCATGTATTCGGGAGGCACTTGAAAAGAGTTGTCTCCGTGTCCAAATTTAACACAATTAAACTTACAACAATTCAATCAAACAATTCAATCAAAAGAGCTCAAAAATATGGTCTATTTTAATAGGAGGTAATTATTTTTTAAGAATACTCTGAAACATAATACATACAGACAAAATACTAAGAGAGAAAAAAACCGCAATTTTATAGGTACCTATTACTTCAAGCGAGTACATATTATAAAATCATTCATCATTAGGGTAGTAAGTAAAGGGAAGTACGGACAAAATGACATAACAGGGCAAATGGCACAGATGGCCGTATTAAAATTTGGACTGCTAAGAAACGTCAGTTACAAGCTAATCAGGTTGCCAATGTCACCTGTAAATCCATCTAAAAATTTAGACTAATAATTGCGCGCGGCACTGTGTAAGAACGCAAGATTGTTAATATTATGGTTTTTACAGCCTTCGAGTTTAATTTACGCCACGTGCATTTTTTATGATTTCGGTAAACATTAAATATTATTATTTATTTGTTTCTCTGTCAGTGTTTAAGTTAAAAAGAATGTTAATTTATGTCGTCCATGTCATATTAAAGTGTATTTACCTTTGAGTGTAGAATATTTGCTCTGCTTTTTATTTTATCTAAATAGGAACAGTCGTATCGGCATGATGTTGTTTTTCCTAATGCAGATATCCAAAGATGTCTCGTAATTATAAACAGACGAATTGCTAATTATAGGTTTAACTGTTATTTGTTATTATGTATGTCATATTATGGTCCATTTATGTGCTATTTTACCTCAGAGTAAACAGAACTGGAGTAGCCATTAGTCAATTTCTCAAACATTTTATTCTGCCATTTCTTGCGGGGGGTGAGGTTACCTCTACACTCAAAGCCAGCACAACGCACAACGTTTTTACAAATGCACACATGCATAATTCGACACACAAATTTAAATTTCACGCACACACACGCTTAAAATAATGACGTGGGGTGTGCGTTTTGACAACGTCACAGCCGCACTCCCCACGAGACTAGCGCTCGAAATTTGAAATCGTAAAATTCTAAAACATGAAATAATGAAGTAAATAATCATGAAATCTTAAAAATTATAATTACAAATAAAAGGTGACACCATCTTTTAGCATACTCGATGTTTTCTATTTCTTTTTACAACAAAAAACAGCACAGGCAGGCATTTTTGCGGGAGCTCTGTTCACCGCAACGTTTACAATGTTATGGCTGTCAAAATGGCGGCTCAACTAGTTTTATTAAACGTGCAAGCATCCGATGCTTGTGCATTTGGCAGAGGGGAATGTTAGACAAAGGCTACTCCAGTTCTGTTTACTCTGAGTATTTTACCCATGATGAAATGTCATTTTGTCCGTACTTCATGTAACCTGCTATGCAATTTTTTTAAATCTTTTGTTATTGAGTTTTTATGTTTATCTACTTTAATAGCCAATTATGTAAAGGTAAAGAGTACAAAATATTGGAACTCTGTTACTTATAATACATGTTTTATGAAGAAAAAACGGGAGGGTATGTCATTTTGTCCGTACTACCTACTTGATATAAAAACCTTTAACTGGTATTCTTCCTCAAAAAAAAAACCTTTCAGTCACGGGTTCCTGGGATCTCGCGCGCGAACAAGTTACTACTTGAAAACTTTTCCTTCGCTAAATAGATAAAATTGAATTACTTCAACATCAGAAAGTAATTTAATAACTAACATTGCAACGATTAAAATTAGTAGAGTATTAAATTGTCTTCCTTATCCGAGGTAAATGCTTTAGGCTAGTGTTATTATTCTGTACATGTAACCTATAACAATATTACCGACATTCTGCTTATTTGAATATCCCACTTACACTTCGTGTTATGGAAATTCTGGAGTAAACGTAATCCATCTTAGTAGAAGCAGCTTCCTTTCCAATATTGAAATACCTTTTTATTTTTATTTTACCTAATGACCTTGTGTACTTGCGTCCCATAGGAACATTCGTCTAAAAAGGTTTTACAATCAACATTATAAGTCTTTGCGAGATGATGTAGATGGTCAAATGAAAAAATAATTATGAAGTTAAAAGAAATTTTCTAAATAAATATACTTTAAAAAATTATGTCCCGTGTTGGTCCGGGACACAAAAAGAATGTACCAACTGCCTTTCTTGCCTAGCATGTTGTAAAAGGCGACTACGGGCGTATTGGGTACTGGGTCTGTGATTGTGTAGGCGATAAGCTAGCCACTTGTAACTACTCTTTCACGAACTTTCATCTGACCAAACCCAATTTTTGTATGGCTAATTGTGGTCTTAAGGAACACAGTGTTCCTTGGACTCTGCCTACCCCTACGGGGATTGCAGGCGTGATTGTATGTATGTACTTTAAAAAATTATTATAACGGCAGCCTATGAAAAGTGTGCATTACATCACCCCGGCATAATACGGATAGCATACCTCCTGCAACATATAGGAACTCGAGAAAACAAAGTTTCAAATTCAAATTCATTTATTGTATAAATATGGGTACAAATAATTATTAGGTCCTTACCTATGAAATTGGTGTTTTGTATGGAGATTTTGGGGAATTCTGCATTTTCCATACTCAAATTTTTGTCACTTTTTTTCACATCGACAAATCCAAAGATAATAATATTTGGCATCTATCATTAGACAAGCTTTAGTAATATGTGTAATATCACACTTCATAAAAATTATTTATCGTTTTTAAGTGAATGCAAATAAAATGATGTATTCGGGAGGACCTTAAAAAAGTTGTGTCCGTGTCCAATTTTAACACAATTAAACTTACAACAAATTATCAAAAAAAATCAAAAGAGCTCAAAAATATAGTCTATTTTTAGACGAGGTAATTATTTTTCAGGAATACTCTGAATCTTAATAGTTACAGACAAAATACTAAGAGAGAAAAAGAACACCAATTTCATAGGTAAGGACAAAATATTTCATGATCTTGAGAATGACACAGCGAATCTCCATATTTTACCTTTCGGTGTGCAAATTATAATAATATTAAATCTGTCAGTAGCATCGTCAAATTTACGATTACATTTTAATCTATAGCATCAATATATTTTTAGTATTTCAAAGTGGTTTTTCAACATGATGTTAAGACCCAAATCAATATTAAAAATACTAATTAAATTGAGAAACTATTATATAAATATTATTTCTGAGCAATAGATTAATGTATACTAAAATATGTAACGAAATTATTATAACATGATGTATATGGTATAGCAGGTAACTGTAGTGGAAATAAACCTCACCTTTTTGTTCATTCACTCGCGTACAGTTTGCTTCGCTCAAATAACTTGAGTTTATGTCTTCTACCCTCCCCCAAAAGTGACATTATGCGGAGTTTTTAACTGTTATTGTTTTTAACACATTGAACTGTTTTATACTTGTAGATGGCAATAACAGCAACAATCGGTAATGACCGTTCCGATGTACTAAATAAATCTATTTAGGTTTCCAGTACATTGTAATGATTATGCGTGAAACTGTAACTGTATCTTTTTCATTAATTAAAATAAAAAAAACAATGTCAATACAATGACAATGTCAAACAAAAAAATACAATTTTACATACATTGTAGCCTATCATTTAAATATTGGTCGACAGAATAATATGCTATTTGTAGAAGTAATCTTTTAACATTTAACTTAAATTCACAAATGTCATATTCCTTAATATGATTTGGTAAATGATTATATAAGAGCGGAGCCATACCAAAAATACTTTTGATATACAAAGCACTTCTACTTGGTGGGTTACAAATATGGCGTACACATCTTTTACTTTTCGGGCGCGTAAACTTATTAATGTGTAACTGTACAAAAGTCACAACTTCGTATATATACAGGCATGGTTGGTTTGGTTACCCATGAAACGTGGCTCACGTTTCATTGAAAAAACTATTCAAATTCAGCACAAAAGCTTAAGGAAAAAAAATTACTTAACTGTCGTCCTTAGTCCGTTCATTCTATAAACCTTACCTTGAATAAGATTATTTGCACCTGATAATGCAAATATTTAACCTCCATAAGCTTATTTCACTGTTAAAATTTGAATTATGTTCATTGCTAACTGTTTGTTATTGCGTACGAATCCATTATATTATTATAAATGCGAAAGTAACTCTGTCTTTCTGTCTCACGTTCACGTCAAAACGACTGAACCAATTTAACCGAAATTTGGTACACAGATATTCTAGAGCTAGAGAAAGTACATAGGCTACCTTTTATCCCGATATTCCCATGGGAACGGGTGCCACGCGGGCGAATGTTAAAAATGTAAATAACGTCTGCCAGAAAAATGAAGGACAAATTTACGCCACTATGAACTTTGCTTCTAATAATAGAGTAGGAGTAAAATTTCAATTCCACCAATTTAGGCTACTATTCTGATTTGAAAATCTCTTTCAGGGTCGAATAGCCTATTTATTGAGGAAGGCTATAGGCTACATACCATCACACTATCTCAAAGTAACAATTCTACGCGGACTAAGTCGAGGGCAAAAGCTAGTTAGTAGTAAAATGTTGTGCATATCTATAATTGATGTAAATGCTAGTTCTTAATTTCTTATTAACTTGAAAATGTAAATATTGTGTGTTTACATTGTTGATTTGCCTGGCACCGCCTCGCGCGCGCGTTTGGACGTCAACGGCTCGTCGGCGGGCGTTTCTCTGAAATGTCCCTAAATAATAGTAGATTAGTAGCCAAGGGCTGTCATCAATTGCAGCCCCAGATATCAGCCTCGCTAATTGTGCGCCTATAGTTCGAGGGTGCAATTGATGCTTCCACCCGAGCTAACTACTCTGCTTTGCATCTCGATTGTGAGGTAAGTAGAAAAAAATCGGCATTACAAGAATAAAACATTTTATTATATCTTCATCACTTGCAGAACTCGTGTTTTTTTCCTAATTAGCAGGTAATTATGAAAAAAAAAACCAAAGACAAACAATGTTTAAAGTAAAAGTTTTCAATTCCGGCCCTTTTCATCTTTTTTTTATTTTCTTTTTTCAAGAACTAAATTGAGCTTCGCCGTTCGATATTTAAAATTGATGACTATTATATTCATACGAAGACAAGGTTGAATAGCGGAACGACTTCTTTTGTCATTGGGCTGAATGCATGATGTCTATTGCCAGTATGATAGATATATGTACGCGAACTTTTTGAGAGTGAAGAGTTTTTTTAATTACGTACCACCCTAGGGATTTTCTAGCCACATTATTAACCTAGAGCACTAATTGGTCACCTACAAGCCCCATTTGGGGGGTAATGAGGACCTACTTACTGAATATGAGAGATGTAAAATAATTGAACTCAGCTTACGAGGCAATAAAAATTTTGTCTCCCTAATATAGAGACACTAGTGCGTTCTTAGTTTGTGATTCACTGATAATAAACTGTATTCCTATAAGTCTGTAGTCACTGCTAGGCAAGCGTTAGTAGTTGGTGGTTTGGAGAAGGGCACCAAGTGATGATGCCATATTTTTTCAAGATTTTAATTTTGCCGACATAATAGTTTTTTTTATAGGTATGCCTAAGTTTTCAGGAACATCAGCTAAAAAGATGCACAGTTTAAGTGACGTTTCATAGGTACGCTTGCCGTCATCTCTAGCCAACAGCGCCGGCGATATTTCTACACATTTTGACGTATAAGCGCGCGCGTGTGTCTGTGAAACGTGTAATTGTAAGCGCGCACGTGGATGGCGCAGGCGGATATCGTCCCTATGATAGCACCCTGAGACTATTAAAATTAATTTATTGCTCAAATTCCCAAACACAAACTGAGCAGTTATCCTACTATTTAAAAGATATCTGATTGGCCTTATCTGCGGAGACTCCATAAATAAACTTTAAAGATAACGATACCAAGAAAAAGAGACTTAGAGGATTGATAATTTACAAGAAATAGATACTGCTAACAGAATTTATATTCTAATACGTTATCTTCTCATGAAATTACGGCAGATTAATCTTGCCTCAATTAAGGATTTCAGTGGCATTGTAGCTCATTCGTTTTCGTTCTTGGTAACTGAGCAACCATCGCCATGATACGATCTAGATGAGTGTTCAAACCTTTTCATCTTGAATACCTTGTAACGAGGCGCCATAGCTATATTAGCGACTCGTTGCTGTCATTGCGCTCTTCTCTGGCCATTTTTTTCTTGGTTTCCGTTTTTAAATTTGCTGTCTGTCTCTTTATTTGTTTTGTTCTCGAAGTTCATTCTTACCAGAGTCAGCGCGTAGAGCGGTTGACTCCCTGCTAACAATAATTGTAATATAAAACTGATGATCAATTTTTATAAGCTTAAAAAAAGTTACAACAACCCATAAGATAAGTTCCTGATAAATAACAATGTCTCTTTAAGGCACTATTGTAAGTATCCCTACCCTTTTTATAATATATTTAGTGTAAAATGTGAAATTGTTTTGTGTTCAGTGTAATTTACCTTTTTTATATAATTGTTTCAGTTGTGCCTTAATTCTTCATTATAAAATATACGATACTTAGTGACGACCCAACTGAATTTTAATTATCCCCGGCTTCACCCCGTCACACCTTCATGATTTTTAGTCGTTTCTGTATCTGAAATACCTGTTGACGAGCACAATGAAAAAAGAACTTGCTTGGGCAACTATCTTTTATTGAACTGGAGTAAAAATGTAAAATGACTTATAAAAAATACATTTTATCATCATTATCCTGCCCTTTTTCCAGTTTCATTTGGGGTCGGCACAACGAGTCTTTCTCCTCCACTCTCCCCTATCACACGCCATATCAACATTCACTCCCATTCTAGCCATGTCCTCATTCACACAATCTATCCATCTCTTCTTTGGTTTTCCTCTCCCTGCATTACCATCCATTCTCATATTCATAACTCTTCTCGTTACATGTTCATTCTCTCTCCTCAAAACAAGTCCACACCACGACAGCCGCTTTTCTCTCAACTTCTCTATAAAAAATACATTTGTTTCGATATAGAAAAGTATGAAGATGTCACTAGAAATTGGAGGTTTTATTTAGCTAAAGGGAAAGAGGCTGTAGCAAAGCTTGTCGCCAACAATACCTTTAATTTGTTGTGTGGTGTTGTTGTTAATTGATTTTATATTATTTTTAGAAGAGCACCTTATTTCTTTTAAGGATATGCCAGGATCTTAAGGGGCTCTCTATGTAGATATGCATCTCTTGGCTAGATGGTGATTATAAAGTAGTAATTGCTGAATGATGACTTGGTGAAGGTCGCCAGATCCTTGGGGGAGACCCATATCCCGCAGTGGACGTCTCCCGACTGATATTATGATTCTGAAGCACTTAGACTATATTCGATTTTTTATTGAAAATAATATTTAACACAATGCGAGTTACCAAACCATCTCTTCCCTTGGGTATCGTAAAAGGCGACTAATGGACTTAGAACGGCACACTATCTTATGGCGGCGGCGGGCTCACCACCTGTCAAGCTGAGCAATTGTGCAGTCACTGGTGAACCGCGAACTATGGCAGTGGAATGTTTAAGCGGTGCTTTTGCTTAGTCGTGTTTATATGTATGTATGTATGTACTATGTGATTTTTTAAAAAGCCTGTTATAAAAAATTAGCACCATTGACAAAAATTGCGAAATAAATGTAGTGCAGCTACAAATAATATGTACTTTCGCTAAAATTGTTCATTTCTTCTCTTTCTAGCAAATTACTTTGATTGAGATTATCTATTTATACATGTAATAAAAATGTAGAGGTCGAATGACTTAGAAAAAAAAAGCTTAAAACCAAGTCAGGGGAATGTAAAAAGAGGAAAATTACCAAAAAAAAATTTTTATTTTTGTTTCCCTGACTGTTTGTATGGGCTTATCTCTGAATGGCTGTACCGATTTCAAAAATATATATATCCCTGGTCAACATCTTAGACTTTTTATTCCAGAAAATTAAAGGATTCCCATATTTAAAAAAAAACATATTAACCACCGATGAAGTCGCGGGCATCAGCTAGTTATTAATATAGTTTTTACCAACTTTGCAAGCTTTTTAATGTGGTAATTTACATAATTACGCCGGCGATGTGAGAAAAACACTTGGTAATTAGTGTTAAATTCTCATTGGCTTGTGTCCAATTTTATCCCGACTTAAGATAATGGAACTATTCTTACGGGACCGGCTGATATGATATCTTTTTCTATTATATAATGTTATTATAATGAGAAACGACGTTAAGGTGTGGAGTAAAAAATTGAGGATAAGCCTCCTTTCAGACGGGCGTCTAGTGGGATTTGGTAGAATTTGAAGCAAATCTATGGACTTTTCGTCTGTGTTTTCGAACGTCAGTTCTTCTGAAGTGTTTTATCTTTCGTAAACATGAAAGGATGAAATGTGGTTTACTTTTGTAGTGGTAAATCCTATTTGTTATTTTGATTTCAGGTGTACTTATTAAATCCCGTAGAACTCATCTTCAATTTTAATATACCTTTACGTCACGATTATTTTAAAACGTGGTAAGAGTTTTAGTATTAACGTATGTTTTGTTGTAATATTGTGATATTATTTTTAAAATTTTAATCCATTAGTACAGTAGAGTTCAAAAATATGTACACACGTTTGACAGTAAATGACTCTTATTGGAAGGGAATAAAGACTGTCACCTGTCAAATGTGCATATACATTTTTGAACTCGACTGTACCTATTCCGTCTTGTGCGGCCCTTATCCAGCAAATTCCCGCCATCTTTGCAAGGCAGCGTTAGCCGAATTAGGACGGACGGGGCATTACTCGTTCTAGAAGCTGCGGGACGAATCCCGCCGACTCAGTGGTACAGTTTGAATAAAAACTTATGTTCAGTAATCACCACCTCCTCCTCCCGCAAGGGGAGGTAAAGGCCCTCCTTCTGAGAATCGAAAAAAAATTATTGTGAATATCACTTGCCTCGCAATGTGTCCGGTGCATGCAAATAAGCTCGCTACCTGTCACATAACAGACCATATCTGATGAGTTACCTCTCGAAGTCAGGATGGCCAAGACTCGCTTCTCGTTTAAAAAGAAGGCTCGCGAACATAATTTAGGAATATCAATTTATGCTTCTTCGTCTTCATGAATTTATTATGGGTTCGATCCCCAGTGGACAGACATTTGTTTTCCAGTCTTGGGTGCTCATTATATATCTATTATATTATGTATATAATCAATAATTATATGTATTTATCTATTAAATATATTTGTCCGTCATCTAGTATCCGTAACACAAGCAGCATTTAGTTGCTTAAAATGGGACTAGTTGATAGGTGTGAATGTCTGAGGATATTTATATTATGGTCTAGTCTGTTGAAAGATATGGTATTATGTAGGAATATATGTATTTATGCATGTATGTATTTATAATATCTTATATATAATATATATAGCTTATTTACATTACATTATATTATATTAATATTTTATTTTATACTTATATATTAATTCTATATTATATTATATTCATATTGAAAAGTGTTTTTGTTCCATTTCTATAAACTTAGTGCACCTACTTCTATTTGTTTCCTGCACCACCCAATGGTTGACTGGTAGAAAATGCTTTTGGTATTAAGTCCGCCATGCCAAATGTACTAACCCAATGGTTGACTGGTAAAAAATGCTTTTGGCATTAAGACCGCCATGTACACCAAATGTACTGAAGTTTTTAATTAATAAATAATATCTGGCGAAATGTGGAAGTGGATGTTGACTCCTCTGCCTACCTCTTTGGGGAAAAGGACGAGATGATATGTTATCGGATCAAGAATGTCAATTCACCTTATAAGGGGCCTGCTAATGCATCGCCGCCCCACGGAACCCAAGCACCGTCTTCAGTTCTGCGAGCAATGTGTTCTGTCAAGTGACTGGGACTGTGTCGGTGACTTATATCTGATCCGTGTCCGTTTCTGATTCGATCGCGCAGTGAAACTCCTATCAGAGCCCTTTATTTATTCCACTTGAACTTGCATATTGAGCCAGATCACAGTTCAAAGTACCTAACGATTCTTCTAAAGAATTCCCGAAACCGGGAGTACCTACTTATTATTTATTTATTTAATATTTAATGTCCAAAATAAAAAACACTTTTGTACATAAGGCGGACTTAACGATAATACATCGCTCTCTCCCAGTCAACCTTTGGGCCAAACAGAGATTCAGAGTGGGGGCACTAAAATCCAAACAAATATCAAATTAAAATGATTGATAATGAACTAAACAATAATAAACTACATATACTATTACTTGAGCTACATACGCTAAAATAACACACTACATATTTACCTAATTACGTATAATTATTAATACATAAACTATATTATACACTAATACAATAATTATAATTATACACTACATACACTACCTATATTGATGATGTGAATAGTTATTTGTTGCTACTTCTCAGAAGATACTCACGAACCTTAACTTTAAAAAGGAATCGACTTCTAAAACGTACACACTATTTTTTTAAATTACACCACATTCCCATAGGGAAACCCTAAACCCCCTACCATCCAACTTTATATGGTTCAATTAAGAACCGTTTGCGTAGTTTTCACTTGAATATGCATGACTCGAGGCATGCGGCCTATCTCGGCTTCCGATCGAGATAGATTAAGGCGCTAAATCTGCATAGCACGGAAATCTCTCAGAGGGTACCATAAAAATGTTAATAAAGGGAGAAAAATCTGGAGAACATATTCTTAGTTTTTTATGCTTTAATATTTTAAATGTATAATATATAAATTTTCAATTCGCAGCAATTCAAACCACCATAAGTATTTTCGAACCAATGCAAATGCGACCTTCGCTTATTCAAAAGAGAGCGTATTTTCTCCGGCAACGCGTCTGCAAATCTTTCGGTGTTGTAGATGTCTATGGCCAGCGGTGATCATCAGGTGAGCTGTCTTTGACCTCTACATAAATAAAACCCTATTAGGCATATACGAATACCTATATTTTGTATAAAATGCTAATAAGCGTATTAAAGCAAAAGAGAAAAGACAGAAAAGACCTTATTCTCTTGTTAATACAACTTCAATTAGGTAAGCATGATTAGCCATTTTTTGGGTAGTATTCAATTATTTTAATAACGTTACCGTAAAAACAGAGTGAACGAGAGTGCAGTAACAGTGCCTCGATTTTGATTCGTCGTACCGATTGGTATATATCGGCTAGGGTAAATACTCACAAAAGTTGATTTATAAAAACTTTAAGCGCCATCTAGTATCGAGCAGCGGTATTACTAAGGTATTCTAAAGTTCGCCAAAAATTTTAATTCCGAAAATTAGAACTCCGAAAATGTTCATTCTAAAATTTTTCATACTAACAATCACAATTTCTAAACACACTGTTTCTAATGTTATGGTTCTTAATCATGGTTTTTGTTTTAATTTAAGGTTTTCATTTCGTTAGTCGATGTGTTCGGCGTGTGTCATTTATAAGTTTCCCATTTTGCTCGCGATTGCTGATGATTAAAAGTTTTATTTCAAGAAAATTTACTTAAGATGTATTTTTCAACACAGTTTTTTCTTTATTTTGTTACTAAATAGTTGTTTGATATGTGGCTAAATTGTGACTTCTACAAAAGATTATTTAAATAAGAAAATAATTAGTTGAAAATATTTTAAAATTACTTCAAATTAAACCTCGTAAAATAAGGAAACTAAGCCTTTTCTCAAAAATGTGAGCAGATGTGATTGTTGTAGACGATATAGAAATAAATCATATTTGCGTGCATTTTGTGATTTTGCACTCATTTTTACGTGATGTGTGCCTCAATTAGACCTTCAACGTGAAGATCGTAAGCACGGGCCTCTTTGAAGCCTAACAAAGTGATCAAAAGTAACATTAAAATAATTTAAATTATGCGTTTTGGATTCTCGAAACTCCACACTATTAGGTGATGTGATATAAATGTCGATTGTTTCTTTTTAAATTACCAAGAAAACGATCCCAGTTTCTGAAAATACTGCAAGAACGCTGATTCGTATAAGACCCATAGGAAAATTGTGCTTATCAAAGACCATAGCATTTTTTACACTCAGTAATTTTTACTACAGTGAAAAACTAAATGATTCGTGATTTTAGTTCGGTGGATGCGGGGCTTTAGAAAGTCGTATAAAAGGGATCTATGAAAACAAAAGGCAGGTACGTTTTGAACGATTGGATAAAGTAAAGAAGGGATATAAAGTTCTTCTGGGTGAAGGACGTCGATAGTAGAAAGACTTACTCAGAATAATGTTATTTTACACGCAGTATTCCCATCGCTTTCGTAAGGAAAATAATTCAGTCTTTGTTTGCCCGTATTATTTTATTTCTCAGCCAAAATAATTTATAGCCTGGAAACCAATAATCGGAGTTCGAACGCCCGCACAATTTTGGCATAAACCAATATAAAACAAGTGGAACTCTTGTATATTTCTATCCAATAAGGTTTTACGATTAATCTATTTGGCAGAAAGCTCAGTGTTGTGAGAAAGTTAGAGAAAAAAATGGCCAATTGGCCTTTTTCTCGTTCGTCTCATAAAAGTCACTTGTCAGCAATAACTTGGACCTAGACCCTAACAATACAAGACGTAAACTGATTGTGTTGGCAATGAATTCTGGTTCAAATAGAATCCGTCACTATATTTTTTGTACATAGACTTTTTTTTCTTTACTTATATATATGTATCAGAATTCTATTTAGAAATAGAAAAGCGTATCAAAAGTTACATATTAAAAGAAATGTGTTTTTCATACATGTTTGTATGAAATAGAATGTTTGAATGTCATTTCTTTCTGGTTGTGTTTTATACAGAAATAAATAGATGAATATCAACCACCACCTCATTCTTATTACCATAACATAACGTAACTCATCATCACGCCTCTTTCCCCAAAAGGGTAGGCAGAGCAAGCGATCTTCACAATGAATTGTACATAAGTTTTATTCAAAGTCAGTGGTACAGGCGGTGGGATCGAACCCGCTTTTTCTGCGGCCTCTCGAACGAGTAGCGCCCGGTCCGTCCCATCTCGGCTACTGCTGCCTTTTACCATATTACTATATATTTAACTTCTATTCTTAAACACATATATTTAAAAATCATAGTTTACATTTCGATAGAAACAATTTGCGTGGGTCTCTATTCAACCCTTCATGTGCGAAACGGCATTCCGTATGCACAATAGATTTTGCTATTGTGACTCGCAAGTAATTGCTTAAAGCGTTCAAAAGTATAGTATACATTATAAGCAAAGGCTTAAAATGTATAAAAGTTTTTCCTACTTTCCACTAGAGAACTACTTATATTGCTAGCATATTTTTGACCGTTATTTTGAAGGTAATTAAATTATGTTCTTAATAACTTTTTGACCTTTACTTTGTGTCCCAAGACTGAATTAACCACATAGTAACAAAAGTGAAAATCATTCGCAATTCTGGACTTTACTAATATTTAATTAGGGTCCAAAATTGAAAACTTTTCCTTACCAATACTAAACAGAAAACAAGCTGAACCCTCTTCTAGTTTTGTCATATCCTTTTGTCCGTTTGTCACGGTCTATTCATGCGGATTGTTCATTACTATTATTAATTGTTTCTAAAATTCCACTTACTTAGTCTAAGTAGGTGTACTAAAACGAAAGGGTGAGAATGAAAATGACAGTCATTTTCTTTCTCTTAGATTTGTTCTAGCATTTTATAAGAAAACTGTAGGTATGTATGGTGCTGTAAGCAGGTAGGCGCAGTCACAATAGATCTTTTCAGGTCGCAGTGACTTTGCCAGGGCCTCACTCGCCCTGGTCACCCATAATAAATGAATAAAAAATGTATGGATGAATCTGTTGACACACATTGTGCTTAGTTTTCCCAAGGAAAGCGATTCCTAATAAATTGTCCTAATAGATTATGTGCAGCACATTCGAACAGAATGCCGTAAATACAACTTAGACACGGTGATTCAAAGATATAAAATTAATAGAATGAATTTGGGAGCATTCATAAGTGTTTTGTCTGAACCTCGATGTGAGGTTGCAAGTTGTATAATGGATTCAAGGCACTACCAAGTCTCAGCGCTCTCATCTGTGCAACATAACAATAATTGAATTGTTCGTAGATTAGAATTAAGGATACGATGGGGCTGCCATGGCACATTAGATAAAAGCCCCTTAAAAATAAAAGAATGAAAAAAAGGGCAGTGCATTTTTTTCATTTTTTATTGACTATTACAGTTTTGTTTTTACTTTCCTTATATCTCATGTCCGAAATTGGCAACATACATTGTCATCTATGCAGCCACATACCTATCAGGTAGGCAGTTTTATTTACCATCAGAGTTGAATAAAAAAGCACCAGAGATGCTTAAAATAAACATGGGTTATTATAAGTATAATTGACGACTTCTGCGGCCGAGCATGTACACCAGCTTCATTCATATATGTAGTCTTAGATTTGAGTTACGGGGGGAGGTTTTTTGTTTGATGAATGCGCATAAGCATTTTTTTATATTATAGTCTTAACTTTTACAAAAATACAAGCGCGTAATCTTCTTATTTGCGACAGTTGATAGATGGAACTCAATTGAAAGATAAAGAACTTTTCATTAAACTACCCCAGTTATCAAAATCGTGAGTCGTGTTAGTGATTTTCGTAATGATGTTACGTTATATCTGACAGAGCACTAATGAATCCATCAAAGCGTATCATATTAAACATATTGTACTTTCGTAATTTACAAAGTTACATACGGAGATGTGTCGTATGCTGGTTGTTAAGCTGACGAGAAAGTTTACATTACTTTGGCCTTGTAACCTCTATCTCCTTCAAAGGCTTTTGGTTTAATATAGCCGATACTTTTAGACTTAATACTAGCTGTTGCCCGCGACTTCGTATGCGGTTACTATGGTTTTTAACTATCCCACGAGAACCCTTTAATTTTCCGGAATAATCTAAGTATATAAGGTATCACCATGCAAAATTTCATTGAAATCAGTCCAGCCATTTCGATTAGTCCCTACAAACAGACAATCATATGAACAGAAATTTTTTTATGGCTTTTCCTCTTTTGACATCCCCTTGACTTGATTTTAACCATTTTGTTCTAGGAACCGACATACGACCTCTACAGTTTTATTATAATATGAATAGATTTCTTTAATCATTTTTTTTTTGCATAAAAGTATACCATAATAAGGGCTCGCTACTTAAGTTTTATTAACTTTAATGGTTAAAAAGGACAAAAATTTACACTTATTGCCATATACATAAAGACGATTTTAAAAATCGATAATGAACATTAGGTTAATGACGTCTGAGTGCAGACGTAAGACTATTTATTTAGTAAAGCGGTCGCGACCGTCGTGAAATTCAAAAGGTCTAGAACAACAATAACCGGTTACCATCTGGTGGGCTGTTCTGCTTGCCGTCGCCAATAAAGAAGTAAAAAAAAACTTTTTCATCGCATGGTAATTTGCTAGCCTTAATACTTCTTGGTTGTGTTTGAGCAGCTGAATACCTGTCAGACCTCTTTTGAATTTTGTATTCTAAAAAGAAAAATTCCGAGGCTAATATCTACAGAAGGCGTGGCGAGGCGTGGTGAAGCATCTTTGAGACTTTATAGAAAGATTTTCTTATACATTTTTGTTAGGCAGCTTTGTCATAAGAAACTAGAGATGATGAATATTCGTTTTGTATTCGGTATTCGGCGTATTCGGCATCATTTTCACTATTTGTATTCGAATTATTCGGTTTTTGAGCCAAACAAATTCGGTTGTATTTTCTTGGCGAGCGACCGGGTATAGAAAAAAAAGACATAACTTCTTCTAAGCTTTATATTACTCATGTCAACATAATGATCTCATAGGCTTGGTAGTTTTGTATAGTAAACTAATATTTTAACATCGCCCGTAGTGACACGAAACGTACATGTAGCCTAAGTTATTTCCGTGGCTAAGCAAAGGA
The DNA here is from genome assembly GCA_910589355.1 of Parapoynx stratiotata. NCBI lineage: Eukaryota > Metazoa > Arthropoda > Insecta > Lepidoptera > Crambidae > Parapoynx > Parapoynx stratiotata. The sequence continues at coordinate 3,623,927 of OU342463.1, forward strand.
ATTGTAAACCGAATAATTCGGCCGAATATCCGGTTCGGTAAAGGTTAAACCGTCGGTATTAGGTTATTCGGCGAAACCACTATTCGGCGCATCTCTATAAGAAACATATTACTACAATGCTTATTTTCTGGATATATTTTATTATAACCGAATGGAAAATGACGGAGATTTAAAACATTATTGTACTTAAGGTTGGTTTCGTAGGATAGCCTCTCAGCCATCGTTAGAAAGTGCATCGCATCCCTGTTACAGCGGGTTAGGAGCAGTACCAACAGCCTCCTGAAGCTGGTTCGGTCGAGGTTGGACCTGGACAGTACCATAATGCAATTAACACTGGTCTCGCGTCCATATTGTCAAAGACCTCGACAGCATTTAATATTTATACTGTGCTTAAGTTTAATACTAACATAGTGAATAAGTGTTATTGTTACTCACTCTCTCTCTCTCTCTGCTTCCGCAATAAATAATTTTTTTTAGGTCAAAATGTATGCCTATGAAACTACCCTAAAATCCCAGTTGAAAAGAAAAGATGAAAAAGGAAAATTAGGACCAGTATCTACTACTTAGCTTAAATAGTAATTAGGTGATTTTAATGCAACAACATCTGTGTAAACTAATTATCTAAACATGAAGAATCACCCTTTGAAAATAGAGTTCGGTAATATAACGATATGACACAAGATTTAATCTAAGAAATAACAACAAATCGTTAACTGTTTTTTTTAAATATTGAAAGCGTTTCTACTCGGTAAATTCCAGCAGAACATAATAAGAACACCCTTTTGTAGGATACTTGAGACCCTTTCAAGTACCAAAAGGGTTAAGTGGACATCTTGTCAAAAACAAATGCCGACTACAGGTTCGATTTCATTTTTACTAGCTACTGTAAACGGGCGTAGTGGTCGTTCAAATTAATTTCGATAGTGAAAACAGAGGAACTTTTGCCATGGTAAGACTTTGGATGGATTACCAAATCACGTGGTCTCTAGTTTCTTCGTGCTTCCGAAGGGAAAGCCTTTGATATCAAACCAGTATTAATTGTTTCGCCCTCAGCATGTATACGTGCAGGCACAGGCCTTCCTCATGAGGAACACATGAGGAGTAAAGGCAGTAACACCAACACGCTGGCCCAATGCGGGTTGGTGGGAAGAAACAATCGCAATAGCGACTGGGACCAACGGCTTAACGTGCCTTCCGAAGCACGGAAGAGTCGATCACAAACATTTGGTCACCCATCCGCGGCCTGACCATGGTGAAAGTAGCTTTGTTATCAATCGAAAACCGAAGCGTACTAACCACTACGCATCGAGCTCCTCTTTAATTGATTAATTGTTAATTAATTAATTGTTTTATTAATATAAATTAATAGTAAGATAATGTCCCTGTAAATTTCTTAAGCTTAAAACTGAAATATTACTAAAATTCGGCAATGGAATTGTAATTCTGACATCAAAATATCAGTATTTCAAGGCGCTTATATGATTATACCTTCAGTTATTGTTTAACAAAACAGTACACCATAATTGTTGTCTCAAGGTAGTTCCAACATGTTGTTACCTTGTTCTGTGTTTAAGCTCCAGGTTTATAACAGGATTATGCAAAGTGACTCAAGTCCTCATATCCTAGGGTTAGCACCTAAAATTTACGATTCTGATATTTTTTTTTTATGATGAAACTTTACTAGAGCCTTTCTGAAGAATTGGCTATAAAGGACAGCATTTTTTTTTTTTTATACAACCAGGGTGGCAAACAAGCATACGGCCCACACAGATGGGCAGTGGTCACCGTAGCCTATGGACACCTGCAACACCGAGGGCATCACCAGCGCGTTGCCGACCCTTAAAAAACCTTTTCACGCCCTTTTTGAAGGACTCCATGCTGTAGTCTCTTGGGAAAGCCTCACCAGGGAGTTCATTCCACAGCCTAAGCGTACGAGGAAGGAAATTCCTCCTTAAACGCACGGTACGCGACCATTTTGGTTTAGCATTTTTTTTTATTAAATTTTAAATGTAAATCATTTCGGAATACAGATAAATATTTGGTGAAGAATAAAAAATGAAGGAAAACACATCAAGTGTTCATTTTCTCGTGGTATAGTATAGAGAGTATATGGTGATGTCGTAGTAGTCGAATCTTTCTGAAACCAACACAACATAATCTCACCCTAACGTAAATAACCCCTCTACCTCTGCAGAAGCAATACAAAAATATGATATACGTGAAGTAAGTAAATAAATGGCTTCTTAACTTGCTTAATATCCCATCAAATGAACATAAATTTTCTTTTATATTTCCTTTCCAGTGTTTTTCCTTTTGGGTAAAGATCACGCGTGGGAATGCGTCGTAATTTCTTTCCCATAAGGCACAATTTCTAAATGACACGACAAGAAAGTCTACCAAGAATATAAGTGAAAATATCGACAATTTATGGGATGTTAAATGAAGTTTACTAAATTATATTTTGGTAAGTTCCCGTTGACAAATTAGAAAGACCAACAAATGACTGAAGGAAAATAAAAAGAGTATATTATTAGCACACAAAGAACTTTATGTCTGGTTCATTGAAATTGTGGGTATTCAGCTTTTCAAATTGGTCGTATTGTAATACTTGTAGACAGGTAACTAGGTTTTAAGCATGCGTAAGATGAATTACAAATTTACAACTTCAGACTATTAAAATATGTAGGCAACGACAAAGAGTTCAAACTAGGTTAAAAAAATCTTAAAGTCAACTTTATTTTAGTCGTTTTGTTTGTTATAAACTTATAAAAACTATTAAAAACTTCTAATTATATTGTATTAAAATTTGCAAAAAATATGAAGCAGGAATCAGTCAGATACTTGGATTTATATAAATTGCCTATTTGTTAATATGCGTACATTGAATTTATTGATAAAGTAATATATTTACTTATCATTATTATTTTAGTGCATGTACAACATTTAAGATATTTATAATTTATTGGTTTGCCACACATATACATTTTTGTTTTTTTTTATCTATTATATTATTTTTTACTTTCAAATTGACAGCGTTAAATCTTTTTTACAACATCATTTTTTCAAGTGCTGCTTGTTTAATGTTGGACTGTCACTATCTTTTTTCTGGTCCCACAGAATACCAGTGGTCGTGTAAAACTGCAATAGCTATCACGGTCGCATACTGAACAGGGAACATATTGGTACATTGTAATTAGATTAATTTTCATTGCTAATAGCTGTGTTATGCTACCAACTAAAGATTTTCTTTATTTCTTTCTTATAAGAAGAAGCCTTATTATCCTTATACACATTGCTGATCTATGTACTATACTTATATGCTATTAACAAAATGTAACTGAAAGTAAAAAAGTTGAAATTACAAACAGACTACTGTGTCGCTTTTGATTTGTAGCTAGATTGGTTGGTAGAATTTTCCGATCTTCAATTTCTGGATGGTGTGTCAGAGTAAATAAGAACTCGCTAATATTGCGTCCACAATACGACCATGACTGGTAAGAGTGATATGTTTAAAATAATGAAGAGGGAGGAAGAAGACTCGCTGGAAGAAGGTCTATAGAAAATATCGATAATCCACAAAGCAATTGTCCGATTTGTTAGTCGCCACTACGCATAACAGTGGAGTGTTGTGTAACGACTCGGGCGCCATTTACCACAACCAAGTAGAGTCCTGTTTTCAGCAATGGCAACTACCGCAGAAAATGTTGTTTCAAAACTTTTATGTGCTACAGTGACCGGGTAACAACTAACAACACGAGCATTTGTTTAACTTGTTATAAAAACAAAGAGAATCATTTAATTCTAGTTACATTATATTGGCACGCAGCTGAAAAAACTTTTCGCTGCTGATCATGTTTAAAAACTCCGAAGCGTAAAATTCAGACCATATAATAGAATAATAACTAATTTCGTTTTTTTGTATCAAGTCAGAGACAAGGCAAAAGCTGCATTCAGCGTGACGGGAGGTGAGTCCATCGCCGATATAATTAAGCTATTGGAGGTGGTGCAGTTCTAATTAGTCACCTTTTGTGACACCCAAGGAAAGACATGGGTTGGTAGTATTCTTTTAATAAGCCACTACAACACAACTCATTAATAGCGCATTTTATAGATTTTGTAGTTACAAATGTATTCTAGAATCAATATACATATGAAACATAAACGCTTTTTTACTGTATGCAGAGATTACTCTTTTCCACTTTCCTTTCTAACATATTTCGAATGCTTCATCGAATCTCTCAACACAATTCTTCATACACGCTCGGCAATTTCGAGTACTTTAGGCCAGGTCCTCGACACGTTCAAACACAAAATCACAATTGGCCGCCAGATCAGGCTTGAGTTGACTATGGCCGATAATATTCCTGACAAACGACTTTTTTATCGGTGCTTTTGTCAAGATTTTACTATCTGTTCGGATATTATACACGTATAATTTTTCTTCCCGCCGCTCACAATTGTCGAATCTATAATGGCTCTCTCGATATTTATGCATATTTTTATTGTGCAAATCTTTAAAGAAAACCGATAAACGGTTTTCTAATGTTATGGTGTAAATGAAAGCAGTGACTTATCTGTCGTCGTTATTTTTTAATATGAAGGTAAGCTTGCCGGAACACAACAATGCTTATAACATTGTTTTTATGGCGGCAAATCTAGATAAGACGGTGGTAGCTTAGAACCTTCAACCAAACCGAACAGAAAAACGTCTGCCCCCATGGGGAATCAAACCCCGGACCTCCTGATCAACAGCCGGTGGTGTGAACCACTAGACCAGGGGTCGGTTAAAAGAGTTAATAATTATTTAGCACAAAGAAATAGGATTCCCTCAATTGTCTCTGATGATTAGTTCGGAGCTTCCTGCATTCAGCGATTTCTTGCAACGTGGCAACGTCGCCAATTTGTCGGTCCACCTTTCGGGAGGACTCCCAACGTTGGACCTCCCAGTAGGTATATGGTAGAGGCGTCCATCCCTACGCCCGTCAATTCTGCGAGCAATTACGAGTATAACTCGTATGTGTATGTAGGGTATAATCCATTTACCACTTACTATCAAATTTCGCCTTTTTGTGCCACAACCCACTTAGTGGTTAGCTTTTAGCTTTATATGTTTGTTTAAGCACTAACTACTAAATTACGTTTTGCGCAATTGCTAAATAATGTATTCATTCCACAAAACTAACAATGACTCAACTCTAAAATTAATTCAGAAGTCGTTCAAGGGTCTTAATGACGGTAAAATTACTGTTCAACGCATAAAGCAATTTACTTGAATTTAACACAAACGTTTTACATAAGAGTATTACGAGTATTCACACATTTCACTATATTCGCAATGATGGCAGTTGCGCGACTGTGTGAGCGTGGCTTGAACGAACAGACCATACGAAAATGCGATTCAAAGACCTTTATTAAACTTGTCGTTGCCCATCGTACTTAAATACCAGTTAAAGTACAAATATATTGTAGACATATTGATCACTTGTCAGTCTTGTGGTATTGTAAGTTCCACAGTTTTTTTTATCTTAAAATTATAATATATTTCATCGCGCATAGGCCTTAGGGAGAGGCCTACCCCATATCTGCTAACACCCTCAATTTGACAATTATGTTTTTTATGCATTAAGTAACAAGCGAGCGCAGATAGTCATCTGTCCGGAAAACCGAATGCGACAAATTCCACAGTTAAACAAGTTTCTACTAGCATCCCAGTAGCTGGAGACGAGCCTGTTGCCATATATCAGGCATAGTGTTTTATGCTGGCAAAGCAAAAAAAACTAAAAATATTAAACCATCGAATCAAGTGTGGATAGTCTAACTGCGTAAAAGGACCGGATAAACTCAGTGTTACAATTAAAACCTCTTTGAAGACGATTAATTATATGGCACTGAAAACGATGGCTTCTCTATTTTCTTGCTTGCTTAGTCCTATATCATTAAGACTTCTTAATTGCAAGTTCTTTCAAAGCGTATGTATATAATTAATTTTCTGTTGAGGCACAATGTCTCAACAGAAAATTAATAATGTTTAAAAAAACATAAAATGAATAGGTCCTTGATTAGCTAGAAGCTACAAGATAATCTGTTGTTGTGCAACTGGCACAGTGTTGTCTAACACAAAATTTATTTAACAAAATTTTAAAAAATCATTGCTAATTCAGAACATAGAACCTCGCAAAAGTTTTATGATGACGTCAAGTTACAATAAAAACTTTTTGCTAATATTGAAAAGATAAGTTTTTTCTCGTAATCTTAATAAAAACAAAAAAAATCACGAAAATATCATTTAACTTTCTCTTCCAGTTATCGACGATATAAAACTAAGTTAGTCATATTTCATGCAAATGCAGCTTATGAACATTGTAAATTGCATTTGCGAATTTGTGTAAATGAGGACCTTTAGATTAAATTATGAGCGGGGAAACATACATTTATTTGCTTAATGAATGAAATTCATGTTAGATAAAAAAATGTAATAACAATAATGTGGCTTATTTCTAAACCCCCACCAATACAGTATAGGTGACCTGGGAATAGATTTTTTAGCTTGAGTCTTATGTTATGCCCCGATCAGTCGGTGGTAACAAATATTTTTACAAATTGGCGCCCAACGTGGGGCCCGAACCCACGACCCTGAGATTAAGTCTCATGCTCTACCGACTGAGCCAACCTTATTTATTATCACATGTTTATGATTGTTTCTAAACAAATCTATAAAAGTCCAGGCGTCATCCGATAGAACCTTAAAATAAACTATCACAAAAATCCTTATTAAAAAGACCCGTTTATTATATGTAAAAACAATTGTATACATATTAAATTACATATTTATCCACTTAATCCACTAAAATTTCATATTGTTCCACTTAAGTGTTATCATATAAAACATGGAGGTTAAAATATATTGAATGATTCGGCAACGCGCGAGTGACATCCCCGATGGTACTAGTGACCACATGTTACTTAACCACTTCCTATCACGTTTATCTACTTGAAAACCACCGGAGTTAGTGGTATGAAAGTTAGAATTCTGAATACTTTCAATATCATCTTGTCTATTAATATTAACAAAATATTATTGACAAAAATATTGTTTATAAGGATCATTAAAAAAAATTACCTTATCCTATCTTAACCTATATCTATCAGAATACATTTCCTGGGAATTGATCCTTGATCATTTATTGATCATTTTCCTAAATTTTATACATTTCCTGTAACATATATATACCCAAATAATTATTTTACTGCCCAACTTATTATTCCACTGACCGACTAATTATTTCGCTGACCAAATAATTATATTACTAACTAAATAATTATTTTTCCAGCCAGAAAATTATATTGCTGACAAAATTTATGTGTTTCCTGACCAAATGATTTTCTTTTTTGCTGACCAAATAATTAAATGGCTGGTCAATTAATTACAACTAATTAGTGGCACCCTTTTCAATTTAATGGCACAGGTGGCAATTGAACCCATAACAACTTGAACGTGTACATTGTTAATCCTAATTAGGGACCGCTACCGTATAGTTAACAATCTATTATTGAAGATTTTATTACTTAAAGACCCTTTGTATTTGTACCTCATTCTGGTCTCCAGAACTTCACTAATACCTTTTAAAAATAAAATTGTGAATTATAAAAATATTTTCCTCTGTACGGCAAAACTCTTTCGTGTCGTTTTTGGACGTCTTCCAAGCTGAACCAACATTAATGACATCCAATAATTTTAGAGAGCGTCCAATTGGATTAATTGAGCAGCATGACATTGGCAACACAGTTCAGGGGCACAAATGCTGGTTATTATAAATACCTATATAATATTTTTATTTTTAGGCTTTCGCTACTGAAAACAAAACTACGCATGGTCAGACCATTTTTTTATATAAGACAGGTAAGCTCTGGCCTTCATCTCACTTGATGGTGAGTGACGATAAGGCCAAAGGTGGAAGCGAGCTTCACCTGTAAATCCTCAACAACTAAGGAACTGGCTATCTTACCTGTGATTGCCGGAACACAACAAATGCTTATGACATTGTTATTATGGCGACAAATTTGTAGCTAACCAGGCGAGCCTTAAATCCCTACCACTAACCAAACCGAGCACAAAAACTTCTACCCCCGTCGGGAAGCGAATCCGGACCTCCCGGTCAACGGTAAAATGAGTAGCGGTGTTACGGCCTTATACTCTTCATGTTTCTCCGTGAGGAAGGCCTGTGCCCAACAGTGGGACGTTCATAGGCGAGGAAGGACGATTCATCCCATTACTGGGCACATATCATCCTACATCTAAAAACACAAGAGGGGTATGGACCGTAACATCACTTCTCTGGCCCAATGGGGATTGGTGGGTAGAAATGGTCGCAATAGCGACCGGGACCAACGGCTTAACGTGCCTTCCGAAGCACGTAATTATAAGTGTTTGGCACCCATCCAATTCCTGACCATGGCGAAGGTAGCTTTGTTTTCTATATCGAAAGCCAAAGCGTACTAACCACTACGCCACCGAGCTCTTCAGTGAGACGTATACAGACTGGTATTTAAATCTATCTATAGAACGAAATTCTAATGCTATGGTAGTACATACTGAGCAGAGAGAATGAGCATGTGTCCAAAGTTAAGAAAGTAGTTATTATTACGAGAAAGCCAGATCCTAAAACCGATGATAGATTGTACACTCAGGCACGAAGGTTCGAAAATTAAACTGTGCTTGCTCAGTATCGAACTTCGAAACACTGTCGGATTCATTTGTCTGCCAAATAGTTTGCAAGCAGCGTCTGTATATTAGGAATTTTATGAGGTTTCAATCGTGAATTGTGCCGACTGAACATTTCATTCGAGGGTGTACTGCCAATGTATTTTGGCATGTTTCAAAACTGATATTAGAATTGCGAGCGAATAGTATCAGTCAGGAATTTCGAAATGAACACTGCTACTACTAAAAACAAATCAAATATTGTCTAGTCACCAGGCTATATACATCCCACAGCTGGACACAGGCTTTACTACATTCTTTTTTTTTCTCTTGCTGATACGATATGCTGATACGTCTACTAAACAGAATGTTCCAAAAACAATTATTTACATGCTTAAACCTTATATAATGTTTTAATTCCGTAATACACGCCATAAGGATTACGCCAACCAATATTTCTCTAAGGGAATGTTCTATATGTACACACATTTAATTATAACAGACTCGACGGGTTCCCGTGGGAAAGTATTTGCCGAACTCTGTTTGTTCAGACGCAAAATTGATGTAACAACTTGTTACCATAAAATGCGTTGCTGTTGTTAGCCAACTTTTCGAAGCCAATTATACTTCGTTCGTCCTCAACCTATAAACGTTCCACTGCTGGGCACAGGCTTTCCTCACGGAAATACACCCGAGGAATGAGAGCCGAAACACCACCACGTTGGCCTAATACAGTTGGTCTATTATATTTAGCATCGTCCTCAGCATATATACGACCCACTGCTGGGCACAGGCCTTCATGGAAACAAAACATCAGGAGTATGGGCCGTAACACCACAAGGCTGACCCAATGCGAATTAATACACATAACATTACATATCATCACGCCTCTTACCCCGAAGGGGTAGGCAAAGGGTAACACCCACATTTCGCCAGATATGTTATGTCCCCAGGTGTCGAGCCTGTTGCCATGCACCGGGCACAATGCGAGGCAAGCGGTATTCACAATCTGTACATAAGTTTCATTCAAACTCAGTGGTACAGGCTTCGGGATCGAACCCGCGATTCCCGTGGCCTCTAGAAATAATAGTGCCCGTCCGTCCCAACTCGGCTACCGCTGCCATTTCCCAATGTGAATTACATGCATACAACATACGTACAATCACGCCTGTAATCCCCGAAGGGGTAGGTAGAATCCAAGGAGCACATTAAGACCACATTTAGCCATTCAAAAATTGGGTTTGACAAAAATTGGGTTTGAAACAGATGGAAAATCGCGAAAAAGTAGTAACAAGTGGCTAGCTCATCGCCTCCACAATCACAGACGCAGTACCCAATACGCTCTTAGTCGCCTTTTACGACATGCTAGGCAAGAAAAGCAGTTGGCACATTCTTTTGCGTCCCGGACCAACACGGGACCAACACACCAATGCGAATTGGTGGGCAGAAATGGCTGAAATAGCAACCGAGACCAACGGCTTAACGTGCCTTCCCAAGCACGGATGAGTTCGAGACTACAGTTTTGGTTATATACATAACTCATACATAGCTCATACACAACTCACACATAACTCATACATAACCCATACATAACTCCTACATAAATCATACATAATTCATACATAACTCATTGCCAAAATATGAGGACCGTAGCTTGATATTTTTAATTGCCGAAAAATGTATTATTTTGGCCAAAAATTAAAAACTATCGACATTAAATCAAATCAAATCAAATCAAATCAAAAATATCTTTATTTTATAGGCTTGATATACAAACACTTAAAAACGTCAATTTATAAATTAGTGAATCTACCACTCGCTCGGAACGCAGATATCCCCGAGAAGAGCGAGCCAGAAACTCGAGGGTTGCTCTTTTTTTCACATTTTTTATAATTCTTCTTTTTTATAAATGTTAGGCTAGTACAATCAAATGGGTGAACATAGATATTATGAACATAGATTTTTAGCATTATAATCAGGAAGAATATATGAGCACTTGAAACAATGAACGATGTTGAAATTCGCTAAGCAATTAAGATAAAAACAAATCAATTAAAAAGCGACTGGCAACATCCCACATTACGAGTCAGCACAATATGTAACAAAGACGTGTCAATCTGTCCACGCATTTTTATCGTCCAAATATTCCTGAACTGTATAGTAACCCTTTTTTATTAAATTTTGTTTGACACATAGTTTGAATTTGTGTAAAGGCAGTTCAGTTAAATTTGGTGGTATTTTATTATAAATGTGTATACATTTCCCCATAAATGACCGACTTGTCTTATGAAGTCTAAAGTTTGGAACAGCGAGTTTATTTTTATTCCTAGTGTTGACATTATGAACATCACATTGTTTTTTAAAAATGTGTAAATATTTCTGAACATTTAAAATATTATCAAAAATATATTGGGATGCAACAGTTAATATGTTTATTTCTTTAAACAGATCTCTTAGTGAGTCACGTGGCTTAAGTTGGTAGACAGCACGCACAGCCCTTTTTTGCAAAATAAATATATCTTTAATATCAGCTGCTGTCTCCCACAACAGTAAACCATATGACATAATACTGTGGAAATAACTAAAGTAAACAAGTCTTGCAGTATCCACATCACATAAGGATCTGATTTTTTTTACAGCATAAGCCGCGGAGCTGAGTCTTCCAGAGAGGGAAGAAATATGAGGATACCACTGAAATTTTGAATCCAATGTAATACCCAAAAACACTGTGGAATCTACACATTCAATAATTTCATGATTTATTTTAATATGAGGGTTGACCTGTCTTACATTTGGTAAAGAGAATTTAACACATTTAGTTTTCTTTGAATTTAATAACAAATTATTATTTTCAAACCAGCCAAGTACTTTTGATATAGCATTATTTACATCGTCAAAGTCAACTTTATTTCTATTAATTTTAAAAATTAATGATGTGTCATCTGCAAATAATACCGTATCACATAAACATTTTGAGTAGTAAGTAACCACTACCGAACCGACCACTACCAAACATTTTGAGTAGTACTACCATAAACATTTGAGTAACCACTACTTTTTTTAATTTATATAAATGACCTACCATTTATATAAATTAAAAAAAGTAGTGGTCCTAATATCGATCCCTGAGGAACGCCCATACGCATAGGCGCTCCGGAAGACTCAGTTCTATTTATAACAACTTTTTGTATCCTGTTACTTAAATATGATTCAATAATTTTTAATGAATTTTTAGAAATTCCATAATGCTTTAATTTGCCCAAAAGCGTTTTATGATCAACACAGTCAAACGCCTTAGACAAGTCACAAAAGATACCTAAAGCATCCTGTTGATGCTCCCAAGCGTCAAAAATGTGCTTCATAAGTGCAATTCCTGCATCTGTAGTATTTTTACCTTTAGTAAACCCGAACTGATTCTCATGAAATAATTTATTTTTAGTAAAATGAGAAAGTAATTGATTTAAAATGATTTTTTCAAAAATTTTACTAAGAGTGGGCAAAATAGAGATGGGACGGTAATTCGTGGGGTCACTATTATCTCCCGTTTTAAAAAGCGGTATTACTTTACTTAATTTCATTTTATCTGGAAAAACTCCATCATTAATACATTTATTAAAAATAAATGTCAAATGAGGAGTTACAGAATTCATTATTGATTTTAAAAAGCTAACAGACATGCCCCATAGGTCTTCAGTTTTTTTAATGTTTAAAGATTTAAAAGCTTCTAAAATTGTACTACAGTTGATCTCATGAAAATCAAAAGGGGTATAGCATTTATCAACACTTAATTCTAAAACATGTAGTGCTCGCTTAGTACTCGAATTTATTTCGTTAGTAATTTTTATGGGTACATTGCAGAAGAAAGATTCAAAAGTATTTGCAACTCCATTATCATCCTCTACAATACAGCCATTAAAATTTATTTTCAAAGATTTATCAGTATTTTTTTTATTACGTGTTTCTTGATTTATTACATTCCAAGTAGTCTTCACTTTATTGTCAGATTTACTGATTTTGTTTTTAAGAAAATTTGCTTTCGCAATAGTACAGACTTTCTTAAAAACTTTAGAGTACCTTCTAACATAATTAATAAAAACTGGATCAGTGGAAGTCACTTCCTGAGAATATAAGTCATATAATTTCCGTCGGCTTTTATAAATTCCTGGAGTTGCCCAATCACTAAACTTCTTTTTTAAATTAATTGTAATGGTCTTTTGTGGAAAGTTTTTTTGAAATTCTTCATTTAGTTGCTGGAACATAAAATTATATGACAGGTTTGGATCATCTATTTCATTTATTTGGTGGAGTCTATTAATTACATTTGCGTCAAATTTCTTTAATCGGTTGTCAGTTATAGGCCTAAACGTAATTGTTTTTATTTGTTTAACGTTATCGTGTTCAATTGAAATTAACTGTCCACTATGATCCGAGTTTACAAAATTAACAATACCCTTTTTTATTACAAAACAGTTACAAAAAATATTATCTAAGCAAGTAGCTGTTGTGGGTGTGATTCTAGTTGGTTCTTTAAAAGTATGTTGTAGGTTATAACATTTAAACCAATTTATAAATCTATCTGTGTTTGGGCAAGATTCTAAAATATTTATATTAAAGTCACCACATACAACTACTTTCTTGTTAATTCTAGAAATTACATTTAGTAAATTTTCCATTGAAGACTCAAAAAGATCATAATTAGCAGAAGGGGGTCTGTATACACATATAATAATATGTTTTTCCAATTCCGCACATGAAATTTCAATTGTTCTCTCAATGGAGTGAGAAACAATGTCTGGTCTGTTTTTGTATTTTACACTATTTAATATCATTATTAAAGATCCACCTCTAATAGCAGATTGTCTTGTAAATGTACTAGCAATATTATAATTCTCAATACAGGCAGGTATTTCACTTTCTTTTAACCAGTGCTCTGTCAAACATAAGATATGTATATCCATACTACTCAAAAATAAACTTATTTCTAAATCTTTACCAGCTAAGCCTTGTATGTTTTGGTGAACAATATTTAATTGATTCACCTTTTTTACTATTATATTATTGCTAGAGAATTCCTCTGTTGTCTTATATTTTAATTTAAATTATTATATGTCAAATTGGATTGCTCAATAAAAGCAATATCTGAAGTAATATGCTCAATAGGAGCAATGTCAATATGCTGTATAAGGGCATTGTCAACAAAAGTTTGCTCAATAGGAGCAGTCCGTATTGCCAAATTTTTGGCTGTAGTACATATATATGAGCTTAGCAGTTTTGCTAATTGTTTTTTAAACTTATTTGATAGAATAATTCTATCTCTTATCAAACATATTTTATTTTTCATTATTATTTTATTAATGTCAAAAACATCTATTCTGTCATTAAAATATGACAGAGTGTCTAATTTAATGTTCAAATTATATATTAAGTTGTTTTCCACCTGTGGCATACTATCGCAATAGGGAAATGTAAACATCACAATTCTTTTTACTTTTAATTCTAATAGACATTCATAACACTTTTGCAATGATTTTTTGTTTACATTACCTCTATTTCCAATAAATAAAATCAAAATATCATTGCTTTTAAAACTGTGCTTCATGACTTTTTCTATATTTTTTTCTAAACATAAGCCTGGCATACAGTAATTTGTTATACTTTTCCCCAGCTGATTACTTATTAATAGGCCCAAATCTTTTCCAATGTCATCACTAAACATCACATAACTGTCATTATGCACTAACATGGAACTGTTTTCATTTGCGTTGCCAAGTGATAATCGCAACTCTATTAAAGATTTAGATAAGTTTATCAGTAGAAATTACTTACAAAATTTTTAACCCCGTTCCTACAATTGATTTTGAGAGGTGAGTTTTGAACACTGTGTATATTTTAAACACAAATTTCGTCTAAAATTACAAATTCTTCGAAGCTATGTTATTGTAATGAATATACGTCTGGAAATTTAATATACTGAGTCCTCATTAATTTCGCTTTCCAAATTGTTTTTACTCGAAGCGACACATTCGCTTTCACTTGCCTTTTATTTTTGATGTAGTGCCTGCGTAAATAATATACCTATATTAAACGTTTTGCTAGGTTTTAAGATACAAATAACGGTTTGGCTGATAAAGTGAAATACCTTTCAAGTTCTGTACGTAAACCGATTCCTAAATTGAAAATGTATTGAAGAAAACATAAAATGCTTGTCAAAGAATTTTCTGATACTTTACAAGACGAAGAGCGATTAATGAAAGACACGTACTGGCAGGACCTATTTATCATAAAAACATTATTATTTAATTTTCCTTTTAATGTGATATAAGGCCGAAGGTGGAAGCGAGCTTACTTGTAATCCTCAACAACTGAGGAACTGGCTATCTTACCTCTGATTGCCGGTACACATTATGGCGAAAAATTTAGGTAGGACGGCCTCTTTTCCCCAGGGGGGGGGGGACGACTTACTAGGTACCTAAAATATTTTCCTTTAAAAATGCGCGAGAGGTGGTGATTATAATTAGCATTTCATTCATAAAAGTTCCGCTACGACCTCGCTACGCTTTCCTTCTATATTTTAATTCTTGTTATCGATATGACAGGCGATTAAATCGGCCTCAAAATCTTCAAAAGACATGATTAATGGCGATCTCTTTGTCATTGTAAAATTGACCTTTTAAGGGAACCATCCAAGTAATTTGGAGATGACAAACACTCTATAATGACACAATTTACGGCTACCTCTGCTTTAATATCGGTGTCATCAAACTTAATTTCTCGCCCAAATGCTATTTTCTCGTAGCACTAAAGTATTAAATTGTAATTATGGACTTCCATGTAGTTTATTTAAAAACGTGTAACCCACTTTTGGATATTTATTATTTTATTAGCATTACCATTACAGGTGTGGTTGTTGTATGTATGTAAAATCAACTTAAAGATAATTTGAAAATATTTCATTGTAATTATAAGTCAACTTTTTAAAATGAAATATTTAAATGGTACTTTTTAATAGCACATGTATATAATGAAAAATTATGATACAAGTGCGCTATGTTAGTCATGAAACGAGCCTAGAAGTACAATTTTCAAAGTAATAAAACCATGTGACATTCAATCTTCAAAATCCCCAAAATAAATAATTTTCCTTAGTGTTACACTTGTTTTTGGCCAACTTTCTCTACCTCTAGCGGAGTAAAATTTTAGAAGTCTCCCTCACTATTTGAAGCCGACATTTTAACTAATAGAAATCACAAACAAAAAACAATACATTATGAAATAAATAAAAAAATGACGCTTTTATTGTTTTTTTCCACACTCTTCGTTACAGTTATTTGTAGTGCATTTAGACAGTTGTTTGTAGTGGGATTAATCGATTCCCATATCAATGTAAATGGCCCATAAAGCTCATATCTGTCAAAATGCACCAACAAATTATTCAGGCGGTAGTTATGCGCGCGCAAGTGCAATACCTTTGCCTTTGGCTTTAAATCCATGCAGCCACAAAACGAAATAATCTTAATTTAGAAACTGGGTTCAGTGACTAACTGACTGTCTGAATATTTTAATTTATCTTAATCCAAAAGGAAAATATTAGGTTACTTATAGTCGTTCATACATACATATTTTCGACTATTATTCTCTGAGAGTTAGTTAGAGACTAGGCAAAAGCAGTCCATTGCCATAGTGGTGAGCTCGTCGCCGCTATAAGCTATTGGATGGTTGTGCAGTTCTAGTCGCCTTTTACGACAACCAAGGGAAGAGATGGGTTGGTAGTATTATTTTAATAACCCGGTACCACACGATTTATAGTCGATTTTATGATTTATATTACAACATATTATTAAAAAGTTCATTTCTAGTAGCTAGAATCTTGTTTGACGTGTAGAAAAGGATTCTAGCTCACAAGGCTAAGAGTTCAAGACTAGAAAGGCGCTTTGCGTCTGTAAGAGAAGGCCTCAATTCAATTTATATTCCAAAAGATACATAAACATCGTTGAATCCGCGCTGATATTTGATATCGAATAAATTATGAAAATATTACTTGTGTTCAATCAAAATATGAAGCGAAACGAAATGATGCTTCTTACGCTTAGCTCTCTTCTGATCCCTTTCACAGTCAATTGCATTTGCCTTTGCAGTGATCTTGTTTAAATCAATAAACTGACAACCCCAATCACTGGAGACTTCTAAAACATCAAATATGAGAAATGTAAGCAGAGTCACGTAGAACAAATCACTTTAGGGACTCCCTCGCGCATAGTTCAGGCAATCGTTTTTTGCAGAAACTTTTACCGGTATATATCTATCAATAAGGCTGACATCCGCCAATCTGTTCGAGTGATAAACGGTCAGACGTAGGAACAATAAAGTGTTTTATTAAAGGCTTATGTTACACCACGCTCTGACGGTAAATTTGACGTAAACATATTAGATATGTTTTTTTATTAATGCAGTATTTACGTTCTTACGACTCTTTTAATATTATGATTTAATTTAATTTAATCCCGTCTTTTTGTGTCCCGTGTTGGTCCGGGACACAAAAAGAATGTACCAACCGCTTTTCTTGCCTAGCATGTTGTAAAAGACGACTAAGGGTGTACTAGGTCTGTGGTTCTGTAGGCATTTAACTAGCCACATGTCACTACTCTTTCACGATTTTCATCTGACCAAACCCAATTTTTGTATGGCTAAATGTGGTCTTAATGTGCTCCTTGGACTCTACCTACCCCTTCGGGGTTCCAGGCGTGACTGTGGCCACCATTTTACGCGATAAGGTGTGTGCGCTTCAACTTCAACTTGGGTCAGCGCGAGCACCAGCGTTCGCAAACTATTTCTGACTATTGAGAGATAACCGCGCGGGGTTTTAGAATTACGATATCTCTTAAGTTTTATAGGGCAGCTTATATAAATCTCGTGTCGTCACAAGCTCACAGGCAACAAGCTATCATTAATAAAATTATAAGTCAGTTTTTTCTTGTACTATATAATTTCTGATTCAAATTCAGGTTTTTTTTTTAAATATGATAGGTAAACTCTTGACATTCATCTGACCTGATGGTAAGTGACGATAAGGCCCAAGGGGGAAGCGAGCTTCACCTGTAATCCTCAATAACTGAGGAACTGGCTATCTTACCTCTGATTGCCGGAACACAACATTGTTATAATGGCAACAAATTTAGGTAAGACGGTGGTAGCTAGCCAGGCGGGCTTAAAAGCCCTACCACCAACCAAACCGAGCAGAAAAACCCCTGCCGCCGTGGGGAATCGAACCCCAAACCTCCCGATCTACACCCGGTGGTGTCAACCACTAGACCAGAGAGGCGGTAACTAGGTTGGGCGTCTTTCAAAATAAACACCGATTGTCACACAAATAGGTATTTGTAACGCCGGGCTCTTGGAGTCCGATCAATAGACATCGAAATCACCATGCCCAATAAGTGCCTTTGTAACAGTAGATAAGCCTAATGTCATGCGCCGGGCACGTGTATGAAAATAAAGGAAGAAAGAAAGAAAAATATTTATTCCGACACAGACACGAGACATTATACGGACATAATGAATATATACATAGCTATATTACACACAAACAGAGAAAAATACAGGAATACATAGTAAATATCTATTTGGAACTGTCTTACGGCTGTGCCAAAACAGGTAGTCAATTCTATTGGCACCTTATATATTTTTTTTCATGACAGCCGAATGAAGTTAGTAATAGGTACTTACTAAGTAACGTATACAAAAAACATATAAAATTATATTACATAATGATATACTAGAAAATTTTACATTAAATCTAACAAGTAACAAGAGAAAAATATATTTAAACATATATATATATACCACTACATACTCTATTAAATACTATATGAATAATATAATACAAAATACTATAAGAATGATACATTTGCATGGCGTTTGCATTGCTATATGCATTTGCATTTGCATATGGCGAACGGTATTTATAATAGACGGGGTTTGAACCGATGACCTCTTGAATGAATCCCGCTGTCCCAACTTAGCTTTCGCTACTTTCTCATTGGACAGATTATCATACTTCATTGGACTTCGCGCTATTTTTCAATGTGATGAATGAATTTAGAATGTTCCGATCAGAGACATTTACATAGATGAAGCAAGTGCATGTACTGCGCGTTTTCGAAAATCCCGACCAAACGTCGGGGTTGGCCACAACTAGTCTGTGCACATCCGAATGGTTGAAAATCCAAAAAAATGCCTTGTGTGATAATTGGCAGAGGCGTCGGCGGTATTGATATTTTTCAATCAGTTCAGATCTCCCGTCTTAAATAATGCCTGTGACGTCACAGTAAACGTTTAAAAGGTTGATTACTTAAGCTTACATTATATAAGTAACTGAAAATCTAATTCCGATAGCTTTGTTAAGCTCCATACAGTAAAAACACCTATACAATCAGAAATAACATTGTTTAATTTTTGCGTGTCCCAAAAACTTCCCTTTCATAAAAAAACAAAGGGCGCTTAAAAACAAACCCCTAAAAGCTTGCCAGTAAAGTAAACGCTTTCTGTTCACGTTGGTGAAGAAAAAAGAAAATATTTAAAAACTCGCTGTTGCCCGCGACTTCGTCCGCGGTTACGGGTTTTTTAACGATCCCACGGAACCCCTTTAATTTTCCGGAATAAAAAGTACCTAAGATGTTGACCAGGGATATAATCACCATGTGAAATTTCATTGAAATCGGTCCAGCCATTTCGGAGATTAGCCCGTACAAACAGACAAACAGATGAACAGACAGAGAAACGTAAAATGAAAAAAAAAAAGGAATTTTCCCTCTTTTTACATCCCCTGTCTTGATTTTAAGCATTTTTTCTATGTACAGACATTCGACCTCTACAGTTTAATTATATTAGGTTGGGGAAAAAGTCTTTTCGCACTATAGTATGTATAAACTTGTAATAAAATCTCTTTGGCTATACTATTTGTATCTGGCTGGTTTTGGTATCATTGAAAGTTTAAATTTTAAAGAACATAATTCCAAATTCAAATTAGGAAAATGTGTGATTTTCATTTGTTTTTCGTACCGCCAAGATGAGTGAATCTAATGAAGAAATTCGATACATTTTAAAATTTTACTACAAAAAAGGTAAAAATGCAACGCAAGCCGCGAAAAAAATTTGCGATGTTTATGGACCTAGTGCAGTGTCTGTGAGAGTAGCACAAATTTGGTTTAAGCGTTTTCAATCCGGAAATTTTGATGTCAAAGATGCACGTCGCTCTGGTCGCCCTATTACAGATAAAATGGATGCCATTTTTGAAAAAGTGGAGCAAGATCGCCATGTCAGTAGTTACGACGTAGCTGAAGAACTGGGAATTGACCACAAAACAGTTTTGGCGCATTTGAAAAAAACTGGGTACACAAAAAAGCTCGACATTTGGGTACCTCACGAGCTCACTGAAAGAAACCTAATGAACCGTGTACTCATTTGTGATTCTTTATTACAACGTAATGAAACCGAACCATTTTTGAAGAAGCTGATAACTGGTGATGAAAAGTGGATCACGTACGACAAGAACGTGCGAAAAAGGTCGTGGTCAAAGGCCGGTCAGGCTTCACAGACTGTGGCGAAACCCGGGTTAACTCGCAACAAGGTGATGCTGTGTGTGTGGTGTGTGGTGGGATTGGAAGGGCATTATTCATTATATGCTGTTACCACCAGGCAGGACCATCGATTCTGAACTCTACTGCGAACAACTGATGAGATTAAAGCAAGAAGTTGAGAAAAAGCGGCCGGAATTAATCAACAGAAGGGGTGTGGTTTTTCATCATGATAACGCTAGACCTCACACATCTTTAGCCACTCAGCAAAAATTAAGAGAGTTTGGCTGGGAGATGTTAATCCATCCACCGTATAGTCCTGACCTTGCACCTTCAGATTTCCACCTGTTTCGGTCTCTTCAGAATTCTAAAGAATTCTAAAGGCAGTGTCAGGTTAACATCACGAGAGGACTGCCAAAACCACTTGTCGCGGTACTTTGACCAGAAGTCCCAAAATTTCTATAGCAATGGGATCATGTCCGTACCTACAAGATGGCAAAAAGTTATCGAACAAAATGGTAGCTACATACTTTAGTTAAATGTAAATAAACTATATTAAAAAATGTTTTGAATTTTCTTAAAAAATGCGAAGAAACTTTTTCCCCAACCTATTATGTATATATATATATCTCCCCAAATGTGTATGATTTGAATTCAATGTACTAACATCACATTTTCCAGTACGCGGGTTTTGTTCAATATACAGGGAAATAAGCTGATTGCTCACCTAGTTGAAGTGGCTTCTGTGCTGTATAGAATATATGCGATATTAATAGAATTGCAACAGCCTGTAGGTATGTACTATAGGAATCAGTTTCCAAACTGGCACATGAGATGAAAGGTCACAGTACCCAATTTCACCATTCAAGCCGGAACACAGGAATACTCACAGCAAACAAGCTGACCGTCTGATAGTGAGTACGCACCACAGATATATCTTTGACCATTTACATAAAAATCAAAAGCATTTATTCAGTTTAGATGCGTCTTAGCGCATGCTTCTGAGTGTCATAAACATTTTACAATATTTCGTGAAAACGAAAAACTAAGCCATCAGTTCACTAAACTACCAGGAGGCCTTGTCATGAGAAGAACGGGCTAGAAACTCAGCAAGTTTCATAGAGATAACGAAGTATAACAATTTGTATTGAAACCCAGTGTGACAACTGTTTGACAGCTACAGTCAATTCAGTTTCTCCATACAGTTGAGCCTACTTGCGCAATCGAGAGTTAGCACCTAACCCTGGGGCAAATATATGAGCAAACCCTGGGTTAGGCGCTAACTCTCCATCGTGCAATTGGGTCTTACTCTTTATAAATTCTTAAAGCGATTTGCTAACGAGTTTACATTTTAACGAGTTTTAATCTGGCAAGGTATTTGGTAGTCGAAGTCGTTGTTGGATGGCAACACAATGACATAGACTGTAGTTAGGGGAGTTTTTGGCGGCATTCAACTATGGCGGACGTGATTTTCATTTCAGTGATTGTAATATGCAGAGTAGATCTTGTTGCGTAAAATCTGTGTAGTTTTGTGTAATAAATGTCAATAATTATGAGCAATTTGGAGGATCATTGGAATAATCGTCAAGTGGTTTGAAAAACGATTTTTATCGTGGTAATCCACCTCATCGAAGTAACACCACTGTATCTGCCGTCGATTGTGTGACGCTAAACTTTCCCAAGAAGCAATGAAATGTGTTATACTTGCATTTTAATGCAAATACTGAAGACATAGCTGTATGAGCTTAGTTCCCTTTGCCTTCACTACATGGGAGATTTTTTCATTTCTCATAAAAGATCATCGATTCGTTATTTTTAAGAAAATATTCTGTAATATTATATGATGAGCTCATGCTCTAATGGAATCTTTCGAACACAAAAACATGAGTGAAGGTAATAGACATGTGCCTATATGATTATCTTTTCGCCCCAACCCATAAAAATAATAAAAATGTTAGACCATTACGTAAATCAAGTAATATCGTAAACGAACCCGAACGTGTGTAGATAAAAATTACAAATTTTCTCACACGTGATTGTATTACAAAAAATAATCCCTTTGTTATGATAAATGGGGGCAGTGTCACGAAAAAATAAACGAAGCTCTCACGATTGGGGAATTCCTACCAAATCCCGAACCCTTCCATAACCAGAAAGTTATACGGGATTGCCCGAAAACAAAGCGGGATATTCTTTATGGATGTATCATGTTTTTATAGCTGAACAATCAGATTTAATATCAAAATTGAGTTGTTTATTTTCGCATTTGTGTAGATGGGAATAAAGTATAAATTGAAACGAATAAATGGGATATGATGCGTAGGACCTTCCAAATTATTAAACAAATCTGTGGGCGACAGTTATTGACCCCTAGCGTAATGCTGTCTGGTTTTTGAAGTTATTTTTGCTTTATAGTCTTTGTGTTTTTTGACGAGTGTGTTTTGATTTCATTCTATTTTTCTGTAATTATATATATTGCAGAAAAATAACAACATATCATCACGCCTCTTTCCCCGAAGGGGTAGGCAGAGGTGTTAAACACCCACATTTCGCCAGCTACGTTAGGTCCCCATGTAACAGGTGGCGAGCCTGTTGCCATGCACCGGGCACAATGTGAGGCAAGCGATATTCACAATGACAGTGCATAAGTTTTATTAAAACTCAGTGGAAAAAAATAGAATGAAATAAATTTAAAAAGGACACTAGTTATGTTTTTATCATTCATAAACGTTGTATGTCATTCATTTCTAGATTTGTCGCAACCAATCAAGCCGTCGTAATAAAATATTAATTATTACATGGCCTCAATGTTTCGAGTCAGTAAACCCAATTCTAAAATAGCTTGGATATTTTAATCAAATATACATGTATGTGCCTTAACAACAATTTCGTAATAACCTTAATAACTGATAATCACAGTCAGAATTCAATCGAAAAGCTGTATTAAAGTCCTTGACACAACAACAATCAATATGCCTAAGGCAATTAATTTAACAAATCACCTGTGTTTCTCGGCTATAAAAAAATATAAGGGATCTATATATAAGGGATCCCTTATATTTATTAATATGGCTGCCTCACACTGTGCCTGGTGCATGCCAACAGGCTCGCCACCTGCTACACGGGGGCTTAACATATCTGGCGAAATGTGGGAGTTGTCACCTCTACCTACTCCTTCGGGGAAAGAGGCGTGATGAATGTATTGAAGTATGAAATTGCCGTTTTTTTCGTGAGTACAGATTACAACCTCCTTAACATAAGAGTAATAGAAATTTATTATTGAAAAAGAAAATGCATTTTTTTTATCGTTAAGTCCAATTCGATAACTCCAAGCATTTTCTTCAGAATTGGATAACTACTTTATTGGCAGTAATAATCGTTTTTATAAACGATGTATTTTGACGAGTTTGTTACTTAAATGGTTGTGAAATAAATAGGTAAAGAAAATTTTAGTAAGAAAAAAAAACTAAATTTAAATAAATCCCTAAATACTGTCGAGTAACATGATTTCTGATATTAGCTTCACGTTTGAAATGGAGTTTAGAACAGTTCGAGCAAAAAGTCGATTTTATTCTGATTTATGTTCAGAGTTGAGACCTTTGCGTTCCAACCAATAGCCCGTATCTCTCAGGGACTAGACCACAAAATATTTCATGATTTATGACAGAGTTGTATATAGCCAAGTTAACCCTTTTGTTTTTCATTAAACATCTTTTTGTGATTTTAATTAAGTCGGGTCTTTAATGGCTGACCGAATTCAAATTCGGATTTGATTAATTAGGGTCCAATAGCTAAATGATAATGGAAATTGTGCTGTATTCAAGAGGTTTCCGATTTTTTATTATCCTGTAAAAATAAAGCGTTAAATTTGAAAAGGGTTTAAGTCAGTCCAACAAAAAAATATCGAAGTTTTGAAATCTGAATATTCATTCATTTTGTAAACCAACAATTTTCCTGTTACAAACGGTCATTTGAGCTAAAATTAGATGGGAAATTCTCTGTAATTAAAAAAACTATTACAATAATTGAAGGTTTGAAAATGGCACTTTAGTTGACCCTGCCTTTGATAAACACATTTTTAAAATTATCTTCAATATTTATATTGCATGAATCAAAAACATTTAATATATTCATATGAAAATTTAAACGTTAATAAAATTCTCCGAAGCAATTATTCCAATACTCGAACAAGGACTCAAATATAACAAGCTATCGTAATATTCGTGAAAACAACTAAACCGTTAATAATATTTACATATAAATAACGGCGTCTTTTGTTCAACAAACTAACCCCCCTAATCATAAACGCTATTTAGACTTTAAACAATGTTTATGGAAATATGACTTGAAAAAACCCTATTCTATGTTGGAAATGTGACATATACTGTCAAATTAAACAACCTCAGGAAAAGTACGAAAAATAACAAAATGGGGGACGATAAAGGCTGTTGTTTTTTGACGCAATTTCTACCAAATGGGCTGTCTAATTGAAAGATGATACATACATACATACAACATACATATAATCAAGACTATTATCCCTAAGGGTTAGTCAGAGACTAGGCAAAAGCACCGCAAAAGCAGTCCATTGCCATAGTCCGCGCTTCACCAAGCAGTGACTGCACTCAGCGTGACAGGTGGTGAGCCCGTCGCCGCTATAAGCTAATGGATGGTTGTGCAGTTCTAAGTCAATTAGTCGCCTTTTACGACAACCAAGGGAAGAGATGGGTTAATAGTATTCTTTTAATGAGCCGTTACCACACGGCTCTGATAACCGACGATACCGACGGCTGAAAGATAATAATTACGTACAAAATAAAACTGTTTTATGAATAAGGTAATCTTAAACATTGCTAAAACTTATTGATTAGCTAAATAATGCCTAAGTATTTAGTTGATTAACGTATTTTATGAATAAGCGTGTAAAAATCTTTTGTCCGTTCTTTATCTAGTGTGTGAGATTTCAAAGCCGTTCGGCCCGGATAGCGGTCAACAAGACAGCTGTTATGTTGAAGGGCCACTTGTGAGCTTGCACGAGAATGGAAGCTCCGTACGATATAACTAGAGAGATAGAGTTAACTTTTATATTGAGGGACGATTCAGAGCTTCGTTTCGGCGGCGGCCACGCGCGCTAGTACACGTCATCGATACAATGGGGATTGTCTCATTTTTTTAAATTGTTATAAAGTGAAAACCATTTCGAGGAATAAGGTTGCTGATCGTAGCCTATTAGTTAGAATGCGAAAATAATCATGGATTATTAATATTTTAGCCTTTAAATGAATAACCTTCATTTGCCCTTCAAATGACGTCACTGTTGGCTGAATATCAGTAATGTGTTTGTTATGACAGCAATGACAGAAATGACATTTACAAACAAGTGTCATAAGTCAATAAACAACAAATTATAACCTTACATTGTAAGGTAAATACGATTTGTTCTCATTGTTTTATAAACAAACTTTAATAATTATGGAATATAGAAAGTGCTTTGTTCCTACCAGTAAGGTAATTATTACCAATGTAAGTTAATGAACCAAGAACTCAAACTCATAGCGTCGGCTTCACTTCGTAAAATTGCTCAAGATGCAAGCGAAGACTGTTCAGAATTGAACAAGTTACTTGAACAACCTACAAGCAGTAGCAGACCATTGAAAAGAAAACGTGAGGAAATAGTAATGTCCAGTACTTCTACGTGTCCTACCATGCCCACAAAGGTAAAGTATATTTTACTGAGAAAAACAATGCTAAATAAACAGTATAATTAATAGTCGCGAAGATATTTTTATATCTCTATATTATTGATAAATAACATTAAAGTTTGTTTTACAGATGAATGTTGCAACACAGTATGAAATAAAAATGGTGCATAAGAGCACTAACTATATAAGTAGAAAACCGCAAACTAATATTGCTACAGTGGAAGTGATATCTTCACAAGGCACATCATCTGTGACCACTCCTTTGTTTGGATGTACAACAGAGACTGAGGAATCTATCTACAGTGCATGAATCAACTAAGAGTATCTTCCCGTCTAGAAAAATTATGTTAGACACAGTATTTAAGAAACCAAAAATGTATTTAGGATGTTCATGAAGAGAGTTATTAGACGTGTAAGAGAGTATGCTTTATTTAAACCTCGCTCTGTATTGAACTATCAGTTTGTACAATATTTGGACGAAATAGTCATGATTGTAAGTGGACTAATCAATTTACAAGGAGAAATAATAAAAAAGTTATTGAGTAAAAATTTTTTTATTAACACACTTTCTTTTTTCTCTTTCTAGATAGAATTTTTTTTAAAAGATGATTATTTTGTAACACTATCAAGTAATTCAAAAAATAAATAATAATATGTAGGCTTCATTGTAATCCACCCAAACAATATGGACGTTCTTGGTGGCTTCAAATAAAGGATCAGAAACACAAAATAACCCCTCATTTTTATTACAAGTCATCATTTAACACATGACTTGTGTTGTAATTTATCCGTTATTTCCTCATTTTTCATGTATGTGCTAACAACTCTCTCTGAAACTATTCTGTACTGTTCACTTCAAGTTTTTGGCTCCTCTTATTTCAGCAAGGTTATGTTGGTTATTTGTAGACATATATTCCAAAATCATAACATTCTCTACTTTTGGCAGATTCCGTGAGTCCGCTTTGACAAAATTATTTCACGACATAGTAGTTTTTTCACGAAATAATAAGAAAACTGTTAATTCGCGTCGCTTGTGGTATTTTTACAGTAAAAAAAATAAAAGAATGAGTGACACATGAGTGTTGACATTTGTTTGACGGTTTTTTTTTTTTCCTTGAAGCAAAGGCCTTACACAATGTTACGCCAACAGTGACGTCATCGTAATAAAACGATCACGTTTTTTCAAAATTCCGTATAAAAGTTAATACTTTAAAAATAACGAAAATATTGAAATTAGTTTCTCAAATTGATCTATTTTATCCATTTCAACTATAAAAACAGCACGTCGAAAATATTAGACAATGCCCATTGGCGCTTACAAACGTGCGCGCGTGGCTGGCACGGCGCTGTCCTCTTAATGAACACCGCATTATGAGATATATCGGGTTTTTATCACGGTCAACTGTCAAAGTACTATATAATTTGAAAACTGAGCGTGATTAAAACGCTATAAACATTATGTTGCACTGCTCGCGCTACCTAGGCTGGCAGTGAAACGCTATCTCGTGTAATTGTAAGCGCGTGCGTGGTAGGCGCTGGCGGCCTATAAAACCCCCCTAAACTTGATTTTTTAATCAAGGACTGATCCGCTGACGTGTTTTTTTCACTATGGTATAAGTGAATGGTTTTATTTTTACTTCTAAAATAGTTCAAATTTAAATTCAAAATTTCATTGATCATGTCACAAAATGATGATAACGTCACAAAAGTATTTCCACAAATTATATTCACTAGTACTTTTTCTGCCTATTCACGAGAGAAGATACAGGCGAGAATCTGCAAGATGTCATTTCCTAAGAGCAGATTTCGCTATCTCTCATAGTTTCAGATTTCTCCCCACTGAATCCATTTTGATTGATCACCTGAATATCTCTATTGCCTAATTAAAACGTATTTCTTATTATTGTACAATGTATCATTATTATTTGTTAAACCCACAACGTAACAGCAGCGAGAGGGACGCGCGGAGGGGGCCCGCCGGCCGGCTTCGCTCGGCCCTACGCGCCTCCACTCTTCCTACGACACCTTAGCGTAAACTCGTGCGCACTTAAGTCGTAATTATCACCGTGTTTCATGTCGGGTCTTAATTTGTATATTTTTATAATAATATAGTTACAGTCCACTATTAAAGTAGTTTGAATAGTTAGCTTCCCGAACTAATGTTGTTAGGGCACTGACTCCAACATATTAAACGATCAAAATCATCACACTATTATGGCTATTGAGTAGTCTTTCGTAACTCGAGTCGATTGGGATGAATACTGGTATGTAATGTAGGTATATAAAGGACGATCAATCCAAATGGATCAGTGTAAAGACGTCAGAAACTATGAAGTGGTTGGGCTAGCCGCCAGCGATGGCCACGCACGCACGCTTACTACTACAATAGATACCTAATATCGTTTCACAGCCACACGCCCGCGTTTTACATCAAAATATATGGAATAATTTCGCCGGCAGGCGTGGCCGCAAGCGCTGCCAGCCCACCTATTTATTTATTTATTTATTTAGGCAAATCAACAATGTAAACACACAACATTCGCATAATCAAGTTAAAAAGAAATTAAAAACTAGCGTTTAAATCAATTATAGATATGCACAGAATTTTAATACAAATTATAACAGAGTAATAATAAACTTTATTTTGTACAACTTTTTACATCTAGTATCTTAAAAAAAAAATAGGTACAAGTTTTGGCGACATAACATGATACGGTTGAACGTTAACGCCTGTACTAGTTTTTTTTAACTGTATGACAGACATTAGCGCCCTCCACCGGACTTGCAGGATTTAGTAAAGTTTTTGCCATTCTTAAATATATATGTATAAAATAGAATAAAACAAAACAGAACGTATGTGTGTCTGTGTCTGTGTGTGTGTGTGTGAGTGTGTGTGTGTGTGTGTGTGTGTGTGTGTGTGTGTGTGTGTGTGTGTGTGTGTGTGTGTATGTCTGTGTGAGTGTGTGTGTGTGTTCGTGTGTTTGCGTATGTCTATGTGAGTGCAAGCGTTTGTAGTGTTTGTATAATTGTGTGACTTTTAACATTTTTATTTTATTATTTTGGTTTATTATAACCTATAAGGTAGATATTTTCAACAGGTCCTCAGTTTCCACGTATGATAGCCCCTGCAACCACTAGCGCAATACCAGCTTACACTTTCCTAAAGTGGTGCTGAAAATGTTGAGTTCTTTGTTAATTTTATTGTATACCTGGGAACTTTTAATGTGGTACTGCCTGCCAGCTAGGGCAGTTCTGAAGGGAACATAGGTACATACATTGTATCTTATTCGTCGCCCCACGTGCCTAACACCACACACGATCGGGATCGAGCGATGTTTTCGGAGTGTCATTTGGAGCACATAAAGCTGTCTAGTCGTAAGTACTTCGCAATCCTTGTACAGATCAACAAGAGTGTACCTACTAAACATCTAATAACAATTTTTCTTATATTAGTTGTAATGAAAAAGATTTAAATGATTTCCATGTAAAGTGCCTTTTTCCTGAACGCTGTGGGTCGATCGTGGAAGATATCAAGCTCCAGCAGTTTGTGAAAGCTATTATAAGTGCTGGTAAGCCTAGCAATAGGGGTCTGTAACCCAAGATTCGTTCTGTGACTTGGTACCTTAAAGAATGGTTTGGTTTTTCTTCGAGCATTCAAATTCGGCACTGAAAGTTTTATGCGATCAAGAAGGCTTGTTGATGTCAGAGAGCCCTGAACTATTTTTTGAAGGAACCTATGAAACAACCCTGAGAGATTATAGCTGTTTTAGTTTTAGATTATAGTCTATTTACATCCCCCTTAACATGATAGCATTTTTTTCTATGTACAGAGATTCGACCTCTACAGTTTTATTATATATTATGCACAGATACTCGTATGTACATATGTAGTATTGAATTTCCGTGGGAATAATAAAAGAAAAGCATTAAGACTTGTATCTACACCAGACAGCCAATATTCCACTCGAATTACAGAGTCATCGCTTCGTTCGCTCGGCTACCCTCATATCATAATAAATTGTATTAGTTCGTACAAGAACTAATATGGCGTTCACACACTTCGACAGGCCGACAGTCCCAATTAATGCTCCCCTTTAACTTGTTTTTGTATCTAAAACAACCTTTATGATGATATTTTATAAGTAAGATGATCATTGTGTCTTAGAATCAACATAGTCTAAGAATGAAAAGGTTGCCTGGAAGATATTGCTATTAGCTATAAAGCCGCCTGTGTTGCATTGTATTTTTTTCTTTACTATATTTCTGTGTTTTTATTAGTTGCAATAAAGAATTTTATCTATCTATCTATAGACAAGACGAATATACGAATAACACCCAGTTTTGTGTAGGTCTATTGCCGATACTTATTAAAAGAAGAGGGATGTACTTATGCTTTATTTACATAAGTTTTTTTCAAGTGCCAAATGAACAGTTTTTCTTTCTTTCTTTTTTTCTAAAGATATAAGACACAAAAAGAAAGATATATTTAAAAAGGTAAACTACTTTGTACAAAGAGATTCAATTCGTCACAGGCTCTGAATTTTTTTAGTTATTTACATTTTTAAATTTGTCTTCTAGCTTCTTAGCTAATTATGGCATTATATCCTTATCAATCTGATGGAAATGCACTTCACTTTAATTTATGGGAACTTCTTGACCCGAACATATTTTTACTCAATTCCCTTCTATTGATTTGAGTAACCCTTTAACCGCTCATTAATACGACAAAAAGATCTTGTCTGATTCTCTAGGGTCGTATATATACGACTTTATGGATACGAAATAGATCTAAAATATGTATTTATCAGATTAATCCGCCTCGGGAGGTTAGGGTTACTCTTAATGGCTCGGAGAGTTGCTCCTGCAGACTCCGGGTCGCTCCCACAGAAGGGCAGGAACGGGTATATCGGGGAGTTTTAGTGGGTAGTGCCAATATGGCAGGTGAGTCCCACACACGCCTACCGGCTAGCCACCGGTAGGTACGGTCCGTAAATGGATTTCTACTCGTAAAAAAAAAAGGGTTACTCTTAATAATTACGAAACTTGTTAGATGTAAGGATAGATCTTTTTATGAAATAAAAATTAATGGCTAAGGAAACATGATACGAGCTTGATACTCAAAAATTACTTGCCTTTTTATAATTAAAGAATATAATAATCTAGTTATACCATGGCAAATATTTTCATATTAAATAGCAATTTTTTTTGTAATAAATAATAATATGTTAAAAAAGGATAATATTGCTATATAACTTTATATGTAAAGCACTTAAATAGTTGACCTTTACTTTCGAATTGGAAGTCACTTGTTGGGGGCAGCGTTAGAGGCTCATTATTGAGATTCTCGAAGGCCTATATCCAGCAGTGGGCGTCTTTAAGCTAAAATTATGACATAGTTAACGAAATGTGTTAATCATCTCTACACATGATTCGAGTGAAGATAAGGAGAGTTAACTACCAACTCTTTTTCTTTTTCTTACCAACAATTTTTACAGTACCTTGTTGTATTCATTTTAACTGTAAAATGTCTCGGATAAAAATATACATGTATACGTTTATCACGACTACCACTAAGGGTTAGTCAGAGACCAGGCAAAGGCACCGCAAAAGCAGTGCATTGCCATAGTCTACACTTCACCAAGCAGTGACTGCACTCAGCGTGTCAAGTGGTGAGCCCGTTCGCCGCTATAAGCTATTGGATGGTTTTTAAGTTCTAAGTCCATTAGTCGCCTTTTTCGACACCCAAGCGAAGGGGTTGGTAGCATTCATGAGCCGCTACCACACGGCAAAAATATATAAAAAATATATGAATATCTTCATGTTAGTTTTGAATACAAAAGTTTAGATTGCCTGTTGCCATTTATTAGTTTTGATGGTAGCTACTCCATACTCCGTCGATCTTTTATATTGTGATATTTTTGCCTTTACAAACAGAATACGTTAGTGGAAAGCGATACTTTTTGTACTTACCCTTTCAATTCTTATTTGGGTTTCCGTGTTACGTATAAAGTATTTTGTTTGACTTCGTATTATGTAACTAGCCTTAGAAATATTAAGCAAAAAATTATGAATAATATATTTAAAAAATACGTTTATCGTATATTAATAAAAATGTTTTTTTTTATGAAAAGCAACACTTTACATAATAATTCATTTTAATTACAGGTCAACGGGCACAAAACGAGACACAGTAAAAAAACATCTGCTGTTTGCGAGCACCGGGGTTCGTGGTGCCCGCCAAGGGCTTAACTATAATTTAACGTTGCCACCATACTCAAACTGACATTAAAAATATGTTTATGTAATGAATAGGTAGGTACTGGAACTCAGAATCTCCAAAATGAGGATACCTAACAGCCCGGCCACGACTACCGAGCGGCGAGCGGCGCGGCAGGCGCTTTTTCTTTTCATTGCTCGCTTGCGACGCGCGGACGCAAGTGACGCATGTATTGAGCCAGAAATGAAAAGAGAAAACGCCTGCCGCTGCCGCTCGCCGTAGTCGTGACCGGGCCGTAAGGTTTTAACCAACCTACAAGCCACACACTCGTAACTAGTTACTAGTTAGATAATTGCACAAAATAGTTACTCTATAATTGGTTATTGGAACAAACGTTGTCAAAAGTAGTTTATGTAACCACTAACTACCCCAATTAATAATTAATACACTAACACACTACACTACACTTTTTTTTCTAATTATATACACTTGAGGAGCTCGGTGGCGTGGTGGTCAGAGGAGCTCGGTGGCGTAGTGGTCAATGCGCTTTGGCTTCGGTCGAAAACAAAGCTACCTTCGCCATGGTCAGACCGTGGATGGGTGACCAAGACTTTGTGATCTCGAGCTCCTCCGTGCTTCGGAAAGCACGTTAAGCCGTTGGTCCCGGTCGCATTTGTAACCGTTTCTACTCACCAACCCGCTTTGGGCCAGCGTGGTGGTTTTACGGCCCTTACTCCTCATGTGTTTCTCCACGAGGAAGGCCTGTCCCAGCAGTATATAGGCTGTTGACGACACTTGCACAGCACTGCCCCGAAGGCAGCACTGGCAGGGTCGTCATGCAATGTAGGTGCCCGGGAGTAATAATGAAAGAGATGTTTACTCTTAGACAACTGGTTTATTACTAAGTTACTTAATACTAATTACGCTACTATAATAATATGTATACTAATGTATGGGAGGTGCGCTGCACACTACAAAAAGATTAAAGTGAAAATGAAACTGGCGGATCACTTTTTTGATAAAATTCGCTGTAAACGAAAAAGAGCGATCCATTAAAAACGTTCAGCCGCTGAATACGAGAACTCAGTCTGAATAGGGTGTAATTTATAGAAAATGTCCCCAATTTCAACCTTATTACTTTAATCTTTTAAATATCAAAGGTTACTCTGCCTAAAAGCCAGTTTTTGATCCGTAGTAAAGTTAACCAATTGGATAAAATCTTGGCCAATAGAGTTAATTATAATACAAAAATTCTGACGTCAGCTTAATTAATGAAAGCAATTAAAAGCAATAAGCAATAAAATTTTCGGTATTTGCGAAGCAATATACATTAGTTGTAAAACCTTTTTTGAACATCCGCTATTTTTATTGATGCAGCATCGTGTAAAACTTATAGTTCATTAATAACTAAACACTTATAATAACAAAAATAACTTAATTCATTTAATCTAATTTGGATCAAATTACGTAATATTCGATAACTTAGTTGACGACCTCCGTGGTCGAGTGGTCTGTATCTCAAGGCGCCGCCATCTCGAGAGGTCCTGGGTTCGATCCCCAGTAGAGGCAAGTGTTTGGGTGATGAATTTTCAGACATTTGTTCTCCAGTCTTGGATGTTCATTATATATGTATAATATTATATATATTCTGAATAATTATGTGTATTTATCTATTAAACATATTTGTCCGTCATCTAGTATCCGTAACACAAGCACCATTTAGTTGCTTAAAATGGGACTAGTTGATAGGTGTGAATGTCCGAGGATATTTATTTATTTATTTAGTTAAATTCTGAAATAGTAGTTTTAAATGTATTTGATAGTGATATGGAAAAATCTGAATCCTTCGGCGAAGAGGGCGTGATGATTATCATAATCATGTTATCTGTTTGATTATAATTATCTAACTAATAGTTATAAATCCTACTATTGATGAAGCTGACTTCACACATTTTGGTGTTATCATTGACGCCACTGGCCAAGATTCTAACCATTTGGTTAACTTAACTAAGGGACAAAAACCTGCCCTCACTTAACCCTTACATCCAGATAGCTTACATACAGGATGGCTTACATCCAGAGAAATGAGATTAAAGCAATCTTTTACTTTGACATCTTTTATGACCTAGCACGTCACAGCTCATGCTTTGTTTCGGGAAGGTACTGTAATATTTGCAGATGTTTTGTGTTTGTTCAGTCAACATATTATAAACAAGATAACTCCAAACGTAACCGAATCTATACAAACTGCTTGTAACTTAAGTTACGTAAGCAATTTTCTGAGTAATCGGATGCTGCCAACAATAAATATATAATGAATTACCACCATTGATTTACTTGAAACAGTACTGTCAAGAAACCACCTAAAAAGTATTTTAAAGAAACATTATCTAACGCAATGTCCGTGAAGTGTCGCTGTCATACATATAATCACAACTATTATCCCCTGAGGGATAGTCAGCGACTAGGCAACAGCACCGCAAAAGCAGTCCATTGCCATAGTCCGCGCTTCACCAAGCAGTGGCTGCACTTAGCATAACGAGTGGTGAGCCCGTCGCCGCTATACGCTATTGGATGGTTGTGCAGTTCTAAGTCCATTAGTCGCCTTTTACGACACCCAAGGGAAGAGATGGGTTGGTAGTATTCTTTTAATGAACCGCTACCACATGGCTCCGCTGACAAGTTTATTAATTAGGTACACATATTAATATCAGAAGTGTTTTTTATAATATATACTATTATGCAATTCAGCGCTATTGACTACACTGAAATACATAAAATAAATATTCAATACTACAGATAAATATTAAATACAACCTATAAAAATTATTTATCATAAATTATTTACAGTAAAAAAAAATTAAACTTATAAGTTTAATTTTATATATAACATTTAGTTTAAATTAGTTTGGAATTATTTGAAAGCTGTTTAAGTTGTAAAGCATATATGAAAAAAGTACTAAGTATTGGAGGTTTTTTACAATGTGTAGTCTGTCTCAATCCAAGTTGCCAAAAAGGTAAACAAAACAAAGGTAATGTTTCATCTCTAAAATGTTTTGTGATGACTGTAGGTAATTGAAATCAATTGAAACAGACAACAATTGTTACCGTTAATTATATTTACGTGCCAATGTCCATGTAAAAAGTGTGATTATTGGATAACAAATTCGTTAAGTCTGCTATTTTGTTCACCTTTTTGGCAACTTGGATTGAGACGTACTATAGGTAGGATGTTTTAAAAATGTTGACTGTGTATCTTTATTCTTAACCATTTTAATATAGTCCAAATAGATCGAAATAGAACATAAAGTTCTATAATAAAGTAATAGAACATAAAATTTCGTTCAAATTACAAACGATTTCAAATTCCTGCCTGATGTTACTAAATCTGGGGCAGTGGTGGATTATGTGTTCAAATGATTGAATAGTGCTGAACACATTTGTTGTTTTTTTTTTGCTTTTCTTAAAGTAGTTGTGTTTATTTAATGGTATGATGTAGTCTGCTGTAGGAATGTTATATTTATAAGTAATATGATGATTTCTACAAAATTATGTATCTAGAAAAATAATAATATTTATGTAATAATATAGAAGTATAAGTATTTTGAATAAGTTACAAACCTTTAACGAGAACTACTCGTACTTTAGACAAACTGCTGCGCATTTGACATATGTTTTTTTATGAG
Source organism: Parapoynx stratiotata (assembly GCA_910589355.1). Taxonomy (NCBI): domain Eukaryota; kingdom Metazoa; phylum Arthropoda; class Insecta; order Lepidoptera; family Crambidae; genus Parapoynx; species Parapoynx stratiotata. The sequence goes on from OU342463.1 coordinate 3,659,806, forward strand.
AAATTCTTTTTTTAAATTGGCTTATAAGTAAATAAATAAAAAATAATAATCTAGTTTTGTAGCATCTCAACGGTCACAAAACGAGACAATATGAACATATCGCGAAGGCCCACGTTCGCTTGATCCTCATAGTTAATTAGGATAATGTGTTTGCTCATTAACTGTTTACAGACTTATCCAATAGAATAGGCAGGTCAATGAACCTCATATTATGCTGTGAGTAAAGATAGTAAAGAATTGAAATTTGTCTGCCAGGTTAGTAAAAAGTGGAGATCAGTAATCTGTCTAACCCACAGAAAAATGTGACTATCGAACAAGCAGATTTTTTACCCACTTTGACAATATTTCGATTACAACAGCCTATTGCACTTACGACATTTTAACTAACGCTTCCAACGAAACCTGTATACAGGTGAATTTAATTTGAATTTAAATGCTACGGCAAAATCACATTATGGTGGGTCAGAAATCTATTTTTCTGATAGTATATTAATCAATTGAGAGTAAAATAAGTTGCATTCATGGTTTTCCCCGTATTGCAGCAGTGACAAGAAAATGCATACAAAATTATCATTCCCGCAGCATTTTTTTTCTTTAAAGAAATAGGTTTGTTCAAAAATATACATGTCGCTCTAGGTAGCAAATTAAAAGTAACATTAAATGCGTAGGAACACTATTTTGCGAGCGAGCGTACCGATAGCAACAGTTTGTCTGAATTCAAATTGATTGATTAGATTATGGACTCCACATTGGCTTGCAAGACATTGAAATCAAATTAAGAAGCTTAACTCTGCCCAATTACCATTTCCGATTTAATTTAATTAGCCAATTAAATAATGTTTTGTACTAATTTGTTTTTGTTACTATTGTTTCCTATTTAAAGCAGACCTTACCCTTATCTCAAGAAAATCAATTTTTATATAAATTTTAAATCATGTTTAGCAATGTAGATTGAGAGGCATTTTTGATCATTTCTTGGTTGTTTAAACGTGAATTTAGTCCAGTGAGTTTTTTCAAGACATACCTATATTTATGCCTAAAATAATAATTATCTGCTTAAATTGAGTCCAAATCATGTAATATCTTATATTACTTTATCATACTGTCATACCTAATGTTTAACCACAAGCAAATTAACATACACATAACAAGAAATAAATATGTATGTTTATCATCAACTAGGACCTTCAGACAGCTGAGACTGAACGCAATGCACTGTGAATTAATTTATTATAAAATATCCATCCATCCATCAGCCTATGGACATCCACAGCTAGACACAGGCCTCCTCCAAAGATCTCCACAACGACCGGTCTTACGCTGCCCGCACCCAGCGACTAAAAAGTACATACATACATACATATAATCACGACTATTATCCCCAGGGACTAGGCAAAAGCATCACAAAAGCAGTCCACTGCCATAGTCCGTGATTTACCGCGACTGCACATATGCTCTGCGTGGCAGGTGGTGAGCCTGTCGCCTGCTCGTTTGAATACAATTTTTTTTTATCGCAAATTAAATAGTTGACAAACCGGATAAGCCATTTCCGCAGTCTAAAAAGCGTTAGGAGAAATACTAGAGTTATAATTACGGAGTCCCGTATTTTCATTCCAATTAAGGAAACAATCTTTCTTTAACTGTCTTCAATCTAATTTTATTTGTGATTGCTTCTAAGTCAATTGTCCGTTATTTACAATCTACAGACAATTGAATTCCTATTGTATGGCAGCGTTGAAAGTTATTAATGTAATTCAAAGTAAATAAAAAATTAAAAAATAGTAAAACAAAATGTACAAACTGTGAAAAGCACTCATTGGTGTGCACTTTTAATAAATAAGTAATTAAAAATTAAAAGTTACCAATATCAGAGGCTTAGAGTTTGATTGAAAACAGGTCTAATGATAATTATTAAAAAAGTATTTTCTACTTACATACTCGTACTAATATTAACAGCAGCATTACTTCACCAAATTCACCATCATGGCGGATAGCGTGTTTTGTGGCACGAACAAAAATGTTCGCAATCATAGTGGAGCCTCATTTCAATGAGACAACATTAGCGCGATGCAATTAAGTTTCAGCGCCATCTCTGGGTGTTTTTGGTAATAAAAGTCCCCAAATGAGTACATTTGCGATTAACATGCGATACAGATTGTTTGACTTGTATTCAAAATATGTGTACTTAGTTTAGTCGTAAATATTGTTATGTTGTTAAAGTATTTACAGTCAGAATAAGCAACTAAAGGAATTTGAATTTTTAAGCATCTGAATATTAGATGGAGTGGATATATGATTATAAAATGAATATTTCAAGTAGTTTTTCTTATATGTCATTATGTTGACAAAAAGTGTTTCCCAGTTTCAAATATTTCCCAGTATAGTAAAACATGATATTTTTGAACGGATACCGCGACAAAACACAAACGAATAACGTATTTAATAAAAATAATTTCCCGTGACATATTGGCAAGTTCACTAAAAGCTTATTCATATGACGATTTGTATTCTTGGAGATATCCCAGAGGAATTATGTCGATATGTTCTCACTTTATACGATCCAGGCTTTTATTGCTCTCAAAAGGGCCGATTTGGTATTTTTCTATGATGTCTGATGAATCTCATTAGAGACGTGATCTTCACGCTTACCATGCCAAATGTCAACGAAAATTTTTTATGCTGGATATAAAAATATGTTCTTGGTTACCAGTGTTATGATTTTAAAAAGAAACCTAATGTTTTAACTAAGTATTATTTAGAAAGTATGTTACTTATTACGAATTTAATAATGAAATATTGTTTTATTTGTTTAAATATGTTTTTCTATTTTATATTCTTCTTAAATTCTTTCAAACAAATATAGTTTTATAAGTGTGTTCTTTGCTTTTAAAGTTAATATGTATTTAAAAAAAAACAAAAATCTGCTGTATAATCTGTGGGATGGTGAGACTTGGCGTTAGAGGCGGGAGGATGATTTAATTGTCGTCGGACTGTGCTCACCGTTAATGTTGTGATTACTCAGAGTAAACAGAACTGGAGTAGCCATTAGTCAATTTCTCAAACATTTTTTTTCTGCCATTTCTTGCGGGGGGTGAGGTTACCACTACACTCAAAGCCAGCACAACGCACAACGTTTTTACAAATGCACACATGCATAATTCGACACACAAATTTAAATTTCACGCACACACACGCTTAAAATAGTCACGTGGGGTGTGCGTTTTGACAACGTCACAGCCGCACTCCCCACGAGACTAGCGCTCGAAATTTGAAATCGTAGAATTCTAAAACAAGAAATAATGAAGTAAATAATCATGAAATCTTAAAAATTATAATTACAAATAAAAGGTGACACCATCTTTTAGCATACTCGATGTTTTCTATTTATTTTTATGACAAAAAACAGCACAGGCAGGCATTTTTGCGGGAGCTCTGTTCGCCGCAACGATTACAATGTTATGGCTGTCAAAATGGCGGCTCAACTAGTTTTATTAAACGTGCAAGCATCCGATGCTTGTGCATTTGGCAGAGGGGAATGTTAGACAAAGGCTACTCCAGTTCTGTTTACTCTGAGTGTGATTACAATTTAAGTATAAGTAGTACCATAAACGTGTACTGTGGTTTCAATATACCGTGAATCCTGACGAACTATTTTATTTCTTAAAACCAGGATGATAAACTCCAGGGCTTTGTATTTAGATACCTTCAAAAACAAGTTATTTTCTCCATGGTGGTATTGGTTGACCGCTAGAGAACCGGTCCTGAATTTCAAATGTAATTTAGTTTTTTTTATTGTTAAGTGGCAATCTTAAACTATTGTAAATTCATTTTATTTAACATATAACACCTCATTTGTATCTAGTTATTAACTTATATTATTTTTATTAAAGTTCAGCAAATAGCTCGCCAGCACCTAATGGTAAGCTTGATTAGTAAAATAGGTTATACATACATAAATATGTCATTATTATACTTTCGATCCAGATCAGGTGCAACTAATGCAGCGAATAATTTCTAAACATGAGTCATGTGGTAGCTTTAAAATATCCAACCCATATCTTTCCTTGGGTGTCGTTAAAGGCGAATAATGGACATAGTACTGCACAGCCATCCAATAGCTTATAGCGGCGACAGGTTCTCCACCTGTTACGCTGAGCACGTGTACAGTCACTTCTTTATGAAGCGCGGATTAAGGCAGTGTACTTCTTTTGCGGTGCTTTGCCTAGTCTCGGACTAACCCTTAGGATGCCCTATACTCACGACTATTATCCAATAGTCGTTTATATGTATGTATGTATGTAAAACATATCATCACGCCTCTTTCTCGTAAGAAGCAGGTAGATATGTTAAACCCATGTTAGAAAAGACTGTTATGTTAAGGCCAATCAGATTTCACTGAAACGATACCAATATATTTTTTTTAATAATTAGCCCAGAAAATGACTCAACACCACCTGATGGTAAGCAGTAGATAAGTCCATTTGCGAAGGATGCTAGGGCAGCACCAAAGGATGCAGGCCTAGCGACCTCCACCTTGCCACCACCTATAGTAGATTAGTAGCCAAGGGCTGTAAGGCATCAATTGCAGCCCGAGATATTTAGGCGCACGAGCGCAGCGAGGGCGCTTATAGTTCGAGGGTGCAATTGATGCTTACACCCGAGCTAACTACTCTGCTTTACATCTCGATTGTGAGGTAAGTGGAAAAAAGGCATTACAAGAATAAATAAATTTATTTTCAAGAACTAAATTTAGCTTCGCCGTTCGATATTCAGAATTGATGAAAATAGCGAAGCGACCTCTTTTGTCATTGGGCTGAATGCATGATGTCTAGTGCCAGTAAGATGGTTAGATGTACGCGAACTTTTTGAAAGAGTTTTTTTTTAATTACTTACCGCCCTAGGGCGTTTCTAGCTACATTATTAACCTAGGGCGGTAATTGATCACTTACAACCCGCATCTGGGGGTATTAAGGACCTACTTACCGAACATGAGAGATGTAAACGAGTATTACACAACTGGCTGCCACCGTGGCCGCGAGCTTAAACTACATCTGTCTGGGAGAGGCCTAAGTACCCATGTAACAGGTGGTAAGCCTGTTGCCATGCACCGGGCACAATGTCAGACGAGCGATATTCACAATCAACTGTACCTACAACTCAAGTAATATGTTCAACTTGTATATTATAATTAGTACATTAATCAAACACTGAAAATGATTTAGGGGCGTTATTCGTTCACTAATCAGATTTAATATCACGATGATTTATTATTAGAATTAATTTGAATAATATTTGTGAAACTCAACCAAAGCAATCTATAATGTATGAGGTAAAATGTCTTTGCAAGTAACGTTCAGTTGTTTTAATCATTATTATTCGTTTACAATTAAGAATATTTCTACTTTTATTTAATTTTTAATTATCAACTCTGTTTAGTTGTTTAGTTTGAAGTAGGTACAGTCAGCGTCAAAAGATAGTGACACTCACGGTGTTCAAATAAATAGTCGCTACCAATAAGTCAATAATGTCGATACAAATTAAATTTCCATTATGTTCTCAACAATTATAGCCGCTCAATATACTCGTAGTTATCAACGAAAGGTCGAGACGTTTAAAATGTGGATAGGCTTAAACAAACCGCCCAAACTAGGGTTATACTACTCACGTCGCTTAAATCTGCCCTTAATTAGATCCTGAAGTCGGCTGCTACTCAACACTTTAAAAATCGTAACGATTTGTATGCAAATCAACGAGACGATCTAGGAGGCAATTTAGTGCGCTCCCCTCCACTGCCCCGATGTTGAACCAACATTGCTACACGCGAGGCGATCTACGAGGCAGCTTAGGGCGCTTCCCTCCACTGCCACGACATTGCTTACACACGAGGTGATCTAGGAGGCAAGTTAGGGCGCTCTACTCCGCTGCCCCGACATTGGCTACACACGAGGCGATCTAGGAGGCAACTTAGGGCGCTCCCCTCCACTGCCCCGACATTATAATAATATCCTCAGACATTCACACCTATCAACTAGTCCCATTTTAAGCAACTAATGCTGCTTGTGTTACGGACACTAGATGACGGATAAATTTATTTAATAGATAAACACATATAAATATTCTGAATATATATAAGTATATATAAACATCCAAGACTGGAGAACAAATGCCGGAGATTCATCACCCAAACATTTGCCCCCAGCGGGGATCGAACCCAGAACCTGTCGAGATGGCGACGCCTTGAGACCGGCATACAGACCACTCGACCACGGAGGTGGTCATTGGCTATTTCGCACTAATATGTTCTGACTGATTATTTGCATGAATATTTTTATAGTGAAACAGCGAAACCGTATTTTGCTGCGTAAATATTGCAAGTAGTTTCAATAAATAACTCCTCGTAATACTACTTATATACTTGAACTAACAATGACAACTTCAGGTATCACTTAAATAACGGACCTTCCACCAGTACCTCTGAAAGTTCTGTGACAAATTAAAGATCAGATGTCTGATCTTATAAAGATTCCAATATCTCATATGTCATATCTCACATACATTTCCTATGAAGAGATACATCAGACCCAAGGCTACCAAAAAAGCTATTTGACATAAGTGTCAACATTACTCAACATAGAAATACCTACGGTATTGCAGACACATATTAAACTCTTCAGAGAGATGAAACTGCTGGCTAAGAGATACTTCTAAATTTGCATTAGTACCTTGTGTGATTTTGCAGTTAATGTAATTTTTTTTTCTCATTTGGGGAAAGTTAATCTCTATAACAAAACAACGACAACATGTCATTACGCCTCTTTCTCACTGAAGAGGTATGCAAATGTGCCACCCTAAAACCCACATTTCGCCAGATATGTTAGGTCCCCATGTAACAGGCGACGAGCCTGTTGCCATGCTTGCTATGCACCGGGCACAATGTGAGGCAAGCGATATTCACAATGAATTGTACATAAGTTTTATCAAACTTAGTGGTGCAGGCGGCGGGATCGAACCCACGTTTCTCGAACGAGTAGTGCCCCGTCCGTCCCAACTCGGCTACCGCTCTGCTGCTACTCTAAATCTCACTTGATGGTAAGTGACGATAAGGCCGAAGGTGGAAGCGAGCTTCACCTGTAATCCTCAACAACTGAGGAACTGGCTACCTTTGATTGCCGGAATACAAAAATGTTAAATAAAATTATTATTATGGCGACATATTAAGGTAAGACGGTAGCTAGCCAGGCAGAAAAACCGTGCAGAATAACTACTGTTTCCATAAGGAATCGAACGCCGGATCTCCCGATCAATATACGGTGGTTGTCAGTGATAGCTCAGTTAAATATAGGAAACCAGAGAAAAAAACTGATCCCGAAGGATAAGTACATACGATGACAACAGATACTAATAAATTTGATAGGTATTAAAATAGACAAATAAAAAAGAAGAAAAACAATGTTGTACAACGGCTAATAAGACCATCTTATTGCGTCATTGATTTCTTGAACGATACCTCTTACGTAGGCAGAGGTGACATTGGTATCAAAATAACGTTCCACAAATTTAAAACCATTAATTATTCGTTATAATTTACGCCGACAACGCAAGACTACGCTCTCCAATAATTACATTCTCACTGCCTTTCGATTCGTACAGACGTGTGTCTGTTTTAATTAATATAATCTTGCTACAGAATTGTAATATATTGGGTCCTTACCTATGAAATTGGTGTTTTTTTCTCTCTTAGTATTTTGTCTGTAACTATTAAGATTCAGAGTATCCCTAAAAAATAGTTACCTCGTCTAAAAATAGACTATATTTTTGAGCTCTTTTGATTTGTTTTGATAATTTGTTGTAAGTGTTGTTTTGTGGTAAAATTGGACACGGAGACAACTCTTTTTAAGTGCCTCCCGAATACATCATTTTATTTGCATTGACTTAAAAACGATAAATAATTTTTATGAAGTGTGATATTACACATATTACTTAAGCTTGTCTAATGATAGATGCCAAATATTATCTTTGGATTTGTCGTTGTGAAGAAAACTAAAAAAAATTTAATATGGAAAATGCAGAATTCCCCAAAATCTCCATACAAAACAACAATTACATAGGTAAGGACCTAAAATTACTTTATTGAACAAAATTCGGTAACTCAAATGTTTGCACAAGCTTATTATTTTAAAGTGAATATGTAATAGACAAAACTATATTCTTATTGATTGTAAACTTCATTGTGGCCATTTTTTGATGGAGGAAAATGCATGTACGCATCCCCTGCAGTAGTGGGGAGAGGACTGCAGGGGTATGTCAGCCCCACGGTGTAGTACCGCGACTACCCACTAAAAACCCAGTGTTCGAACTCGACACCCCACCGATATAAAGGCGTGATTATAAATGCAAACTGAAATCATTCATTCATCTGCATTGTAACTAAATTGTTACATTATCTGAATTAAATAAATATCTACCTATTCCCAGCCACGCCCAGCCTAGCTCCACCGAGAATTATCTGTGGTGATGGTTTCATGGATAAAGACCACTCATAGCATTTCGACCATTTGGTATATTTTGTGCTTCTACCAAAAATAAAGTGCAATAATCTATATCTATACATATAATAAAACTGTAGAAGTTGAATGTTTGCACATTGAAAAAAAATGCTTAAAATCAAGTCCTTTTTTGTTTCTCTGTCTGTTTGTCTGTTTTTACAAAAGATTTTTTAAGTCAGAGGCTACTAAGCTACATGATCAGATTTGTATTCTCTGTATGATTGCAAAAGATAAGCAACTTCATGCTTAACGTATAGGTTGCCAAAACCGTATAAATTGATGGACGCAACTGGTAACATCGTTGGCTTGTATAGACGGTGGCAATCCCTTCTGATAAATTTATGCAGCTATATTGCGTGAAAATGTTCGGTAAGATTATTTATTGTCTCTTCGTTCTGTTTTTGCTTAGTTCCTCAACTTCGAAAGAAACTGTCAGAAATAAAATAAGCAATCGAAAGGATACCAAAAGAAATTTTAACCGCCTCTCTGGTCTAGTGGTTCACACCACTGAGTGTTGATCGGGAGGTCCGGGTTCGATTCCCCATGGGGGGCAGAGATTTTACTGCTCGGTTTAGTTGGTGGTAGGGTTTCTAAGCCCACCTGGCTGGCTAGCACCGTCTTACCTACATTTGTCGCCATCAAATTTGTAACCTAAATTTGTAGTCTTACCTAAATTTGTTAGCAATTGTTGTGTTCTGGCAATCAGAGGTAAGATAGCCAATTCCTCAGTTGTTGAGGATTACAGGTGAAGCTCGATTCCACCTTCAGCCTTAGCGTCATTTACCATCAGGTAAGATGAAGGCCAAGAGGTCACTAGTGTTACGTAATAAATAATACATTAAAATTAAATTAAAGACATTAATTTACAGGTCGAAGTTATGAAATTATTGCGATTGAAACCAAAACTAACCAGGCGTACTCGTAGTGTTTGCATATTAGATCGACAAAAGAAATAATTAGAAGGATTTTTATCTGTCCGTACGTTTGTAAACTACAGCATGGAATTAAGTATGTTGGTAGAACTCTTACTAAAATTAGCCTTAGCCTATCTTATATAGGCTACAATTTCAGCAAGAAAATCTTATATTCTCTGTTATTGCCTATTGATACCTTTACAATATTATATGGTTGCGTGTTTTACGAATAATTTATCTTAAACAATTTCATCGACACTTAGAATAATAAATTTATTAAACATTTTGTAAGATCTTAGTTATGAATAATTGAACTCGTCAGTTTTTCCACGAAGGCGGTCGCCGGGATATTAATCAATAGTCAAATTAACCCGATGTGGGTTTTAACACCTCTACGCATTGATAAAACGCCTACCTTTTCGGAGATTTTCTTATTGCTTATTGAAATAAAAAAAATCTAAGCAAAACTTCATTTGGTGTGATGACTCCAATAGTGTAATATAATAAAACAAGTTTGTGTGAATAATTATACTTCATAAAACAGGTCAACTTCTCAGTTTGATGTATCAAGATACTAAAGTTTAAAAAATAGATATAAAAACCATTTAAAATTGATATCATATTAAAGAATTACAATTATTATTAATTAAAAGGCAAAGTAAAAAAGAACTTCAATATTTTACGATCATTATTTTCTTTTACACATCGTTAAGGTCTTGTAAGCATTATACAAAAATGTACCTAACGAGTATATTTCATAAAAACAAACAAGCTCATAGTTTGCTATTACTGTTTATATTATTGTAGAATTTATATACATTTCCATTACAATTCATTAACTGAAAAAGAATTGAAACTCCTACAAGATCATTCTTTACACTGTTTATTTAGTTATTTAATGCTGCAATTATGTTTTTTTGTAAAATGTGAAATTCACTATTATTCTAATAATATTTCCAAATAATCTATTAAAACGAGGAACTGCAGTTAATTAAGATACGTAACTCATAATTTATCCTCTCAATAACTTATACTGGAAGTAATACAACATACAAAAGTATAAAAAATATAATAACTTACCCCCAAAATTTCACTAGGCACTTCCACCTTGCCACAACCACTTCACTTAAACTTCACGCTACGAAGTTCGTAGCTGCTACGAGTTGATAGCCGCTACCTGCTACGAGCGAGTGTTACGGATGGCGGTTAGACTACGACTGCCGTAGGAGCTTTGCGCATAGACTGATACGTAGGCGGTAAGCTGTATACAGAAGTCTTATGCAGTCATTGATAAGGATGTTTAAAATTAATATACTTATTTTTAAACATTTGTATTTGTAGTTAGATTTTGTCCGCCAAACATAGATACGATATTCATTTAAAAAATTTTGTTTCACCATATTTTTTTCACCATTAGTTTTCTATACATAGATTTATTTAGCATAAATAAATGAATAAATATCTTCAGACATTCACACCTATCAACTAGTCCCATTTAAAGCAACGAATGCTGCTTGTGTTACGGATACTAGATGACGGATAAATATATTAAATAGATAAACACATAAATTTGACGACCTCCGTGGTTGAGTGGTCTGTATATAAACATCCAAGACTGGAGAAAAAATGCCTGAAAATTCATCACCCGAACATTTGCCCCCACCGGGGATCGAACCCAGAATCTCTCAAGATGGCGACGCCTTGAGACCAGCGTACAGACCACTCGACCACGGAGGTCGTCAAATATTGATATAGGCGTAAACTATGTAGTATCCGTCTCCTTACCTCTTTGATGGGTACTTAGCGTATCTAGCGAAATGTGAGTGCTAACACTTCTGCTTTCCTCTTCGGGGAAAGAGGCGTTATGATATACCTTTTTATAGTTTATTGTACACAACAATTAAACAGAAATATCATAAATTAAATAGAAAGTACAAAGGGTGTGGCTTATTCCTAAAGAAATCTCTACCTACCTGCGATACGGGACACTATGGCATGAAACATAATTATCGCGTGTACACTATAAATACATAAAATACTATATATACTTAACATATTATATTAAAATATAATATATATACCTATATAAAATGCAATACAGAATTTTCAAGTATAAAAATACAATATATACATACAATAAATATATGAACACAAAAGAACCATTGATAGTTTAGTATTTAATACAGTAACAGGGTCAGGTAAAGGTAAGATAGAATTCTTTGACTTTTTTCTTAAACAAAGGAAGAGAAGGGATGTCCCTTATCGCTGATGGTAAGGCGTTCCACAGCTTCGCTGCATGAACAGTGAAGGAATCTGTAAAGAAGTTTCATGTTTTTCAATAGTATCCAACACACAAATATTGGGTCCTTACCTATGAAATTGGTATTTTTATTCTGTCTTAGTATTTTCTCTGTAACTATTAAGATTCAGAGTATTCCTTAAAAGTAATAACCTCGTCTAAATATAGACTATATTTTTGAACTCTTTTGATTTGTTTTGATAATTTGTTGTAAGTTTAATTGTGTTAAAATTGGATACGGAGACAACTCTTTAAAGTGCCTCCCGAATACATCATTTTATTTGCATTCACTTAGAAAAGAAAAATAATTTTTATGAAGTGTGACATTACACATATTACTAAAGCTTCTCTAATGATACATGCCAAATATATATCTGGATTTGTCGTTGTGAAGAAAACTGATAAAATGTTAGTGTGTAAAATGCAGAATTCCTCAAAATCTCCATACAAAACACCAATTTCATAGGTAAGGACCTAATAGTTTGGTGATGGGTGTGAATATGAGGTTCATTTACTTATTTATCAACAAAAAAAATGTACATTCGCCATTTACTCCGCATTCTAAATCACATCCGAGTATAGTCTCTTAAAAGCCTTCGCGCAGAGCCTGCCTGTTAAGATACACCCACGAATTTTTTCAACACGTTTCTTGCGCGGAAGCCGACTTTTTATACGAAGCACTAAGTAAATTTACTTAATATCACTACGCTTCTGGAGTAAAACGGATGAGAATATTTTAGTAAACTCTGTAAGAATATTTCAAAAAAACGTTTGAATAAGCGGTTTATAACACTCAGATATCAAACGTTCATTGCTATAAGAAATATTGATAACTTTCCACAAATCTAGGTCATAAATAAATGTACTACAGAATTTTCTGGGAAATCGGTACTGTCTAGTTTTGTTTGAAGGACTGTAAATGCGCCTTTCCATAAGAGATATGCTATGTTTCTTCGATGTGTGCGAGGAAAAATAGACCAATATTATTATTTATTTATTTATTAAACAAACATTGGTTTACAAAAATAAATACAGAAGTCCCACAAAACTATTTACACAGTTTGTCTGTGGGATCAAGAATCTCTAGCTTACATTAACAGAAAACAAAACTTAAAAGCTATACTAAGTTAGCTAAATAATACTTTTTAAGATTTTTCTTAAATACATTTAGGGTAGGGGAGGGGGAGGGGAGGGGTAGGGGGAGGGGGGTATAGGGTTACTTCGTTTCACGTGACTCGCAAAATGGTACCATCCTATTATTACTAGTAGCACAAAACAATACACAACAGAAAAGAACACCGGTGTTCGCGGTGCCTTCCAAGGAGTTAAGTTCTAATTTTGGATTCGAATCATATTATTTTTAGATCCTACCTATTTCTGTATACTCCAGTTGCTCTATAATAAAACAGAGATCTGGATGTTATATTACTGGAAAAAATTATTTTCCTGTAGCCATCAATACACAGCGTGAATCAGTACAAGAAAAGGCTTTTTATTCTCAGTGTAAAAATAATAGTTCACATTATTAATTATTCTTCCTGTTTTGAACTACAACATTAAACAATTCTATTGAATACTACATACTTTAAATTATTCTAGTTTTAGATTCTAGTACACTTGACATTACTGAATATTTTAATAAAAACAAAAAGATATTTTAACACGTTAACTGAAGATGTTACTTCTATCTAAATAAATCAATCCAAATTTACCAATACGACGATCATACGATCATCATTATTACGATTATTAGGTCCTTACCTATGAAATGGGCGATATTTTCCTTTTACATTTTGTCTGTAGCTATTAATTTTCAGATCATTCTTATAAACTACATCTTCTAAAAAATACTTCATATTTAAAGATGATATATATATTCTTTTGATAATAGGTATCATGTAAGTTCAATGAATTAAGATAAAGACCACAAGATAATTTTTTTTTACTGCCTCCTTAATACACCCTTTGATTTGCATTTACATAAAAACTTTAAATAAATATTTTTATGGATATCATACATATTATTACATAAGCTTGTCTAAAGTTATATGCCTAATATTATTGTCACTGGATTTGACGTTCTCGAAAAAACGCAAAAAGAATTATAATGGAAAATGCAGACTACCCGAAAATCTCTATAGAAAACGCAAAATTCATAGATAAGAACCGTATTATCATCATCACACGATCTACCCTGATCAGACCGTCACTTCGACCTACTGTCTTTCCCCCTCCTATTATTATTGCGATACGAAATTACGATAAGCTATCTGGCTAGTAATATTGGGTGTTCAGACATGTTTAATTATAACGTTTAATAACATAAGGCCTTTCACACCCTGTGGGACGTAGCGTAATATGTGCAATAATTGTTTAGCAGCTATAGCGTATACCAAACTAATAAGCGGTACGAAAGCTATTATGAAATTAGAGGCTGAGTGAATCTCGCGGTGTGAATATGGCGTGATGAAACCCACGATGTGATTTTTCGATAACTAGATACAATATTCTTTTTTAAACTTACGTAAACTTATAAATACATAATCTCAATACGCTAGTAAGAACAACAACCATTGTCGGGCCAGTGGGTCGTTCCTGCATGAATAATATACTAAAAGAAAATCATTATTCGATAGGTCTTAATCATCGAACCTCTCTCCTTACAAATCTAGGACTAAGCCAGACAAAAATACAATAGGAATAGCGTAACCTAAGTAAATCGTAATATGTAAATAGTATTTGTAAAGACATGACTGATTGACTAATACAAATTAATAATACGTCTAAAGAGTTTCTATTAGATTAAAGTGTAATTTTTCAACTAGAAAATAACATACAAAAAAGCAAGAAATTGTTTTTTATGATCATTGTGCTCAATAGCCAGCGAACTTCAAGTAATTCCTTCAACGCTTTCTCAGAACATAACATTCTTAATAAGAGAATAAGAAAATAAAATAAAAAATAAAATATATACGAGTATGTTAAGAAAAAGGAATTTGATAATTGTTAAGGTATTTAATATTTATAATATTCTATTATTATTATTTATTTATTTATATATACTTATTATTTATAATTGCATTTATAATTTATATTATACAGAATAATATAGATATTTAAGTATATTATCTTATTTATTGTGTATTCATGTATGTGTAAATAGATAAGTATTTATTTAGGTACTATGTTTATGTATGTGTATAATGTTGCAATTAGTACTCGTATAGTTTCAAGTCTCATACTAGTTGTGAAATCAAGGGAAACCTGTCATTAGCTGTACTCATAGTGCATTAGATAAAAAAAAAATACAATTACGCTGTAGGTTTTCTTAATAAATAAATAATAAATGAAATATCTAAGACTGATCAACCATGATTGAACAGGCACATAATATGAAAATGTATGGTTCACTTTGTTAAAATGACCATCGTCTGCCCTTCATAAACATTTAAATTCTAGTAGGATCAGACTCGGCTGATCTGCAATACTTGACAGTATCTATATCGATGTCATATCTAAATCTAAATCAAATGTTCACATTTTCATATTTGTAAAAATATGCTTAAAGAAAGAAAATCGTTTTGCTCGCTCTATATTGACATTGGATCAAAACGTATAATCTTTTTAGCAACATGAAAATATTAGTTTTTGTATTAAATAAAATAAAAGTAAATAGTGATGGATACAAAAACCTGACAAAAAAAGATGTAATTAATAATTAAATTAAAAATAAATTGTTTAATAGTTTGGCAAGGAACGGGCATAAGGTAAAGTTCACAATAATATGATTAATGCGGACGACCTTGTAAAAAAAATTAATGAGTTAATAAAAAAATAATTTACTTTATAAATACACAGTAAAATATGGATTAGTACTGAATATAGGAATTACGGATTAATTAATAAACCTCTCTCATGTTGATAAAATCCTGGCCTGAAAATCCTGAAATCTTTTTTTCTCCTGCCCTGTTCCCAATTCTTTTTAGGGTCGGCGCAACATGTCTTCTTCTTCCACTCTCTTCTATTACTCGCCGAGTCAATACTCACTCCCATCATATCATCATTCACACAATCCATCCATCTTTTCTTTGGTCTTCCTCTCCCCACACGCCCATCTACTTTCAAATCCTTAACTTTCCTAGTGATATGATCATTTTCCCTCCTCATTTCATGTCCATACCAAGGAAGTCGTTTTTATCCCAGTTCATCAGCAATCGGGGCAAGACGTTACGGGTGCCACCAGTGATATAGCAGATGAGCTGTCAAAAATATACTGAAAATTATCGATATCGACATAAAATTGAGCAGGTAACAACATTATGCTCCATACAAAAATCGGTCATTACATGTGTCGAACTGTCAAACGGTGACCCTGTTTAGGTAAATGTTTCGGGTAATAAGGTCGGATAATAACGTCTATGATAAAAATTTACAGTCAAAAATAAATCTTTCATCTCAAAATCTTTCATTTTTACCAAATGTTTACCAAGTTTTTAAATTTTTAAGACGGCGGCGTATCATCATGAGTTAAGCCAGCTACTACTGCACTTGGATTCCACTCCTACTAAACATAACGTGGAGTCATCTGTCTGATCTACTATAAAATAACACATAAAGTTTTCATCCATTTGTTGTACAAGTCTAGCTGAGTTCTCTTCTAGTTTCCGCGCAAGTATAACTTGTTCGTAAGTGTTCATCTGAAACTTTTAGACTATTATCTTTTAGAGATTGCCAAATAAAGGGAAATGATTCTTTTAATTTTATCCGAAAATCCGCATTGGGCCAGCGTGGTGGCGTTACGGCCCATACAAATAAATATATAGGCTTATGACGAATATATATACAATATCCGACGAATGACAATTGGACCGCGGAGGAGCGTACACCTAGCTCTGCGGAAGATCCTCCCTTTTTGTTGAGTGTGCGGCATACCCCGCACCCCAAAAAATACTAAAGGTGCGGTCGAAACTAAATTATTAACTCAATCGCCAGGAAATTAGACACAAAAGAAACATCTATCGTTTACGCACACCGGTGTTTGCGTTTTTTACATTATATCTACATCAAGACAATCCGTGTGTTCCCAAAGATTGCTTCGTGCTTGAAAATATATGTTTAAAGATGCTCTACAATTCTTCAATCATGTCTTCCAACTACACTGTAAGGCAGACTCTCGTTGATTGACTAATAAGGATTTTTATAAAATTACCAAAAAACATCCATCTTATACCCTCTGTCCTACCCATATCCATTCCCTCTTCCTTGGGACTGGGGGACGATGAAGATTGTATTTAAAAAAACTGAGACTACATCAAAATCGCTATCAAACAATTCTAAGCCCTTATCAATACAAAAGAACATTATCCCCTTGATTCCTTTTAGCTTCCAGATAATTCGATGCATCTTTCAACATGTCGACGAGTTAGACCTTCAGTTTATCACGCAAAGCTTGTTCCTTTGCAAGGAAATCTCTTGATAAATGTACCTTTTTTATTCAATTCTGACCTCTATGGCTGTCAAGATAAACGTATTTGAGCCGCAAGCCTTTTTTCAGGCTAATCCAAACGAGATGGGTTGTGGACTTATGTCTTTATCTGAAGCGAGCTCTCCTTAACTTTCTTTTACTGAAGTAAAACTACGAAATAGGTTCGTCTCTTAGGTTTAGGTTCAAAGGCGTTCATTCTTATACAGACATTCACCAGTTATATAAGATCTATGTTTAGAAAAAGTAAATACGTATTGTTATTGTGTTCTTTGAGAGGCTTGCTTAGGGAATCGAATGTGGCATGTGAATTTAGGGTTCTTGTTATTCAAAGCAAAGCAGCCCTACTTTCTAACCAAATTTCAATGGATATGAATTAAATTTCTGTGACTCCTAACATTTAAAACTAACTGTTGCCCGCAACTTCATCCGCGGTTACTATGGTTTTTATATATCCCACGGGAACCCTTTAATTTTTCGGGATAAAAGTATTTAAGATGTTGATCAGGTATATAAGGTATTGCAAAATTTCATTCGGATATTAACCCGTACAAACAGACAAACAGACAGAGAAAAAATATTTTTTTGGTAACATTTTACATCCGCCTGACTTGGTTTTAAGAATTTCTTTTTTATGTACAAACATTCGTTCTCTACAGTTAGTATATTCTTATATACGTATAGATTATCAAAGGACATGACATTTGACGTTGCATTAAATCAATAATGATTTGTCAACATTATGTTACTGAGGGCGAATTCGACCAAATTGAGATTAGTAACACGGGAATAGTAATACCAAACTGACCTGAAACGATTGGTCGAATCTGCCCTATGTCAAACGAGACATTGACACATTCGTGCGCGAAAAACTGCGTACTCCATTAAAATAATATTACTCGCGTGTAACCAAACATGAAAAAACTAGGATAGCTAATCGGCTCCGCCCTTAGGGCAGATTCAACCAATCGTGTGAACTCAGTTTGGTATTACTATTTCCGTGTTACTTATCTCAGTTTGGTCGAATTCGCCCTTAGTAGGGCAGCAGGTTATTGGTCTATCAGTATTAAGGAGACTAAAATCAGGGATTTCCTACACTTAGGGCACCCATTGAATTGATTGCATCTAGGAATATAATGTAATAGGTATATCATCAACGAACACCACATGTCAAACCAAATATAAACTCAATAGAACAAATTAGTGCATGTGACTTTGAGTACAAGAAAAAATTGCCAAGTAAAGAATCTCTATGTATTTTATATATTAAATTTTTTCTTTTCCAAACCTAAGGAAGTTTCGCTTCAATTTATAACAAAGAAGGAAACAAGATTACTCAATACAAATTACGTACAAATTAAATAAAATCCACGTTGAATAAAACAAGTTCAATCCATCTAAGCGTCTCAAAGTGACTCGAAGTGTCTCGTGCGTTCACTTTTAATTGGAACGAGATTCCAAATTAACAAATTAAATGTAATTTAATGATTTAACACTAATTGTTTGTCATTTGTGTCAGGCTTAATAGGCACAATGGCTTATTTGATTTATGTAGCCAGATGAGTGCTGTTACAATTTGAAATTAGACAATTAAGACTGGGATTGGTATCTTGTTTACTAGAAGCTTGTATTTATTTTTCATTAAATTTTATATTTTATGAGTTTCTAAAACAAAACGCTAATGCAAATTTGTTTTCCGGTGATAACAAATTTTCAATAACGTTATAGTCTAATTTTGCATTTGCTCTTTAATAATCTAATAATAATACACTAGTTAATATCGAAAGTGACAGCTTTACTGGTTAATGATTTGTAATGTGAATGAAACTGACATTAATGTCGAAAAAGAAAAATGTATAAATTTTTCCTAAGAGATTGGAAAAAATATCTACGATGGAAGTTGTAGTAATTCTCGCAACTTCCATTCTATTAGGTCCTTACCTATGAAATTGGTGTTTTGTATGGAGGTTTTGGGGATGTCTGCATTTTACATACTAACATTTTATCAGTTTTCTTCACAACGACAAATCCAGAGATAATAATATTTGGCATGTATCATTAGACAAGCTTTTCCAATATGTGTGTGAACACGCTTGATAAAAATTATTCGTCGTTTTTATGTTAATGCAAATCAAATGATGTATTCGGGAGGCAGTTAAAAATAATTGTCTTTGTGTCTAATTTTAACACAATTAAACTAACAAAAAATTATCAAATTAAATAATACGAGCTCAAATATATGGTCTATTTTTAGAAGAGGCAATTATTTTATAAGAATGTTCTGAAACTTAATAGTTACGGACAAATCGCTAAGACAGAATAAAAACACCAATTTCATAGGTAAGGACCCAATATATTATACTGAAAATTCCTTTTTTGTTTTTATGAGGAGTTAATTCATTAACGGACTGCACATACCGTTCGCTAAGCGGGACACGTGTGTAGAACTCATCAAAAATGCCGGCACTACCTACTTAAATTTCCCGATATACCCATTCGGCACCCTACTACAATATGTCTCGCATAAACAGCAACAAAAATGTACAGTCGAGGTAGTAAAAATGTTTGTCAGCTTGTCTATAATTTTTTGCATGACGTAATGTCAGTTGAAGCGGTTACGTCATAACGCGCTACGATATGAAGTAACCAAGAAATGGTTGATCAGCGAAAAGTAAGAAATAAATAACATTGGAGTCAAATTGATACTAGACCTACTGGCCTGAATCACGATGGCAGAGTTTCTAAGACAGATTATTATAAATACAAGTTCCGACGAATAATAGTCAGATCGCGGTCCCCGAGCGTACACCTGGCTCGGCGGAAGATCTTCCCTTTTCGCTAAGGGTGCGGCATGCCTTCCCGCACCCTACATCAGTCATGCCAACATTTTACTGCAAATGAAACCATGTCGAATTGACGTTTTCATTTACCTTATTAAAGGACAGGTCCAGTATTTCCTAATACCGAAAAGTTTTTATGTTAAAAACTATAAACTAGGTTGAAGTTGTTTTGATCCTTGATTTCGTAACAATTAAGCATAATTTTGTAAGCAGTCATGCTCTTAGCGATTCAGTTTCAAAAGGTATTAGCATTCAATGACTGATAAATCATTCAATTTTAAAACTGACGAAGAATTTATTATTTATTTAATTAATAATTATTCACAAATCACTGCATACTGGTTTGAATGTTTAATAATTACTATAAACAATAAAACAGGCTGTTTCGTCGTTGAATAGATTCATAGATTTACAAAAATTACAGCAATTCGTAGTGATAAAATTATTTTATCATTTCATCGTCAATATGTTTTTTCCGTTACACAAGCGGGATATTATACTGCTTAATTTCTGCAAGTCGATAGGTATGAATGTCTGCTGAATATTTGTCAGATTGTGTTTTTGTATGTTAAACATTAGCGACATTATAATAAAGTTATACCTTCTATAATATCTTACATTTGAGACTGAATTCACAATACGCGCAGTGCAGTCGACCCTAAATCTAATAATATTTTCTGACATCGGCACCAAACTCAATTCAGAATCCAGTCAATTTAAAAACAATCTTGTCTCAAAAACCTTCATATCTAGCAAATGTTCTTGTAACTTTAGCAGCACACACATATCTAAAGTTTATTGTCACTAAAATAAAATGTAATTTTGCTTTATAAAAGCGTCTGGGAAAAATAAATTCGGAATAAAATTTTATATATTATTTTTATATTTTTAATACCAAAGTGACTGACCAATGGTGGGTGTGAAAAACACCACTATCTACCCTATTAAGTTGTTATAATATGTATGTATATTAATCGAAGTACTCGTATGATTGATAGGGCTGACCGCCTTATTTTAAACTGTCGGAAACTAAACGAATCACGGAATCTCTACTCCTGTCACATTTTATCGCGGCGAATTAGAGCGAGACGGGACGTGACATTCCGAATCGAACCCGTGAACCGACTGTTTAAAATAAGGGGGGCAGGAGACCGCTGTCAAACAATACCCATATGTGTACAGCGCCCCTGGAGTCCGATGTGACAAGCGGCGTTTATTTCTAAACAACTGGACTACTAATTTTATTAATTATAGCTTGTTGCTGTTAGCTTGTGTGACGACACCATTGATTTAT
This sequence comes from Parapoynx stratiotata, assembly GCA_910589355.1. Classification (NCBI taxonomy): domain Eukaryota; kingdom Metazoa; phylum Arthropoda; class Insecta; order Lepidoptera; family Crambidae; genus Parapoynx; species Parapoynx stratiotata. The sequence goes on from OU342463.1 coordinate 3,681,181, forward strand.
CTACGCCAAAAAGATACACGAAGTGTGGGAGCAAGAAATCCTAATCAAGATCAAACCGCCCGAGAGAAAAAGAGAAAGCGAATGAATGACAGTCATGTTAGGTTTATGCGAGTAGTAAGAGGCCATAGCGTCCCGTTTGTTCTTCGAGACGAACAAATTTGACATTTATTTATTTTGTACACGAAACAGAATAACAACATATTCAAGTTGACAAAAAAGTGGTCAGCTGTAACTCCACGGACGTGTGTACACAGCGTGAACAGCATTATTTAAGTTAACACCAATCATTACAAATGAGGATTTAACATTAATTTACTATGGATATCTAGTTCCAAAAAATTTGAATTTATGCAATACACAAATAAATATAGAAGGAAAATAATAATAAACAGTACATATTATATTGAAATGTAAATGATAAAAAAATATTGACACATACAAAAATAATACAAAATAGGCCATAGAATATGTGAAACAGTTTTGTTATGATCTATTATATTTTTGTCCAAACTGTATAAAGCATACGCTACAAACAGGTGTATATTATTGTCAGTACAATTTTGAGTTAATAAATTCCCATAAACGCTTATTAAACGTTTAGAAACGTACGAAAACATTAGTCCACTCAAAGAATAAAGAAAACATTCGGAGCAGTAAGTTTGTATGCCCGTAAAAATTAAATTAGCCGTTCGTTGTTTTTGTAGTGAAGGAAGTAGGCGAACCTTGAGGGCACGAACCTTTTGTGGAAGCCAGAAAACACTTTTAAGTCTTGTTATTTGATATACTATATGAGGTATTCCGAGAACTCTAAGAGTATATGGAATACTGAATATGTGCTGTGTGGATTACTTAAAATTTATTTGGTTATTTGGTTGGAGGAGCTCGGTGGCGTAGTTTAGTACGCTTTGGCATTCGATATCGAAAACAAAGTTTCCTTCACCATGGTCAGGCCGTGGAAGGGTTGTATCGAGGCGCTATACGTACGTAGTATTAGCGACTCTTTGCTATTATTGCGCTGTTCCCTGGCCATTTTCTCTTTGTTTCGGTTTTTTTAATTCACTGTCTGTCTTCTCATTGTCTTGGTCTCCAACATAACAATCAATATATTGGGTCTTTACCCATGAAATTGGCGTATTTTTTCTCTCTTAGTATTTTGTCTGTAACTATTAAGATTCAGAGTATTCCTAAAAAATAATGACCTCGTCCAAAAATAGACTATATTTTTGAGCTCTTTTGATTTGTTTCGATAATTTGTTGTAAGTTTAATTGTGTTAAAATTGGACACGGAGACAACTCTTTTTAAGTACCTCCCGAATACATCATTTTATTTGCATTCACTTATAAACGATAAAAATTTTTTATGAAGTGTGATATTACACATATTACTAAAGCTTATCTAATGATAGATTCCAAATATTATTATCTTTGGATTTGTCGTTGTGAAGAAAACTGAAAAAATTTTAGTATGGAAAATGCAGAATTCCCCAAAATCTCCATACAAAACGACATTTTCATAGGTAAAGTATTAAATTATTACCTATAAACTTATAAAGTATTACCTATTATTAAATTTATAAATTGAAAATCGATGTCTATTAGATCGAAACAAATCTTGTTGTAATTAAGTAATCAAATTCACCATTTGTTTTTCATTTGAAGAACTTCGTTTCCATAGGCACTATTGTAAGAAGCCCTACTTTTATAATGATGTCTAGTAAGACATCATATAAAGTATTTTATGTTTAGTGTTTTTTAATTTACCTTTTATAAAATTTGTTTCAGTATGTCTTAGTTTTTATATATTAATATACCCACAAGTGACGACGTGAGCCTTTTTATTTATCTCCGGGTCCACCACGTCACGCTGGACCAAAACTTTGTGATCTCGAAGTCTCCGTGCTTCGGAAGGCACGTTAAGCCTATGGTCCCGGTTGCTATTGCAAGCGTTTCCACCCACAAGTCTGTTTTGGGCCAGCTTGGTGTTGTTACGGCCCATACTCCACATGTATTTGTTTTCATGAGGATGGCCTGTGCCCAGCAGTGGGACGTATATAGGCTATGAAAGGACAATTTGTTCATCCGTCTTATCAGGTCAATGTAGTAATGTGTATATTATGTATGACTTCATAAATTGTTAAATTTTATTATCTATTTTCCCAATTTTATTTTTATTTATTGTACCAACAGGAAAGCTACTTGCGTATTTACGCAGAAATATTTTTTTCTTTTGAGTGCTTTTTTGTTTTTTTTTTTGGAGTCGGTTTTATTTTTTATAAAAAAAATATATATTGATTTTTAGTGATTTCAAGTGCGCTCACCTTTTTTTCTGAAATATATATATAAACTTTGAAGGATGCCCTCGATTTCTCCAGAATTCCATCATCAGATCCAGACCTCATGACAATGGGACCAACTAGAACTGTGACGGGGAGGCAGTAAATGAGGATGCACTTGATCGTCACTTATGGGTGTATATTTTATCTATCAAAATTAAGGCACTCTGGAACAAGGTAATTTTTAAAGGTAAATAACAAAACACGGAAAATAAAATTAACAGATATGTATAAAAATAGGGCTACTTACAATAGTGCCTTTGGTTAGGTTATTTGGGTACTTATTTACAAATTGCTCTCATAATTATCCCCAGATAATACCCTCCATAAGGCCCACCTAAAACCATTATAATTTATAATCTTCAAAATAATTCATAATCAAATCATATCATAATCATAAAAATTCATAATAAACATTATTTATTGTAATTTGGATCGAACGTTGGAGACCAAAACAATGAGGAGACAGCACAGACAGACAGCGAATCAAAAACAGAAACAAAGAGAAAATGGCCAAGAAAGAGCGCAGCAACGGTAAAGAGTCGCTAATATAGGTATAGCACCTCGTTACAGAACTTATACCTTGTCAAACAAAGAAAAAAATTCAAAATCGGTTTGTAATTGACAGAGATATCGGTGAATATGCATAATGAATCGTTCCTTAAAAATACGGTATTTTCAGAATAACTTGAAAAGTATCTAACCAATTTTAGTATTTCAAAAATGGGACCAATTTCCGATCAAACCTGATATAATAACGTTTAAATCATAGAAATCGGTTACGCCGCTTCGGAGTAATCGATGAACATACACAAAAATATATATATAAACAGATGAACATAGAATCTCTTCCTTTTTTGCAGTCGGTTAATGAAATGAAACAAAATAAACGATAAAAACTAAATTAAATGTGAAACGTTCTAAAAGAATGGATGTGTATGGACAAAGAACGAGAGGATTACCTTGGAGTCAGTGGATTGTGTGGGGTTTGATGTGAGAAAAATAGAAATGGATGCTGAATCAACAACAGAAGAGAGTGGAAGAAGAATTCACGTTGTGCGACCCTGCCTAGAGTAGGAAACAATAAAGAGAAAAATATACAGCAAATATTACAATACCGCACCCTACCTAAAGATTGAGAAAAGTACTCTTACAGTTATATCTAAAGTTAAGTGCACACGAAAAAACTTCTCAGCAAAACATTCCGAGATACTGTGTATGTCATTTGCGTGGCGGTGACGTGTAAGTAATGACTTTATAAAAAATCTATAAGGGAAGAAGTAGCGTCATTAAGTAAAAGTCCTTAAAAGCCATTCGAGTTACACTTCATAGCGCCGTTTTTCTCGGCGCTTAAACCGCTCCAGGCATAATTTGTTCATAAGAACTTTCGAAGGGCTACGAAGTTGGCGGTACTCCAAGACAAGTCTTTGTACGCGTGATATATGACCAGTAAATTTTCTTCTCACAATAAATATTGGCAACTTTGAGCACAGTAACTATGTAATGGGATATAAGCAACCCAAGTGGCATAAAAATTGTGTAAATGTTGCAGTCAAGTATGGTTTCTGGGCTAAATTGATAATGGCTGTCTTGAATATCTCAAAGATATTTTTCAGACTGAACCAGACGTTCAGAGATAATTCTCGTCCGGTGGGGCTAGACAAACCAATTTAAAAATGTTGTAATGCCTACAATAAATATCATATTATAGATAAGAGTATTATGTGCAACGTTATAACCAACTAGCCCAAAAACAGCAGCATAAATCCTATGTGACAGATGAACATCCTAGAAGTTGATGAAGGGAATAAATAACATAATTATCATCATAATGCCAACATTTATTTCCATCGAGATTTGAACGCGAGGACTCAGTGAGCGCGTCACATATGATGTCCTCCACAAACTTTTCAGTGCTTAGTTCACTTTTTTATTGCTGGCTAATTGGTATGAGCAAAACATTTATTTATTAATTTTTAAGTTATGATGGAACATACTTTGAATAAAAATAATCTTGAAATAATCATATTAGACGCATTATACAAATACAAAACTATAAAATAATTCCACCAAAATTTTTTTTTACGCACATTCAAACAAATGAAATATTGGCCGATTGAAAATTCTGACTGCAACGCTATGTCACATTATGGTAATAGTTCCGTCATGAATGCCCAAATAGCGTTTTTATTTTGGAAAACATTCTTCGTAAATCATGTCCTCTACTGAAAGGACATAATGAGTATTATTAAAAAACATAACCTAATTAACTATCCCCATTCAAGCAGCAAGCAACGCTAATTTTTATACATTTTGACGTATAAGCGGAGCGCATGTTTGATTTTTTCCGCTGTCTATACTGAAAATAACGACGTGACGAACTTATAATATTCAAAATTAATAAAATGAAGAATTCAGAAAATTAGAACAGTGAAACATTTACACATACTATTTCCCGTGGCGAATTTACTTTGTGACGAATGTACAATAACCCTGGGAAACGATGTTACTAGCTCTGTGCGTAGTTGTAAGCGCGCGCGTGTGACCGGCCCGAACGGCAGCATACCTATGAAACCACTCTAACTAGTAGGTAAGTATTGATGCTCTTCGATTTATGCACCTCTGCCTACTACCTATATGCCTGCCTTTATGTGGTAATATACATACATACATACATATAATCACGACTATTATCCCCTAAGGGTTAGTCAGAGACTAGGCAAAAGCACCGCAAAAGCAATCCCCTACCATAGTCCGCGCTTCATCAAGCCGTGTCTGCATATGTGCTCAGCGTGACAGGTGATGAGCCCCTCGCCGCTATAAGCTATTGGGTGGTAGTGCAGTTCAAGGTCCATTAGTCGCCTTTTACGACACCCAAGAGAAAAGATGGATTGGTAGTATGCTTTTAATGAGCCGCTACCACACGACTACTAATATATATGAAAATATTGGTAATAAAGTTACCTATACGCTGAAGAAACACTTAAGGTCTTAAACACTTGGTGGATTCGTATGTTCGTAATACCGTCCTATAAAACCGAGATGCTGACATAAAAAAGTGAAGCAACCTCCATCATTATAAGCCAAGATGAGAGACCAACACATTATGATCAATAATGTAAATTGGTGGCAAATTATAAACGACTGAACGTGCCTTTCTGAGCACGAAAAACTGTAGGACGGGAACTAAGGACGACGGCGACAGTTTTGTCTTAAAAATTGCGGTTTTCGACACGTTGCCATCGAAGCACACCGATATCCTAAAGTGTGCTGCATAAAAATCTAAGGACTAAGTCCAGTAACTGCACAACCACCCAATAGCTTACAGCGGCGAAGGGCTCACCACCTGTCACGGTGCGCACATGTGCAGTCACTGCTTGGAAGTGCGGACTATGGCAGTGGACTGCTTTTGCGGTGCTTTTGCCTAGTATCTGACTAACCCTTAGGGGATAATAGTCGTGATTATATGTATGTATGTAAGTATGTATAAAAATCAGAATGACAAGCATTCATCAATATGACGGTAATGTCGCGAAGAAGCTAAGTAGCTCGAGCGCGGATTAGGGAGGACTCGGTTCAATCCTGGCCGCGCCTCATAAAATTTTCAACAATGAGAAGGATCAAGCTAGGATGTGGTACAAATCCTTGTTTATTTCACTGGTTTGATACCAAATCATTTAAGCATTGACCGTACAGAATGGATTTTAGATATATGTACAGACAGTCACGAGCAAAAAATATATACGTATCTGCTGACACTTTGTGACACTTATTGCTAAGAACATATGTATAAGCCGAGACGTTTCTACAGCGAATTCTGAACTTTTTAAAATAAATAATTAAATAAAATTCACAGATTTTGAAAAATGCTAATATCCAAAATAGTTATATTATTTTCCTATTCCATGTAGAATCAAAAGTACCTATTGCGCGTTGCAACGTAAATTCACTTCAATATATCAAAAACAAAACAAGCTCACTCTTGAGCTCGGTGGCGTAGTGGTAAGTGGCTTTGCTTTTAGTCGAAAACAAAGCTACCTTCATCATGGTCATGCCGTGGATGGGTGACCAAAAACATTGTGATCTCGAGCTCCTCCGTGCTTCGGAAGGCGCGTTAAGCCGTTGGTCCCGGTCCCTGTTGCGACCGCTTACCCACCAACCCGCATTGGGCTAGTGGTGGTTGTTACCCTAGCAGTGGGACTTATATAGGCTCAGTGCGATATCAAACGAAAATGGATGTAAATTGACGCCTCTATCCATCCTTTCGGGGATATATTTATATTAATATGTATAAAACATATGAAATAACAATAAACGAAGAGTCCAAATTTTTTTAATTTATTCTAATAAATTTTCAATAAATAGGGTATAAAAATAAATAACCCATATTACTAGAGTAGTAAATGCCCTTTGTTTGTTTTTATGTAAACATAATATAAAATTGATATCAAAAAAGAAAAAATAGTAAATAGAAAGCTCCAAGAACTTTTTCCGAATTTTCCTTAACCTACTGTCCCATAAATAGGGTCAAACAAGATATTGTCCTATTTATAACGGCTTGTTTACTTTCCGTAATAATGAAAAGCTATTCTTACATCGGCACAACTGTAGCAATAGGTTGTGTCCGGGACACGGGGTGTGTTACAATGTTTGTAATGTTTATTTATGTATTAGTAATAAATAAATAAATATCTGCAGACATTCACAACTATCAAATAACCCATATTCACCACCTAATGCTTCTTATCTTACTGATTACAATGACGGATAAATATATTTAATAAAAAGGACTGGAAAATAGACCGAACCCAAAACCTCTCGATGGCGACGTCTTGAGGCCGGGCGGCGGGCGCCGCGGCATAGACCACTTGGCCGCGGCGGAGGTCGTAATGGCAAAGACCAATGTAATTTAAAAAAATCTTACACTCAAACCAATAATCGAGAACCAAGAAAGGAATTAAAAATAAGCATTTATACAGCAATATTCCTAATAATTGTATGAACATTTCAAATAAAGTGCCAACATATAATAGTCGCGATAAGACGTTAGGTTCAGATCGCCTAGCAGAAATGACGTGAAAAAAGACATTAGCCGTGTTTACGTTGCACGTAAACTGTATTTTTTGTTCAAGTTATTTTTCTGATAAAATTCCCGAATCTGGCGGAAATATTTCTCTTTTAACCCACCGTGTTGACGTAGTCGATTAATCACCGAATTTCATCATGGCAGCCAAGACTGACGACCTCCCGAAAGAAGTAAAAAATAATCGTTGAAATAGGTCACACAATAATTGCTGTAAATGCTCCAATTAATATCAATGAGCCATTAAAGTATGAAAGGGGTTAAAATGATATTAAAACGGGCACTCTGTCCATGTTATTAATATTGATGACGTAAAATATGTTTTAAAAGTACGTGACCTGTAATACGGAAGTACTGGGTGGAATTTGTGTTGAAAACAAATTGTATAAGGTGAGTGATATGCTAGAATCATCATCATCGTTGTCATCAGTCGGGAGAGCCGCTGCTGCACGAAGGCCTCCTCCAAAAATTTCCAATCTATCCTGCGATGCCCACATTCAGCGGTTTCCTGAGTCCTACTCCGGATAGTTGGTCCACGTCGTGGTGGTCCCCCCCTTCCCTCCCCACTGCACTTCCCTGTGGCCGCCACTCTAGAACTTTTCAGCCCCAACGACCATCGTCGGTCGTCTGCGCGCAATATCAACGACCTCCGTGGTCGAGTGGTCTGTATGCCGGTCTCAAGGCGTCGCCATCTCGAGAGGTTCTGGGTTCGATCCCCGGTGGATACAATTGTTTGGGTGATGAATTTTCAGGCATTTGTTTTCCAGTCTTGGATGTTTATATATATTCAGGATATTTGTATGGATTTATCTATTAAATATATTTATCTAACACAAGCAGCATTAGTTGCTTAAAATGGGGCTAGTTGATAGGTGTGAATGTTTGAAGATATTATTATTATTATTATATTATAATATGCCCTTGCTCACTCCTGCTCACTGCCATTCGCAATTTTTTGCAAATATTTTACTTTAACCTATTCAAATTTATATATAATATTATATATGTATAATGTATGTATATATGTACTATTTATTTAAACTTTTATGTCCAATACAATAAGAATGTACATATCATGGACTTATAAATAAATAAATATCCTCAGACATTCACACGTATCAACTAGTCCCATTTTAAGCTACTAAATGCTGCTTGTGTTACGGATACTAGATGACGGACAAGTATATTTAATAGATAAATACATATAAATATCCTGAATATATATAAATATAAACATCCAAGACTGCAGTACAAACGTCTGAAAATTCATCACCCAAACACTTGCCCTCCACTGGGGATCGAACCCAGGTACTCTCGAGGTGACGACGCCTTGAAACCGGCGCACAGACCACTCGACCACGGAGGTCGTCAAACTGTCCTTTAGTTTCATTCAAACTCAGTGGTAGAGGCGGCGGGTGGCAATGCTGCGTCCTCTTGTACGAATAGTGCCGACCGTCCTCATTCCGTCATCACTGACTTCCTTAGTTAAATACCTTGAAACTATTTCGCCAACGATAGAAATTTTAATGAAAGGGTCCATAATGGATTTTGACTTGCGATTTTCTTGTCAGAGCCTACAATTCTTTACCAACCACTTGGTTTTGCGTTACATAACACATTACACAGACATGTTATTTGCTACTAGAGTTGAACATAGGTACATTGTTACATTAGTGCTTATTAGTTATTCGAGCGGAGGATTATTGTTCCAAAATTTAGTATTACATACATTATCATCACGGATAATACTTTTTATTGGTAATACTTTTTATTGTTCTTATTGCGCCGCGGGTTATGCCCGGAATACATTTATTAGGCGTTCTTGTGTGTTTTATAATAATAAACTAAGCGACATCGACATTTTTCATATACCTTTAAATGTTTATAAGCGTTTGGTAGGGGAAGTAATGGGTTCGTAGACAGTAATTGACACATTGTCTCATAAATGGAGCATTACCGTCTTAATTTCCGAATATATATTTTTTTTGTATGTTTTTAATGGAACTGTAGGTCTATTAGTTTTAACAACTCGTAAATATAAATGTATATGACTGTTTGTTATCCTAAATAAATGAATAAATGGATGCGTCAATATTGTATTTTGTAATAATATGTGACGTATAGTTATAAAATTATACCTATTTATCAAACTCATGTATACTATAATGCTTCAAGAATAAATATTCGCATATAAAGCAAAATTTAGTTTCGCGTTTCATAAAAAATATAAAAGTGTGATTTGTGTCCATAATAAAATTAGGATTTCACGGTCCAACTCTTTTTCCTCCAATTATTTTCGCTGAAGTATAAAATTTATCGCACGTACACCAACATTTACCAATACATTATTAAGAGTACAATGATCCGCAAAATTCAACATACTTCCTACTAAATCTTGAGGCGTTGTAATAAGGATCAATATAGTAGATACGTCTGTTCATATGCGGTTTAATGTACCTCTAACAATAACAGTCGGCGTACCGTGAAGGGGTGTTGTAGGCCATTCCTTGGGCCTAATTACCGTAACAGGCCTGAACTATACGTTATTCTGAGATATATTATTGTGAGCCCATTAATTGTTCTTTTGGTAAATGCTGTGGCGAAATAATTACTGCAAATGAGTTTGTTTTCGCCAAATTGAGAATCGAGCCTGTTAAATAATAGGCACATTACAAGTGAGTTATTTAACTATGTGTGGAAAATTTTATTCGAAATTAATTGGTGACTTGTTTTTGTCCATGACTATACTTTTATTCGTTTTCTTTGGGTGTCAAAAGCCAATCACAAAAATAGCCTTTCTTAGCCTCATGAAAAGATGGCAATCATCAGCTATTAAAATAATAAGGTGTTATTATGTTTTTCTTCTAGTCTTTCAAAAGAGCCCTGATAACAAAGATTCAAGAGCAAAAACAAAAGAATGCCTACTCTTTTCTCTTGAAATACAATTTCCTTTAATTATTTCACTTTATATTAAAAAAAAATATTCGCAATGAAGGAATGTAATATATTGTGTTCTTATTACTTTATTTCCTGGTCCAGATGTTTTTGTATTTTTCATGATAAAAGTACTTCAGTTAAGAAAAAATATTTTTGACAAATTAGTTTTGGCACCAGGAATTTTCTTCTTTCGTACGTATTTCATTTCCCTACGTCGTGGGTTCTTTAAATAGAGGTGTGAAAAGGCATACCTACAATGGGCAAAAATTAAGTCACAATATGCTGCGTCTCGCTTCTACAGTGATTTAAAGAATGATCTGAAGAAGGTAGTCAGGTAGTTGAGACAAGCCAATAATACATTGCGTCGTTGCAATCACAATACACTTGGAATATCGTAGTTATTGTTCATACGAAGTGAAAATTATTCAGATGGTACAATATCTGCACATCAATATGTATTGTATCTATCTGAATAAATTTTTCTACGGCTCAGAACATGATGCGATACAGATATCGAAACCATTACAATTGCTAAAATGATCGTGACCTAACATATCCTAGATAGTCAGATGGCATGAATAAAATAAAATTATTAATTATTGCTAATCAGTAATCTCTGCCAGGTAATCTCTGTATTAGAGACAAAAGGAAAAAAGGGGGGAAATGTAGATTTACAACAAATATATATGTATGTGTATATATGTTCCCATCCTCTCCTGACGGTAGCTGAAAATTAACTGTCAACCTCGTGTTACAAGACTTGCATGTTTCAATTCCGCCGAACGTTTACAGTTGACTTACAATACTAGTCCCGCTCCAAGTGCCTTGAACGTGGCAGTCGGCTTGACAGCACTCAGCACATACATGTATTCATCTGCTCGGGTAGGAAATAAAGCGACCCCTATGCCAGGTCGTAAGTAACAGGCCTACATCTTCGATTCACAACCTACAAAACGGTAACGGACGGTTGTGTTTATCTCTCGTTCTGTCCACACAATGCTTAAAAGCATGTTGTTATTGTGAATGTAAATAATGTACTTATGTACGTTTTGATCCCCACGCTTCATATATAATTTTGTTAAATTCTCTATATATATCAGTGGCGGAGCGTCCGTACAACCCGATTCCTTACAGCCGTACCAAACGAGCGAGCTTAAAAAAATACCTAACTAAAAACAAATTTGTCTTGTTTCATTACTATAATGCAGGTACAATACCATTTATTAAACAAATATAAAATCATATAACAGTAAAACACGCGCGCGAAACAATACGCAACATAGGTACATACAAAGAACTAGCGATGTTCCAATCACTCACACATCATCGCTCCCGCTCTCTAGATTCCTTCAATTAACTCGTAAAATCTCGAGTTATAGACGCCTGCGATACAACACGCACACAGACAAGCGTTCCCTTGTCACGTCTGTGTAGGTCTCTCATAGGCGCACGCAACAGAGAAATAGTACCTAAAGATCGCCTAACATGCCGGCTTTTTGCGGCCTACGAGCCTATCCATCGATACACTACGACACACGCATACATTAGTCATAAACTCTCACGTACGTCTCGCGGAAAGCCAAAAGTAAAGTTCAGCCAAAAGTAAATATTTTAGATCTTATTACAATAGCCATAAGGGCGGAATTTCTTTCGGGAAACGCACGCAATATCGCGCGCCGTGCGGAGCTCCGTAAGCTGCCACGGGCCGGCTTGTATCGTCCTTCTCTTACTAACGCAGGCAGCTTTTGTATAATGCATCCCTTTCTTTTTAGCCGATCCCGAGCCGAGTTGTAGTTATTTCTCTGTCTTGCATAGCCGGTGTTTGAATATTGACATTTCATTCTGATATTTTAGTTTATTCTGTTTCGTAAACTTAAAGTAATCAATTAGTTTTATTGTATTTTTAGCAGTAATTCAGTGAAATAGTAAAATTTAACTAACATGTGTGTTGTAGTTTTAAAGGTGTATTGTGATATTGTGAATTGTGTCGCACCGCAGGGATTTAATTGGTAGGTTTTAGTTTTTAATTAATTTTGGTTTATTCTCTCTCGGCACAATAATGGCCGCTTTGATGCACATAGATTGTTGTCTTACCGATTTCTTGCTAAGTGAAGGAAAGCAGTTTTCAAAGTTGTCCTTTGAAAATAAAAAATATGTCATACAGTTAGGTCGAGCTCGTCCAAACATGTCAATAGATTACAAGCGTAGAGACGGTTTTTTCAAGCATTTCCACAGTTCTCTTTATGATAAATATAGTTGGCTTACAGGCAGTTGTTTATTAAAAAAATGTTTTGTTTTCCGTGTCTTTTGTTTTCTGATTCAAGCAACGTTTGTAATCGAAGGGATTTTTTGATGTTAATAATTTATCAAACTCTGCTAAAAAACATGTTCAAAGTGAGAAACATATACGTAGTTGTTTAGCGTTGCATGAATTTGGAAATAGTATAATAGAAAACTATTTTAACAATAATTTTGAGGCTCATAACCGCAAAGTCGAACGTAATCGAAATCTGTTAATAACGCTTCGACACAGTTGTTCTCTTAGGTAAACAAGATTAGCGTTTCGCGGGCACTACGAAAGTGTAAATTGGGATAATCGTGGTATTGTTAAAGTATTGTAAATGGTATACTTTTCTTTGTTTATCGCACACTGTAGACACACAAACAAATTACCCATTTTTTGTGGGTCCTAATTTTTACTGTGGCTTGCCTAACTTTTTTTTTCACGCCACGCCACTGATATATATATATATATATTCAGTTTTACGGCTCTGGTTGCAGGACCTTATGAGCCACACGTTAACAGTAGAATACTTTTGTTCAGTAGTTTGCATTGAAATGCTAGTTTAATGCATTTCAATGCATCTTGGGAGAGTTTGGCGTCGAACGATCGATAGCAGACTCGGTGGTGCTACTTGGATGAGGTGGATTACCACGATAAAAAACTCATCACTTTTCACACCGCTGGACGTTTATTTCGATAATCCTCCACATTACACATCATCACAGACACTTATTACACAAAACTACACTGATTTTACGTAACGATATCTAATCCGTACAATATTACAATCATCGAAATAAAAATCACGTCCGCCATAGTTGAATGCCGCCAAAAACTCCACGCTTCATATGGACGTACGGAACTACTGAACGTGGCAAAAAATATTTGCTGCTTTTATTGGAATTAAAAGTATTTTTATGAATTCGAAATTTTGCGAGATTACACACTCGCCTCATACCATTCGACTTCTGACGTCATCAAAATATGCAACTCCGTTATGTATGTACAGTCGGGGAAGCTAGCGGTCGATCACTAGAGTTTTTTTGGGAAGCATTATTTAAAAAGTAATAGAATCAAAGTAGTATTTTATGATTGAAATGAAACATCTAAATTGGTCTATTTTGGTGGTTATCTTTTGAAATTACTGTCTTACTTTACTCAATAATGCTTCCCAAACACATTTTCATGAGAATTTGTGAAATTAAATGATGCATTCACTCAATGAGTTGAGTTTCACTCAAGGAGAAAAGTTACTATTGCTTTGAACTTAAAGTCAATTTTTTGTTGTCATCTTGCTTTTCTTTATTTGGTCTGGTTTCTACTCAAAAGCAATAATTAATTGATTATTGTACACAAAATCGAATCAAGTAGCTCTGTCATAAAACTTTGTGGTTTTTATCTGTGACTTTTGTTCTACCTGTTACATTATGTTTTGTTTGAATAAAGTGCGTCTAGTTATATCCGCATCTCATCATCATTCAACTTGTATGCATCATTCATCATTCAAATAATGGCATAATAATTTGTAAATGTCATTAACATTGTTATTTAAATGTGGGGGAGTATCTTAAGCCATTTTATGTCCAAATCTAAAATCGATGGAGCAGTATATTATTAGATAGCAATGAGATTTAGGGTATGTAGTTTAGGATGAATTTTTATTTTAATTTATTGTCAGCGTTTTAACATTGTCATTTAACAAATTAGTTATTAATGTTTAATTAATAACCTAACCTAACCACTTCATATTGTTTTTTTGTTTTTTTTTCAGAAACATCAAATGAATGATGTAATAGTAAATAAAATTAATTAAATTTGTTTAAAATACCCATAAAAAGTTTCTTTTTACCCTTTCTAAAAATTTGACCTTTTCTATTAAAATTCTATCTAAATTCATGGAAATCCCAGTACAATAAATTCGTGGAATACTCGTAGATTCAAACGAATTCCTTAGGCGAAATACCAGATTACACAATTCAACAAATGAATAACGTTCATTTGTTGAATTGTGTTGTTGTGAAACTCAATGTTGGTTTTATCACCTCCAGATAGCCACTATCGAGCAGGTAAATTCATAAAGAGATTTTCCGTTTAGAATTATTTGTCACTTACTTTATCAGAAACTAATCTGGAGGTATACACTGGATTTAAATGGACCTTAAGAGATTTTAATTATTAAAATGACCTCCCCAAAAATTTCTCGTAGGTATAGAAAATTTGCAATAAATTTGGTACAGACAACAACACATAATTACAGTAAGCCAGAAAATCGACAGAATTGATTATTTTTTAATGCCAATCGATCTCATTCCTATAAAGGATTAGAGCACTCTTTGGAACCAACTGAGGTTAGAGTACTAGAACGTCCACAAATCAAAGAAATCTTTTTCCATACATTTAATAGGGTAAAGGCAAAGGGGAATTTTCTTAATCTTAAAAATCTTTAATTTTTATGGGGACAACTTTCATCAGGACATAAATTGAGAACAATCGGTATTTTCACAAAAAAAAAACACTAAATACGATACAAACTTTTTGCTACATAGGCCGTCATGGATGAAAAAGCTTAATAAATAATTAAAAAGAATGTACGAAGAAAATTTAAATTTTGAATTTAGAACAGATGGTTTATTTCAATTTGTGTTCTTCTCTGAAACGTTTTGCTAAGTGTTCGTAAGTAAAAAATGGTTTCAAATCAAGAAAAATTAGATCCCACCTGTTGAGGATGGAGAATTGAGAGCAAATAAGACCACGCACTGATGTAACACGTATAATGTCTAATAGCATACACTGACAGTAAAAAAGTACAATTGTTTCTATCAAAAAGTCTGACATTCTCAATATAAATAAATCAAAAAATATGACGTACTGGGAATTTGGAGTTAAGGTCCGAAAAGGTTGGTGCTGGTCGCCAACATGGCCCCCGACGGTGTGAAGCACCCAATTATTGGCCGGCGACCAGCATGGGCACTTTGCGTGTGGGCCGGCGCAGCACACCCCCTTTAGTGGCGACATCCACGACCCGTACTATACCGTCTTTGCCCGGGTAAGTGGCGACTATTCGTCCTCGAGGCCAGCTATTCCTGGGTAATGTTCCATCGGCGATAAAGACTAAGTCCCCAACCTTGAAGTGCGACGCTTGCGTAGGACTGTTTCGACGAGGTACGAGCGTCGGCAGGTATTCTTTAACAAAGCGCTGCCAGAAGCTGTCGGCGAGGCGCTGGGCCTTCCTCCAGTCTACTCGCCGGTGTAGGTCAGCGTCATCGAAGGTCCTAGTCTTCAGGTCATTGCTAGACGTTCCGATCAGGAAACTAAAGGGTGTGATGGCACTGTCTGATTCTATGTCCACGGAAACATGCGTAAGGGGCCTAGAGTTGATGACGCTCTCTGCTTCCAGGAGTAGCGTGTGCAGGACTTCCTCTTTAGGGGATCGTTCCTTAAGTGTCACCGAGAGGGCATTCTTGACGGAGCGGACCAATCGCTCCCAGCAGCCGCCCATGAATGGCGCGGAGGGTGGTATGAAGTGCCACTGGATCTTTCGGTTTACGCAAAAATCATAGAGTTCTGGAAACATCTTTGCTGCTCGGACGAATGATGTGCCGTTGTCAGAGTATATTCTATCTGGGCATCCTCTTCTGGCTATGAAGCGCCTCACAGCCATCATCGCAGAATCCGCAGATAGGTTATCGACTACCTCTAGGTGGACGGCTCTGATGGTCAGGCAAGTGAAGAGAGCTATCCATCGTTTGGCGGTGCGTCTGCAAACAGAGACGTTGATAGGGCCAAAATAGTCGAGTCCGACGAAGGTGAAGGCTCGTAGGTGATGTGCGAGTCTGACGTATGGAAGGTTTCCTAGAGGTGGTGGCACGGGCTTAGTTTTACGGTTGAGGCAGAACTGACAATCTCGAGAGGTGCGTTTGACGACTGGCCTCAAGCCCAGGATGTAGAATTTCTGGCGCAACTCGTTGACCACTAACTCGTTGTTTCCGTGTGCAGATTTGATGTGGTAGAAGTGTACGAGTAGACTGGTAATCCGGTGTTTACCCTCGAGGACGATTGGGTTGGTTTCAACGTCTACAGAAGCAGCTGTGCGGCCGAATAGACGAAGCAGTTTATCTTGCCCGTATTGAAGTGATAGCCCTTTCAACCTACTCTCGCTTAAAACGGGGCGTGCTGCTTAGACGCGGAGCAATTCTTCAGGAAATGAATCTAACTGAATTTTTTGGAAGAGGTGAGCCTCTGCTACGTGGAGGTCCTCGACGGAAAGCAAAGGTAAGTTGCGAGAATCTCGGGGTGTGTCGTTTGGCAATTTTGAATTTTGGCATAAAAGTGACCGAAAGGCTCTTGTAGCTTTGTGTACTCGAGCGGTTGCGCGAAGAAGGCGAATCCACCTACTGAAACGTAGGTGGTCTGCGACTACCGGTAAAGGTAGACATTGCAGTTGTTTAGTAGAGATGTGCCTCACCGATTCCGAAGTGATTTTCAGTTCTTCGGAGATCAGAGGGGCATTATCTATAGGTTCCGCGGGCCACTCTGACTGTGGTAATAGAAGGAAGGCTGGGCCGCTGAACCATCGTGATGAGACGTTGAACGCACAATCTCGCGTAGCGTCGTCTGCGACGTTTAATGCGGTTGGTACATAACGCCAATGTTGGCAGTTCGTTATTTCCGTTATCTCTCCTATACGAAAGGAAACGAACGCTTTAAACGCACAGGCGTCGCTGCGGAGCCATTTTAAAACGGTTGTAGAATCCGACCAGTAAAAAGTTTGGTTCGGCTTCCTTTTATGAGCATTTACAATATAAACGCTATAGCGAGCGGCAATTAGTGCTGCTTGCAGCTCGAGTCTTGGGATCGACGTGGGCTTTAAGGGTGCCAGGCGACCTTTGCCGCCGATTAGCGACAACTTCACGCTGCCGTCGACGAAAGCGAAACGCCAATAGGCTGCACAAGCGTAAGATCGTTCGCTGGCGTCGGCGAATACATGAAGTTGCAAATTTACTATGCAACCTGTACCAGATATGTAGCAACGAGGGATTGCATGGTTAATTAGATTTTGAATTTCGTGATACCAACTTTTCCAAGACTCAACCAACGAATCAGGTAAGGTTTTATCCCAGTCGATGCCCAACTTCCACGATTTTTGGAAAAGCACACGACCCTTCATAATAACTGGAGTGATGAGACCCAACGGGTCGTAGATGCTCATGAGCAGGGACAGAACGGAACGTTTAGTGAACATGGCGGGCAATTTTGGGAGAGTTTTTAATAGGTGGAGATTATCTTCGTTAGTGTTCCAAGTTATACCGAGCACCCGGACTTGGGATGAGGGAGTTGACCCTAGAAGTACTTCAGAGGCATCCTCCATTCGCAGTTCGGGGGGTATTAAGGCCAACGCCTCCCTGCAGTTTGATACCCAGGACCGCATTTCAAAGCAGGCTGCTTTATGGATCTGGACTATCTCCTTAACTCGGCAGGCCGCTTCGAGAACACTGTCAAAACTCCCCAGGTAGTCGTCCATGTAGTGGTCTTCGATGATGGCTCGAGTCGCATCGGGATATTGAGTTTGAAATTCTGACGCATTTTTATTTTTGATCCACAATGCAGTGCATGGACTCGAGACAGCTCCGAAGATCATCGACGACATTCGGTACTCTAGGATTGGCAACTCTGGTTTGTCTCTCCACAGGAAGCGCTGGGCGTCTCTGTCTTCTGACCTAATCTTTACCTGTGGGAACATTTCTCTGATGTCCCCCGTGACGGCTACCGCTCCCTCTCTAAAACGCATGATTATAGCGAGCAGCGATTGTAAAAGATCAGGTCCTGCAAGAAGAAGCGAGTTGAGGCTGACGCCCGCGCATTTCGCTGCGGCGTCATGAACGACGCGCAGTTTCTTCTTATGAGGATGAACTACGCCGAAGTGAGGGAGATACCATGTGGTTTGTCCCTCCGTGGCAGGTTCTGAACATATTTCAGCGTAGCCTTTGCTTATCATGCCTTCAATATTCTGTTTGTAGGCTGCTGCATACGAGTCATCTTTAGCCATTTTACGTTCAAGGCTAGTGAACCGGGATAACGCTAGGTCGTAACTCGGTGGTATAAATGATATATCCTCACGCCATAGGAGACCGGTTTCGAACCTACCTGAGTCAAGACGCTTAGTAGTGTCCTCCAAAATTTTTAGAGCGCGAGTATCGCTTGCGCTCTTATGATCTACCTTTGTGATGCCGATGGAATCAAGTTTAAAATATTCTCTGATAATGTTGTCGAGTGGTGAACCATCGTTGATTGTAGTGATGTGGTTGACTGAGTGAGGCGAGGCCAGCCTAACGAGGTGAGGGCTGCTGCTGGTTGGCAGGTACTGCCCTGGCGGATAGCTTGTGGTACAGTCAAATGCCAATTGTCTGCTCCGATTAAGAGCATTGGTTTTGCTTGGTCGTAGCACAAGACCTCCACCAAGTCAGATAAATAAGCGTACTCATTCAGATCCTCAAACCTTGCCGACTGACTATTAATACACAGATTCGGAATTGATCGGGCTTTGACTTCGTGTACTACCGAATTATGCCCTTTTACTTTTACGTTGACGTAACTTACTTCAGCTCGTTTGCTCAACCCTCCAATGCAGTCAACATTCAAAGCGCACTTAGGGCCTGTAGCCCCAATCGAGTCGGCCACGGTTTGGTCTAAAAGTGTCACGGAGCTCCCGTCGTCGAGAAGCGCAAAGGTATCTACGCTTCCGAGGGGTCCGGAGATGGAAACCGCGATGACTTTAAGAAGTGGCTTAAGGCCTAATCTATTGGTTGGGTGAGAGCTATGAGCCACAGTGACAGACGGTTGTTTTTCTGTGGTGGGTTCGGACACGAAATCAGAGTCGGGTGTCTCCGATGCTGACTGTACTTCGGTTATGGTCAGAGTCTGCTGATCTGACTGTACGTAGGCGGCAGTGGACATGTCGCGGTGGAGCGCGGTATGATGTTGGTTGCGCGAGCATCCATCAATTTCGCACGTGTTTTTACAGGTGCGATATTGATGCAGGCCCTATTTAAGACATCTACGACATACCTTACTCTCGATGACCCATTTCCAGCGTGCATCGATGTCGATAGATAAGAACTTTTTGCATTTACCTATTTCATGGCTCTTATCTTTGCAAAATATGCAAAAGGTTTGCTGCTTGACAGCTGAGATGGCATAGACTTTATCTCTGGCCGATTTTATGACAGCTTGACGGTTGTTGACAGATTGCCAATCATTTGAAATTAACCCAAACCTAACGTGTAAATTTGACTCATTTTCTAAAAAGTCTGCGAGAATTTCAATTTTAAAGGAGCCGGGGCGTAAATTAGCTGCCGCAAAATCGACCCAACGAGAACGCAGGAGGGGGGTTAGCTTCCCTACGATGGTGTTGACGAGATCGGGAGCCGCAAGATATTCGGGCTGATGCAGAAACCTAATTACCTCAACGCAGTTGCGGATGCGGCTTGCGAAGACGTTGAGCTCACGGGGACCTTCGAACGTGTTGAGCCTGGGAAGATTCCTCACCATGGCGAGCTGTTGAAGCACGATGAACTCGGGCCGGGCAAACCTACATTCAAGGGTCTTCATGATGACCTCCGGGTCCTCTGCGGTTGTGAGAAGAACCCACACGGCCTCTCTGGCGGGGCCATGAAGAGCAGCAGCGATCCTGGCGATATTGTCCCTCGCCGAAAAGCTCGCCTTCGTCTGTTCGACGGCTCTCTTGAAGGGGAGCCAATCGAGGAGGGCACGTCCGTCGAACCTAGGGAGATCACTTACCTTTTGAGTCTTCTTCCCCAGGTCCGCGATGGCATTCGCGAGCAAAATAAAATTGTCTGGTGTACCTACTGTTGTATTTTTATTTTTATTTTTATTTATGTCCAAATTACAATTTTGGCTACAGAGGTAAGTACCTACACCTGGTGAGTGTAAAGTGGTGTTATTGTTTCCGCCTTTAGGGAGCCCTTCACCACACGGAAAGGCTTTTGGGCTTGGTCCCGGAACTGGTTGTTGGTAGGCGCTCGCAATTGGAACCACCAGGGCTTCACTGGCCCGCGCTGCAGTGAGTGCAGCGGTATGTGACGCCAGACGCGGCACCTTTGGCGCGTCAATAGGGACGTCGTCGCAACCCATCTCCCTGCCAAACGGGTCAGTTGGATTAAAGTGCTCTGAGATTACGGTATTATTATCATGTGAATTGACTAACCAGTTCTCTATGTAGGCCGACTTGGAGCTTTGAGAGGCGCTGCAGCTGATGGCAGCGAGCTCGGCTTGGAGTTCCAGTTTAGCCAGAGCTTTTGCACGGTCGGAAGCAGCTCTTTCTCGCTCCGAGTCAATTTGCGCAAGGCGTCGAGCGTAATCCAACTTAGCGGCCAACTCTCGGGCTTTTGTTGAGTTGCTTGACTTAGTACTGGATTTGGTGCGTGCTTTACAAACAGGTATAGCATTATTAGTGTTACTGGGTAAGGCGGCTGGCTCGTCCGGGGATGTCGGTACCTCGTCCCTGAGGTGGCGCGTGCTGGACAACGCTGGCGTAGAAGCGCCAGTAGAAGAGGCGCTGTCCTTACAGAGAGCACTGACACGAGGCACGGGGTTAGAGACCGACTCGCGATTCTCCGGATCACTTTTAGGAGCTTGAGCGCGTGAGCGTGTGGTCATGGGCATGCTTAGTTCTTTTAAAATCACTTCTGACACCAAATTATGTTGAGGATGGAGAATTGAGAGCAAATAAGACCACGCACTGATGTAACACGTATAATGTCTAATAGCATACACTGACAGTAAAAAAGTACAATTGTTTCTATCAAAAAGTCTGACATTCTCAATATAAATAAATCAAAAAAGTTTCATACTGCGATTTCTTTATTATTATAGTTAATGTTGTGTTCCGATTCCAAGAAATGCATTTCAATCAAAGGTTTTTCTGTCATGACTTGTCGAAATAAATTTTTACAATACACCGACATAATATCCAAAAGATAACATAACTAGCAGTTTATTGAGAGGCTTCGAGGCTGCTACTGTAAAATTGTCAGTATGTTTTTATTTGGTGCAATAAAGAGTTTTGTATCTGTTGAGCCTTTTTTTATTCGTATGTAGGTAGGAATGGGCTGGATGAGAACGGCCGAAAATCGAGAACCAGTATGTCCAGCAGTGCACGAGCACAGGTTGATGATAATGATGATTTTTTTTTAAATTTCTCTGGCTTTACAGTAATAAATCTTATGCCGTACTCAAAATAAAGTATTAATTTTATACTACACAACACGGAAAGCGAGAAGAAAATAAAAAATTCCAATTTGACGCAACACCGCCGTGTCTACACCGTTCGTATTGGCTCAAGGTAAAATTCATCTAAAAAGAAGTATTTTCAATTTCGTTCCCCGCGCGTATAAATCAGGCGATCACGACACTAGTGACGTTGTCAGTCACAAACTGTAAAGGTACTTATTTACATTTTGTGGCGCCCACAATCGGTTCTATTTTCGTTTGAAGTAAGCTATCAACGTGCCTTCTGTGCTGTAAATTTTAAATTGAATCATGACTTTGGGAACTGCATATTACCTCTTTAACATTTAGAATGCGTATTTTAGTCAATGCTCATGCGCTAGCTATGTGAAAGGTTCGGAATATAGCTGTTACGACGATATGTTGCCAAAATTTTTAAATGTTCTTTTGTTATAATTTATTCTTATTTATAAAAAAGGTATATTTGATTGTAAATATCGCTTGTCTCGCATTGTGCCCGGTACATGGCAAAAGGCTCGCCACTTGATGGGGATAAGACATCCTACAGGCTAAATGAGGGTGTATGACACCAGGTCCACTGCCTACTCCATTGCGGATACAACCGTGTTGATATATTATGTTAAATTTGCTACAAAAATTGATCAACGAACGTGTTTTTGGAATGTATTTCTTTTTTAATATTTATTTTATTATGTGCTTCTTCAACACTAACCAATCTGAATTTAATTTTTTTTTCTTTTCTAATTATAAAATGACTCTAAAAGCAATATTTATATTTTACAGATCACCTAGTCACCCAGTCATTTAGAAAAAATATCTCGGACACCCCGTGTAGTGGCGGTTTTTAAAAGAATACCACCAACTAGAGATGGTGTTAACTGTTCCGTGTAGTGGCGGTTTTTAAAAGAATACCACCAACTAGAGATGGTGTTAACTGTTTAAAAAAATTATCTGTTAAAAATTAAATGATAAATATTTTAAACAGTTAATTTTATCTGTTGAAAATATTAGTTGATATTTTGAATCTAATAATTAAATAAACTGGTTTTTAATTCAAACGTAACCATCGAATATTATTATATGAAAGCGTAGAATGAATTAATGAACTTGCTTTCATACTTTACAGGCTTAAATTGTCTAGTACAGTGTTGCTAATTAAAAATGATTACTGATAGTGCCTAAACGACAATTTTTTTTAGTACATGAAACATGCAAATTTTTCATCTCCAGTTCACTTTTCAAAATGTGTCCAAATTTCCGTATTTCGTCTAGACATTATGAAAAATAAGCACCAATAAACAGTTCCGCAACGACATCACACTTCAACTGACTACTTGCAACTAATAAATAAAAATATTCAATCGAATAAAAATATCAGAAAGAAATGAACTGTTAATTATCATTATTCGATCACCAATACCATTTAATTTTAATACTTATTCCAAAAGCAACAGAACCTAGAATCGAGTGCAACCAAAAAAATTTTATGTTGTCAAGAAAAAAACATGCTTAATGAGAAGATAATTGAAATCAAATTCGATCGCATCAGGCGATCAGCTTAGGCATCGATGCGCCTGGGTCACCTGCCGTCTCGCTCTAACGGGCGATCGGCTCTCGTCGGCTCACTCACTCAGCTTGGTCCGTTGATATACCTAACTAATATTTTCAACTGCGCGTGGTAAGGTGCCAGGATGTCCGAATCGAATAACGATAATTTTATCAGTTAATGTTGATTTCAATTATTGACTGTTAATGATATTTTTATTTATCTGTTAATTTTAACGAATAATTAATATATTTAACAACTCTACACCAACCCATCGCTTCCCTTGAGTGTCGTAAAAGGCGACTTTTGTACTTAGAACTGAACAATCATCCAATAGCTTATAACGGCGACGGGCTCACCGCCTGTCACGCTGTGTGCTTGGTAAAGCGCGGACTATGGCATTGGACTGCTTTTGCTGTGCTTTTGCCTAGTCTCTGACTAACCTTAAGGGGATAATAATCGTAATTATATGTATGTATGTATTTATGTGTGATGAGCTTGTCATTGAATTAGTATAAAATTTTAATTGATAGTTTATAATTAATATCTCTTGCCTTACAATGCGCCTGGTGCATATAAACTTCCACAATATTGGGCAAAAATTGAGTGTTAATACGTCTTCTTGAGGAGAAACAAAGCTACCTTCGCCATGCTCAGGCCTTGGATGGGTGACCAAAACTTAATCTCAAAACAAAACTTAACTTCTTCGTGCATCGGAAGGCACGTTAAGCCGTTGATCCCGGTTGATATTGCAACCGTTTCTACCCACCCAACCTCCTTAGGCCAGCGTGGAGGTGTAACGGGCTACGTGGCGGTATACTCCTCATGTTTTTCTCCATAAGGAAGGCCTGTACCCAGTAGTGGGTCGTCGTATACAGGCTGAGGCCGATTACGTCTTCGGGAATACAGGTGTTATATCAAGTTAGCATAGCAGTATATTTCGACGTCTCTTCGACAACATCCACATCAGACGACAAGTACACCAACAAAACTCTCATTCAGTTTCTGAAAAAAAAAAATCCGAAATCTGTGTTTCGTCCTCCCTCTATTTATGTACCTCTTGACTATAGCAACTGTCGCTTTACTATCCAATTGCAGACTATCCGGTGTTCAGTCGGCGACACGGACGAAATAGTTTTTTAAAAATAAACGCTTCTTTCGCCGCCTCGAATATCTAATGCTAAGTGGTCTGTTTTGGTGGTTGACTTAAAAGGAGCATTTTAAAACTTTTGAATTTTTCGAATCACAACTAAAATTGTACCAGTAACCAACCATTACATTTGGATAATGTACCTTTAAAAAAGAAAGTTTAAACTCGGATAAGTAATCCGGAGAACATCTCAAACAATAA
This sequence comes from Parapoynx stratiotata, assembly GCA_910589355.1. Classification (NCBI taxonomy): domain Eukaryota; kingdom Metazoa; phylum Arthropoda; class Insecta; order Lepidoptera; family Crambidae; genus Parapoynx; species Parapoynx stratiotata. The sequence goes on from OU342463.1 coordinate 3,705,982, forward strand.
ATTAATAGGTACAAAAATACAATTACCTAATTAGATTTATACGTTTGTGATGTGTTAATAATATACGCCTTTTGCGAACATTTTAAAGTTTGGTTTAATTATTTAATTTAGTAACTTTGTTGGGGGAACTATTTACAAATAGCTGGAAACACTCTTTTAGTACTCGAAAATAATGAAGTAATTTCCTCCCAATATTTCGAACATCCTATCATCCAACTTAAGAACTTAACACAGCGAAATAAGTGACAATTCAGGAAAATCCCTTCATCCGCAAAGCTATTCAGCCTTTGAGCTGAAAAATTTTACCTTAATTTCTGGACAGATACGAGTAAAATTGATTGAACTATTAAAATTCCGGTCACGTATGTACATACATCAACAAAATCTAGGGATATTTATATAACATCAAATATTTTAAAATCTATAAAGAATCTACTATGCTACGCAAACGTCTGAGACTAATACAACGAAAAGTTATGGTGGATTTCCGGCCAAATTTGACAAACGAACAACACTTGCATACTAACAAAGAACATGGTATGGTATTTTATTTTCAAGTGTTGTACACCAGCTAAATGTGGTCGAAAATCGACATTCTGGTTCATCAGATAATTAGTCAGCCAGCTCCTGTAATGTTTATGTAGATTTTGAAGTTCGTTTGCTTATTTTTAAGATATTTGAAAAATGCAGTTTCTGCTGGCGTAACGTTACTGCTGCATAATTTTATTTTCTAATCTATATATAGAAAATAACATAAGTTACATAATTAGTTCGCTAGACGAGTTAAATGTTATGACATATTTTGGATTTGTGCGTTTTGAGGTTGCGAACATGTGTAAGATTTCGCTGGGGTAACGTTTTCGTGTTTGCTGGATCTCTTTGCATGGCTTGTCTTGATTTTTTTAAATTCGTTTAAGAATAAAAAAGGAGAAACAATTAAACATTATTTTCATAACTTTTGATATGAGTCAACTAGCCTATTGTGACACTACAATGATGTATAATTCCAGCAAAATTCTTAGCGAAGGAACTTTCTCATTTATCCATAACACTGTTAACCTTCACAGTGTACTAAGGTGTAATTTAAATAATTGAACTGAGGTATGTGACTCAGTAATAGGAATCAGTGAAGCTACGACCTCATTTATATTACACAATGTGACAATTCGATGGTTGCGTATTTCGCCATTACGTCTTCTTTGTCTTAAATTCCGAGAATCATTTACTGCTCATTTTTCTGTCAGAATCTTATTATGTATTGAGAGTGGTTACTTGGTAACTACAGATATTTAAATTTGATTGTGTTGCTAACCAGTCAACGGGCACAGAATGACAGACATTAGAAACATCTATTGTTTGCGAGCACCGGTGTTCACGGTGCCCGCCAAAGGGCTGATAATAATTGTAAAAATTTCTTCTCGGTGGTTCTTTAGTGTAATTGATGATATTATTTTGTGAAAAGGCCAAAATCATGCCTACATCAGACTTACTTAAACTCTCGCTCACCAATGTCTCAGACAGATCATCAAAATTAGGTCAGACTGGTATTTTTTTTATGGGATAGCGAGCAAGCGAGCAGACGGGTCACCTGATGTTAAGCAACTACCGCCGCCCATGGACACTCGCAACACCACTGGGCTCACAAGTGCGTTGCCAGCCTTTTAAGTGGGAATACCCTCTTTTCTTGAAGGTTTTCATACACTGGTACTGGACAGAGTCCTCCCTAACAGCGGCTACGAATACCGGCAGGCGGTGCGGCAGGCGAATTTGCATACGTGCTCAAAAGACACCATGTCCATGACCATGTTTGTCAAATGCGATTACGCTTGCCGCTTCGACCGCTTCTCGTACCTACTCGAGGCCGAGCCGTATGTCATCATGAGTCAGCACTGTTCTGCAAAGAGTGACTCCATCTCTCATCAACATAATAGGTCCTTACCTATGAAATTGGTATTTTGTATGGAGATTTTGGGGAATTCTGCATTTTCCATACTAACATTTTTTTCAGTTTTCTTCACAACGACAAATCCAAAGATAATAATATTTGGCATCTATCATTAGACAAGCCTTAGTAATATGTGTAATATCACACTTCATAAAAAATATTTATCGTTTATAAGTGAATGCAAATAAAATGATGTATTCGGGAGGCACTTAAAAAGAGTTGTCTCCGTGTCCAATTTTAACACAATTAAACTTATCAAAACTACAACAAATTATCAAAACAAATCAAAAGAGCTCAAAAATAAAGTCTATTTTTAGACAAGGTAATTATTTTTTAGGAATACTCTGAATGTTAATAGTTACAGACAAAATACTAAGAGAGAAAAAAAACACCAATTTCATAGGTAAGCACCCAATATATCATCACATTACACCTTTAGGTAGGCAGGGGTGCTATCACCAGTGGCGAAGCCTCCATACAAGCCGATTCTCAGTAGCCTTACCAAATGAACGGGGATTACAATTTGTACCCAACTAACAGGTGTGAGGGCCCTGAGGTGGCCCTTAAATAAATTAAATAATCACAAATAATCTTCCCTTCATTTTAGTGGTATGAGCATTTTTTTGACTCGGCGAAAAAACATATTCTACTCTTTCACGATTTTTCATCTGACCAAACCCAATTTTTGTGTGGCTAAGTGTGGTCTTAAGGGACACAGTGCTCCTTGGACTCTGCCTACCCCTTCGGGGATTATAGGCGTGATTTTATGTATGTAAAAAAACATAAAAGGCAACTTTTATGTTTTTTCACCCTTCGCCACTGGCTATCACCACACTCCGTCATTTCTCCCAATATATTCACCTAAGTCCTCATGTGCCAGAGGGCAGGCCTGTTGCCATGCACCGGGCTCAATGTAAGGCAGGCGATATTCACAATCAACTGTACTTAAGTTTTGAATAAAACTCAGTGGTACGGGCGGGGGGATCGAACCCGCGACCTCTTCAACGAGTAGCGCGTCTTCCCCAACTCGCCTGCCGGCAACTACTGTAGCTACAGAAAATGCCTTTAAAAATATAAATTCAAATCAAATCAAAATATATTTTGTACAAGTCGTTACACATATGACATACTATACATCATGCTATACATACTCGTAGATAGATATATTAGAAGTCGATCATTCATCAGGTTATAAGCCACATTTGAAATCGTAAAACATCATAGCACGAAAATGTTCACGACGCGGCGACGCCCATGCACTTTTTACACGCTTTTATTTAACTCACACTGTTTGTATGTATGTTGTCTGCGTCAAAAACTTTTTATGAGACAAGAAAATTTGAATTGGCTCTCAAGAAAATGCGGAGAGAAATTTGAAAATCGAACAATGATATTTTAAATTTTTAAAAGTGGCTAATGTAATGCAGTGTAAATACATAAAAACATTTTTTCGCAAAACTTTCTGAGTGGCCGGGTATTATCAGCTTCTACATCGAGTAGGAGTACGCTGTTCGTGTGGTAACATTGCGTGTAATAAATTCAAAAGGTTTCTTAACTATAACATTCAAAAAGTATTCGTTTATATTTTTATTCGTTTTTTTTTCATACAAGTCCATTCACTTGACGCAGTTTTATCGTTCAATATATTTTTATTGTCACAGTTTTGTAGCCCTGCCTATATCCCTCAAAAAGATGTCGAATAGAGTATTGTGTTATTTGAAAGAAATCGGGCGGAATGTTCATAAAAATGACATAAGACCTATTCAAATACTTTATCAAAGTCCGTGCTTCGGGCAATGACCCGGCTTATAGAAAGGAAAATTTTCCGTTAACTTTTTTTAATAATTCTATTATTCGTGCTCATCTTTGGAAAGCTCTACAGTTAAAGATAAATACTTTCAGAAGTTCCCAAAAAGATTTTTGGGCCTAAGCGATATTTTCGGGTATTTTAATAAAATTTAAATATAAATGTACATAGTCCGAAATTAGCAGTTTTCGCGTTTAGGTTAGAAACAATAGGATACGATTGGTTATCATATAAATATTTGATATATACGAAAGATCATCAAGTGGATAACAAAAGATTGTTTTAAATGGTATTCGACTTTGGTGTTACCCACAACCCTCTCAAAATATATCTTTGAGTTTAAGTAAAAAAAGAACCTGCCCCGAATTCTAATACAGAGGGTACCCATCTGGTTATATTAACGTTTAATTAAAACAGGTCTTCCACTGACAACAAGTTGAATAATTAAATCCGAATGCCGTTATTTGATTCCGCAAAGGCTGTATCTTGACTATTATAGGAGCCAGAGAAGGGATGCTTCACTTAATGAATAAATTTGGGTTTCAAATTAATTGTATCATATTATTTTATCGCGCCTGCCGTCGGAAGAAAATCTACTTAAGATTAATTGTTGGTATCTAGACGAGATAATTAAAACTATGAAATATTTTCGATCATAATTCCTGCTAGATAACCAAGACTAAGCTAAGCGTCTCCGTCCGCTCTAGAGCATTTAAAAATATCCATTTCATACCCTTTACTCGTAGAACTTCAGCGAAAAATTATACGCCATCCATTCGTAACGTAGTCAGAATTCCCTGAATATTTTAGTCGCATCTATCTAACTGTAGATCAAAGCTTAATAACACTTTTTAGTATTCTACGGTAAAGGCTTCTAATATGATAATATAATCGATTACCAACCTATGAAACATCTCTATAATCTTAATAATTACATTGGTAAAAGCTTCTACCCTTAGTAAGAAAGAAATTTAAATTTTTACATACCAAATAATAATTGTCTTACATTTTTATTTGGTATTTTCTAAATTACATGATCAAATTCTTTACGGCAATAGCAATACTCAAATATACCTATCAAAATGCCTTAATAAATAAATAAAATAAAACGAACAAATTAAAAAAAAACTTGGTAGCATTTCGCAATAATCCCCTTGAGTTTCCTTATTTCGAATATTCACATCTGCAGCTGCAAATGACACATTCCACTTTGGGAACCCCAATGGGACACAGCCTCAAGAATATCCTACCAAAACTGATGGTTGTCTTATTTCAGAAGATATATATATAAATTAAAGAATATTCAAATTCCCAGTATTATCAGAAAGCGTAACCTCGTACATCTAGCTGGTAATAAATAACAAACATTACGTTTCCTATGACAATTCCCACAATTTTACGAGAGCGTATCAGTTAATTAACGTTCGCATTAAGAAACACCATACAGTACAATATAGAGATGCCAGTAGATATGTTACCCTTGGGAGGCAACCATTATTTATACCCTTTTCTTGCTGTTTACCCGCCTGAGCAATAAATATGAACAGAGTTTCTGTAATTTCTGGTTGTTGACTTTAAGCTGTACTTTTTGAGATGTTCTAAGTCAACTAGTGGGATGTGTTGAATCAGAATCCAGAAAAAATTATTGTGTCTTGTAATGTGATCATAAACAAATAAAAAAATATCTTCAGACATATATGTCACACCTATCAACTTTCCCATTTTAAGCAACTAATTCTGCTTGTGTTACGGATACTAACACAAGCAGAATTAGTAATACTAACACAAGCAAGCTGATGACGGGTAAATATAATTGTAATAGATTAATACATACTGGACTGGAGAACTGGAGAACAAATGTCTGTATTCGTTACACAAACATTAGCCCCCACCGGGGATCGAAACCAGAACCTCTCGAGATGACGACCATCCACCATAACCATTGGAATTGTATCTCGGTAAGCAGTAGTCTCACTATCTCCCATGCAATACTATCGTCCTCATTATCTCATCCAAAAAAAGAAAAATGCTTAAAATCAAGTCAGCGGGATGTAATAAAGGGAAAAAACCAAAAAAACTTTTTTGTTTCGCTGTCTGTACGGGCTAATCTCCTCAATGGCTGGAACGATTTCAATTAGATTCTGCATGGTGATACCTTATATCCCTGGTCAACATCTCAAATACTTTTTATTCCGGAAAATTCAATTGTTCCCGTGGGACAGTTAAAAACCAGTAATTGCAAACGAAGTCGCTGGCAACAGTTAGTATAATAATAATATCATAAACTTAAGTTTTTTATAAATGCTTTTATTGCGGCCAGTGGTGATCCAATTAAAAAAAGTAAAAATAATGATGCTTAAGGTGAAAATAATAGTATTTTTAATAGCTTCGAACTTGATTCACTTTATTAACTTATAACCTATGTGTGGCTAAAGAGCCTATCAGCCTATCACAATAACACAACATTTCATCCAACCAAAAAAACCGTTCCAACATTATCTATCTTCATTCTGCCTCTAGAACAAAAATAGTGTTTTTTTTAAACCAACTTTTACGTAAGGCACAGTTTTATGCAATGAGAGTAATGACAGTCTTCCACACACTCGCACTAATGGACCTAACGGCTCCACTCGTTTTGGTCGCATGCCGTGTGCTTTCGTGGGGACAGTTCGGGAACAGTCGTGACAAAATTCTCTACGAAAAAAATTTTTTTGTGTCTACCGGATTCGAAATAGCCTCTGACCAGTTTGTTTACTTATTTTGTTGGAACTATAGATCTGTTGTATTTTCGTTGGTTAGGGAAAAATGTTTAGATAGTGATTAAAAACTATTTAATTATGATGGAGAGGAGATCGGTGGCGTAGTAACACGACCGGTAAGGTTCTATATTGAAAACTTAATTTCGCCATGGTTGGACATTGACCATAATATTGTGAAAGTCACAACATGTTGAGTTCCTATATGGTTCAGAAGACACTTCGAGTTCTTCATTGCCCACAAATAAAACTTTTAAGAATTATGAGTATAATACCTTAAAATATAATATAATACAATACCTTTGAAATAATAATAATAATACCTTTGAAATAATTGCCGTTTTATATGAAGATTTTGGGGAATTCTGCATTTTACATACTAACATTTTTACAGATTTCTTCACAACAACAAATCCAGAGATAATAATATTTGGCATGTATCATTAGACAAGCTTTATTTATCGTTTAAGTGAATACAAATCAAATAAGGTATTCGGGAGGCACTTGAAAAGAGTTGTCTTTGTTCTAATTTTGACGCAATTAAACTTACAACAAATTATCAAAACAAATCGAAAGAGTCTGAAAATATGGTCTTATTTTTAGAGGAGGTAATTATTTGATAAGAAAATTCAGAAACTTAATAGTTACAGACATAATACTAAAAGAGAAAAGTATAAAGTAACGTAACGTGACGTATTATTAACTTCTTGGTGAATTTTTCCATGTCCTAGTATACTCTTACACATAAAGGTTGTATTTTAAAATAATTAAATACTTAAATGCTGAGCAAGTCACACTGATTACACTGCCACAATACGGATGTCAAACAATACGTTGCAAGTGCAACTGACAGCAACTTGCGCTATAAATCTGTCTTCTAATGCGACTCTAACTTGTTGGCGATTCATAGAAACAAGTTGAGCGGGGCTTGGGTACTCTTAGGGCCGGTTTTTTTATGCGTTGTGAGGTTAACCAAAGGTTAAAATATTGACCATCGGCATCAGCGTATGACACCAAAATGTGCTACGACAGCTTACCCAATAGTCAGCTATTAAGGCGAATTCCGTGTTAGTACACGGGGGTTTGGGCACTAATAAATTGTTAAATTTCATTGGTAGAATCCGCTGTAATGACGAAGTCCTGCGTACACGGCCGATTTTTGGTATTACTACACCAGTTTTGCTAATCGAAATTTGGTCGAAGTCGTCTTTATAGTATGTCTCAATTCAAGATCCCAAAAAGGTAAACAAAAAAGCCGACTTACCGAATCAGTTATCCAATAATCATACTTTTTACATGGACATTGCCACGTTAATATAATTAACGGTAACAATTATTGTCCGTTTCAATTGATTTCAATTAACTACAGTCATCACAAAACATTTTAGAGATAAAACATTACCTTTGTTTTTTTTACCTTTTTGGCAACTTGGGTTGAGACGAACTATAGTTAGATAATTTAAGCGATACGCGATGTCAGGATTAAGGAAAATGGCGGGTGTTTAAAATGGATTTCACAGATTGCAAATTTAGCCATTGGTTAAGTTCACATTTACACATTTTGGTATTTTAATTGACTAACTTAACTACTAATCGAAAATCCGGTCCTTCAACTTGTACTGACTTGGCTAACGCTGCTTCCTGTGTCTAAGAATGTTTGTATTCGCTCATTTGTATCTCGTATTCGGAATGGGTAATTAAGTACTTGTATGACTCCCCAATGTTGAAGCGGATTTGTTCATGAGTACTCCTTCATTTGTTTTTTTAATAAGTAAAGAAAATAACTCATTGCTCCGATTTCATATTATGTGAAGACAACATGGAAACTGAAAAAAAATCGGGCTCAACAGCCTAAGCACGTGGAGGTCCTTTACGGCTACGAGATAAGCCTTTTCACGCCTCTCTTGAGCTTAAAGTAAAATACCTTTTCACGCCTTTTTGAAAGAACCCATGTTACAGTCCTACGCCAGCAGTGGATTTCATGCGTAATAATATATATGCTTAGATATATTTTATTTTTAATCCAATGAAACAAAATCTACGTTAGTATTTTATAAAGAATCGTATCTATATCTATACATATAATAAAACTGTAGAGGTCGAATCTGTACATAGAAAAAAAAATGCTTAAGCCAAGTCAGCCCTCTTAGCATGAACACCGCATTTCGTTATCTATCGCGTTTTTATCCCGTTCAAATGTCAAATTACTAGGGAATTTGGAAAAGAGGGAAAATACCAAAAAAGATTTTTTTTTTACTTTTTGTTTCTCAGTCTGTTTATCTTTTTGTTCGGGCTAATGTCCAAAATGGCTGGACCGATTTTAATTAAATTTTGCGTGGCGATACCTTATATCCCCAGTCAACATCTTAGATACTTTTTATTCCGGAAAATTAAAGGGTTCCCATGGGATAGTTATAAAACCATGGTAACCGCGGACAAAGTCGCGGGCAACAGCAAGTTATGTATAAAAGTATAAGAAATATTTAGTCGACCTTATAAAATCGGCACACCTTGTTCAAGACACAAAGTATCCGTGAAGCTATTATTATCTCGGCTTCCAAATAATCTCTGAGGTTACCGGTTTCTTAGAACATAGTACAATGGAAATATTTATACGTATATACACAATATTTACGTACCGTTACTTACATTAATGTACCCGTGCCTATCGGTTAGAGGTACTTTTAAATATTAGGTCCTTACCTATGAAATTGGTGTTTTGTATGGAGATTTTGGGGATGTCCGCATTTTACATACTAACATTTTATCAGTTTTCTTCACAACGACAAATCCAGAGATAATAATATTTGGCATCTATCATTAGACAAGCTTTAGTAATATTTATAATATCACACCTCATAAAAATTATTTATCGTTTTTAAGTGAATGCAAATAAAATGATGTATTCGGGAGGCACTTAAAAAGAGTTGTCTCCGTGTCCAATTTTAACACAAACTTACAACAAATTATCAAAACAAATCAAAAGAGCTCGAAAATATAGTCTATTTTTAGACGAGGTAATTATTTTTTAGGAATACTCTGAATCTTAATAGTTACAGACAAAATACTAAGAGAGAAAAAAACCACCAATTTCATAGGTAAGGACCCAATATTAATGTACCCGTGCCTATCGGTTAGAGGTACTTTTAAATATTACTATCTTTAGAATGGTATTCATTTAATCGTAGTCCGTTCGGCATATTATTTTTTCTTACATTTCTACTAAGCTTAACAAAAGATCCTATGGTTTCCAAAGGTAAAACTCTAATAATATAAGAACTCAAGATGCCGTTCTATATCGACCTACGCCTACATGAACTTTAACATGAAGCATAATGAAACATAATTTATGAAAAAACATAATATTGCGTGTCGGTTTCGTGTGAAATTAAAACAAACTTTGTTTGAGGGGGGGAAATAGAAAATTAAATGTATTTTTAAACGTGTGACTGTCATATTAGGCCATTAGTTCCCAAAGTGCTCCAGGTGAACCCCTAGGGGTCCACGGGAGACTCGCCGGGGGTCTTGTTGTCTTCACATCTTCACAGTTTTGTCGAGTTTTGGGAATATGGGAGAAATGTAGCTGCGGGGGTCCAACGGAACCAAATAAATTTTGAAAGTGGTGAATGAGAAAAATATGTCTTGGAACCTCTGTTAGACAAATACACACAAAACTAAGTAAAATTCATATTGACGGGTTCTTTATATCCAAATAATATTAAGCAATTTTATAATTACTTGAAAGTATTTCGAATATAATATTTGATATATCGATGTAGAAGCTACATTTAAGGATTACAAATCTTTAGTAAAACGCTTATACTACTATAAAGGAGAACCCTGTCGTTTGTATAAGGAAGCAAACATGACTAAATATAAACATGTATCAGATTTGGTGGACCGTTTCGTGGAATAAAATTTAAAATGTTTTTATTAATAAAACTCTCTTTCTACTGCCCTGATCTCCATTCTTGGGGTTGGATGTTTTCGTCATGTATTGTCTTCTTTTCTAGTCAAAAACTTATCTTTGCAATATCGTTAACGTAGCGAATTAATAAAATCGCCCCTCAGGGTTTGTTTGAAAAAGAATATTAGAATAATATTTACGTAAGCAGATTCAAGGAGGTTATTACAAAACGCAATATGTTGCTTATATTAATATTGTAATATTGATCGTGCTGCTAAACCTTTTTTTTGGGAGGGCATAAATGCTTCTTTCGCACTGGCCTTTCCGCGTCAGGTTACATATTGCGACGCGGAAAGAGTGTGGGACTCCACGCCCTAAGGTAAGAACGTGCCTACCCACTAAAAATCCTCCTTGTTCCTTCACCTTCTCCTAACCGGGTCTTGCAGCGAGGCCCTAGTCCCCGAGTTCCCGGACCGAGATGTGTCCGCTCTCGGACTCAGTTCCAAATGCGGATGACCGCACTTCCTCACTTAGTCATCTGAATGCTGTTGCCACTATCCCATATGGGCTTTAGCCGGAGTGGAGAGATGTTCCCTTCTGTCACCCGAGCAGCCCGTTAACAAGCGCGCTTGCATACGCCCTGCATCGTCTCCCCACTCTAAGCCGTCGTATTGGGTCCGCCAGGTTGGGTCTCAACGTAGTTCGAATCCAAATCGAACGAACTGATGTGTATAATACAATTAGTGAGGCGAGTAAATAGCCTACACCAGGCGGGAACGGAACCGAATACACTAAATGAACTTTAAAGTCTCCAACAGCGTATGACTATGTACCTGAGAGCATCAACAAAACACCCACAAACCTGATTATCTGCTAGAGACAGCTTCCATCCCTTGTATAGACGCTGCAGCGGAACCAGAGTGGAAGTATCCTGGCACGAGTATGAAGTCGTAAATCGTCTTCCCACTAAACGCTCACAGAAAAGTTCCCTATGTGTGTGATATGCACCAATAATGTCCGATAGCTCATGAATTACAGCAGTACAGTGTAATGACGCAATTTCATGAACACGTTGATGGAAAGAAGATGTGCTGTATTTCACATGTGTAACCCAGAAGATGGTTACGGGTGAATAGAGAAAAGAAGAGGGGGGGGGGGGAGAGATCTCTTTCAGAGATTAGTCCGACCTTGCAAACTGTGTATTGTAACATAAGTTTTAATGTATTTTCAAGTGCAATAAAGCGTATATATAGAGAGAAGAAGAGAGGGGCGCGTGGCGTCGCGTCCTTCAGTAGGTAATACACTCATACGCCGTTCGCGCGTTCATTCATAAATAGGCGCGCTCGCGTTCTCTGGTGTGCATCGCTCGCATCAAATGCAGGATTCACGAGTGAAGTAGTAACACGGAATTTGGTTGAACCCACCCCAAGTAGAACTAAATAACTCTACCTATCTCTCTCTGTCTGTCTCTAACCAGACAGCATGTCTAATTAAAAAAAATATACGAAAACGACCTATTTAAACATATTTTCAAGAACCTTAAAAATAAACTACCTTTACAAATGCCGAAAGTAAAACACATCCTTGTAGCCGAGAGTGAATTTAATTAAGGCGCCGACGGAGTTTGAAAGAATCCCTGGATTAACGAGGCTCTCTAGAGCTCGTTTTGGCTCGTTTTGACTCGTTTTGGCTGGCACTAAAATTTGAGAGTGCACTTGGCTTCGTTTAATACGTGCACTAGATAACTGCACCTTAAGAAATACAAATGCATGCTGAATTATTTACTGCTAAGTAAGACCTATATCCACCAGTGGACGAGCAAAGGTTGATAATGATAATGATGAAGATAAAGATGAGGATAAGATTGAGGAGCTCGTTGGCGTAGAGGTTAGAACGCTTTAGTTTTCGATATCGAAAACAAAGCAACCTTCGCCGTGGTCAGGCCTTGAATGGGTGACCAAGTCTTGAATTTCTTCGTGCTTCGAAAGGCACGTTAAGTCGTTGGTCCCGGTCGCTATTGCAACCGTTTCTACCCACCAACCCACATTAGGCCAGCGTGGTGGTGTTACGGCCCATACTCCTCATGTGTTTCTTCATGAGAGATTCTGTGGAGTGATATTTATGCTTAAAGATAATAGAAGGAAACACTACCTTTAATCTTCTCGCCGAGACAGAACATAGTGATTGGTGTCCAGACTAGGGTTATTCCCTGCGATATGACCAGCCTAAATAAGTCAAATCGTATCGTCAAAACACAAGAAAAAAAACCTTTAAGAGCTATAACGTCCAAGGGATCTTTTTATAGAGATCATATTTATATAGAAAAACGTTTTGGTCACCGTTAAATAAGGCGGATTTTTTAAATGGGTTTCTTTCTTAACCTCATCTATACGGGCGTGCGGCCAGAAGCCGCACCTTACCATTGACATTTGTTTTCATAAGCATTATTTATTAAGTCTAGTAACTTCCCCAATTACAAAGATCTCGCGAGCAACTCACTGAGCAACTTCAATTACAGAAGATGTTTTTTGAACCGCGATCGTTCGGCTCTGAATACTAATTCACCTTGTTGAAGTATTAGCATGCATTAAGCATTCATCACAGCACCCTTACTATGCTTACAACTTAATTATTGTTTGTGACAAGATTTCAGTACATGCGAACCGGATGCGAACTTATTTTGCAAAGAAAATGCTTAGTGCCCTATGATGAGATTAGTGAACTTGAGGTAAAAGACTATCACAAATGATTTTTCTCCATACATTTACCTCTGTTCACGGAGCTGTGGGGTAGCGGCTCATTAAAAGATTACTACCAAACCATCTCTTCCCTTGGGTGTCGTAAAAGATGACTAATGGACTTAGAACTGTACAACTATCCAATAGCTTATAGCGGCGACGGGCTCACCACCTGTCACGCTGAGTGCAGTCACTGCTTGTCATTGCGACGAGAAGTGCGGACTATGACAATGGACTGCTTTTGCGGTACTTTCGCCTAGTCTCCGACTAACCCTTAGGGGATAATAGTCGTGATTATATGTATGTATTTACCTATGTATAAGTTCGATATAGCCCGATCATTGTGCTGCAACAATTACGTACACTTTGGTAGCAAAAAACTTCAAAACAAATAAAACGATGGAAGATAAACACAAAAAATGTACTTCTCAGAAAACACACAAGTGGAAAAAAATACATACAATGACCACTGCACGAAAATCAATATTGACGTCTTCTAATACATAAAACTATTTAAACAAGATTTTAACTGAAACTACAGCAGCCAGCCTGCCAACTATTCCAATCCAAAAAAGTTTCATCAGTTTGTAGATTGAATTTCGTTTAACCAAGTGACAAAATCTAAATTCAAAAAGACTTTCTTCTAAAGGACAATGCCCTGAGCAATGACAAAATGTAAAGAAATGTAAAAATATTTTTATGGAATTCTAGTAGGGTTTATAAATAAATTCCGCATGTTGTTTTGTATTTTGCTATGGACTGCTATGGATTTGCTCTTGAAAAACGGAAACGGTGATATAACTTGTAATATGCAACGTTTTTTGACTTGGTTTAAAAGTAACATCATTCCGATTTTGTTAAAAAAATATTGTTACAAAAATTCCGTCCTTAGCCTATATTATTTTTTTTTTGGAGAGAGAGATTTTGGGGATGTCTGCATTTTACATACTAACATTTTATCAGTTTTCTTCACAACGACAAATCCAGAGATAATAATATTTGGCATCTATCATTAGACAAGCTTTAGCAATATGGGTGTGAACACGCTTGATATAAATCATTCATCGTTTTTATGTTAATGCAAATCAAATGATGTATTCGGGAGGCAGTTAAAAATAATTGTTTTTGTGTCTAATTTTAACACAATTAAACTTACAAAAAATTATCAAATTAAATAATACGAGCTCAAATATATGGTCTATTTTTAGAAGAGGCAATTACTTTATAAGAATGTTCTGAGACTTAATAGTTACGGACAAATTGCTAAGACAGAATAAAAACACCAATTTCATAGGTATGGACCCAATATACATATTGGTCCCACTGCTGAGCACAGGGCTTCCTCGTGGAGAAACACATGAGGAGTATGACCACCACGCTGGCCAAATGCGGGTTGTTGGGTAGAAACAGTCCTAATAGTGACCGGGACCAACGAAGCATAAATTCTCGAAGTATAAAAGTCCTCTTACGAGTATAAGGGGTTTTCTATACTAATCGAGATTAATCTATCTGGATTAGCTGACGAATGTAGTCTATCGGCAACTTGCTTCTCCTAATTTGTAACATTTCAATACAATCAGCTGCTCCGGTAGAAAAGATATTGAGATCAAGAGTTATATAAAGCTTAGAAAAAATATACCATACAACTTTGGGTGGTTTCATAGGTACACTGCAATGGCCACCAATTGTTTTACAGCCACACTCGCGCTTATACGTTAAAATGTATGGAAATGATGCCGGCGCTGTTGGTGAGACCTGACGGTCAGCATAGCTATGAATCGTCCCTAATAGTAAAGTTTAAAAAGTTTGTTTATAGCATTTTATAAACGAGGCATTTTTTCAAATTTAATAGAACGCGGATTGAACATGTAACTTATAACACATAAAGGCCTGTTAGGAATACGAGTGTAGTGGTTCGTTCACTTTCAAAAACTCAAAACTCAAATTATTTATTCACTTTAGGTATTTACATACTCTTATGAATGTCAAATTATGCCAACCGTTCTCTAGCTACCAGGAGGCCTTGTTCTGAGAAGAACGGGCAAGAAACTCTGCAAGATGTTTCCTCCCTGTACAATAATTTTTTTTTTATTTTTTACAGTATGCTATTGCTAAGAAAGCAAAGAAATCGCTAGTGCCAATAATAAACATAGACTTTCATAGACTGTAACATCTTCCGTTACAAAATGAAAAAAAAATACATATCAGTCCAGACAGTTTTGTTGTCTTAAAAAATGCTGTATAACACATTTGCTAGTAAAGGGTGTCTTATTTCACCAATTTCAATATCATAATCTATCACATTACGCATTTGTGCGATAATGTAAATTAAAACGCACAGTTTATGATTTTCCGTCTAAAATCGAACGATACATTTTTAAATCTAAGCAAAGAGTTTTTATGTCAGAAAGGTAGTCAACATTTTCTTAATAAAATTACCTTTGGGAGATGATATATAATAAATAAACATTTAATTCTTTAATTTCATTTATTTTGACAATGAATTACATCCATGGATCGGTAACAAATGCACAAAATTATTAATTTACAAATTCTTAAAATTTTTATAACTACTTTAACAAGTGATTAAAGATTTATTAGAATGTCCTAGTTTTATTTATTTTCTAGCAAATGTATTTTAAAACAGCCTCAACAGATAATTACAGCCTCTGCCTTCTTATAGCCCTCACCTATTGCTCGAGCTAGCAATATCGCCTCGGCTGTAATTTTCAACTTACCGCACTTATATCATTCGCGTTGAGATTGAGCAGTGTAAGGCTGCCTGTCCACCAACACGGAGCGAGGGACCGGAACGGAAGTTTAAAGCAACGCCATTGGGTAATCGAGATATATGATCAGTAAAGCGGAAATTTGAAGCGATGCTATTGGTTAATTTTGACACAGCTCGAGCTCCGTTTCTCCTCTCCGCTTCAATGAACAGGCAGCCTTAGGGCTTTCAGATAGACCGGCTCGGAGTGGAGAGATTTTTTTTATCTATTTGAAAACAGAGGTTTCAGTCATCGCAATAAGGTTTATTTATACGTTTCACTTTTGTTATTGGGACTCGAGAGGATATCGGAATGCACTTTATTTATTAAAGTATCTAGACTCATTTGGTTAGTAACAATTTTTGCTTATCCTATGTTAGTAATATTTAATTATTATAGTTACAATTTTAATTATTTAAGTAA
This sequence comes from Parapoynx stratiotata, assembly GCA_910589355.1. Taxonomy (NCBI): domain Eukaryota; kingdom Metazoa; phylum Arthropoda; class Insecta; order Lepidoptera; family Crambidae; genus Parapoynx; species Parapoynx stratiotata. The sequence goes on from OU342463.1 coordinate 3,722,326, forward strand.
TTTTCTTTTCGCTGTACCACACCAGCAGATGTGGTGCAGCAATGATTCACGTCTTGCCAATCCAGCCTCCTGGATATCATTTTCAGAATACTGTTAGTGCTGCCCCTTTCTCTGCGCACCATGGAAGTGCATCTCTTCCTCATAGTCGCATAAAAGCAGTCGACCCTCGCTTCCGCAAACATTCCGGATGCACTACAAAAACGGGGCAACCCTAGCAGCATCCTAAAAGCGTTATTATATTGAACACGCAGGGCATTGTAAGATACACCGCTATATTTGGCCCACAGGCTGCATGTGTAAGAATTCGTGCAATAGGCTCTGAAAAGAGTGATTTTTACCTTTTTTGAACAACATTTAAACCTGCGAACCAACATGTTAGCTCTCACTGACAACGCCCTGCGTTCTCTTTCAATATCGTCACTGTCTTTGAGATCAGTCGTTAAAATATGTCCCAAATATTTAAATGCTTAGTGTAATATAATAGGAGTAGCCGATCGGCTCCGAGCGTACAATCTGTGCCGGTCTGTGTGAAAGAAAAATTGCGCTCTGAACCTCTCTACGTCGGGATATGTAATATAATTATAGTATATAAGGATACTTACGGCCGGGCTTCTCTTGTGTTTCTCTTAGTAGGTGGGGCTGTGCTCAAAAGTGTGACGTATTAATATAGGCTGGTGACGAGGCAAGTTTTCCATTCGGAGCAGCTTTTTATATAATTTACTAAAATACACTACACTAGCTGTTGCCCGCGACTTCATCCGCAGGGACTATGGTTTTTTAACTATCGCAAAGGAACCATTAAATTTTTCGGTAAAAGTATCTAAGGTGACGAGGGATATAAGGTGCACCGTGCAAAATTTCATTGAAATCGGTTCAGCCATGTCGGAGATTAGCCTCTGATTTTTCTATGTATAAATTATCAAATTTTTAGTAAAATAAATTTCTAAAGTTGCCGAAAGTTTTCAGGAATACTTCCTTACATACACATAATCCCGACTATTATCCCCTAAGGGTTAGTCAGAGACTTGGCAAAAGTACCGCAAAAGCAGTCAACTGCCATAGTCCGCGCTTCACCAAGCAGTGACTGCACACGTGCTCAGCGTGATACGTAGTAAGCCCGTCGCCGCAATAACCTATTGGGTGGTTGTGCAGTCCTAAGTCCTTTGGTCCTTTATTCCTAAGTCAAAATTATGAATGAAAATGTAAAATATAGAACAAGGAAGATAGATATATAGATAAGGTAGGACCAACCTACTGGCGAAAACGCCACTTATTCGCGCGTCCTGGGTAATTAACATAGTTCATGATACGGTTGACATATTCTCTTGTTCTTTTAGTGAATTCGCAAGAACTGTGTTGTATATAATTAGTTACCAAGTTGGTAAGATTAGATTAAATTAAGTATAAATAAATAATTTACAATAATTAATAAGTTTAACTTATATAATAATTAATAATAACTTAGTAATTGGATACACCTTATGTCAATAAATAATTCATATTGTTTAATAGATAGATATTCGTAGAATAGGGTATTAATTATAAGGATTGCGATACTATGGAATTAGGTTAAGGTACCTGTAATGATAGTATAAGCTTGAAAGTAAAGTAAATAAATAAATATAAAATAAATAAATAAATGAAGAATAAATAACTCTTTATGGTTAATACCATTAACTACCAAGATGTAACAGTATTGAATACAATAATTAAGATACTGAAGATTGCAAAAAGATAATTTGAGATTAAAGCAATTAAAAGACAAACCCTTCTCCCCATTCCTTTTCACCCCTACCCATGTGTAAAATTAGTAACAAGAAAAAAGTCCTTTAGTCGCCTTTTACGACACCCAAGGAAAGAGATGGGTTATGGTAGTATTCTTTTAATGACCCGCTACCACACGGCCAGACTTCCTTAGAATTGGTAAATTTCCTGGACATTTTCACCTCTAATTGTATATCATACTACTCTGTGATTCTCTATGTAGTGTCTGTGCATTTATTTATATGAGCTATTACAAAACTTCCAACTATTTTATACCTAATTACATATAATTAGATATATGTACAAAAGCAGTTTTACTGCGATGGACACTAAACAAAATGTTAAATGTTGTTGGTAGATATTTCGTTTACGAGTGTACAATAAACCAAACATAAATTCTAGCAGTTACGCCGTGGGTTTTATGGAGGTCGGAAACCATTAAATAGTAAAATGACTCAAAATTACTGCTGATGTTACGATTTCAAAGATCAACAAAAATCTCAGATAATGATAAAGGGGTTCTAAACGGATTATTTCTTTTTGTAATACCTAATTGAACAGGGATAGGTACGTTCTGTGAATAGATTCTTCCTTGTCAACAAAAACCGAGATTACAAGGATCACAGAGAAATTCTTCAGTAGTGGTTCGCGATTACAGGCTTGAGGACCCACCTCGCCTACCGCCATAAAATCCGATGAAACAGCATTATTATAGCAACAAACAACATTATTAGAAAAAAACTGTATGGAGCTCACAACAGCTCTGGTTCTGCCAAAGCGTTTCTCTGAGAGTCCTTGTGATAGGGGTTCCACTAACAGAGCGTCGTCGTGTCGGAGCTGTAGGCCTACGAGCGTACGCTTCTTGCCCGGACTTCTTTTCGGGGGCCTCTTGGACCCCCGGTCATCGAAACACGCGCCATGGAGGCGGTGGTCTCTTCACCACCCGTTTCCTTTTTTCTCTCTACTCCAGTGCAGGATGCGAAGCCCTCGGCGCTGTCAGCCCTACTAACAGAACGCTTGAGACGTAAGCCTCTAAGGGTTCTGAACGAGTCTCAGGTATGTCATGTTGAGGAGTAAGATTAATGCTGGTCACATCAGCGATTCCTCAGTTCAGCATTCAGCCTACTTACAGCAGACAGCCTACTTAATCTTCCTTTGAAATATATCAATGAATTTCGGGTTCAATATTTCAGGTATGGTGTGACATTACTACTTATTAAAATATTTCATACAAATAAATAGCGTTATAATTCAATGTAATAAGTTAACAATGACACTGAATTTAAAAAAATAATATTTTCATGAATACAATGCTATTAAACTATTCCTCTTTACCCTGCCCTGGTTTTATAAAACTATTTCCCAACAATATCAATAAAACTATAACAATTATTGCAAAATTATAGCCAAAGTAAGAGCGTTCTAAAATTTTAGGACTTGTTTTTCCTTGAAACGACAAAATAGGATGAACTACGTCAATCAATTTTCCTAGAAAAACGATTTCTAGTCACCAACCTTCGAATCTCGTTAGATGAGCCAGAATAGAAAATTACAAGTTCATAATAATTGTTTATTGTAACTGCTGTAGTATATTTAATGTACTGTATTGAGTCACTAGTTATATTCTAGCTTATTATGTTAATATATGCTACGGGGTTTTGTCCTGTGATGGTCCGGGACACAAAAAGAATGTACCAACTGCTTTTCTTGCCTAGCATGTCGTAAAAGGCGACTAAGGGCGTATTGGGTACTGGGTCTGTGATTATGTAGGCGATGAGCTAGCCACTTGTTACTACTCTTTCACGATTTTTCTTCTGACCAAACCCAATTTTTGTATGGCTAAATGTGGTCTTAAGGAACACAGTGCTCCTTGGACTCTGTCTACCCCTTCGGGGATTGCAGGCGTGATTGTATGTATGTATTATGTTAATAAGGCCGGCAGCTGTAGCCGAGTTGTAACGGACGGTGCACAACTCGTTCAAGAGGCCGTGTAAAACGCTGGTTCGATCCCACCGCCTGTACCACTGATTTCCAATAAAACTTATGTGCAGTTCATTGTGAATATCGTTTGCCTCACATTGTGCCCGGTGCATGGCAACAGGCTCGCCACCAGTTCCGTGGGTGTTTAACACCTCTGCCTATCCCTTCTTCCCATATCATCACGCCTCTTTCCCAAGAGGCGTGATGATATGTTATGGTATGTTTTATGTTAATTCATATAATAATTTAGTTCGAATGCCAAAGACAGCCATAACCCATGATTAGTCTGATCACAGAAATTATGAGGCTATGAATTAATTATTCAACATGATCATATTTTATATAAAGCCGCCTGTCAACAGGAATCCCGTATACAATTTTACTTCACAAAAATTTGCATGATAAAATTGCGAAAAGACCATAATAATTATTCCAAACCAGCTATTGCCCGCGACTTCGCCCGCGGTTACTAGTTTTTTAACTATCGCACGAGAACCCTTTAATTTAAATATCTAATAATAAATAATAAAAAGTATCTTAGATGTTGACCAGGGATATAAGGTATCACCATTCAAAATTTAATTGAAATCGGTCTAGCCATTTTGGAGATTAGCCTGTACAAACAAACAGACAGAGAAATAATATATGGCCTGTTGCCATGCACCGGGCACAATGTGAGGCAAGCGATATTCACAATGAACAGTACATAAGTTAAGTGTCAGTCTTTGATGGTTAAGCAAAATAAAGTTGTAAGCTCGAGCACCTTTAGAAGCTATAGAGGGTCCTAAATAGAGGCTCCTTTGTTATTTTTCAGCTTTGTTTTTTCTGCCTAACAATTCGCTTTGGGTCTGCGTGGTGGTATTATGCCTTTCCTTTACCAAAAGAATATTTGTTATTCATCCTTGTTGCCTAGCAGTGTGTGCTATTTTTCGTGATCTAAATATCAAGCGAACAAAAAATATCTGAAAAATATATTTCTGTTCATTTAATTACTTGTGTTTTTTACTCAACAATTACACCTTCATTCATACAAATAATGGACAATACTGTTTTAATTACTACGAAAAGTTTTTGTTTTAAATTGCTATAAGAATCACATTTGAAAAACTGGTACATTTTTTTTGAGTAATTGTACAAATTAATTACTCTATTGTCATAGAAATTTTCAAAGAATACCGTCGCACATAATATTTCTAACTGGTTAAAAAATTTATACTTTATATTTGATTATAAAAGCGAAATATGAGTATTAAGAATATACATACTTAAACAAACGTACCTATTCATCTCAAAAACATCTGCCCCCGTCGGGAATCGAACCCGGGACCTTAGAGATGCGACAACTTCAAATAGGCGTACAGTCACAAGCATTAACATGTTAATATTTTTCACAGTATATGACTTCTATTATAAAGCATTAAAACGGTTATTGTTCAAAAGTGTTTACATGTACATGCTCGTGACTGTACAAGTCACGTTCAGAGGTTGTCAACAAATAAAGAGATCGTCTTTAATAAATTTAATTTTCTTACAGAGCGAAACGTGTAAATAAAAAAATAGTAGGGTTACCAATTTGCAGGTACGCAGGGTGTGTTTGGAGATATCTCTCAAGGGTTAGTTTGTAAACCGCAATCCTAATTCTGTTAATATAGACTTTCCCTAGTGATAATCCCGGTTAATACTGAACCATAGGGTATGGACTAGAGATGTTATGAAGCTTCGGTTCTGGTTCCGAAAAGTCGGAAGTTCCGACTGATTCTACACATTCGATTCCGATTTCAGTTCTGATATAATTGGATCTGACGTTAAAACGAAAGTGCGCGTGGTTAGAGCGCGCACTTACGTCTTGACTCGTTGCCGGGGTTTTAAGAGTTATTTTATATTAACATCGTCTACACAAAAGTTTTGTATTGAGGAATTTCTTCTTCGCATCTCCGCTTTCAGATGTTTGTTTTGTGTTAATTTTATCAAAACACACCTAAGTTGCAAATTTAATTTTTTTGCCCTACTACTTCTCTTCCACCCGGACTTTGGTTTTGACTCAGACTCCGATTCCGATAAAACAAATTTAAAATCTTCGGTTCCGACTCCGGTTCCGATAAACTCACTTCCGTAACATCCCTAGTATAGACGATACCTCGACGAGACCTCGATGGAACCAATGAAGTTCTAAAATTATCTCCCACATTGAGTAACCCAATACGGTGTTGTCGAGTACGTCTGCTATTTCTGTGAACAATATAGTAAAATTTCCAAAAAATATTAATCGACTTTGGGTTTAGCGCTTTGTACTGAATCCTGAATGCAAATTGGCTGTTTTGCATAAAAAAAATAAAGCCCGTGGACCGCAATTTTTGAATTATGAAAAGCATCGTAAAAACATGCTTCCGTCGCCTTCGCTCCCTTTGTTATGCCATGTTTCCGCAATAATTCAGGCAATAATCGGGAAATTTAAGAAGCAGCAGACGTGATCTTTTTGTTGATAAAACAAGCTGCTTGTGGCGCTTGAACCGCTAATGCGTGAAAGGAAACCCCGGGGTAGAGAAACGCAGGGAAGTGTAATATTATTTTTATCAAAGAGGCTACGGGGTTTTGCCTTTGGGAATTTCTATTCTCTTTGTAGCTGACGACAGAGTTATACCTACTTATGCTGACTTGATTTTGATGGCCTGACAGCTCGGCTGCTCGATAATGTGTGACAAAGATTTGTAAATATGCACTAGTTAAATATGCAATTTTCAGATTTAGGGCCTGTTTCACAATCGATAAGTAAAGTTCTAATTAAACTACTTAGAACATATCTGCTGAGTAAACACCCATCTTAAATTTCACAATCTCTCAGTAAGGTTTAATCACCACATTATCAATCAAACGTACAGCACGCGAACGGAATTAACTAAGCCGTAAATTATTTGTCAAGTAACTAATTATGACTTCACTTATCGATTGTGAAACAGGCCCTTACTTGTTCTGTTACATGCAACTGATATAAAACCGTTATTCTCCAGATTATTCTCCAGATTGCTATATGCCAATATTTAATTTATTTCTTTGCGAATGATACTTTAATATTGGAACCAGAAGGGATAAAATCTACGCTATCTAGCATCTTATGTCGACTTGTTCAACCAATCGACATAAGGAGCAAGAACTATAGTTCCCAATCTAAGGTCTGAAACCTTAAATAAGTTCATTACAAAAATGTAAAAGACAATGCCATTGAAAATCCTACGATCACCAATTTATAGTCAGCTATTTTGGTCTCTCCTTGATTCTCAATTTAATAGATCTTTCACATTAAAATATCAAATTATGGAACCAATCTCCGTAGATCGATTGCAGCAATTTCCCTTCGGAAAGCGGGAACTGGCTTCCTATTAAGATCTTTATTAGAGCCCCCGATATTTTATCAAAAGACTCATAACTAAATAATAATAAGGGTCATCACTAAGCCCTGTCCAATGTTCTCATTTTTCTGAAATTTCTATTTTGACAAGTTATCGTTCGTTGAACGTTTAATATTGTCACTATTGGATTTGCAGTTTATTTTTATAATCAGCCCAGCAAATGATTCAACGCCACCTGATGGTAAGCAATAGATAAATCCATTTGCGAAGGATAAGGCCTAGCGACTTCCACCTTGCTGGCTCATAAGATGCCTTGCTGAACCCATACTGTAGGAAGGAGGGAACACGTGTGCCGGTAGAGAATTCCTTGCGCTGGATGTACGAGCAAAGTATGATTCCCTAAACCTTTTGATAAAAAACAAAGCGTTAGATCACCAGGTCTATCAAGAGTTATCCATTTTGGATATATTCTCTACCATATATAATCTCTATAAATGGTAGATTATATATATATCTATATATAATCTACCATAATCCCAGCCACGGTTTAGGCTTGTTTAACAGAGACACGCCTTAACATGGCAACTTACGAGGCTCTGAACGCTCCTCACCAACACTAATGGTGGAAGACACAACTTTCCCAAACTTCAACTTTTTTATAATGTAGACATCCTTGGCAGTGTCTTGTAATGGACGTCTCGGAGCTCTTATTTGAATCAACCAAGTTTCATGTTTCCTCAGCCTAAATACTGCTGCTGGGCACAGATACGTCCCACTGCTGGGCAAAGACCTTCCTCATACAGAAACACATGAGGACTATGGGCCGTAACACCACCACGCTGGCCAATGCGGGTTGGTGGGTAGAAACAGCCGCAATAGCGACCGGGACCAACGACTTAACGTGTCTTCCGATGCACGGAGGAGCTCGACAAAGTTTTGGTCACCCATCCACGGCCTGACCATGGCGAAGGTAGCTTTGTTTTCAATCGAAAGGCAAAGCATACTAACCACTACGCCACCAATCTCCTCACTACGCCACAGAGCTCCTCGTTCGTTTCGTGTTTATGTCACAATAATTATCTGCCTAATCAAATGCTGACTTAAGGTATTTATGCTAAGGCACAACTCAAGTTCCAGACTTTACTTACGTTGCTATACCGCCTTACGATCCCAATAGAATTAAAACTAACATTGTTGTACATTAAACAGGAAATCTAATTTCGTACATCGTAAAAGTTAGATTTTCTTTGCTAACATAAAAACACTTTAATAGTCGTTCCCAAGCATTGTAATTTACACTGCCAGTCCTTAAAAATGGGCAAAATTAATCGTTAAATAAAGAATTGGAGGTAAATTACTTCTGGGAAAAAATGAGAACAGTTTGACTGTATAGACCAAAATATAGAAAAAATAAAAATGAGATAAATATTTCGAGCAAGTGAAGATTGGAGTAGAAAAAAGCACCCATATTTTTGGTTACCCGACTACTTTATAAGGTAGGTCTGTAATGCCTTAATTAAACAACCGCTACGAAGATTTTAGACCCTAATAACTTATGAATTAGATCCGTCGTGATTGTGTTGTTGAAGTGAAACGTGCCTACAACCACAGCGTGTCTTCTCCAAAATTCATTACGTCAGTAACACACGTATGTGGTCCTTTCCACGAAATGATTTTACTGTGCAGGAATTTTTATTTTTATTTTTTGCGATGTTAAAGAAAAAAACATGTACTTAGTCAAAAGTCTCCTGTTTAAAGACAGTCTTACTAATCGGTGTCTTTCTTCCCTCATTTGGAAAGCAATCAGGTCAGATCATAGATATAGAATATACTGATATAAAATTTCTATGGATCTCTCGATTTTCGACCATTCTCACCCAACCCATTCCAGACAACCTACGAATATCGTCATACAAAATTATCACAGGGCGTCTCACACTACATTTACCGAGTCGCGGTGACCACTCAAGAACATTTCGAGTCTATCAAATCAACTATGACTAAAAACAAATGTTATGAGAATATTCAAAATATTTTTGTATTCTTACATACATACTTTCACGCTTGTAAGGGGTGAGGGGTGAGGGGTGAGGGGCAGAGGTACAATCCACGCACCCCTATATTTCCTCAGTAGGTATATTTATAAAATGTTTACCATGTAATTTTTTTAAGTAATTTACAATAAGCAGTCATGCTGAACCGCCTTTCAAAACCCATATATCAGCAAACTTGTAACGTCATTCTGTTTAGTCGAGTGTTTGTTAACAAGTAGTCACCTCAACTACAGTAACGAGCAATAATATGCATTCATATCAGACACATTGTGAGATTGTGACACTTTTTGGTAAAACAATAAGGTTTCTTTTATGTCCAATTTGTTTACATTTTGCCGTGACTGTACATCTAGGTACTGGATCATACCATGTGCATCCCGAATGCCACGTGTGTAAGGACCACGAAGCGGCGTGAAATTGAATTGGCATCAAACAAAATTAATGGGATCATACTATCGGTGCGCCTAAAGCAAAATGTCGGTCGACGCTCAACTGTCATGATTACCTCACCTCCTTACTTTCTAATCAAATTTCAATGGATATCATTTGTATTTTGGTCATTTTGAACACCTTTTTTTTTAATTATCAAAGGAAATCTATACATAGAAAAAAAATCTAAATACCAAAAATTTTACAAAGTGATACCTTATATCCCTGATCAAGATCTTAAATACTTTTTATTTCAGAAAATTATAGGGTTCCCGTGGGATAGTTAAAAAAGACGTGTTGCACTCGGGGACTGCCGCGGTAAAGCTATTGCATAGCATTTTGTATCAACTTATGCAATTATAATTTTATTTATTTATTTCATTCATGCAGTATTTCTTTTTCTTTGATATTAATTCAAGTTACACTTTTTGAGCGTGGTGACCGATAAGAAAACAAATTATATAAACTGTTGGTAGTTTGCATATACATTATTTCGTTCGGATCACTTATAAGTAAATTAAATAATAAAATAATTATCTAAAATAAATGTTAATAAACTAATTAATAAAATAACAAAACTCATAATAAACAATGTGTAATAGTTAGCTTATAAATAAAACCAAAGTGGCGTCTTTGTTAAAATTAGTTCTTTGTTGTATCACTAGATGGCGCCACCTATCCTTTAAAACGCACTATTGTTTACTCTCATTGACTTATATGGTCAAACCGATGTTAATTAATATTTGTATTCGCCTTGGACACGGTGTTTCATTTTGGTAACCACCTTGGGTTTTAACATGCACGGCCTTCAAGCCACACCTCCTTGCGCATCGGAGTGGGGAGCGTGAGGTTTTTTCGTTGCGGAATTTCTGGATTCGGTCCCCGCGCTCAAGGCCCGCGATAGAAGCTATTCAATAGCTTAAAAACCATAGTACCGCGGCGGATATTGGCAACAGCTAGTTATCAGTTATCAGAATCGGACAGCTGAAGCTTCGATATTTGATGGTAGCTGTCGAGATAACACTAAGCTTTCAACGAGAACTAAAGCTAGACTTGTTTGGAAACTAATGCTGGCCCCCTGAATCAGAGAGCTAGAGGGTAGTATATTCATATATATGATATATGAAAAACTATGCAAGGAATAAAAGACGTATTTGCACACAAAAAAAAGGGAAGAATAGTATGGATGTTTGTGCAATTAAGCATAAATAAGTAACAATAAAAAACATTACATAATATAACATATCATCACGCCTCTTTCCCCGAAGGGGTACGCGTAGGCAGAGGTGTTAAACACCCACATTTCGCCAGATATGTTAGATCCCCATGTAACAGGTGGCGAGCCTGTTGCCATGCACCGGGCACTATGTGAGGCAAGCGATATTCACAATGAACTGTACATAATTTTATTATATAATAATAATAATTAGTTTTATTCAATCTCAGTGGGCGGTGGCCCGAGGCCCGAGGTCCCGAGGTCCAAAGTCCCATCCGTCCCAACTCGGCTACCGTTGTCGTCCCAACTCCGCTACCGCTGCCAACAACAAAGAAAGTAACAAAAATAGGGTTCGGCTACACCGTGTCTTTCTTTAATATAATAAAAGTGACACCGTCGGTTTAAAAATCAAGTGGAAATCCACTAACACGCATTGGCTAGCGTGGTGGTGTTACGGCCCATTCTCCTCATGTGTTTCTCCATGAGAAAGGCCCGTTCCCAGCAGTGGGACGTATATAAGCTGAGGACGTTGGTGTTCTGTGTTTTATTATGATTTGTGTATTAAATAAATAATAATAAATAAATAATCTCTTCAAACATTCACACCAATTAACTAGCCCCATTTTAAGCAACTAATGCTGCTTGTGTTACGGACACTAGATGACGGATAAATATATTTCATAGATACATATAATTATCCTTAATATATATAAATATATATAAACATCCAAGACTGGAACAATCCACCGGGGATTGAACCCAGAATCTCTCGAGAACCCAGAAACTCTCACGCAGGTTGTCGAATTTATTAGAAGAGAAGTTTATTAGCCTAGCACTCCTAGCCTTCCTTTTCAAAAAAGAAATCAAAATTTCATTGGCGCGATTTTATGAAATCGCTTAAATATTGCTTCTTTAACATTGAAATATTTAGTTTTTGGAGAATACATTAACTTTCATTTATAACAACAAAAAACAAACAACAATGGTCCAGTAGCCTCACTTTAATGGCTTTTTATTAGCTATTAAACTTACCTACTAGTATGGTGAGAGTTTTGGCGCAAAATAATGGCGTCGGCTTTGTGTTTGTTTTAAAGTTTAGAATTTGTTTTAGTTTTTTTTTTTCAAAAATTCAGTGACATGTAAGGGCTACAATAACTATATATAATTGTAAAAAAATTATAAAAAGTTCAAATTAAGACACATAAAATGGTCAAGTAGGATCCGATCTCAGCTGCCGCATCAAGCATCTATTATTTTGAATGGTATTTGAAAATAAAATAGACAATTTCAACGATTGATCAACAGAAAATTGGACATTACAAGCTGTGGTGTTTCGTCTGCCGAGTGGCCCGTGAATAAAAAGGAATCTGATGTTTGGATGATGAACACTTTCATTTTTCACTAGACATGCTTGTTTAGGTTTTTTTATTTAACAGATGATATTGCTTTTTCGTTCCATAATATCTGTAAAACAGCACTTAATGGTGCTTAATTTTCACTATAAAAATATTGACATAATGTTTAAAAGAAAAAATATAAATTTAATCTTAATGAAAATGAACTTATCTTTAAAACAGCAGGTATAAGCGAAACTAAATTATTACATAAAAATACGATAAAAAGAAAATATTCCTTAATTCTGATTAACATGCCTTAATTTTTGATTTATATATTAGGTCCTTACCTATGAAATTGGTGTTTTGTATGGAGATTTTGGGGAATTCTGCGTTTTCCATACTAATTTTTTTTCAGTTTTCTTCACAACGGCAAATCCAATGATAATAATATTTGGCATCTATCATTAGACAAACTTAAGTAATATGTAATATCACACTTCATAAAAAATATTTATCGTTTTTAAGTGAATGCAAATAAAATGATGTATTCGGGAGGCACTTAAAAAGAGTTGTCTCCGTGTCCAATTTTAACACAATTAAACTTACAACAAATTATCAAAACAAATCAAAAGAGCTCAAAAATATAGTCTATTTTTATACGAGGTAATTATTTTTTAGGAATACTCTGAATCTTTATAGTTACAGACAAAATACTAAGAGAGAAAAAAACACTAATTTCATAGGTAAGAACCCAATATTTAAGGCCATATCTTTTGTGAAACACTGTAAACAGAAGTGAATACTCATAAGTTACTTCTGCTGCAATCAATCCGTATAGTATGCAATATGAACCATATGGTGGTTTTATGCCAGAAGGGCAGTTATTACGCAATATATATGCAAATCTGGCCGATGATCCGGCATGGGAATGAATCTCAGTGAGTCCGGGTAAATGACCTTTTTTGTCCAAAATACGTGGTCTGCCCCGTGGTTAGGGTTGCTTGTATTGTACTAGCTGTGCGGACTTTGCACGCAAAAGTTTTTAATCAAGATGAACAAAATTTTGAAATCAAATCAAAAGCATTTATTCAGTTTAGATGCGTCTTAGCGCATGCTTATGAAATAGTATGTACCTATATCTATAGCAGTAAAACATGAAATGTCGAACTCATCCGTTATTTGATTGGTATGTAAAGTTTTGGCTGCAAACGTTTCTGCCCACCAGTCTGCATTGGACCAGCGTACAATTGCGTTGTTTCTACCCATACATAACATGAAGGAAAACCAACGCCTAGCAATAAGACCCACATAGCGGCTGAAAAAGAAACCAAGGAAAAAAATTTACTAAATAGTAAATTTACATGTAATAAATAACAGACACGGATCTCTTAATAAACCCCACGAGTAACGGACTATTGTATTTACACGAAATAAATGGCATTCATCTATGGAAGACCGTAAATCAATTAAAACGCAGTAAAATAAAACATCATAAAACCATTGTTTCAGTTAAATAATATCCAACCTCTGACAAAAGACATCAGAAAACCGCAAATTTAAATCCTTGTAACGAGATAATGCCACATCAAATAATAAATAGAGGCTCATTCCGTTATTGTTCAGTTATCCCGAGCATTTTCAACAAAGTGATCTCATTATCTCCAATTGTCTCGAAATTGAAACAATGTAGTGGGCCACCAGAGTGAGACAAAGATAAATTGGATTAAAAAGACGACGCGATAGCTGAAGTTGTATAAAGTCTTACTTCATTTAGTAATTAAAAAATAGAAACTACTCGAAATGTCTCTTGGATAGATCGGCCATTTGTCACAAAAGATAAATTGTCGGGTTTGTAAAAAATAAATAAAACTACAAATAGGCTAGTTGACTCATATCAAAGGTAATGAAAATAATGTGTCATTCACATAGTATTCAGTACAAGCAAGGGTCCGAAATAAAGCAAATTTGATAAATATAAATAAGGGATTGCTGTAGAAAAAAATTCAATTAAAATATGTTTTATTTTAACTTTTTTTTCATTACCAAAAACGCTATGTACCATGTTCGTGAAATTAGTTGAGTAACGATTCATGTAAACAAATACTACGCATGGTCAAAATCCGTTAAACGCCAATCGCAACCAACTAAACATAATTGTCGGCTATGTCACGCATGCGTATTGAATTGTTTACAATAATCGTGACGCTACGGCAAAGAGAATTCATAGACCATCAGGACCGAAGGCGTTTTTGACATCTAAGCAAAAACGTAATTTATGATTTAAAATGTATTGTGTTATAGGCTTCAGAATTTTCTTTTATTATTTTTATGGTGATGGCTATCAGTAATTAATTGGGGCCCAATAAAAAAAGGGTCAACTGGCCTATTGGACTAAAAAAACGACGCGACAACAACAAAAGAATCTTTTTTTTACAAGTACAGTCACATTCAAAAGTCTATTAGTAGGAAAAAAAATATTGACGTGCAAAAGTATTTCATGTAAATCTAATTGCAGAATAAATGATTTCATTTCATAAATGATTTCATTTCATTTCATTATTCATACTATCATATTATTGTCATAGATTAACACAGTGTACTTCGCGAAAATGAAAAAAAAAACGCAATATTACACTCGTTCCTCAGACAACCTATGCATCAAAGAAAATGACTTATGTACTTTGTTAAAAAAACGTAAATATTTTGAGTTTTAAACAATTATTTTAACAGTATTTCATTTAAAACAAAGAATTTGAAAACAAATATGACTCACATCAACAACAAAAACAGCGATTTTTTTTTAATTTTCTACTAGGTCATTTCACGGTTTTCTCATAGTTTTGGATTTCTCCTTACTGACTCATTTGAATTGGATGCTAATGAATTAATTACAACCTTAAGTTATAATTAATTAATTGGCAATCAATGCATCACTACCATATTTCGGAAGGCTCTGCTCCATGCGATAATTTTTACCGACTATGAATGGACTTTTGAATGTGACTGTACCAAATGAAAAAAACCAACAGAACAAAAAACAACCAATGAAGTTTTACGAAGACTTGGTAATTTGTCAAATAAAGGCCAGTGCTTTGTATCAGAGACCAAACTGACTAACTTATCTAAGTACCCATTGACAACAAATAAGATTGGCAATGGGTGCCAAGATTTCTCAGTGCAGTCGCTACTCGTATGACAATCGGTTAATCGCCTTCAATTGACACAAATTCTTTTTCATCTGACACAAAAGCTTATGAAGTCCGATGCCAAGTGGCAAGTTAAAGCAATCAACATGCCATCCACTCTAATGGCCGAGTTCAGCGAAAACGGCCGCAAAAAAACCGAATAACTACTTTAGTTTACATTCTGGGAGATAAAAACTGAAACTTTACGGAAGCTAGAACAGAAACAAGATAGGGAAAGGATATATGTTGGTATGTATAATCTGCCCTAGCGGGAATCTAGCCTGTGACCTCTATCTTCTTTATTCTATACAGTTCTCGTAACTCCATATCTTCATGCGCCTTTTTTGCGTCAGATGGCAAATTCAGGAAAACTCCAGTCCAGTCCGTCAGGAAATCGCCCTGACTCTTAACGTTGCTGAAGGGCTCCCGAAGACTATCTATAGTGTCTTTCTATAGGTGTATTTCTAAGTTGCTGGCCTGTCGGACTCTGTGACCATAAAATTTTACATTCGGTGCAACTGGCTGCCACACTTGTAAATCCTCAGCCTATATACATCCCACTGCTGGGCACAGGCCTTCCTAAGGAGAAACACATGAATAGCCGATAAGGGCCCTAACACCAACCAACGGCTTAACGTATCTTCCGAAGCACGGAGGAGATCGAGATCACAAAGGTTTGGGTCACCCATCCAAGGCCTGACTATGGCGAAGGTTGCTTTGTTTTCGATTGAAAGCCAAAGCGTACTAACCACCACGCCACCTAACACCTGATTAGTCAGAAACTTGTTGTCAGCGAAATAGCCGCTTTAACATTTCGAAATAAAACCAATTTCGTTAATTACTTCTTTGCCATCCTTGCCTCATTAATAAAAAATGCACTCTTTTCTTTTACCACATAATCTCATAAAGCCCAAACAGTCCCATGAAAAAATACTGTGATGTGATTCAGCACGTATATAAATCAGAGCGGGCGGGCGACGCTCTGCAAATTGCAGTGCGAAAATATATGCGAGGGTGCGCTTAAAAGCTGCGGCGGATTCGCTGAAACAATAAAGAGTACACCAAAAGCTTTAAAAAGTTAAAATAAAAGTTACCATTGGAAAATAGGCCACGGTCATACTTCGTACCTGTGCCACATGTTTTAGAATTGTTTTTGCTTATTAAACTTTTTCACCGCTTTTTCAGTTTCATTTTTATTGAGGGTGAGGTAGACTAAAAGGGTTTATGTCCATTATACTTCACAAAATCGAGGCCTATTTATATTTATATTTAAAGTAACTAAAAGTTGATAAATATGTGGCTGCAAACTTGTTTATCATGTGATTGATACTGCGATTTGATTAAATAATATAATGGTTATCTTGACCTACCTATTAAACCCCATTAATCTCGTTGGACCAGTATATAAAATTTCAGGTGAAACGTCGACAATAACGGTCGATAAAATATCGCGGTCAAATGATATATCGTAAGATTTGTGCATATTGAGGTGACCCACGGCCGGTCCTCTATAAATCCAGCCTAGCTCAGGAAATAAAATCTCAGAGAATCACGCAGCTAAAGCCATTTTGTGAGTCGCCAGATGTAATCTAAGTATTACGACGTATAAACTGAACAAGAAATGAAAAAGATATGGTAATCTTGTGACTGGGAGTTTGCAAATTGTATCTTTTGAAGTTATTTTGCAACAAATAAGGAATAACTAAGTGTGTGTTAATCTAAAACAATGCAAATATTTTCTTCAATGCAAATATTACAATGTAACATAGGAAGTTCTCTTCGTTTTCCCGTTAAAATAAAATCATTAAAAGTGTTGTCTAAGTCACACACACACTCACGCAATACCTTTGTCTAACGCACACCAGTGGTTGGTTGTCATAATGTGCCAACTATCATCAGTCAATACGCATCTTTGAACTCAGGATCAGTGGTATGACATAGCGTGACTGGTGGACATGGAATACGCTTAGTGTACAGTCGGGGTAGAAAAGGGTTCGTCACCTTAAAGTCGATATTTGTTTGCACGAGGCAACGTCAGTCATACCAACATTTCAAAAATGTCGCATTGACGTTTGTACAGATATCTCGCTTATATTACTGCCAGATTCATGGTTTGCAATAATTGCAGCTCTTTCATTAAGATTCAAATTTCTTGGCATTATGAAATGAAATACAATGCGGATTATAGTACATTATGGTACAAGTGTGTAATGTTGGTGATTACCGCTGAGGCGCATTGAGGCCCGAGCCGTTAGGCGAGGGTCTTAAGGAGCCGAGGACGGTAATCATCAATACACACGTGTATCATACAACGTTTTTCAACACACTTCTGAATAAAATAATACTTAAATAAAAAACCATTTTACATAGTAGATAAAAAGTTTATTTAGAGAAACAATTAGTAAATGTGCAGTTAGTAAAATTATAATTAACTATTTTTTCCTTTGAGTTTTCTGGTAGTAAACTTTCCATAACGTTCTGGGCTTCACATCTTATATCGGGCGGTGTACAACATAAATCATTTTCTTCATAAATTGTATTTGCAGACATCTTAATTAATAACTAACTAAATAACTTCAAAAGAGAAAACGAGACGAGTTGTGAAAAATGTTTCGTAATGGCGGGAAAAATTAATCAGTTTTCCTATGCGCGCGCATCGGCCATAGACTAAAAAATGAGGTTTCTTTTTTTTGGGCTTTTCGCGGATAGCTTTTTAGCGCAAATGTAACCGTAACTCAACCAATAATATAAAAAAAAACTATTACTCACTCGTGAATAATAGTAATGAAAAAGTCACAGTTTGATTAAAGGTGTCATTATGTGCCTAATTGCCATGGGATTAGAGCCACTTTATAAGGAAGTGTGTTGAAAATTATTTTTCGCAAAAATTCAACAAATATTACGACATTCCAATGACATAATAATTGACAATTAAATAATACTTTATTTTTTAAACTTTAATTACTTACTATCAAAAAGGTTTTAGTCTCAAATAAATATTAAAAGTAATTGTCTAGATTCAAGTTGTTTTGATCCTAGATGTCATTACCAGTAAGCATAATTTTGTATGCAGTTATGTTGGTAGCGATTTAGTTTCAAAAGGTAATAAGTTTCTATGACTGATAAAGGAATCAATTTGAAAAGTGACGAACCTTTTTCTACCCCCACTGTACCTGTGAGAGGTAATGAAAAGCTAAGACAGATGTTTCAGGACCAGTCAAAACAACAAGTTCTGTATAGAGAGTAAGAATGCAAAATATGATAATAATTATAACAATTTGTTAGTATGAAGTATCAAAATCCTTTGGACTTCGATCGAATTTCGACTTCCTTATATCATAATCTTATACGTATCAGGTTTTGGATATCCTTCTAGACACTGGCTGTTATAGTTATTAAAATCTTTTAAAGACTACTGGCATAATTTGAAAGTAAAAACACAATTAAAATTTTAATCGAGCAGCAGTCGACTCATAACTCTGGCGACATCACAAAAGGGCCATATACTGCGCGGAACTGTCCCCGCTGGGAGTCGATTCGATATCCGCCAAATTATTACGATACCCTTGTTTATGGCTTTACTTGTCCATTTGGGGCCTCAGTAAGTTATTTCGAATAGTAGCACTGTAAATATTTATTCACATCTTTGAAAACAAAAAGATGTTAGATAATCATATCTCTTACCTAATATATTGAGATTAGCAGAAGTTTGCACTATATGGACGCTTGTAAAGCAAGCGCAAAGATAATTAATATCAGTGTTAATCATTGAATTTTGTTAAAAATATTACCTGATTATAGAGACTTATAGATAGGGATAAGCTCTCTCAAATCGATCTTCTAAAGAAATCTCCTCCTATTTTATTTCTTCTTGTAACTCATAAATTTAGCACCACTTACTACTTCCATTCTTCTTATAATTATCATATTTCCCACATCTCTTCTTTGGTTTACGTTACATTCTATATAATTTTACTTGTCAAGGTATTCATCCTAATGTCATTTTATAATTAAAATTAATTTAAACTTTGACAAGGTCGTCAAATAAAGATCAAGTTTAGATTAATTTTCGTGGCGGAATGGTCTGTACGCCGGTCTCGAAGCGTCGCCATCTCGAGAGGTTCTGGGTTCGATCCCCGGTGAGGGCAAATATTTATGTGAAGAATACATGCATTTATTCTCCAGTCTTGGATGTTTATATAAGTATATGTATTGTATATTTTTTGAATATTTATATGTATATATCTATTAAGTATTGATCCGTCATCTAGTGTCCGTAACACAAGCAGCATTAGTTGCTGAAAATGGAGCCTAGTTGATTTATTATTATTATTATTATCTGAATCTGATTCGAAAGCATCTAAGCCATCATTATTATTCAAGCTTCTTCGTCGTAAATTATCATGAAACAACCATCTGATACCCTTTATTACTTACCTCGTCCCGTCACGGGCGGTGTGCGTAAACATCTTTTTGGATTCACAAATATTTTATTATTTGACTACCCTGGCAAATAAAGCGAGCCTACATTAATGTACATCAATATTTATCCACAGGGACTAGAGTTTCCATGAAAATAAATGTTGATAACTATTAATTAATCGTAATGAACCAAGAAGGCAGTGGTAGCCGAGTTGGGACGGACGGGGCACTACTCGTTCGAGGTTTGATTACACCGACTCTAGCACTGAGATTAATTAAAACTTATGTACAGTTCATTGTGAATATCGCTTGCCTCACATTGTGCCCGGTGCATGGCAACAGGCTCGCCACCTATTACATGGGATCTAACATATCTGGCGAAATGTGGGTGTTTAACACCTCTGCCTACGAGTATCCCTTCGAGGAAAGAGGCGTGTGTTAGCTACTTTACTAAAATTCATAATATTATTTTACTATTATTGTATAATAACCTATTATTGTTCTATAATTTCATAGCAACCAAATATATTAATAAGTTATAAAAATGTATTAATAGTCTTTGTAAAACAATTACGCTGAATTACGTTCGAGCGGAAGCCCTGTTATTTTTCATTTATTTTTGTTAGCTTCTTTGCTAAAAATCATATTATTCTACTATGTTTATAATAGCTCAATATTTTAATAATTTATAAAAATATATTAATAGTTCTTGTAAAACAATTACGCTCGACCGGACGGCCGCCATCTTGTTGTTTTTCGTTTGCGGCTGACACTTAAAACGTGCTACCCGCCCGACCGAGCGTCATTCGTTGTTCGAACGTCGTACTGATTACATCAACTAGAGAAATCATACTATACTGTTCACAGTTAAGAACATTATTCATTGGTGACTTTGTAAGTATTATACTTTGTCAAAGATCTTGAAGATTAGTTGGCATGTTCATGTAAAAATAATAAACTGCTTGTGAAAACTATACTTGTATAGAAATATAATTGATGAAAACAAGCTGTATTTTAATCAATCTAAATAAATCTTATTGAAGTAAGTTCTTCTTATTATTTTGACGATACAAACCTCCAATAGGTATTAGTCGCCTTAACACGTGATATTCGATATTATGTATGTTATGCACCAAGAACTACAATCTGGCTATAACGCATTGCATTACCTTGATAGCTCTTTGGTTTACTTACAATAGTAGTACTATCTGTCAAGAAATGACTATTATATCTACAAATATTGTCTATTAAAGAATAATATTATAATTAATAGGTTGTGTTACAAAGTACCCACCAGAACGCACTGTCGTAACATAAATAAACTATTTGCCATAAAACGACATCGTACTAAGGCTGGTCAGAGATCGCCATTATACAAAATTAATAATTTTTTTAACCCCTTTGATATCATTTCCTTGAGTCCTGTACAGCTCAAAAATCGAGTCTTGGAGATCCTTCATAGTAAAACTTTGATTATGTAAAACTTTTGTTTTCTTGGTTATGTTAAAATCGTTTTTACAATCTATATACATAGGACGCAATGTATCAACGCAAGCTAGAAAAATGTGTGTCTAGTAATATGTGGTAAATGTAGTTGGTGGCTATACTAGCTATACTTAAAATTATTTTTGTTATTCAAAACATGTATAGTTGTTGTTTATATACCCCAATAAAGAGAAAAAAAAAATATTATGACGTGATTTGTGAAGGTGTCTCTCTTGTTAGATTCATGGTTTCTCTGGTAATGTCGTATTAGAAAATATATACGTTTAGCCTGATGAATATTTCATTCCTACATTACATATTTTAACATACTATCACTTGCCGATGTTTTATTGTTATAAATTAACAAACAGTTTCTTTCTTAGTTACGTTTCGTTCTTGTATAAACAATTTTATGAAACATGTTTGTTATATTAGCACTCACTTAACTTACATGATATAATTTTCAGCTTTTTGATTATCTCTATTGCAATTTAATGTATTAGTGTAAATCCCTTGTCACCATTTGTAGTAATTAACATTATCTATCTAATCAACTAATGAAGTCCACTGTACTGAAACGACTGTAATGCCCGATTTCACCAACCTCCTTTTAAACACACAGCTAAAAGTTACTTAGACTTAAAGTACCCCAAAACGATCACCTAACATTTTTTACTTTTCACCAATCGAAAGGACCCCTATCTAGCGGGTCCATAAAAGGTTATCGGTTATTTTATTTATACTCGATATTATTAATTTAGGGTATTTTGGAAGTTCAGTATTAATTGTTATTGATAAGTACTATCAATAAAAACATATAATAACAAAAAAATAACATGCTTTGCATAAATTTATTTTAAACGAGGCGGTGTGCTCCCACGCTTTTTCTATTCCTAAAAAAATAGAATAAATACATGCTATTAGAGTTTATTGTTTTTAAAATATCACTATTTCGTAATACTTAGGTGAAATCAATGTTAGCTTACCTGTTAGATGGATACTCCAAATAGTTTTTAATTTTTTCTAATAAATATGAATTAATTTTTGATAACCTAAATAGTTTAAATAAATCCACATCATCATATTTAGAAAACAGTCTATCCGCTCTTTAATAACGCGTGGTCGCCTAAATAATGAATGACTTGATAATAATTCCAAATCATCAACATCTTCCATATTTTCCATGAATTCTAGTAAATCAGTATCCATTTTTGTTGCTAATAATGTGTTTAATATTTCTAAATCCCAACTACAAACCGTAACTTAGCACTAAGGGAAGGTTATTGGCCAAAAAATCGGGCCCATAATTTTAAAAGGTCATTTAAAACAACAGAGGTCTGTTTGGAAATGGTAAAACGTACATGTGCATTTAGGGGTCTCATATGTCAGTTTAGGGGACCCAAAAACTTATGAAGGCGTTGGTGAAATTGGGAATAAGAATAATAATGGTTTATCCAATGAATATGTTCTATTCAAATTTAGCTTTGGTTGTTTCTTGATCGGCGTTAAGGTCTCGTTACCCTTTATCGAAGTCGTAAGAGGGTCGCCTAAGTGCCCCATTTCTCCCTAATATCATGGAACTATACTCATTTTAAAGCAATCTGTTAAATCATCGGTCGTCAACTATGTTGTAATTCGTGTAACAGCTTGTTCAAGTTGGTTGAACAATGAGAGGATAACTTCGGTTATAAAATCAACTTTTGGTCGAATGAAATTTTATTATTCTTGCATTTTCAATTCTTAGTTCCGATGATGTAATGAATTAATTTCTTGGACGGTGAATACATAAATGGATCATACTTAATACCATACTTAATACCAATTTACCGAGCCCAAATATAAATATATACGACGTTTGTTCTTGATAATAATATAGACATATCCTTAAAATAACAATACAAAAGTTATCCCACGTTGGGCGCCAAAAAAAGCAAAATAATTGTTTCTAAAAAAAGTGTTTTTATTATTTTTATTACATAACCTGATAAGTAGTTATACTGAAAACCATAACACCAATTTTATTTGAATCGGAGAGTTAGTTCAAAATGTGAAAATACCCATTCATTAGAATAGCTGCGTTGCTGTACGATTTACAATCAGATAATTATGACGTTATTGGTCGAACAAACAATTCAGGAATACATGTCGAACACAAATTGGATCCACATTATCGCGTCGAAAACGATTTTGCATAAATTCATCTACTAGCCAAAATGTGTAACACATTGACCTGACTACACTAAACTGTTATTATAACTTAAATATTTTTCTATGCTGATTCAACGGGTTTCTCGCGGCCTTCTTGCTGGAGTGTGCGCTGTTCAAGGACCTGTTTTATGTTCCCGCCTGCTGCTTGGCCACGCTGCCACCGCCACGGGTTCCCGCTGAATGGGCCCCTCTAGTTCGTATGATGGGCGTACCGAGGTTTTGGCCACGGCTGATATGAGGGTTAATTAATTGTTGATATCATTCTTGCTTCATAACGCCTATATATCTGTTTCTTCAGATTGAATGATTATTTATGCTTTAAAAGCCTGTATGGATTAATAATATTATTATTAAAATATTTTGTGTGTCATTATAGACTTGAGGCAAAAGGACTTCACTAACCTGTAAGAGCTGTACCTGGCTCTTACATCCATTATAAAAAAGCGAAAAAGAATGAGACATTAGAGTTGCTGCGAAATACAACCCCAGCAACGACTCCCACGACCACGACGACTTTGGTCGTTGTATTGTAGTGCCAGATTAGAGGATTTCAGTACCACTGTATTAAATACACTAATGGATGGTGTGAGAAGGTTATGGGTAGCCAAATTTTATGGGCTCCTGAAGTAGGGGTCTCAATATCTGCCTTTGCGTAACATTTTCCTTATCTTAAAGCATTCTAACAAAAGTTCGCCCTTTGCTTTGAATTACTAATGGAAATTCACCAGCTCTATAAGTGCAAAAGAAAGTAATATTTAAATTCGACTCTACCGAAACTTTAGTATAACTATTATCAAAAACTTTTACATTCATAGTTGCCTAAATAGTGCATTTGAAGTTTCCTTAACATTAATTTACATATTATTTCAAACTCAACATCTTCTGAGTCTGGACGTTGCAATGTGCAACCAAAAATGCTTGGCTCGTTTAAGTTATTTAAGTAAATTATTTTCTTTTCAGACGTTTATTTGGTATCCTTCTTTTTTATTAGATGCCGTAATGAAGAAAACAAATATTAGGTCCTTACATATGAAATTGGCGTTTTGTATGGAGATTTTGGGGAACTCTGCATTTTCCATACTAACATTTTTTCAGTTTTCTTCACAACGACAAATCCAAAGATAATAATATTTGGCATGTATCATTAGACAAGCTTTAGCTATATGTGTGATATCACACTTCTTAAAAATTATTTATCTTTTTTATGTGAATGCAAATCAAATTATGTATTCGGAAGGCACTGAAAAGGAGTTGTCTCCGTGTCCAATTTAAACACAATAAAACTTACAATGAATTATCAAAACAAATCAAAAGAGTTCGAAAATATGGTCTATTTTTAGAGGAGGTAATTATTTTTTAAGAAAACTCTGAAACTTAATAGTTACGAACAAAATACTAAGACAGAAGAAAAACACTAATTTCATAGGTAAAGACCCAATAATAACTAAACTGAAATGTCATAAATTAATAATTGTTGTTTTTGGTCAATTTTAAATTTTAAGAAATACGATAGACAAGTTACTCAATGTCGCCAGGCTGTCATGATGGTGATGAAGGAACTATTTCGTACCTTTCTTTCTTATAATTATATATGGAGGATGTCGCTGGCGTAGTGGTGTACTGTTTTTGTTTGGCTTTCGATACCGAAAACAAAGCTACCTTCGCCATGGTCAGGCCTTGGATGGGTGACCAAAACTTTGTGATCTCGAACTCCTAGCTTCAGTAGGAACGTTAAGCAGTAGGTCCCGGTCAATATTGTAACCGTTACTGTTTCTGTGGGCCGCAGAAGGCCTGCGCCCAGTAGTGAGATGTATATAGGCTGAGGACTATAGCACTATCAAGCCTACACATGTTATCTCTAATACTTATAACGTGTTATCTCTTATTACGAAGAAAATAGAGCACATGTTATCACATTAATTTACTTCCTGTACCCACTTTATTGATTCAATTGTCTTTGACGTTAGAAACGGCTCAGAGTTGCGATATTTTATTTCGGGAACACGTGGGATAAAGTGATATACCTTCCTAAACTTTGATGATATAGGCTGATATAGATAATAGATATAGGCTTAGACAACGCTTAGACGGAACCACTTCTTTCATCTGTGATACTTAGAAAATCATAAAGGCAAAAATTTGTAAAAGGCAGATTACACCGAAGTCAATGACTATGCTTCGAGGAATCTGATTAACCACTACATTTAATTCACCGTTTGTTGCATTTAATCCAAATCTCAGCAACAGACAAGCAATTTCATAAAAATTGATGGATATTTTGTTTTGGGGCATTAGGTGTGACCCTGCATGTTTTGGGAAAACCAGTTGACGGACTCATAAACACTCAACTGACTTCCAATGTCCAGTGTCAATACCTAATTGTAATCCTTTTGACATTGCAGGAGGAACCCGTAATTTTTACTTTTATGTTGTAAAATTCTCCCATGTAGGGAAGGCAAAGGGAACGGAGCCCATACAGCCAAGTCTTCAGTGTATATTTCTTCAGTAGTTTGCATTGAAATGCTAGTGTAATGCATTTCAATGCATCTTGGGAGAGTTAGGCGTCAAACGATCGATGGCAGACACTGTGGTGCTACTTGGATGAGGTGGATTACCACGATAAAAAACTCATCACTTTTCACACCACTTGACGTTTATTTCGATAATCCTCCATATTGCACATCATCACAGACACTTATTACACAAAACTACACTGATTTTACGTAACAATATCCACTCCGTACAATATTATAATCATCGAAATAAAAATCACGTCCGCCATAGTTGAATGCCGCCAAAACTCTTTTTACTTTTATTTTTTTGGGTAATTTCTTAATTCATGTCTGCAGACCCTAGAAACTCAACAGGATATAGGGATGATTCTAGAAACGTCCCTGGATTCAAAAACAATACTAGGCTATTTTAATATGACATGCTTCAGAAATAACTTTTATAAGACGTTACAAATATTCCCATTTTCACTCTCAGAACATACACGACATAATCTAAGTACCTAATTACAAAGAATATACGAGATATTATATATATTACATACTGAAATGCCGCTTTCAGCACTTTCAAATGCTCCCTTGTACCAGGGTCTCATAAATTCAAAGCAGGCGTTGGTCATTTGAAACTTGAATAACAATTTTTCATTTGCGGGACTGTTCCTCGGACACTGGTCCATAAGCGGACGTGATGTGAAAGCGAAAGCGATCTCCTTTGTTTCCTGAATACCTAGTACTAATAAAGTACTTTTGGTTTTACATTCATAGACTGCAGAGAGTAAAAAACTGTTTTCGAACTATCTAATTATATTTTGGAGCTCTTTAATTGCTTGAGTGCAAAAATGTGGAATAGTACACATGAGTTTTTTTATTATGCACGTGACTGGAAACCCCGTAACTGAAAGGTTCAAAGAAGCGTTACTGACGTCATTAAAAATTAATGGAACCTCTGTTTTTGCATACAATAACCTTTATGAGTTTTCTACAGACCTTTCCAAAAGACAAAATAATTATAAAGAATAGATCGTCCGTTACATAGAGTTACTTCAAGCAGAACAAACAGGGTTTGAAAATATTTTTGAAACAACCGAAGAATAACCAGAAAAACCCTTTTCCCTGGAGAGTTGGAAATTTTCTCTCCAAATTAACGTGAATAAAGCCGTGAGTGAAATATATTTGTTATCACGTGGGAACTTCGCCAGAAATCTTTCACTGCTGTCGGCCAGCCGTTCACGCAGTTTTACAATACGTTTCGTTTTGTACCGGCCATGATTTCTCCAGAGAGCGCCAGCTGTGATCGTCTATTATTTCACGTCTTTATTCGTTTTCAAGTGAATATTATGATTTTTTATCACTGAGCGAGTTTCACCTTTGAAAGGTAAAATCCCAATATTTTTATCTGCGTCCTGAATGCGACATAAAACCCCTAAGGCATGAATGCTCAGATATTCACAGTATTTAAGGATCTTATTGATAGCAAAAATTATTTTATCAGTTTCAAAGTTTACTGAACAACATAAAACCACGAGCTTATATCCTGTAGGGGTAGGCAGAGGTGTTGACACCCACTTTTTGCCTTCTGTGTTTTAAATCGAAAATATTACGATGCAAAGATAAAATGTCTTTGCTTTATTTATTTCATTCATATAATTTAAAATTATTTCAACTCAAGACTGAAACTGGTGGTTTGCCAAAACTTCTACAGTTCGTGACATGATTTAATTTAAAGTCGTTTCGAATT